>JAYESA010000006.1:225440032-226087532 GCA_036927795.1 Iris macrosiphon
CCCGACCCGACCCATTTTCCCAAACCCTCGGCCACGATCCCCCGACCCCGCTCCGCCCGCTGGACCACGACCGCCCCGCCTCGCCTCGCCTCGCCCGCGGCCAACTGCCCACGTCCCCCGCCTCGCTCGGCCTCCCCGCTCCCCCTCTCCCTCTCCTTTAAAATCCCCCGTGGAACCCCACTCCACCGCCAGCCTCTGCCCCGAGCTCCGCCGCCTCCCGACGCCACCTCGACACCTCCGCCACGAGCCCGACGCCCTCGTCGACGTCCCCGCCCGCCGTCGACCCTCCCGAAGCAGCATCAGTGCCGCCGCCGCCGTCGTGCCTCTACCGCCGTGATCGTCGTCGTGACGTCCTGGCACAAACAGTATACACCAGTGAGCTACCCCTCTTCTAGCCCTCGTATCTCCCTGTACGTTGTCCCGTTTTCTGTTCTGTCGAACCCTGTCGAAGACAGCGTGACCCCCCTTGAAACCTGTGCAACTCGTTCGGGGTATCGCGTCCTGTGTCGGTCGCAAACCGCGACACAAAAACAGGAAAATAAACCAAAATTCTGAAAAATTCAGAATTCGTCCCGAACTCGTAAGTTCACGACCGTTTTGCGTGCAGCCTGTTAACTGTTTTCAAAATCCACTTGAACAGTAATTTATACCATATGACCTAGTTTTAAAACCATATTTTTGTTCAATTTATTGTGATGTATGTTGTGTTTAATTCGATGGTGAAAATGGCAAAAAAATTGGTTATTTAAATACCCTAATTTTCCCAGAACTGGGTGCGCCCCGCTAAACGAGACGACTTGGTCGTGTGCAAACTTCACCGAAAGGTGTGCACCGTCGATACGAACGTATGAGATTTTGCGGAAGTTGATTTAGATGTGCGTGCACACCGAAATCAACGCGTATCGGTCGAAAATATCCCATATCGGCCCTGTTCTGGAACTCGTTGTAACTTTGTGTATGCTCGTCGTTTCAAAATGAAACTTGCGCCATCGGACTCGTAGTATTTTCTGATCCTGTGACCCAAGTTTGGTTCGATTCTGAGAACGTTGACAAAATCCCGTATCGTGGGCCCCACGACTCCACTTGATGGGCGATTTTTGTGATCGGCTCATTGGAATTCAGTTCTGAACATTCCGTTGAGTTCGTATCATTATTCTGGACTTGTAGACCATAAGTTTGATGAATTTGGAGAACTTTGTCTCTGGCGCATTTCTCGGTGCGAAGTGGGTCACATGTGGATTCCGCTTTGACCAGAAACTGTCATTTTTGTTCCTGTGTCCAAATTGGACTTATGGACAAGCAATTCTAGCTATTTGATATCTTCTGAACATGATGGTAATGTTTGTTTCAGCATCCGGAGATGTTACTGAAGATTTCATGAATACCAGAGCAACTGTTGGAAATCAAACCCCAGGCAAGTGTACCTTGCCAAACTTGCAGTAGTTATCTGACATTGTTTCTTGAGTTATTCATATATATATATATATATATATATATATATATATATATATATATATATACTTCTGTGATTTACATAGTCAACCCAGGACCGTGAGACGTTGCTTAATGTCCGAATAATATTCGGGTGTCGATGCCGTACGCGGAGTCGTGTAACGTCACTAGAGATTGATATCGCAACCCTATACATTTTCGTGCTTGCATTATCAAGTACGTCATACCTCAGGACACTTGACACTATTCATATAACAGAATCTTTCTGAGTTATTTATGGTGATTCTGTATAGGTTACAGGACTTGTGACATAGACTTTATACATATGCTTAGCTATCATTATGACTCGTTTTATCAGTTAGAGGTCAAGATCTTGCGTGTCATGGACATGAGACATGTTATTACATTGGACGGGGAGAAACACACAGGCTACAGGCTAATTATATATATAAAACCCTTATTAATGCGGTGCTTAAGACTCTAAACCCGAGCTTGGCCCATTACGTGATATCATTGCTACCGGCTCCCCGACACAGAGCTTGTAGTGGATTCAGCCTGAGTTCTAGTGATGCTCTCAACTTGCATATTACTTAGCTGGTTACATAGTTTACCCTATTGTTTCATCTATTATTGCACTGTATTTATTTTGGCTTGAGTTATTCTTGTACCTTGCTATGTCCCCTGAGGACCTGGATTCGGATTATGTCCCCAGGATTAGCAGAGGAGATCTATCCCGAGGTGTATGGGACATGAGCATACATTGGAGCAGTACCAGATCCCGAGGAAGAGGTCGTGCCAGAGGATTTCTCCTGAGTATTGGCTTTATATACTCAGTTATTTCTGTTTCTAGTTACTTTATTTCCTGTCTATTGAAATGATGTATCAAACTTATTCTCGGGTTGTTCCCGAGACACTTTTATTGAGACTTGTTAGATTATATTTTATTTTGATTATTCTGGCATTGATCTGTGATTACCTTCTGTGGATGAGATTAAAATAGACTGTGACTTGTATGTAGACCTTTACTGTTGTTTTACAGCTTAAGTGCACCCTAATGGGTCCATTAAATTGGGTTTGTCCATTGGTGTGTGCTGCTGGCCATTGCCACGTGGCTAGTCCCTCGGTATTTGGGACTAGGGCGTGACAAATCTCTATGTGACGTTACACAACTCCGTGTACGGCGTTGACATCCAAATATTATTCGGACGCTAAACAATATCACATGGTCCTAGGTTGAAAATATACATCATATAAATAAATCAAAGGAATATTATGTAACAAGTACTACAAGATTGGCAAGGTACACTTGCCTGTGATTTGGTTTCCAACTGCTGCTCTGATATCAGCGGGATCTGCAAGTACTCCTCCGGTTGCTGAAATAATTATTACCATCATGTTCAGAAGATATCAAATAGCTAGAATTGCCTGTCCATAAGTTTAATTTGGACACAAGGACAAAATTGACAGTTTTTTGTCAAAGCGGGGTCCACATGTGGCCCACTTCGCACCAAAAAATTTGCCAGAGACAATATTCTCCAAATTCGTCAAGCTTAGTATCTACAAGTCCAGAACGATGATACGAACCCAACAAAATATCCAGAACTGGATTCCGATGTGCCGATATAACGCCCTATTTTTTTAAATTTAAAAAAAATGAAATTTTTGGATTTTTTCGGTAATTTTTAATTAATTATTAAAAATGTCCTTCATGGATTAATATTTTTATGGATAAAATTAATTATTAAATATTACAAAAATTATATTTTTGGGAGTTTTATTAATTATTGGATGTTGTGAAATTTTTTCTGGAATTTATTGGACTCAAAAACTATTTTTAAATAGCTAAAAGCCCTTGGTGTAACTAAACCGGACTGAACCGGACTGAACCGGACCAACCCAACCCCGCTGAACCGGACCGGACCCTAACCTAACGGGTCGGATCCTACCCGACCCGACCCGACCCCACCCGACCCGCTAACTCTAAATCCTCACCCCCGTTCCCCACGATCCCCCGCCTCCGCGTTTCCCGGCCACGACCCCCGCCTCCGCCGGCGCAACCGCCCCGCCATCACCGCCCCGCCTCGGCCTACGAACTACCCCTCCGCTCCGGCCTCCCCGTCTCTCCCTCTCCCCTTCCCTATTTAAGGACCCGAGCCGAAGCCCACCGCCACCACCTCGTTCACCACAGCCACCGCCACCCTCTCCACCCAAGCCTCCGCCGACAAGCTCCCCCGGCGACCTCCGCCGTAACACCGATGCCCCCGGCCGTCGGCGACGACCCCCACGTTCCCCAGCAGCCGTAGCTCAGCCGCCGCCGCTACCGTGCCCCCGCGTCGCGTCCTTTCGGAATAGTGAGGTACCCCTCTTCCAACTCTAGTAACTCCCTGTACGTTGTTCCGATTTCTGTTCTGTCGAATCCTATGCGTAGACCGTGTGACCCTCTCCAAATCTGTGCAACTCGTTCGGGTTATCGCGTCCTGTGTCGGTCACAAATAGCGACGCAAAATCAGAAAAAAAATCCCCAATTCTAAAAATTCAGAAATTGGTCATGAACTCGCAAGTTCACGACCGTTTTGCGTGCAACCTGTTAACTATTTCTAAAATCCACTTGAACAGTAATTTAGACCGTATAACCTAGTTTTAAAACTCTATTTTTTTAATTTTTGGTGTTGTCGATTGTGATATTTTTGCGGGTGAAAATGGCCAAAAACTTGGTTATTTAAAAACCCTAATTTTTCCGAAACTGGGTGCGCCCCGCTAAACGAGTTGACTTGGTCGTGTGCAAACTTCACCGAAAGGTGCGTGCCGTCGATAAGGACGTGTAAGATTTTGTGAAAGTTGATTTGGATGTGCGTGCACACCAGAATCAACGTGTATCCGTCGACAATGCCTATATCGGTCATGTTCTGAAACTTATTGTAACTTCGTGTATACTCGTCATTTCGAAACAAAACTTGCGCCATCGGATTCGTAGCATTTTTCTGGTCCTGTGACCCACTGCTCTACTTGACGGGCGATTTTGTGATCGGTCATCGGAATCCAGTTCTGGACATTCCGTTGGGTTCGTATCGTCGTTCTGGACTTGTAGACACTAATTTTGACAAATTTGGAGAATATTGTCTCTGGCACATTTTTCGGTGCGAAACGGGCCACATGTGGACCCAGCTTTGACCGAAAACAGTCAATTTTGCCCCTGTGTCCAAATTGGACTTATGGACAGGTAATTCTAGCTTTTTGATATCTTCTGAGCATGATGGTAGTGTTTATTTCAGCTACCGGAGGAGTACCTGCAGATCCCGCTGAAACCAGAGCAGCAGTTGGAAACCAAACCCCAGGCAAGTGTACCTTGCCAACTTACAGTGATCCCTGTTAGTATTTGTTTGAGTTCTTTGTACATATATATACTCTTGATATAAATGTTCAACCTAGGACCGTGTGACATTGCTTAGCGTCTGAATAACATTCGGGTGTCGACGTCGTACGCGGAGTCGTGTAACGTCACTAGAGATTGATATCGCGACACTATATATATCTTCGTGCTTGCATTATCAAGTACGTCATACCATAGGACACTTGACACTGTTCATGAGACAAAATCTTCTGAGTTATTCCTGGTGATTCTGTATAGGTTACAGGATTCGTGACATAGACTTTATTGTATATGCTTAGCTATCATTATGACTCGCTGCATCAGTTAAAGGTCATGATCTTGCGTGACATGAACATGAGACATCGTGGACATATGACGTGTGATTACATTGGGTGGGGAGAGACTTACCATACTAAAGGCTGATTATATTATATATATATTGTTATCTGGAGGTGCCTTAGACTCTGACGCAGAGCTTTGGCACATGTACTGGCCCTTCGAGAAAATGCTGCTATGGGTTTCCCCGACGCAGAGCCTATAGTAGTCTCAGCCTGAGTATGATTAATGCTCTCATTTGCATATCACATAGTTGGTTACATAGTTTACCCTATTGATTCATTTATTACTGCACTGCATTTATTTGGCTTGAGTTATTCTTGTACCTTGCTATGTCCCCTGCAGACCTGGATCCGGATCATGTCCCCAGGTATAACAGAGGAGATCTATCCCGAGGTATACGGGACATGAGCATACATTGGAGCAATACCAGAACAAGAAGACGAGGTCGTGCCAGAGGATTTCTCCTGAGTATTGGCTTTATATACTCAGTTATTTCTGTTTTTAGTTACTTTATTTTCTGTCTCTTGGATTATTATATTAAACTTATTCTCGGGTTGTTCCCCGAGATACTTTTTATTGAGACTTGTTAGATTATATTTTATTTCGATTATTCTGGCATTTGATCTGTGATTACCTTCTGTGGATGAGATTAGATTAGACTGTGACTTGTATCGTAGACCTATTTATTGTTGTTTACAGTTTAAGTACACCCTAATGAGTCCATTAAATTGGGTTTGCCTATTGGTGTGTGCTGCTGGCCATTGCCACGTGGCTAGTCCCTCAGTATCTTGGGACTGGAGCGTAGGATAGTTTTTGTGGTGGCCCATGCAGGTCTACGACTAAATTGTTTCAGTTTTAACTAAGGAACTAAGCAAGCCTGCGATAAGGATATGATAAGTTACAGGATCTCATCCACTTATTTGAATCGTCATTGACCTCTATATCGACTTCAAAATAATTTATTGACTTGCATCCTGCCTTGATTCTTCTGTACGCTTCTCATAGTTTATTTTGGATGCAGAGTAATGGATTCACAAGCATGCGACGAGACTCCCGCGGGAATACCACCATTTATAGTGGTCACCTACGACGATGAAGTGACACCAGTGGGTAGAGGTCAATCAGCTCAACAAAGCCATCAAGCAGGTCGACCTACCTAAAGATTTCGGCAAGACGATATTCCACCATCGTCGCAGTTTCCTCCATAGATGCCTACCTTTCCACCAGGACAGCCTATGGATGGTCAACAAATGTTCTAAATATTCTACGCAATGATGCAAGCTCAACAACAGATTCATCAAGAGGCTCAGCGTCACGAGACAGAGAATCTGAGAAATAGTATAGTGACTTTATTGGAGCAGGCGAACTTACCAGCTCGACGGCCATCGACGGGCTCTATCATCGATTTTCGCCAACTGAAGCCCCGTACCTTTTCAGGCAAGGAGGAGCTCACTGAAGTTCATGAGTGGCTCACGAACACTCAACATCAATTAGAAGCAGCTGAGCTTCCAAGAGAGCGTTGGATGATTGCCGTCCGGATGCAGTTGACGGGCAATGCACATCACAGGTGGCTATCTGAGGAGAGACGGCTCAGACCAGACCGAGTCACATGGGAGGAGTTCTCCAGAATCTTTCATGAGATGTACATTCCATCTACTGCTCGATTGAAACTTCGGGACAAGTTCAATCGCCTCACTCAAGACAGTATAACAGTGGAAGAGTACAATACAGAATTCACCCGTTTAGGTCGCTTCGCCCCTACTCTGATTCCGACCGAAGAGGAGAAGGCTGAGAAGTTCTTCGACGGACTAAACTTTGAGCTACAGAGATTGATCGGATCTGTTGCACCTACTTCATACACGGACGTCCTAGCTGCAGTCCGACGCATGAAGCGCGTCACCAGGAGAGAGTCCAGCCTTAAGCGGCTATTCACATCAGCACTAGCCAGAGCACCACAAGGAGAAGCTGTAAAGAGACCTCATATGCACCAACCATAGAGAGCATCTACACCACTAGCACTAGTCCTACCTTCTTGCCACTATTGTGGCAAGGCAGGCCATCTTGCCAAGGAATGCCGACGTAAATTGGGATTATATTTAGCTTGCGAGTCCAATCATCATTCAGTGAGGGATTGCCCTAAGCCTCGAGAAGGAGCACCGATAGTAAATCGACAAGCTTCACCAGCACCAGAAGGATATCAGCCGAGGCCACCCTTGGCACCTCGAGCAGCACTCTTCCAGCAGGCCTAGTAACAGTAGAGGGCACCACCACAAGGACGCGGACAAGCTTATACGATGACGATGGAGGACGCACAGACTCGTGGAGTAGCGAATGCGTGTAATATTTAAGTTATTCATAGCTATCTATTCCTAGTAATGCTTTAACACATGCATGTTAGTTCTATTCCCTAGCCGAAGCCTAGTGTTATGTTAGCCTGAACTTGTTAGTCTAGATTAGTATCTGTGACCCAAGTTTTCATAAGCTGTAGTTTCCTTTGCTCTAACCAGATTTCTTTACCTTTGAATTTCTTAACTTTTATTGTCTAGGGAAATACTTTATTCCTTCCCTATGTGTTCTGCTTAACCCTTTCTCTCAAATTTTTTTCCTTGTGCATACTTTCTTATTTTATGTGTCATGCTTCAACAAACATGTCTTGCAACCACGTCATCTTTTTTGACCAGTTTTGTTTTTTTTCTTAATTTCGAGGACGCAATTCTTTTAAGGTGGGTATATTGTAACACCCTTTTAAAAAAAAAAAAAATTCTGGATTTTTTCGATAATTTTTAATTAATTATTAAAAATGTCCTTCATGGATTAATATTTTTATGGATTAAATTAATTATTGAAATCTTACAAAAATTATATTTTTGGGTGTATTATTAATTATTGGATGTTGTAAATTTTTTTTAGAATTTATTGGACTCAAAAACTATTTTTAAATAGCTAAAAGCTCTTGGTTTAACTAAACCGGACTGAACCGGGTTGAACCGGACCAACCCAACCCAACCCCGCTGAAACGGACCGGACACTAACCTAACGGGTCGGATCCTACCAGACCCGACCCTACCCGTCCCGCTAACTCTAAACCCTCGCCCATGTTCCCCACGATCCCCCGCCCCCGCATTTCCCGGCCACGACCCCCGCCTCCGCCGGCACAACCGCCCCGCCATCACCGCCTCCGCCCACCTGCTCTGGCCTCCCCGTCTCTCCCTCTCCCCTTCCCTATTTAAGGACCCGAGCCGAAGCCCACCGCCACCACCTCGTTCACCACAGCCACCGCCACGCTCTCCACCCGAGCCTCCGCCGACAAGCTCCCACGGCAACCTCCGCCGTAACCCCGACGCCCCCGTCCACCGGCGACGACCCCCACGGCCCCCAGTAGCGGTAGCTCAGCCGCCGCCGCCACCGTGCCCCTGCGTCGCGTCCTTTCGGAATAGTGAGGTACCCCTCTTCCAGCTCTCGTAACTCCCTGTACGTTATTCCGATTTCTGTTCTATTGAATCCTATGTGTAGACCGCGTGAACCTCTCAAAACTCGTGCAACTCGTTCGGGGTATCGCGTCCTGTGTCGGTCGCAAATCGTGACGCAAAATCAGGAGAAAAAATTCCAATTCTGAAAATTCAAAAATTGGTCCCGAACTCGCAAGTTCATGACCGTTTTGCGTGCAACCTGTTAACTATTTCTAAAATCCACTTGAACAGTAATTTAGACCGTATAACCTAGTTTTAAAACTCTATTTTTTTCAATTTTTGGTGTTGTAGATTGTGATATTTTCGCGGGTGAAAATGGCCAAAAACTTGTTTATTTAAAAACCCTAATTTTCTCGGAACTGGGTGCGCCATGCTAAACGAGGCAACTTGGTCGTGTTCGAACTTCACCGAAAGGTGCGCGCCGTCGATACGGACGTGTGAGATTTTACGGAAGTTGATTTGGATGTGCGTGCACACCAGAATCAACGCGTATCCGTCGACAACACCCCAAATCGGCCATATTCTGAAACTCGTTGTAGCTTTGTGTACGCTCGTCGTTTCGAAACGAAAGTTATGCCATCGGATTCGTAGCATTTTTATGGTCCTGTGACCCAAGTTTGGTTCGATTCTGAAAACGTTGACAAAATCCCATATCGTGGGCCCCACGACTCCACTTGACGGGCGATTTTGTGATCGGCTCATCGGAATCCAGTTCTGGACATTCTGTTGGGTTCGTATCATCGTTCTGGACTTGTAGACACTAATTTTGATGAATTTAGAGAACATTATCTCTGGCATATTTTTTGGTGCGAAGCAGGCCACATGTGGACCCGGCTTTGACCGAAAACTGTCAATTTTGCCTCTGTGTCCAAATTGGACTTATGGACAGGAAATTCTAGCTATTTGATATCTTCTGAGCATGATGGTAGTGTTTATTTCAGTAACCAGAGGAGTACCTGCAGATCCCGCTGATACCAGAGCAGCAGTTGGAAACCAAACCCCAGGCAAGTGTACCTTGCCAACTTGCAGCGATCCCTGTTATAGTATTTGTTTGAGTTCTTTATACATATATATATATACTCTTGATATAAATGTTCAACCTAGGATAGTGTGACATTACTTAGCGTCTGAATAACATTCGGGTGTCGACGCCGTACGCGGAGTCGTGTAACGTCATTAGAGATTGATATCGCGACACTATATATATCTTCGTGCTTGCATTATCAAGTACGTCATACCATAGGACACTTGACACTGTTCATGAGACAGAATCTTCTGATTTATTCCTGGTGATTCTGTATAGGTTATAGGATTCGTGACATAGACTTTATTGTATATGCTTAGCTATCATTATGACTCGCTGCATGAGTTAAAGGCCATGATCTTGCGTGACATGAACATGAGACATCGTGGACATAGGACGTGTGATTACATTGGGTGGAGAGAGATATTAGCGGAAACATTTTTAAAGCCCTAAAATTTTTCAGTGATTACATCATGTGATTACATCATGGACATGGGACGTGTGATTACATTGGGTGGGGAGAGACATTAACTGGACATAGGGTAATTTTCGGTGAATTTATTGGACTCCGAAAATATTTTTAAAGCCCTAAAAACTATTAAATAATTAAACCAATTAAACCCTAAAATAAACCCGGTTCAATTGAACCAAACCAACCCAGACCCGGTTCACTAAACCGAACCCAGCCTTAGCGGGTCGGGTCGGATCTAAACCCGATCCGAAACCCGCAGACCCAAACCTGCACTTAAACACTAGCGGGTCGGGCCGGATTCATGTTGATCCCGACCCGCGGACCCGGACCCAAACCCGTTAACCGCCGAAACCCTAATCTGAGCGGGATTACTGTTCACCCTATTTAATTTGCCTCGACTTCCGTGCCTAGCAGCCACCGCCTTTCTCTGGATCCTTCTCCTCCACCTCAGCTCCGCTCCGGTCATCACCTCCGACGAGCCCAGATCTCTCCGCCGCTACTCGTTCTCTCTCCTCTCTCAGCCTCTCTCCGCCCGACTCCGACCGCCCGGCACAGCCTCCACCTTATCTCCCCTCGACCACCGGCACGGACTCGCCCCGCTCGACGGAACCCTAGACTTCCTCCTCCTCCGTCCGTTTTTCTTCCCCGACTTTCACCGACCACCGACCTAACTCCTCGTTGAACCCCGACGCCCGGTCGCCCTCTCCCCGAATCGAACTCCTCCTTCCCCGACTCCACTCCCTCGCAGCCCCGTCCGCCCGCGACCGTCGACCCCGCAGCAGCAGCGGGCCAACCCTCGCATCTCCCTCCGCTGCTGACCCCTCTCCCCTCGGCCGCCCTAGCCGGCGCACCCGTCCCGAGCCATCTCCCCAACTCCTCCGCATCTCTCCCGTCTCTGACCCGCTCGACCAACCCCTCACAGCTCTGCCACCGCCACGAACACCCCCGCCGGAACCCTAGCCTCCGCCCTCGAGCGCCGTACCGCCCTTGCCAGCTCCGCCCGACTCCTCAGGCGGCTCCCCCGATCCAGCAGCATCTAGCAGCAGCTGCCCCGGCCCGCCTCCGGCCGCCCGAGCTCCTGCGCCGCCTCCCCGCACGCCGCCGTCTCCGGCCCTCGCCGCCTCTGCTGCCCCCGGCCTCCCTCCGGCCGCCAGCAGCCACCCAACTCCGGCGAAGCCCCAGAACCCTAACCCTAGAACTCGGACACGTCGTGTCGACACAGACACAGAAATCTCAATTTTCGGAGCTCTGTTCAGGTACTCTTTTCTCTCTCCTTGCTACCCCATTTTCGATTTCGTCAGTTGTGACGCGTAGAATGTGTAACCCTCTCGATGCCCGTGCAACTCGCTCGGTGCGTCGCATCCTGTGGCGATCGCGAACCGCGATCCAAAAATGCCATATTTTACCCCGGAACTGAGTGCGTCCCGCCAAACGGGACCACTTGGTCGCACGGGGTCTTTACCGAAATGTGCGCGTCGTCGATACGGACGTATGAGATTTCGTAAAATTTGATTTGGATGTGCGTGCATACCGGAATCAACGCGTATCCGCCGACAACGCCCCATATCCGCCCATTCTGGAATACGTCGTAACTTTGTGTACACACGTCGGATCGAGACGAAACTTATGCCATCGGACTCGTAGCAATACGCTGGTCCTGTGACCCAAGTTTGGTTTGATTCTGAGAACGTTGACAAAATTGCGTATCATGGGCCCCACAGGCTCCACTTGACGGGTAATTTTGTGATCGGCTCATCGGAATCCAATTCTGGAAGTTCCGTTGGATTCGTATCATCGTTTTTGACTTGTTGACACTAAGTTTGATGAATTTGGAGACCTTTGATCCTGACACGCTTTTCGGTGCAAAGTGGCCTACCAGTGGACCCCGCTTTGACCCAGAACTGTCATTTTTGCCCCTGTGTCCAAATTGGACTTAAGGACAGGCGTTTCTAGCTATTTGATATTTTCTAAATCTAATGGTGATAATTATTTCAGCAACCGGAGTAGTACCTGCAAATCACACTGAGACCAGAGCTACAGTTGGAGCCAGAACCCCAGGCAAGTGTACCTTGTCAAACCCTGCAGTTTTGCTACTTATTTTCTTGACTTATTTATACATCGTTGTGCAAGTATACCTTGCCAACTTTGCAGTTCTTGTTGCATATTTTCTTGCTTTATTTATATCATTGTGCATGCTTAACCTAGGACCGTGTGACTTACTTAGCGTCCGATTATTAGTCGGGTGTCAACACCGTACGCGATGTTGTGTATGTCATCTAGAGATGGACATTCTTGACCCCTTTACATTCTCGTACTTGTCTTGTCAAGTACAGTATACCCAGGGCACTTGACACTATTCATGAGACAGGATCTTTCTGAGATATTCATGGTGATTCTGTATAGGATACAGGTTACATGACATAGACATTATATTCTTAGATCTTATTATGACTTGCTGCATTAGAGATGATTGTGCGTGACATGGACATGAGGCATCGTGGACATGAGACGTGTGATTACATTGGGTGAGGAGAGACACACAGGCTACAGGCTGATTATATATATAAACCCCCTATTATTGTGAGGCACAAGACTCTGAAACCCGAGCTTGGCCCAATACTCATTATTACTGCTACCGGATCCCCGATACAGAGCTTGTAGTGGCTCAGCCTGAGTACTCGTGATGCTCTCATCTTGTATTTCACATAGATGGTTATATAGCTTACCCTATTTATCTTATTTACTATTACATTGCATTTTGGCATATCGATTTCTGTACCTTGTTATGTCCCCTGAGGACCTGGATACCGGACTTTGTCCCCAGGACTAGCAGAGGAGATCTTGTCATGCCCCAGTCCCAAAATATTGAGGGACTGGACGCGTGATAATGGCCAGCATCACGCACCGATGGACAAATCCAATTTAATGGATCCATCGGAGCATACTTAAGCTGTATTACAATAGTCAGGGTTTACTAATCTCATCCACAGAATAAAGATAGCAATATCAGCAAAAGAAATAAACAACATCCAGTTACAAGTAATTAAAAATCGGGGAACAACCCGATATTAAGTTTGTTACAAAAGTTCATTTAAACAGGAAAATAAAGAGTTTAATAGCCATAAAACTGAGCATGGAAGAGCAGATGTTCAGGAGAAGTCCTCAGCGAGCACCACGTCCTCAGGTTCCGGTACTGCTCCTAGAAGTGCTCATGTTCCGTACACTTCAGGGTAGATCTCGTCTGCTAAATCTGGAGACATAATCCATTCTAGGTCCTCAGGGGACATAGCAAGGTACAGAAAATACAAGCCAAAGATAATGCAGTGCAGAAATAAAGGAATAATAGGGTAAGTAAATAAACCAGCTAAGTGATAATGCAAGTGAGAGTTTTAATCATACTCAGGCTGAGACTACTACAAGATCAGTGTCGGAGAAACCATAGCAGTACTTACTCGAAGGGCCAGAACTGGTGCTATAGCTCTGTGTCAGAGACTAAGACACATCCATATGTCAATATATATAATATAATCAGCCTTGATATGGTAATACTCTCCCCACCCAATGTAATCTCACGTCACAGTTCACAATGTTCATGTTACGCAAGATTAAAACTAATGCAATAAGTTAGGATAAAATCTAAGCTTGTAAATTGTATAAGTCATAAACCTATATCCTATACAGAATCACCTTGAATATTCAGGAAGATTCTGTCTCATGATTCGTGTCAGGTGTCCTGGGTATAACGTACTTGATATGGAAAGTACTAGAATGTAAATGTCACGATATCCAACTCTAGTTGATATTGCACAACCCCGCGTACGGTATTGGCACCCGACTATAATCGGACGCTAAGCAAGTCACACGGTCCTAGGGTTAAGCATTGCACAATAATGTATATATAGTCAAAGGAATAAATAACAAGAACTGCAAGTTTGGCAAGGTACACTTGTCTGGGTTTTCGGCTCCAATTGTCGCTCTGGCTTCAGCTGAGATTTCAGGCAGTACTCCGGCTGCTGAAATAGACATCACCATCAGATTCAGAAAATATTAATCAGCTAAAAATGCCTGTCCTTGAGTCCAATTTGGAGACAAGGGCAAAAATGACATTTTCGGGTTAAAGCGGGGTCCACATGTGGGCCGCTTTACACCGAAAAATGCGTCAGGGTCAAAGGTCTCCAAATCAGTCTAACTTAGTGTCAACAGGTCAGGAACGATGATACGAACCCAACGAAACTTCCAGAACTGGATTCCGATGAGCCGATCACAAAATCGCCCGTCAAGTGGAACCTGTGGGGCCCACGACACGCAATTTTGTCAACGTTCTCAGAATCGAACCAAACTTGTCTCACAGGACCAGCGTATTGCTACGAGTCCGATGGTACAAGTTTCGTCTCGATCCGACATGTGTACACTAAGTTACAGCGAGAACTAGAAAGTACGGATACAGGACGTTGTCCGCGGATACGTGTTGATTCCGGTGTGCACGCACATCCGAATCAGCTTCTGCAAAATCCTGCACGTCCGTATCAATGACGCGCACGTATCGGTGAAGACCGCGTGCGACCAAGTTGTCCCGTTTGGCGGGGCGTACTCAGTTCCGGAGTAAAACAGGGCGTTGGTTTTCCTGTTTTTGGATCGCGGTTCGCGATCACCACAGGACGCGATGCACCGAGCGGGTTGCATGGGCACCGAGGGGGTCATGCAGGCTACGCGATACAACAGACGGAATCAAAAACAGAGCTACGAGGAAAGAGATATGAGTACCTGAACAGGGCTCGGAAAACCACGTTTCTCGTGTCCGACACGACTCGGCGTGTCCGGATCCGAATCCTTGGGTTAGGGTTCTGGGTCAGAGGCTTCTATGTCCGTGTCCGAGTCTTCTGTTGGCGGACACGGCGAAGGCGGCTCAGGGCTGTGTCGTCGGCTCGTCGGCTGAGCACGGCGGAGGCGAGCGGCTCGGCGGAAACTGACGGCGAGGCGGACGGAGATGGAGGAGGTGGAGGATTCGGCTGCGGGTTCTACGGGAGGTGGAGGGCCGAGCAGCAGGTGGCTGGTCTAGGCGGAGGGCCGGGAAAGCCTCAGGAAGGCGCAGGGCGGCCGGGCTCAAGGGACGGAGGCGGAGCTGCGGAAGTCGAAGGAGGGGAAAACGGCAGGGGAGGCTAGGACTTAAATAGAGAGGGGGAGGAAGACGACGGGGTGTCCGGTGGAGGGAGAGGAAGAGGGAGCGGGGCACGGCGGCCGTTTCGGGTAGCCGGAGCGGCGCGACTGCCGGCGGCGGGGACGCGAGGAGTCGGCTGCGGAGGCGTTGAGCGGTTTGGTTGAAGAATGGCTATCGGGTTCGGGCGGTCGGGTCGGGTCGGGTCTGCGGATCCGGCCCGATCCAAAACAAATCGGTTACGGGTCGGGTCTGGGCTAGTGGGTCGGGTCTGGGTTGGCCCCGGATCCGACCCGCTAAGGATTTGGTTTAATAAAACCGGGTTGGTTCAACTTGGTTTGGTTTGGTTTATTTTAAATAAACCCGATTTATTTGGTTTAATTAATTAATTAGTTTTTATGGCTTTTAAAATGCTTCCGGGGTCCAATAAATTCCCGGAAAATTATCCTATGTCTAGTTTTTTCATTTTACACCATAAAATATTATTTTCATAATATTTTAATATTATTTAATATCAATTAAAAATCATTTAATAATTAAAATGCCTTAGTTTAATTTCAAAAAATCCAGAAAATTGTGAAAAATTCCAGATTTAAAAATTATTGAAAATCAGGGGGTTTACAATCTACCCCCCTTAAGAGGAGTGCGTTCTCACAATCAAAGAATAGCCGGTCAACAGAGATGACACGGTTGCAAAATTTATTCGAAGCACACACAATGAAGAAAAGTCAAAGTTGAGGGTTTAAACACATAGGGAAAATTATTTCCCTAAGCAATGGAAGTTATGCAATTTCTCAAATGTGGGAAATCTAAAAAATTACAGTTTTAGAAAACCAGGTTATCTTTCAAAAATATATCAGTTTAACATTTATAAAACATTCTAAATTATTGGCAAGTTCAAAATTATCAGGTTAACACTAGGTTATCAATTATTAGCAAGTTAAAACTATTAGGTCAAGTCTAGGGTCACGAACCAGCAGGCACGAACTACAGAAATGCTAGAAATGGAACTACAAAAACTTACTCGTATTAGCTACTCCATAGTTCTGCGCGTCTCCCACAGTCATCGCGAAAGCTTGGCCGCGTCCTTGAGGTGATGCCCTCTGCTGTTGCTGGGCTTGCTGGAAGGGTGCTGCTCGAGGTGCCAAGGGTGGCCTTGGTTGATATCCTCCTGGTGCTGGTAGAGCTTGTTGGTTTGCCCTTGGTGCTCCTTCTCTATGCTCAGGGCAGTCCCTCACTGCATGCTGTCTGGATCCGCAACCTAAGCATAGTCCTAACCTGCGTCGGCATTCCCTGGCGAGATGGCCTGCTTTGCCACAGTAGTGACAAGTAGAGAGGACTATTACTTGTAGTGTAGATGCTTTTTGCTGTTGGTGAGGTCTCTTTGCAGCTTCTTCTTGTGGTGCTTTGGATGTTGCTGATGGGAAAGGCCGCTTCAGACTGGTTTCTCTCCTGGTGATGCGCTCAATGCATCGGGCTGCAGCAAGGACGTCCGAGTACGAAGTTGGTGCGACGGATCCGATCAGTTTTTGTAGCTCGAAGTTGAGTCCGTCGAAAAACTTCTCGGCCTTCTCTTCTTCTGTCGGGATCAATGTTGGGGCGAAGCGACTTAGACGAATGAACTCGGCGTTGTACTCTTCCACCATCATAGCTTCCTGAGTGAGACGATTGAACTTGTCCCGAAGTTCTGATCGAGCGATAGCCGGTATGTTCATCTCCTGAAAGAGTCTAGAGAACTCTTTCCAAGTAACTCGGTCTGGCCGAGCCTGGTCTCCTCGGATAGCCACCAGTGATGAGCATTGTCCGTCAATTGCATTCTGACGGCAGTCATCCAACGTTCCTGGGGAAGCTCAGTTGCTTCTAATTGATGCCGAATGTTGGTGAGCCATTCATGAACTTCTATTGGTCCCTCCTTGCCAGAAAAGGTAAGGGGCTTCAGCTGGCGGAAATCGGTGATAGAGCCCGTCATTGGTTTTCGAGCTGGTAGGATGACCTGCTCCAGTGCAGTTACTATACTGTTCCTCAAGTACTCAGCCTCGCGACGTTGGGCCTCACTTTGAACTTGTTGCTGGGCTTGCATCATTGCGTAGATCATTTGGAATATCTGTTACCCGTCAATAGGATGCCCTTGAGGGAATACAGACATTGGTGGAACGAACTACGGAGGAGGTGGAATATCATCACGCCAAAATCTAGAAGCTTGCTGATCTGCTTGGCTGCTTCGATGAGTAGAGGGATCTCCACTCAATAGTGTTACTTCATCTTCCCCGTATGTGGCTTCAGCACCTATTGGTGTTCTTGCTTGTAAAACCCCTATTTTTTTAAAAATTGTATTTATTATTTTTATTATTAATTAATAATTTAATTATGGTAGTAATTAGGTCTAAATAGGAGAAATAGATTTTTAATAATTTTTATGCTAGGTGTTCGGGCACTTAGATGACTTATGGGACCATCAGAAATTTTTCGGAATTTATCCCATGTAGGAGACCCCTTGAGCAGTTGCTAGCCTAACGATGTGCATTACCCTAATCTATAATTTTTCTTATGTGTGAATATATATATATATATATATATATATAAATATATATATATATATATATATATATATATATATATATATATATATATATATATATATATATGTATATTTATATATTTAAAAAGAAAGAAAAGAAAAGAAAGGAAAAGAAAAGAAAGTAATTAACTAATAATAAAATAATAATAATAATACTAACCATACTATACTACTACTACTACTTAGCAATAGCAGCAAACAAAAATGCAACCAGCCGCTAGCTAACTAGCCATGCAAAGTTACTAGCCATGCAAAGTTACTAGCCCACTAGCAAACACAATCCGTGAAGGAGCAGCCAATATTACATAGAACCGACCCTTTGCCCGCGGACCGAACCCCCTATTCCCTCTCTCTCCCTATAATATATATATATATATATATATATATATATATATATATATATATATATATATATATATATATATATATATTTATTTATCTTTCAAAACCCTAACCTAAATTTCCAGACCTCCTCTTCCCATCTAGAGCCGTCACCGCAGCCAGAGAAGCCCCGCCAATCCATCCAACCATCCCGTCGACGCCGACCTCGTGAACTGCAGTTTCCCACTCGAGGCACCTTCGCTCCGGCGTGATTTTCCGTCGACTCGCTCAATCAAACGCTGTTCCATTTTCATAGGTATGATCATCCCTCAACCCTCTTCCATAGTTGTTTTATAGCCAACCTCGGAAAACGTGTGCCCCTAGGTGAAAAATAGCGCCCAAGTCGGGACGAGCAGACAGAATTCTGGAATCGCAGAATTTTAGAATGACCACCCATATTGTCGAGTTCGTATCTCCCACCACAGAGATCCAAATTCGATGATTCTTTTTGATACCTGTAGAATACATGACCTAGTTTATTTTCTGTAAAATAACCCTACGCTATTAGTCGCTGTGGACATAATTATATTTGTCACAAAACTGCGCGCACCCACTTTTTCCGGTTTTCCAAAAGTTAGAAAACGGAGCGCGCCCCGCCAAACGGGATCGCCCCGCCGTGTGCCAAGTGTACCGAATGGTGCACGCAGCATAACCGGACACGTAAAAATTCGTGGGGACTGATTCGGACGCGTGTGCGCGCCGGAATCAGACCGTAACCGCGGACACACACCGTGTCGCAACTTTTGTGGAACTCGCGCGTATTTTGTGCACGCTTGTCAGATTGCGACGAAACTTGTGCCACTGGACTCGTGGTAACGCGCTGGTTCTGTGACCCAATTTTCACACATTTCTGAGATGGTTGACCAGATCGCCAATTGGTGGGCCCCACAGTTGACTTTTTGGACAAAATTGTGTACGGCTCATCGGAATCCACATTTGGACATACCGTTGGGTTCGTATTGACATTTAGAGTTGTTTGACCCATAGTTTGTCCCATTTAGAGACTGTTACCCTTGACACGTTTTTCGGTGCAAAGTGGGCCACACGTGGACCCCACTTTTGCCCGAAATTACCGTTTTACCCCTGTGTCCAAATTGGACGAAAGGGATGTGCTTTTTAGCTATTTTGCTTATTCTGGGAACGTTGGTGATATTTATTTCAGCATCCGGATATATTTGTTCTGTGGCCATAGCTTTTGATCCTGTGCGTTGACATCTGGACAATACACCTTGCAGCTTTCTTACCAGGCAAGATACCTTGCCAAATTGCTTACAGTATTCTGCATGCTATTTATATTTCTTTTTATTTCATTTCTGTATAGTTCTTGCATGTGTAGTTTTCCTTTCAGTCATTACTATATATTAGATATGTTGACACACACTTGACACTTAGTATCATAGAGGACAATTATTAGGCGTATGGGCTTTTAACCACTATGGTAAACCGTAGTATATAGCTCGCACTACGGGCGTGTGTCGCGCTGGTCGCTACCCCCGCGGTATGTCGATTTCTGGAGTCTCGCTGGTCGCTACCCCCGCGGTATGTCGATTTCTGATGTCCATTGATGTGTGTGTGAGTTGTGTGGTAGATCGAGTAGCCTACCCTTGCCCATACGTCGAAAAGTTGTCCTCATTTGCATTCATATAGATTTTCTTGTACAGCGTACTTATTTATTTTCAAATTATATGTATGTTTACTGTATTCAAAGTGGCTCATATTTTCTGTATCTTGTTACGTCCCTCTGAGGACCTGGTCCTCTGCCAGGTGTATCTGCTCTTGAGTATTTGCAGGAGTACGGGCCTGGACCTGACGCATTCTTTTCTGTCGAGGAGGTCTTACCTTCTGAGCATCGTTGATTATCTGGCGATGGATTCTTTTAGCTGATGCACTTCGGTCTTCATATTATTTTATATTGGAGACTTTATACTCCTCTCTCATTTTAGTTTTGGTTATAGTCATTGGTAGTGGATTTGTCTCCACCCGACTATTATTTTCTGGATATTTCAGACTCCTTATTCTAGTTAGTATTTCTTTTCTATGACTTGTTGTGTGGATGAGATTAGCATATCTGTGACTTGTGACATTACATATACCACATGTGAGTTTATATTCATATTACAGCGTACGTATGGGTTATGGTTTCCATATATTGGAGTGCTATATCCATGCGGCTGGCATGCTTACGTGTTCTAGTCCTATGTATTATTGGGACTGGGGCGTGACATATTTTTGTGGTGGCCCATGCAGGTCAAGTTAGCCGTTTCGGTTACGTCACTGTACCGAGCGGACCTGCACCTAGGATTAGAATTTTAGATCTCATCCACACTTGACTATAACTTACCTCCCTTCCAACATGTCCTACTTAAGTTCTTGCATCCTGCTTGATTCATGTACTCTTCTTAATCCTTCGTCCATCTCTTGCAGAGAGATGAATTTGCATAACGGGCATGCCGCCACCGGGGACAACACGTCTCCAGGGGACGACGACCAACCACTAGGAGCGACCTCAACGACACCTCTTTTTCCTGGACCGGATGGACCAACTAGCAATCCAATCCCATCAACCCCTTCCACGATACCTAATGGGACTTTTCTAGCCCCACTAGCACTGCAAGATGGCCAAGCACAGCTGTTCCAATTCTTCCAGATGATAATACAGGAACAGAGGCAGCAGGCAGCCGAGCAGAGGCAGCAAATAGCAGAGCAGAGGCTAGAATTTCTGGCAGCACTTGAAAGAATGGCTGCACTAGCCCCTGCACCAACCCAGGCACTAGTTCCAGTACCACAAGCTCGGGTTGGTTCAGTCAAGGACTTTGTGCAGATGGGCCCTAAGCCATATAATGGCAATGAGAGTCCAGAGGAGACCACAAACTGGATTGCCAATACCAAGAAGTTGTTAGAGGCATCACAACTACCTACTGACCTATGGATGATAGGCGTGAGGACTCAGTTAGAAGGCAACGCGCATCACTGGTGGGAATCAATGGAGCGCCAGTTGGGTACGCGTCAGACTTGGGAACAATTCTTGAAATGCTTTGAGAGAAAGTACTTCCCGGATACTGTAAGGGACGCATTGTACGATCAGCTCCTCCACCTAGAGCAAGGGGACAAGACGGTTGATGAGTATGACGCAGAATTTAGTCGTCTAAGTAAGTATGGCACAGTCCTAATACCTAATGACTTGGAGAAGGCTAAGAGGTTTCACCGCGGGCTGACTCAGGAGCTCCAGCACTACACTAGCTCCCAGTCCCGGATCTCTTATGCCGAGCTATTGACAGAGGCCAGGATCCAGGAGGCCATCAGCAAAGGCAACAAAATTCAACAGAGAATTTATCAAGGACCAGTAAGGACACAGCAAGGAGGACCCATTCGACACCCTTTGACACGCCAGCAACCAGATAATGTCGCACCATATCCAACCAAGGACCCCCGTACTTGCCACTTTTGTGGTAAGATAGGTCATATTCATAGAGACTGTCATCGTCGATTGGGGCTGTGCATGATATGTGGATCAAGTCACCATCAAACCCGAAGATGTCCTCAGCAGAACCAGAGGTCTATGGCATTAGAATCAGGAACACCGCATACACCCTCAAGTATAGAAGACCAAAGGGACCCACCACTGCTTCTACAGTCTGCACAAATGGAGGGGACTAGACCCCAGTTGAATAACCAAGGACAAGGCCAAGCACTCATTATGACAAGTATGGGAGAGCAGACACAGGAAGCCGTAGATACAGGTATGACCTTTTAGTTATAATTGTCTTTGCATACTCATAAACCCATTGACACAAGATCTTAGATGCACAAATAAATATAGAATTATATATATGGTAGTTTAGCAGTTATGAGGATATATTTCTATTCTACCAGATGGCATACATGCGATGGTAATGGATGACGGGAGTAGCAGTAGTAGTATTCTTCCCCTATCCTTATCTCGCCCTCTTGGGTGACTCATCTCCTCCTTTTATATTCATTCCTTATCTCATGCGTAACTCTTCCTATCATAGTCATATCTTTCGTGCCATTATGAATTGTTTGATATCAACCTCACCCCTATTTTGTTAGTTAAATATAAATGTGTTAGTAATGCTTGATAACTAAGGATGCTTGATAACTAAGGATGAGTTCTTAATATATATATGCACTATAGCAAAATCTGTATTCTTTAGTAGTTTAACCCTTAAGTAGCACCATGTAGCCTAGTAAAAATTGTTAGATGATTGGAGTTAGATCATACCCCTAATAGTTAGTCAAGACCTTAAGTGTTCCCTAAAACTTAGACTATGCCTAGGAAAGAGTTGAAGGCACTTGTTACGAACTGATGACTATGAAAAATCGCTGGCAAGGTAGCGACAGTTGCCGCCAGACGATTATGGTAGAGTAGTCGAATTACTTGCAGCCATACTGGCCAGGTGGCGAGGCAGTATTAGACTATGATACTTGACGGTTATGGGAAAAGTCATAGTTATGAGATTCCAGACAGGTATCCCAAGATTCTCGACCCAATAAATATAATTGCCTTACAATCTAGACAATAGCTTCAAAGAAGGTGACCACTAGTAGAATTCTTGTAAGTTGGGTAGTGTAGACAAGTTAGAGGATGATAGAATAGTGTATGGACAATAGATGAGAAAGTGTTAGAATGGCAGACCATGAGTTTTAGGAGTCCTACTAGATACCAATGTAGTGTAGTAGCTATAGTTATCATTATGAATATGGGTTAGTGTCAATTTCGAGGACGAAATTTTTGTAAGTTGGGTAGAATGTAAAACCCCTATTTTTAAAAAAATTATATTTATTATTTTTATTATTAATTAATAATTAATTATGGTAGTAATTAGGTCTAAATAGGAGAAATAGATTTTTAATAATTTTTATGCTAGGTGTTCGGGCACTTAGATGACTTATGGGACCATCAGGAATTTTTCGGAATTTATCCCATGTAGGAGACCCCTTGAGCAGTTGCTAGCCTAACGATGTGCATTACCCTAATCTATAATTTTTCTTATGTGTGAATATATATATATATATATATATATATATATATATATATATATATATATATAAATATATATATATATATATATGTATATTTATATATTTAAAAAGAAAGAAAAGAAAGGAAAAGAAAAGAAAGTAATTAACTAATAATAAAATAATAATAATAATACTAACCATACTATACTACTACTACTACTTAGCAATAGCAGCAAACAAAAATGCAACCAGCCGCTAGCTAACTAGCCATGCAAAGTTACTAGCCATGCAAAGTTACTAGCCCACTAGCAAACACAATCCGTGAAGCAGCAGCCAATATTACATAGAACCGACCCTTTGCCCGCGGACCGAACCCCCTATTCCCTCTCTCTCCCTATAATATATATACATATATATATATATTTATCTTTCAAAACCCTAACCTAAATTTCCAGACCTCCTCTTCCCATCTAGAGCCGTCACCGCAGCCAGAGAAGCCCCGCCAATCCATCCAACCATCCCGTCGACGCCGACCTCGCGAACTGCAGTTTCCCACTCGAGGCACCTTCGCTCCGGCGTGATTTTCCGTCGACTCGCTCAACCAAACGCTGTTCCGTTTTCATAGGTATGATCATCCCTCAACCCTCTTCCATAGTTGTTT
The DNA here is from genome assembly GCA_036927795.1 of Iris macrosiphon. Classification (NCBI taxonomy): domain Eukaryota; kingdom Viridiplantae; phylum Streptophyta; class Magnoliopsida; order Asparagales; family Iridaceae; genus Iris; species Iris macrosiphon. The sequence goes on from JAYESA010000006.1 coordinate 225,463,918, forward strand.
TATAGCCAACCTCGGAAAACGTGTGCCCCTAGGTGAAAAACAGCGCCCAAGTCGGGGCGAGCAGACAGAATTCTGGAATCGCAGAATTCCAGAATGACCACCCATATTGCCGAGTTCGTATCTCCCACCACAGAGATCCGAATTAGATGATTCTTTTTGATACCTATAGAATACATGACCTAGTTTATTTTCTGTAAAATAACCCTATGCTATTAGTCGCTGTGGACATAATTATATTCGTCACAAAACAGCGCGCACCCACTTTTTCCGGTTTTCCAAAAGTTGGAAAACGGAGCGCGCCCCACCAAACGGGACCGCCCCGCCGTGTGCCAAGTGTACCGAATGGTGCACGCAGCATAACCGGACACGTGAAAATTTGTGGAGACTGATTCGGACGCGTGTGCGCGCCGGAATCAGACCGTAACCGCGGACACACACTGTGTCGCAACTTTTGTGGAACTCGCGCGTATTTTGTGCACGCTTATCAGATTGTGACGAAACTTGCGCCACTGGACTCGTGGTAACGCGCTGGTTCTGTGACCCAATTTTCACGCATTTCTGAGATGGTTGACCAGATCGCCAATTGGCAGGCCCCACAGTTGACTTTTTGGACAAAATTGTGTACGGCTCATCGGAATCCACATTTGGACATACTGTTGGGTTCGTATTGACATTTAGAATTGTTTGACCCATAGTTTGTCCCATTTAAAGACTGTTACCCTCGGCACATTTTTCGGTGCAAAGTGGGCCACACGTGGACCCTACTTTTGTCCAAAATTACCGTTTTGCCCCTGTGTCCAAATTGGACGAAAGGGATGTGCTTTTTAGCTATTTTGCTTATTCTGGGAACGTTGGTGATATTTATTTTAGCATCCGGATATATTTGTTCTCTGGCCATAGCTTTTGATCCTGTGCGTTGACATCTGGACAATACACCTTGCAGCTTTCTTACCAGGCAAGATACCTTGCCAAATTGCTTACAGTATTCTGCATGCTATTTATATTTCTTTTTATTTTATTTCTGTATAGTTCTTGCATGTGTAGTTTTCCTTTCAGTCATTACTATATATTAGATATGTTGACACACACTTGACACTTAGTATCATAGAGGACAATTATTAGGCGTATGGGCTTTTAACCACTATGGTAAACCGTAGTATATAGCTCGCACTACGGGCGTGTGTCGCGCTGGTCGCTACCCCCGCGGTATATCGATTTCTGGAGTCTCGCTGGTCGCTACCCCCGCGGTATGTCAATTTTTGATGTCCATTGACGTGTGTGTGAGTTGTGAGGTAGATCGAGTAGCCTACCCTTGCCCATACGTCGAAAAGTTGTCCTCATTTGCATTCATATAGATTGTCTTGTACAGCGTACTTATTTATTTTTAAGTTATATGCATGTTTACTGTATTCAAAGTGGCTCGTATTTTCTGTATCTTGTTACGTCCCTCTGAGGACCTGGTCCTCTGCCAGGTGTATCTGCTCTTGAGTATTTGCAGGAGTACGGGCCTGGACCTGACGCATTCTTTTTTGTCGAGGAGGTCTTACCTTCTGAGCATCGTTGATTATCTGGCGATGGATTCTTTTAGCTGATGCACTTCGGTCTTCATATTATTTTATATTGGAGTGTAAACTCCCTCGACCAGATTTCAGTATTTTAATATTATTTTTAGTTAATTAGAATTAGTGCAACTTTTTAAATTTATTTATTATATATTGTGCACCTGTTTATTACACAATAAATTAGGGTACCACACTAGCTGTTAACCCTAAACTAATTTCACATCCCTGACCTAGACTTGCTAGACTACATTTTTTGTATTTTTAGCAACTCCCAGAAACCTCGTTTTATGCTTCGTTTTAGTCGCACAAATATCGTTACAAACGTACGTATTTAATCCCTATTTAATTTTTTGCTCTTTACCCACCTCTGTACCCTAGAGATTTGAGGACCAGTAGGCACCTGTTTTGCCCAACCAAAAATACGATAATATTCTACACTAATTGTATTACAATTATCGTATTGACACCGTAGAAAAATTATGACCCTAACTGCCCTTAAATAATTAGTGAACACCGTGCGCAGTATTTATTAAATAATAAATACGGTGACCCGTATCACCTAAGAAATCAGACCCTGCATCTGTCCAGACTCACCCCACACAGTTCAAAACATTCTCCCCAGCATTTCCCCTCAATTCTGTGAATTTTGGTAATTTTTAGAACCAGATAATTTTTCAGACAAATTGCATAATTGCACAATTTCCCAATTTTTGGACTTTTATGCAAATTGTGAAAAGTCAAGGGTTTTTATGCAAAAATGTATGTGAGGTGGCCTAACCTCATTGGCTAGACAACCTAACACCTACATGTGGCATTATTATCCAGAAAAATCTAGTAGAAAATATCCTAAATTACAAAATTACTAAAATACCCAAAACTTCTACTTATTTACTAAACTGCCATTGCCTACAACTCCTATAAAACCCGACCCCCCTTCCTCTCTTCAAACCCCCACAGCCACCTCTCTCCGCCACCGCCGGCCGCCCAACTCCGGCGAAGCCTCCGCCCTGACCCCCTCTCCCCTCCGACCAAGCTCCACCATCTCCGGCGCCCTGCTCCGCCGTGAGCAGCCCCTGCAACCTCTCTTCTCCAACACCACACAGCCAACACCACCACTCCCGACCACCCCCTGCGCCACCCTCAGCCACCGTGCTCCGCCACCACGACCCCCACTCGACTCGCCCTGCTTTCCTCTACCCGACCCCCACTTCCTCGCCGCCCCACGACGTCTCCTCCGCCGTCGACAGCCTTCACAGCACCCTAGGCCACCCCTAACCCTAACTGTCACCCCCACCTCCGCCGGCCTCCAGCCTCCACCACCGCCGTCGTGGACCTCCGCCACCACCACCAACCTGACCGTCTCCCTTCCCTCCACCGTTTCCCCACCCTGCCCGGCCACCTCCGCCTCTCCTCCGCCGCCGGCAGCTCCCCCGCAACCCCCACCGCCTCACTCTGCCAGCAACTCCTCCCTCACCTCCGACCGTCCCCCACCGCCACTCCGGCCACCCCCGACCTCCGCCACCCTCACCGGGCTGTTCGCCTCGACCTCCTCCGCCACCCCGACGGCCTGCACCGCCGCCTCCGCCGCCGCTGCCGGTGCTGCTGCTGCTGCAAGTTGCTACTGCTGTTGCTGTTGTTGACTGCAGCTGCTGCTGCAGCTGTTATTCCGGCCGGCCGCCGACGACTCCGCCGCCGTCCTCTCGCCGGCGACCCGCCGTGGGCCCCCTGTCCCCCCCCACAGGTATAAATACATGTATATATATGTATATATGTATATATATATATGTATATATATATGTATATCTATATATATATATATATATATGTTATATTAATTATACTGTATATATATTATTATTATTATATATATATGTATTTAGTATATGTATAAATATACTTATATCTATATATATTTAAGTATTACTATATATATATATATGTATATATATGTTTATACATATATGTATGATTATATATATATTAATAATTAATATATATAATATTAATGATATACAGTAAATATATATATATTCTATATATTATTATTATTGTATAATTATATGTAAATATGAATATATACATATGTATATTTATATGTATATACTTATATATATATAACATATTACTTATATGTTATGTAATAATTATACATATATGTATATATGCATTTTAATTTCTGTTTTTTTTTACTTATAAATGTAATAGATATATAGTTATATATAACATATTAGGTATATGTTATTACTACTATATTTATAGTATATATATATATATATATATATATATATATATATATATATATATATATATATATATATATATATATATATATACTATGCATTTTCTTTTTATTATTCAAATGCACTTATTTCAATTATTTACACATATATTATTGTATATAACAGTGGTCATATATAGACTCTGATATTATTAAATATAATATTTGCTGGATAGTACAGCATTAATATATGTATTTATATTTCCTGCACTGTCCTTCAATTTATTATATTATTATAACAGTGGATATACCCTGCTATTATATTATATTATTATATATAAACAGTGGATAAACCCTGCTAAATATTATATTACTATATATAAAGCAGTGGATATACCCTGCTAATATTTGCTGGATAATACAGCCTATATATATATTTATAAATTTCTGCATTTTCTTTCCTGCATATTATATATATATGCTATATATATATGCATACTATTATATCTACTACATATCTATATATATACTCTATATATAAATATGTATACCATATATATTATATATAGGACTATATATATATATTATGTATTATCTGTTACATAGGTGTATATATGTGTTATGTACCCTCGTATTAAATGTTGTATTTACGAACCCTGTCTATTTTTAACAGAAAATATCTCCAGCACAGTCAGTGACCCCCTGTCACAAGAACCCACATCAGGTTATCAACACAATAAGGGAGTAGGCAAGTATACCTTGCCAAGTTACTGTTTAAATTCTCAATAATGTTATATGCTCTTGTTTCTGTATTTCATGATTACCTGAGACTGCCTTGGATTCAGTCAACTGTTATGTTGACATTTAATATAATTAACTTAGTATTACAGACTCACCAACAGCTGTGAGAGTATTCTGATATTCTCCTAGACCCTATCACGGGAACACGCAACATGGTTGCAATGCATATTGGGATGCGAGCTGCGTAGTTGACTAGCTACCAGTACGTGTGACCGCATCACGGATTAGAATAATACAGGAAATATACGACTTGACATTTAGTTACATTGGGAGGGAAGAACGACTAAAATACGTATGGGACACCCACCTCTTTACCATGTGCCGCACTCGACGGAGTGATACGGATGATATATGTATATATTCATGTGACCATTCTCATCGTAGATGGAAAATTGTATAGTGCCCTTGAACGGGGGCATATGTGGCATATACTAGCCTGTCACTACAGATTGGTGAATTACGTCAGCATATGTCTAGCCACACATTTCCCATACGTACTAGGTTGTCTCAATTTGCATTTCACTTAGATGGTTAGCACCCTGTATTTATTTTATTCAGTAATTTTTATTCAGTATTTACATACATGGCATGTTGTTTTCCTGTATCTTGTTACGTCCCTCTGAGGACCTGGTTCCCTGCCAGGTTTAGATGATACATTCTACCCCACAGTACCTGGACCTGGACGGGAGAATGGATATGCCCTTGAGACGGAGCTAGAGGAGATGCCGTCAGAGACTGCCTGAGTACATCTGGAGCTGTTGCTGCTACCTCGATAGACGCCACACTAGTCTATCTTATTTTTGTCTTTATCACATTTTGTGTGGGTTTGTTCCCACAAGATATTATCGGGTTTTGTACGATGATATTTCAGATTTAGCATCTATATATTCAGCACTTTTTCTGATATTTTGTGGATGAGATAGATTTACCTGTATTTAGACTTGTAGTATTTTAGGACAGCGTAGCACATCACTTTGGGTCCATTAAATTGGGTAATCCCTTAGTGACGTGTCAGCTGGCCAATGCCACGTGGCCTAGTTTCGTATATTTTGGGACTGGGGCGTGACACGGTTTTAGTGGTGGCCCATGCAGGTCGAGTTAATTGCTAGTAACATGATATCATGTTCAGCGAACCTGCAATAGGATAGGAATACTAGGTCTCATCCACACTGACTTCATCCATAAATTTTGCATCCTGCTTGATTATCATCTATTAAATCCTTCGTACTTTTCCATTTTTTTTTCTTTTACAGAAATATGGACATACCCGGGGAAACTGCGATTGATGGAACTGACCAAGCAACAGACCTCTCGCCAGATGTCCAAGGGACACCAATCCCGAGAGACCAATCTCCGAGAAGGATGCTGGTCAATCCAACAACCTCGTACCTTCACCAGGATCCGACCCAAGAAGCAACACCAGTCCAGCAAGAAGGGCAACCTTCTCAGGCACCAACACTGCAGGCGGAGATACCTTTGCCTCCACCTCCAGTTCTCGCAGCCCTGATGCCACAACTTGAGGAACAATCTCAGATGTTCCAAGCCATATTGCAGGCTCAGTGGCAACAGAATGAAGTCCTGAGACAATGCTTGATGACGGTTCTGGAGAGGACAACTGCTCTAGCACCAGCCCCTGTCCAACCAGCTAGCACTGTTCAAGGCTTTAGCCGGATGAGCCCGAGAACTTTTAAGGGCAATGAAACTCCGGAGGAGATCTCAGACTGGATCTCCAATACGGAAATACTGCTAGAAGGTTCACAACTTCACCCTGACCTATGGATGACCGCAGTAAGGACCCTACTCCTCGGTAAACGCCCATCACTGGTGGGAATCTATCGAGCGCAGCACGGGCAAGAACCATACTTGGGAACAATTTCTGGAAAATTTTAATGCAAAATATTTTCCAGCCACGATCAGAGATGATCTGTACTCCCAGTTCCTGCATCTGGAATAAGGAAACATGACCGTCGACGCCTATGATGCAGAATTCAGTCTATGATGCAGAATTCAGTCGACTAAGTCAATTCGGTGCCATCCTAATACCAACCAAGCTGAAGAAGGCCCTAAAGTTCCATCACGGCCTTACCCCCGAGCTCCAAGGGTATACTACGGCACAGTCGAGAATCTCCTACGAAGAAGTTCTTCAGAGGCAAGGATACAAGAAGCCATTGGTCGAGAAGCAAGATGTTCAAATCCAACTATACTAGCCAGAGACCAGACTGGAGCAGGAGGACCAATTCGTCACCCGGGAAATCAGACACAACACCAGATGGGGTCGTACCAAACCAAAAAAATTTTGACTTGTCACTATTGTGGCATGAAGGGACATTATGCCAAAAACTGTCGAAGGAAGTATAGACTATGCTTGATATGTGGAGATAATCAACATAGGGCCAGAGACTGCCCACAACACAGAGAAGCAACACTTCGGACTGGGCAAGGACCAGCAGCACCAGCCCAGAGAATGCAACCTCCTACTAGAGGTCAGCATTCCCCAGCATCTGGAAGAATTCAGAGGGGACCACCCTTAGCCACCCAAGATATGCAGTACTACCTAGCCAGACAACAAACTGGTAGACAAAGGCACGAGTAGGTTTTTGCACTAGCTGCGGTCACAGAAGAACCGGAAGGTGAAACCGTTTCAGGTACCATTATAGTTGCATTATTACCAGCAAACCGCATTATTTGATCCTGACACTACACTATCTTCACATCTAGTAGTTTCGTACCCATGCAAATAGCCAGGTTTACCGGAAAAGGCATTGTTCCAGTTACCAACATTACTAAAGCCTGCTAGTAGTCAGGTATAGAAGAGTAATGAGGACGCGATTCTTGGTACTTTCAATACCAAACCTCGACGTTGTCTTAGACATGGACTGGCTAAACCAAGTTCACATACCTATCCTAGACTACAGGAAGAGAAGCGTCATCCTTAGACCACCAAGTTATCCATTCAGAAATAGATAGTACCGAGGATAGCAAATCATATTGGTTAACCCTAGTCACCTGATGACTTATAGTATCCGATCTAAATTATTTTCCACCCTTAGATAATGATCAGGACTAAGCAAACACATATAGGTAGATTGCTAGACATTGATTGTTAGGCTCAAAATATGTGAATATAGTAATAGCTGAATACTATAGGTAGTTTCCAAATTAGATTTGATATACATGACTTATTAGGGTAGTCAGTAACTTCTAGTCTTGTGTTTTCACCAATAGATTAATTTCAGCTAGTATCAGGAATAGATCAATTAGATTGAAGGAGAGAGGGTAGACAGATGTTAGTCTTGAGAAAAACATCAGAAAAACTACCAATAATATGCGACCTGTTGTAAATCTGGTGGTACCCATATAATCTGGATAAAGGGTACACATAGAGTAGAATAGGAAGACATATGTTTTCACCTACCCGAGAAACTATCAGACTTGGAAGAAGTGGAAAACTAAGCTCGAGGTACGTCATACCCTTCGATGTGTTGGAACGCATCAAAGAAGTTGTTTACAAGATAGCATTACCTCAGACATTGGAAGAAGTACATGACGTCTTCCACATATTCCAATTAAAGAGGTACGCTCTGGATACAAGTCATGTGCTTAAATGCGGACAACCTATAGTGTATATTAAGGTTGTAGAACTTAGAAAACCACACCCCTTTTGGGTCAACTAGCAACCTAGACTAGAAGTTAGAGATTATAGAATCTTGTCTTTTTGTGAATTTGAATTGTTTTGTACTTCGCATATCCTAATCTAGCGTACTTATATATTTGCTATACTACCTTAAATTATACTCTGCTATTATAGCCTAGTTTTGCAAGCTTATTCTTTATCAAGCTTGTTCATTAAATATGTATTATTGGAGTACTACATTAATACATTTCAGAATCAGTGTATGACGGTCTGATCAACCATAATGCACTTGGTTCGCTCTTCGCATAACTGCTTTACGTGGGTTGAGATATATAATGATTAGTAGACAGATGTACTTACCCTCTGCGCATATCGTATCAGCTACATAACTGTGCTAATACGAATATGTGAATAGGGATTGCCAGAATAGCATTTCCATCCACAACTGCCTTGACAATTCCCCTTGAATTCTTTAAACGCCTTGAATCTCCATACTTCTAATCCATTACCCCCTTGAACTCTTGATTACTGTTTTCCGTCTTTCCTTATTTCGGAAAGAAGAAACCTCGTATATAGTATAAATACGAAGTGAATTATTTCTATAAGCCATTTCTAATTGTTTCTTGGGGAATTACCAAACCCTATTAATAGATTAGATTGCAGTTTAACACGGTTCTTTTAAAATGACTTTCGTTACCTACCTTACGTCGTATTACGTTCCTCTAGTTCATATTGCATGAAAACATCATACACCAGGCAAATCAACCTGGGAACGGGAAGAGGATATTCGATAATGTTTTCCCCATCTATTTCCAGATCAGGGTATGTCCAAAATATTTTAAATCAAATCTTCAGCTATGTCTATGTCCTCATATGTCCTTAATCAATCTTTCGTTCTCAATATATGTTTGTTTTTATTTCGAGGATGAAATATTCTAAGGAGGGTAGATTGTAAACTCCCTCGACCAGATTTTAGTATTTTAATATTATTTTTAGTTAATTAGAATTAGTGCAACTTTTTAAATTTATTTATTATATATTGTGCACCTGTTTATTACACAATAAATTAGGGTACCACACTAGCTGTTAACCCTAAACTAATTTCACATCCCTGACCTAGACTTGCTAGACTACATTTTTTGTATTTTTAGCAACTCCCAGAAACCTCGTTTTATGCTTCGTTTTAGTCGCACAAATATCGTTACAAACGTACGTATTTAATCCCTATTTAATTTTCTGCTCTTTACCCACCTCTGTACCCTAGAGATTTGATGACCAGTAGGCACCTGTTTTGCCCAACCAAAAATACGATAATATTCTACACTAATTGTATTACAATTATCGTATTGACACCGTAGAAAAATTATGACCCTAACTGCCCTTAAATAATTAGTGAACACCGTGCGCAGTATTTATTAAATAATAAATACGGTGACCCGTATCACCTAAGAAATCAGACCCTGCATCTGTCCAGACTCACCCCACACAGTTCAAAACATTCTTCCCAGCATTTCCCCTCAATTCTGTGAATTTTGGTAATTTTTAGAACCAGGTGATTTTTCAGACAAATTGCATAATTGCACAATTTCCTAATTTTTGGACTTTTATGCAAATTGTGAAAAGTCAAGGGTTTTTATGCAAAAATGTATGTGAGGTGGCCTAACCTCATTGGCTAGACAACCTAACACCTACATGTGGCTTTATTATCCAGAAAAATCTAGTATAAAATATCCTAAATTACAAAATTACTAAAATACCCAAAACTTCTACTTATTTACTAAACTGCTATTGCCTACAACTCCTATAAAACCCGACCCCCCTTCCTCTCTTCAAACCCCCACAGCCACCTCTCTCCGCCACCGCCGGCCGCCCAACTCCGGCGAAGCCTCCGCCCTGACCCCCTCTCCCCTCCGACCAAGCTCCACCATCTCCGGCGCCCTGCTCCGCCGTGAGCAGCCCCTGCAACCTCTCTTCTCCAACACCACACAGCCAACACCACCACTCCCGACCACCCCCTGCGCCACCCTCCGCCACCGTGCTCCGCCACCACCACCCCCACTCGACTCGCCCTGCTTTCCTCTACCCGACCCCCACTTCCTCGCCGCCCCACGACGTCTCCTCCGCCGTCACAGCACCCTCGGCCACCCCTAACCCTAACTGTCACCCCCACCTCCGCCGGCCTCCAGCCTCCACCACCGCCGTCGTGGACCTCCGCCACCACCACCAACCTGACCGTCTCCCTTCCCTCCACCGTTTCCCCACCCTGCCCGGCCACCTCCGCCTCTCCTCCGCCGCCGGCAGCTCCCCCGCAACCCCCACCGCCTCACTCTGCCAGCAACTCCTCCCTCACCTCCGACCGTCCCCCACCACCACTCCGGCCACCCCCGACCTCCGCCACCCTCACCGGGTTGTTCGCCTCGACCTCCTCCGCCACCCCGACGGCCTGCACCGCCGCCTCCGCCGCCGCTGCCGGTGCTGCTGCTGCTGCAATTTACTACTGCTGTTGCTGTTGTTGACTGCAGCTGCTGCTGCAGCTGCTATTCCGGCCGACCGCCGACGACTCCGCCGCCGTCCTCTCACCGGCGACCCGCCGTGGACCCCCTGTCCCCCCCCACAGGTATAAATACATGTATATATATGTATATATGTATATTATATTGTATGTATGTATATATGTATATATATATATATATGTATATATATATGTATATCTATATATATATATATATATGTTATATTAATTATACTGTATATATATTATTATTATTATATATATATGTATTTAGTATATGTATAAATATACTTATATCTATATATATTTAAGTATTACTATATATATATATGTTTATACATATATGTATGATTATATATATATTAATATATATAATATATATTACATTAATGATATACAGTAAATATATATATATTCTATATATTATTATTATTGTATAATTATATGTAAATATGAATATATACATATGTATATTTATATGTATATACTTATATATATATAACATATTACTTATATGTTATGTAATAATTATACATATATGTATATATGCATTTTAATTTCTGTTTTTTTTTACTTATAAATGTAATAGATATATAGTTATATATAACATATTAGGTATATGTTATTACTACTATATTTATAGTATATATATATATATATATATATATATATATATATATATATACTATGCATTTTCTTTTTATTATTCAAATGCACTTATTTCAATTATTTACACATATATTATTGTATATAACAGTGGTCATATATAGACTCTGATATTATTAAATATAATATTTGCTGGATAGTACAGCATTTATATATGTATTTATATTTCCTGCACTGTCCTTCAATTTATTATATTATTATAACAGTGGATATACCCTGCTATTATATTATATTATTATATATAAACAGTGGATAAACCCTGCTAAATATTATATTACTATATATAAAGCAGTGGATATACCCTGCTAATATTTGCTGGATAATACAGCCTATATATATATTTATAAATTCCTGCATTTTCTTTCCTGCATATTATATATATATATGCTATATATATATGCATACTATTATATCTACTACATATCTATATATATACTCTATATATAAATATGTATACCATATATATTATATATAGGACTATATATATATATTATGTATTATCTGTTACATAGGTGTATATATGTGTTATGTACCCTCGTATTAAATGTTGTATTTACGAACCCTGTCTATTTTTAACAGAAAATATCTCCAGCACAGTCAGTGACCCCCTGTCACAAGAACCCACATCAGGTTATCAACACAATAAGGGAGTAGGCAAGTATACCTTGCCAAGTTACTGTTTAAATTCTCAATAATGTTATATGCTCTTGTTTCTGTATTTCATGATTACCTGAGACTGCCTTGGATTCAGTCAACTGTTATGTTGACATTTAATATAATTAACTTAGTATTACAGACTCACCAACAGCTGTGAGAGTATTCTGATATTCTCCTAGACCCTATCACGGGAACACGCAACATGGTTGCAATGCATATTGGGATGCGAGCTGCGTAGTTGACTAGCTACCAGTACGTGTGACCGCATCACAGATTAGAATAATGCAGGAAATATACGACTTGACATTTAGTTACATTGGGAGGGGAGAACGACTAAAATACGTATGGGACACCCACCTCTTTACCATGTGCCGCACTCGACGGAGTGATACGGATGATATATGTATATATTTATGTGACCATTCTCATCGTAGATGGAAAATTGTATAGTGCCCTTGAACGGGGGCATATGTGGCATATACTAGCCTGTCACTACAGATTGGTAAATTACGTCAGCATATGTCTAGCCACACATTTCCCATACGTACTAGGTTGTCTCAATTTGCATTTCACTTAGATGGTTAGCACCCTGTATTTATTTTATTCAGTAATTTTTATTCAGTATTTACATACATGGCATGTTGTTTTCCTGTATCTTGTTACGTCCCTCTGAGGACCTGGTTCCCTGCCAGGTTTAGATGATACATTCTACCCCACAGTACCTGGACCTGGACGGGAGAATGGATATGCCCTTGAGACGGAGCTAGAGGAGATGCCGTCAGAGACTGCCTGAGTACATCTGGAGCTGTTGCTGCTACCTCGATAGACGCCACACTAGTCTATCTTATTTTTGTCTTCATCACATTTTGTGTGGGTTTGTTCCCACAAGATATTATCGGGTTTTGTACGATGACATTTCAGATTTAGCATCTATATATTCAGCACTTTTTCTGATATTTTGTGGATGAGATAGATTTACCTGTATTTAGACTTGTAGTATTTTAGGACAGCGTAGCACATCACTTTGGGTTCATTAAATTGGGTAATCCCTTAGTGACGTGTCAGCTGGCCAATGCCACGTGGCCTAGTTCCGTATATTTTGGGACTGGGGCGTGACAGGGAGACTTTATACTCCTCTCTCATTTTAGTTTTGGTTATAGTTCATTGGTAGTGGATTTGTCTCCACCCGACTATTATTTTCTGGATATTTCAGACTCCTTATTCTAGTTAGTATTTCTTTTCTATGACTTGTTGTGTGGATTAGATTAGCATATCTGTGACTTGTGACATTATATATACCACATGTGAGTTTATATTCATATTACAGCGTACGTATGGGTTATGGTTTCCATATATTGGAGTGCCATATCCATGCGGCTGGCATGCTTACGTGTTCTAGTCCTACGTATTATTGGGACGGGGGCGTGACATTGCTGGAGTTCCGTCGTTTACTTGTGAATCCATTACTCTGCATCAAAATAAACTATAAGAGGCATACATGAATCAAGGCAAGATGCAAGTCAAAAATTAGTTCGAATACGATATAGATATCAAAAATGATTCAAGCAAGTGGATGAGATCCTAAAAACTTATCATATTCTTATTGCAGGCCTGTTCGGTCCCTAAGTTGAAACCGAACAATTTAGTCGTTGACCTGCATGGGCCACCACAAAAACCATGTCACGCCCCAGTCCCAAAATATTGAGGGACTGGACACGTGATAATGGCCAGCAGCACGCACCGATGGACAAACCCAATTTAATGGATCCATCGGAGCATACTTAAGCTGTATTACAATAGTCAGGGTTTACTAATCTCATCCACAGAATAAAGATAGCAATATCAGCAAAAGAAATAAACAACATCCAGTTACAAGTAATTAAAAATCGGAGAACAACCCGATATTAAGTCTGTTACAAAAGTTCATTTAAACAGAAAAATAAAGAGTTCAATAGCCATAAAACTGAGCATGGAAGAGCAGATGTTCAGGAGAAGTCCTCAGCGAGCACCACGTCCTCAGGTTCCGGTACTGCTCCTAGAAGTGCTCATGTTCCGTACACTTTAGGGTAGATCTCGTCTGCTAAATCTGGGGACATAATCTATTCCAGGTCCTCAGGGGACATAGCAAGGTACAGAAAATACAAGCAAAAGATAATGCAGTGCAAAAATAAAGGAATAATAGGGTAAGTAAATAAACCAGCTAAGTGATAATGCAAGTGAGAGTTTTAATCATACTCAGGCTGAGACTACTACAGGATCAGTGTCGGAGAAACCATAGCAGTACTTACTCGAAGGGCCAGAACTGGTGCCATAGCTCTGTGTCAGAGACTAAGAGACATCCAGATGTCAATATATATAATATAATCAGCCTTGATATGGTAATACTCTCCCCACCCAATGTAATCTCATGTCACAGTTCACAATGTTCATGTTACGCAAGATTAAAACTAATGCAATAAGTCAGGATAAAATCTAAGCTTGTAAATTGTATAAGTCATAAACCTGTATCCTATACAGAATCACCTTGAATATTCAGGAAGATTCTGTCTCATGATTCGTGTCAGGTGTCCTGGGTATAACGTACTTGATATGGCAAGTACTAGAATGTAAATGTCACGATATCCAACTCTAGTTGACATTGCACAACCCCGCGTACGGTGTTGGCACCCGACTATAATCGGACGCTAAGCAAGTCACACGGCCCTAGGGTTAAGCATTGCACAATAATATATATATAGTCAAAGGAATAAATAACAAGAACTGCAAGTTTGGCAAGGTACACTTGCCTGGGTTTTCGGCTCCAATTGTCGCTCTGGCTTCAGCTGGGATTTCAGGCAGTACTCCGGCTGCTGAAATAGACATCACCATCAGATCCAGAAAATATTAATCAGCTAAAAATGCCTGTCCTTGAGTCTAATTTGGAGACAAGGGAAAAAAATAATATTTTCGGGTTAAAGCGGGGTCCACATGTGGGCCGCTTTGCACCGAAAAATGCATCAGGGTCAAAGGTCTCCAAATCAGTCCAACTTAGTGTTAACAGGTCAAGAACGATGATACGAACCCAACGAAACTTCCAGAATTGGATTCCGATGAGCCGATCACAAAATTGCCTGTCAAGTGGAACCTGTGGGGCCCACGACACGCGATTTTGCCAATGTTCTCAGAATCAAACCAAACTTGGCTCACAGGACCAGCATATTGCTATGAGTCTGATGGCGCAAGTTACGTCTCGATCCGACGTGTGTACACTAAGTTACAGCGAGAACCAGAAAGTACGGATACGGGACGTTGTCCGCGGATACGCGTTGATTCCGGTGTGCAAGCACATCCGAATCAGCTTCTGTAAAATCCCACACGTCCGTATCAATGACGCGCACGTATCGGTGAAGACCGGTTGCGACCACGTCGTCCCGTTTGGCGGGGCGTACTCAGTTCCGGGGTGAAACAGGGCGTTGGTTTTCCTATTTTTGGATCGCGGTTCGCGATCACCACATGACGCGATGCACCGAGCGGGTTGCACGGGCACCGAGGGGGTCATGCAGGCTACGCGATGCAACAGATGGAATCGAAAACAGAGCTATGAGGAGAGAGATATGAGTACCTGAACAGGGCTCGGAAAACCGTGTTTCTCGTGTCCGACACGACTCGGCGTGTCCGGATCCGAATCCTAGGGTTAGGGTTCTGGGTCAGAGGCTTCTATGTCCGTGTCCGAGTCTTCTGTTGGCGGACACGGCGGAGGCGGCTCAGGGCTGTGTCGTCGGCTCGTCGGCTGAGCACGACGGAGGCGAGCAGCTCGACGGAAACTGACGGCGAGGCGGACGAAGATGGAGGAGGTGGAGGATTCGGCTGCGGGTTCTGCGGGAGGCGGAGGGCCGAGCAGCAGGCGGCTGGTCTAGGCAGAGGGCCGAGGAAGGCTCGGGAAGGCGTAGGGCGGCCGGGCTCGAGGGACGGAGGCGGAGCTGCGGAAGTCGGAGGAGAGGAAAACGGCAGGGGAGGCTAAGGCTTAAATAGAGAGGGGGAGGAAGACGACGGGGTATCCGGGGAAGGGAGAGGAAGAGGGAGCGGGGCACGACGGCCGTTTCGGGTAGCCGGAGCGGCGCGGCTGCCGGCGGCGGGGACACGAGGAGTCGGCTGCGGAGGCGTTGAGCGGTTTGGGAGAAGAATGGCTATCGGGTTCGGGTGGTCGGGTCGGGTAGGGTCTGCGGATCCGGCCCGATCCAAAACAAATGGATTACGGGTCGGGTCTGAGCTAGTGGGTCGGGTCTGGGTTGGACCCGGATCCGACCCGCTAAGGATTTGGTTTAATAAAACCGGGTTAGTTCAACTTGGTTTGGTTTGGTTTATTTTAAATAAACCCGGTTTATTTTGGTTTAATTAATTAATTAGTTTTTAGGGCTTTTAAAATGCTTCCGGGGTCCAATAAATTCCCGAAAAATTACCCTATGTCTAGTTTTTTTATTTTACACCATAAAATATTATTTTTATAATATTTTAATATTATTTAATATCAATTAAAAATTATTTAATAATTAAAACGCCTTAGTTTAATTTCAGAAAAATCCATAAAATTGTGAAAAATTCCAGATTTAAAAATTATTAAAAATCAGGGGGTTTACAGATCCACCTAGAGTTATACAGTACAGGAGCATTATCAGGAGCAGAAGCAGGAACATGAGCAGTTACTGGAGCAGAACTAGGATCTAAGGACGAGATCGTACCAGAGGACTTCTCCTGAGTATTGGCTTGAGATACTCATTTATATCTGTTTCTAGTTATTTATTTCCAGTCTATTGCATTGATGTATCAGACTTATTCTCAGATTATTCTCCGAGACACTTTTATTGAGATTTGTTAGTTTCTTTTATACTCATTTATTCTGGCATTTGATCTGTGATTATCTGTTGTGGATAAGATTAGTATAGACTGTGACTTGTATCGTTGGACCTATTTATTGTTGTACTACAACTTAAGTATGCCCCGATGGATCCATTAAATTGGATTTGTCCATCGGTGCGTGCTGCTGGCCATTATCATGCGTCCGGTCCCACGTTATTTTGGGACTGGGGCGTGACATAGTTTTTGTGGTGGCCCATGCAGGTCTACGACTAAATTGTTCGATTTTAACTTAGGGACCGAGCAAGCCTGCAATAAGAATATGATAAGTTTTTAGGATCTCATCCACTTGCTTGAAACGTTCTTGATATCTATGTCGAATTCGAATCAATATTTTGACTTGCATCCTGCCTTGATTCCTTTGCGCCTCTTATCATTTATTTTGGTTGTAGAGCAATGGATTCACAAGCACACGACGAGACTCCTGCAAGATCACCACGAGATGTTGTGGTTACCCATGAAGATGAAGTGACACCAGTTGATGAAGGTCAAGCATCACAACAAGCAAGTCAGCATGCCACGAGAATCCAGCAAGATGACGTTCCACCATCGACGCAGTTTGCTCCACCGATGCCTACCGTTCCACAAGGACAGGCTATGGACGAACAACAAATGTTTCGAATGTTCTACGCGATGATGCAAGCCCATCAGAAGGTTCATGAAGAAGCTCAGCAAAACAAAGCGGAGAAGTTCATCGACAGATTTAGCTCAGAATTACGGAAGTTAATCAGTTCAAATGCAACTACCTTAGACGAGGATGTTCTTACTACAGCACGACCCATGGAGTGCAACACAAGGATAGAGTCCAGCCAGAAGCGGCCGTATGCATTAGCACCAGACCGAGCACAACAAGAAAGATGAACCCACCACAGAGAGCATCTACACCACTTACACTAGTCCTTCCTACTTGTCACTACTGTGGCAAGGTAGGCCATTTCGCTAAAGAATGCCGACGCAGATTGGGACTATGTTTATCTTGCGGATCCAAAAAGTATTCGGTAAGGGATTGCCCTGAACGTCGAGAGAAAGCAGTGATGATTCATCAACCAGCCACATCAGCACCTGCCGGAGCACCACAGGAAGAAATTACAAAGAGTTCTCCCATGCACCAGCCGCCAGAAGCATCTCCGCAAGTACTACCCACCTGTCAGTATTGTCGCAAGATAGGCCATATTAATAAGGAGTACAGACGCAAGTTAGGATTATGCTTGATTTGCGGAACCAATCAACACTTAGCCAATGATTGTCGTCAGCATCGAGAGAAAGCATTGACGATTCATCAACCAGCCACATCAGCACCAGCCGTAGCACTACAGGAAAAAATTACAAGGAAGTCTCACATGCACCAGCCACCAGAAGCACCTCCTCAAGTACTACCTATCTGTCAGCATTGTCGTAAGCGAGGCCATATTGAGAACGAGTATAGACGCAAAAGGAAATTATGCTTAGCTTGCGGATCCAGTCAGCATTTAGTAAAGAAATGCTCCAAACGTCGAGAAAGAGCGCTAGCGTTACCAGCACCAAGGCCAGCCTCTCCAGCATTGGAAGTACCGCAAACGAGAGTTAAAGAAGTCAGACCACCAGCCCCAGGAGGGAATCAGCCGAGGCCACCCTTGGCACCACAAGCAACACTCTTCCAGCAGGCTCAACAGCAGCAGAGGAATCAACTGCAAGAACGTGAACAAGCTCCAGCAATGACCTTGGAGGACGCACAGACCCATGGAGTAGCTAATGCGCGAAATTTTTTGTAGTTATCTGTTTATAGAATTGTTTTATCTCGTGCCTATTGGTTCGTGACCTCAGCCTTAACCTATGTAATTTTGAACTTGCTTATAATTGATAACCTAGTGATAATCTAGTTTTTTTGAACTGTAGATTTCTAGATCTCCTCTGTCACGCCCCAGTCCCAAAATGACGAGGGACTGAGCACGTGGCAATGGCCAGCAGCACGCACCGATGGATAACCCAATTTAATGGATCCATCAGGGCATGCTTAAGCTGTAGTCTAACAGTAAAAGGTTACAAGACTCAGGTTATTCTAATCTTATCCACAACAGATAATCACAGATAAAGATAGAGTAATGCAAATAGAATAAATAAGCTGATCTCAATAAATATCTCGGGAAACAATCCGAGAATATGTCTGGTATAACAGATACAAATAGACAGGAAATAAACAACTGGAAATAGAAATAACTGACTACATACGGCCAATACTCAGGAGAAGTCCTCTGGTGCAAGCTCGTCTTCAGGTCCTGGTACAGCTCCTGGAAGTGCTCCTGTACGGTGTAGCTCTGGATGGATCTCCTCAGCTATACCTGGGGACATAGTCCATTCCAGGTCCTCAGGGGACATAACAAGGTACAGATAATACAAGCCAAATCTAAGCAGTGCAGAATTAAATAAGCAATAGGGTAAACTATGTAACCAGCTAAGTGATATGCAGTATGAGAGCAGCACGAGAACTCAGGCTAAAACTACTACAAGCTCTGTGTCGGGGAGCCAATTGCAGTGATATCATGTAGTTGTCTAGCTCAATGGGAGACTACGACGCCGGCATAATATAAAATCAACCTGTAGCCTGTGTGTCTCTCCCCACCCCATGTAATCACGCATATCATGACCATAATGTCTCATGTCCATGTCAGCGGGATTATAGCTAATGCAACAAGTCATAATGTCTATAAAGTATCTCTGTCAAGTCCTGTATCCTATACAGAATCACCTTGAATGTCTCAGGAAGACTCTGTCTCATGAATAGTGTCAAGTATCCTGGGTTCTGGAGTACTTGATAAGACAAGTACGAACATTATCGGGTCTCGATAACCATGTCTATGTGACGTTACACAACTCCGCGTACGGAGTTGGCACCCGACTATGATCGGACACTAAGCACGTCACCCGTTTCCTAGGTTAAGCAGTTTGGAACAAGTTACATTTAATGAAATCAAGTAAGCTACTATGTCAAGAATTACTGAGATTTGGCAAGCTTTACTTTCCCACTAATGTATAAACAAGTCAAGGAAAATAAGTAGCAAGCTGCAGAGTTTGGCAAGGTACACTTGCCTGTGGTTCCGGCTCGGTTTACAGTTCTGACTTCAGTTGGATTTGCAGGCGGTACTCCGGTTGCTGAAACAAATATCACCATCAGATCCAGAAAATATCAATCAGCTAGAAATGCCTGTCCTTGAGTCCAATTTGGAGACAAGGGCAGAAACGACAGTTTCGGGCCAAAACGGGGTCCACCGGTGGGCCCGCTTTGCACCGAAAAACCCGTCAGGGTCAAAGGTCTCCAAATTCACCAAACTCAGTGTCAACAGGTCAGAAACGCTGATACGGACCCAACGGAACTTTCAGAATTGGATTCCGATGAGCCGATCACAAAATCGCCCGTCGAGCGGGGCCTGTGGGGCCCACGACACGCGATTTCGTCAACGTTCTCAGAATCAAACCAAACTTGACCCACAGGACCAGCGTATCGCTACGAGTCCGATGGCGCAAGTTTCGTCTCGATTCGACGTGTGTACACAAAGTTAGGTCGAATTGCAGAAAAGTCGGATACGGAGCGATGTCCGCGGATACGCGTTGATTCCGGTGTGCACGCACACCCGAATCAGCTTCCACAAAATCCCACACGTCCGTATCGACGAGACGCACGTATCTGTGAAGACCGCACGCGACCAAGTCGTCCCGTTTGGCGGGGCGTACTCGGTTCCGGGGTGAAACAGGGTCTGGTTTTTCCTATTTTTGGATCGCGGTGTGCGATCACCACAGGACGCGATGCCCCGAACAGTTTGTCCGGACACCGAGAGGGTTATACAGGCTTCGCAACGCAATTTGCGGAATCAAAAACGGAGCTACGAGCAAAAAGTTACGCGTACCTGAAGGGGACCCGAAAACCAGGGTCAAACCGTGTCCGACACGACACGGACACTGTGTCCTGTGTCCGTGTCCGACACAGGGAATAGGAACTAGGGTTTGGGGATTCTGGTGCTGCGGCGGCCGGAGGACCGCCGGAGAAGGCTGGGGGCAGCGGGGGAAAGCTCGGCCGGGCTGGGCGGCTCTCGGGGAGGCGGAGCTGCGGTGGAGGGCGGCCACGCCGGAGCTGCGGTGGCTGCTCCTGGCTGCTGCTGTGCTCGCTGCGGTTGCCGACGGCGCTCGCCGGAGGAGAAGAGGAGGGGAGGAAGAGGGCGGCTGCAGCGGCGGCGTCTCCGGAGGGGCTGCCGGAGAAGAAGGCTGGTGGCGGAGGCTAGGGTGGCTGGAGAGGGGGCGGACGAGGGTTTTATAGGGAAGGGAGAGGGAGGAGAGAGGGGAGCTGGCGCCGGGCAAGGCGGAGGGGGGTGGCGTCGTGCGCCCGGCGATGCGGGCGGGTGGTTGCGTGGCCGAGAGAGGCGGAGCGAGGCGCGGGCTGAGCGGCGGGCGGGCGCCGGACGACGCGGAGCGGAGGCTGGGTCGAGTTCGTGTGGGGGTGCGGGTGACGGGCGGGTCGGGTGGCTGACAGACCCGACCCGACCCGATAAGGGCTGCGTTGGGCCGGGTTGGGGCTGGGTCCGGTGGGCCGGGCCCAGGGTTATATAAAAATAATAATAATAACTTTAATAATCAGTAAATAAATAAATAAATAATTAAATAAATGAATTTAGGTGTTTTAAAAATAGGTCCGGGGTCCAATAAATTCCAGAAAAATTGTCCTAAGTCCAGTTTTTCATTTTACATCCAAAAATATTATTTTCATAATATTTTAATATTGTTTATTATCATTTAAAAATCATTGAATAATTAAAACCCTTTTTTTAAATTACAGAAATTTACAGAAAATTCCAGAAAATTGTGAAAAATCCAGTTTTTAAAATTTTGAAAAATCAGGGGGTTTACAATCTACCCCCCTTAAGAGGATTGCGTCCTCGCAATCAAAGAACAACCGGTCAACAGAGATGACGCGGTCGCAAGCATCGTTTGAAAACACATCACAAGAGACTTCAGGGAAATACCGTTTCCCCTAAAAATTGAAAGTTTACACTTTCCAGGAAAATCTAGTAAAAACTATAACTTTTATGAAAACCAGGTTGTTATTAACAAGTTGCAAATTACTAGGTTGGGGCTGAGGTCACGAACCAAGAGGCACGAGCTACAACAAGACTAGAAACGGATAACTATAAATCACTTACGCGCATTGGCTACTCCACGAGTCTGCGCGTTCTCCACTGTCATCGTCAGGGCTTGCTCGCGTCCTTGCAGTCGATTCTTCTGCTGTTGAGCCTGCTGGAAGAGTAGTTCCTGGGGTATCAAGGGTGGCCTTGGCTGATACCCTGCTGGAGTTGGTGGTAGGACTCCTTGAACTTCCGTTTGCGGTGCTTCCAATACGGGAGGGGCTGGCCTCGCTACTGGTAATGCTCGTTGGTTTACCCTTGGTGCTCCTTCTCGACGCTCAGGGCATTCCCTCAGTAAATGCTGACTGGATCCGCAAGCCAAACATAATCTCATTTTCCGTCTGCACTTGTTCTCTATATGACCTCGCCTGTGACAATATGGGCAGACAGGTATTGCCTGTGAAGATGCTTCTGGTGGCTGGTGTACGTGAGGTCTTTTTGTAACTTCTTCTTGTAGTGCTGAAGTGGAAGTCCATTTTCGACTAGTCTCTCTCCTGATGACGCGCTCAATGCGTCGTGCTGCAGCGAGGACTTCCGAATACGAAGTAGGTGCTACGGATCCAATTAGTTTCTGTAGCTCAATGTTTAGTCCGTCGAAGAATTTCTCAGCCTTCTCTTCTTCTGTCGGGATCAATGTTGGAGCGAAGCGACTCAGACGAATGAACTCCGCGTTGTACTCTTCCACCGTCTTAGTATCCTGAGTGAGGTGATTGAACTTGTCCCGAAGTTCTGATCGAGCGATAGATGGAATGTACATCTCCTGAAAGAGTCTAGAGAACTCTTCCCAAGTGACTTGGTCTGGTCCGAGTCGTGCTTCCTCAGATAGCCACCAGTGATGTGCATTGTCCGTCAACTGCATCCTGACGGCAGTCATCCAACGTTCCTTTGGAAGCTCAGCTGCTTCTAATTGATGTTGAGTGTTGGTGAGCCACTCATGAACTTCGGTTGGCTCTTCCTTGCCTGAGAATGTACGGGACTTCAGCTGCCGGAAATCGGTGATAGAGCCCGTCGTTGGCCGTCGAGTTGGTAGGTTGGCCTGCTCCAGTGCAGTTATTAGGCTGCGACTCAACGCCTCTTGTTGAGCTTGCATTATTGCATAGACCATTGAAAACATCTGCTGTCCGTCCATGGCCTGTCCTGGTGGAATTACGGGCATTGATGGAGTAACTGGCGTCGTTGGTGGAATGTTATCTTGCTGGATTCTCGAGGCATGTTGTTAAGCTGACTGTCCTTTATCCACTGGTGTTACTTCATCTTCGTTGGTTACCTCAGCATCCCGTGGTGACGTTATGGGAGTCTCGTCGTTTGCTCGTGAATCCATAACCCTGCAACCAAAATAAACAATAAGAGGCGCACAGGAATCAAGGCAGGATGCAAGTCGAGAATTTAATTCGAAGTTGATATGGATATCAAGAACGTTTCAAGCAAGTGGATGAGATCCTAAACTTATCCTATTTTGTTGCAGGCCTGTTCGGTCCCTGAGTTAAAACCGAACAATTTAGTCGAAGACCTGCATGGGCCACCACAAAAACCATGTCATGCCCCAGTCCCAAAATGACGAGGGACTGAGCACGTGGCAATGGCCAGCAGCACGCACCGATGGACAACCCAATTTAATGGATCCATCAGGGCATGCTTAAGCTGTAGTCTAACAGTAAAAGGTTACAAGACTCAGGTTATTCTAATCTCATCCACAACAGATAATCACAGATAAAGACAGAGTAATGCAAATAGAATAAATAAGCTGATCTCAATAAATATCTCGGAAAACAATCCGAGAATATGTCTGGTATAACAGATACAAATAGACAGGAAATAAATAACTGGAAATAGAAATAACTGACTACATACGGCCAATGCTCAGGAGAAGTCCTCTGGTGCAAGCTCGTCTTCAGGTCCTGGTACAGCTCCTGGAAGTGCTCCTATACGGTGTAGCTCTGGATGGATCTCCTCAGCTATACCTGGGGACATAGTCCATTCCAGGTCCTCAGGGGACATAACAAGGTACAGATAATACAAGCCAAATCTAAGCAGTACAGAATTAAATAAGCAATAGGGTAAACTATGTAACCAGCTAAGTGATATGCAGTATGAGAGCAGCATGAGAACTCAGGCTGAAACTACTACAAGCTCTGTGTCGGGGAGCCGGTAGCAGTGATATCATGTAGTTGTCTAGCTCAATGGGAGACTACGACGCCGGCATAATATAAAATCAACCTGTAGCCTGTGTGTCTCTCCCCACCCCATGTAATCACGCATATCATGACCATAACGTCTCATGTCCATGTCAGCGGGATTATAGCTAATGCAACAAGTCATAATGTCTATAAAGTATCTCTGTCAAGTCCTGTATCCTATACAGAATCACCTTGAATGTCTCAGGAAGACTCTGTCTCATGAATAGTGTCAAGTATCCTGGGTTCTGGAGTACTTGATAAGACAAGTACGAACATTATCGGGTCTCGATAACCATGTCTATGTGACGTTACACAACTCCGCGTACGGAGTTGGCACCCGACTATGATCGGACACTAAGCACGTCACCCGTTTCCTAGGTTAAGCAGTTTGGAACAAGTTACATTTAATGAAATCAAGTAAGCTACTATGTCAAGAATTACTGAGATTTGGCAAGCTTTACTTGCCCACTAATGTATAAACAAGTCAAGGAAAATAAGTAGCAAGCTGCAGAGTTTGGCAAGGTACACTTGCCTGTGGTTCCGGCTCGGTTTACAGTTCTGACTTCAGTTGGATTTGCAGGCGGTACTCCGGTTGCTGAAACAAACATCACCATCAGATCCAAAAAATATCAATCAGCTAGAAACGCCTGTCCTTGAGTCCAATTTGGAGACAAGGGCAGAAACGGCAGTTTCGGGCCAAAACGGGGTCCACCGGTGGACCCGCTTTGCACCGAAAAACGCGTCAGGGTCAAAGGTCTCCAAATTCACCAAACTCAGTGTCAACAGGTCAGAAACGCTGATACGGACCCAACGGAACTTTTAGAATTGGATTCCGATGAGCCGATTACAAAATTGCCCGTCGAGCGGGGCCTGTGGGGCCCACGACACGCGATTTCGTCAACGTTCTCAGAATCGAACCAAACTTGACCCACAGGACCAGCGTATTGCTACGAGTCCGATGGCGCAAGTTTCGTCTCGATCCGACGTGTGTACACAAAGTTAGGTCGAATTGCAGAAAAGTCGGATACGGAGCGATGTCCGCGGATACGCGTTGATTCCGGTGTGCACGCACACCCGAATCAGCTTCCACGAAATCCCACACGTCCGTATCGACGAGGCGTACGTATCTGTGAAGATCGCACGCGACGAAGTCGTCCCGTTTGGCGGGGCGTACTCGGTTCCGGGGTGAAACAGGGTCTGGTTTTTCCTGTTTTTGGATCGCGGTGTACGATCACCACAGGACGCGATGCCCCGAACAGTTTGTCCGGACACCGAGAGGGTTATACAGGCTTCGCAACGCAATTTACGGAATCGAAAATGGAGCTACGAGCAAAAAGTTACGCGTACCTGAAGGGGACCCGAAAACCAGGGTCAAACCGTGTCCGACACGACACGGACACTGTGTCCTGTGTCCGTGTCCGACACAGGGAATAGGAACTAGGGTTTGGGGATTCCGGTGCTGCGGCGGCCGGAGGACCGCCGGAGAAGGCTGGGGGCAGCGGGGGAAAGCTCGGCCGGGCTGGGCGGCTCTCGGGGAGGCGGAGCTGCGGTGGAGGGCGGCCACGCCGGAGCTGCGGTGGCTGCTCCTGGCTGCTGCTGTGCTCGCTGCGGTTGCCGGCGGCGCTCGCCGGAGGAGAAGAGGAGGGGAGGAAAAGGGCGGCTGCAGCGGCGGCGTCTCCGGAGGGGCTGCCGGAGAAGAAGGCTGGTGGCGGAGGCTAGGGTGGCTGGAGAGGGGGCGGACGAGGGTTTTATAGGGAAGGGAGAGGGAGGAGAGAGGGGATGTCACGACCCGCACCCGGATATTCGGGCACGAGCGCGTGGGTACGTCCAGCCTACGCCGCAGAGTCGGCGGTAGTACGCTGTCTAGGGCATAATCACAGGTAATAAATCTAGCTCATTCACAATAATTAAATAGGCAAGGAAAATAGCAGGAAAAGAATGCTAAGATTTCATAAACTGAATGTGACAACAGATCCAGAGTTTATTACAAAACCAAAAATTAAATCGGGGACAAACCCGATTACTAAGATGAAAGGAAAACAAATAGCTAAATGCTAACTACTCTGCAGGAGTAGTCTCCTGGGTGGGAACCAGCTCTGCAACTGTATCACCTGCTGTCTCATAGGGGCCATAATAGGTGGGGGCAAGGTTCTCATCATCGCCTAAACAACGGATCCAGTCAGGAAAGGAGCAAAGTACACAATGCACAACAAGATTTAAACTAAATATTTGTGACAGGGAGAAAATAACTGACTAAGCATCATGATCAGAGTATGTATAACAATTAGTAAAGATTAACTGAGAGTTAATGCTATAAATCAGGACTAGAAGTAAAATATGATTAATTGCTATAAACCAGAAATGAGTAAAACAGGAATAAAAGTGACAGGAAATGTAGCTGTAACAAGACAACAAGAACTGCAATACGACAAGAACTATGTGCGTGAACTTGTTTTTATTTTAGAATACATAGTTGGCATGTAGGGGTTTATAAGGCTAATAAGGCCGTCATAGACGACTAGCAGTCAGGAATAAACAAGTATAAGGCTGAGAGTACAGTCGCGTACCCACAGCTAGCAGTCACGACAAGGGGGAAGGGTAAACTACATGCCTTCTAGTATTCTCCCACCCAACACGAAAAGTAAGACATGAAATCCAGTATTCAAGACATGAAATCCAGTGTTCCAACTCTACGTGTAATCATCAATGGTACTAATAAAGCAAGAAATTTATTTATCACAATATAAAGATTAAACTTGAAGTGCAGGTACTTGCCTATTGTTTGGATCTGATTAATTTGGTTCTTGGAGGAAAAGTCCAGAGATGAGTCCAAAAGCTGAAATAGACATTACCATCATGCTCAGAAGATGTCAAATAGCTAGAAACGCCTGTCCTTGGGTCCAATTTGGAGACAAGGGCAAAAACGGCAGTTTCGGGTCAAAACGGGGTCCGCCGGTGGACCCGCTTTGCACCGAAAAACGCATCCGGGTCAAAGGTCTCCAAATTTACCAAACTTAGTGTCAACAGGTCAGGAACGCTGTTACGAACCCAATGGAACTTCCAGATTTGGATTCCGATGAGCCGAACACAAAATCGCCCGTCGAGCGGGGCCTATGGGGCCCACGACACGCGATTTTGTCAACGTTCTCAGAATTGAACCAAACTTGACCCACAGGACCAGCGTATCGCTACGAGTCCGATGGCACAAGTTTTGTCTCGATCTGACGTGTGTGCACGAAGTTAGGGTGAATTACAGAAAAGGCAGATACGGGGCGATGTCCGCGGATACGCGTTGATTCCGGTGTGCACGCACACCCGAATCAGCTTCCACGAAAACTCACACGTCCGTATCGACGATGCGTACGTATCTGTGAAGACCGCACGCGACCAAGTCGTCCCGTTTGGCGGGGCGGACTCAGTTCCGGGGTGAAACAGGGTCTGATTTTTTCTGTTTTTGGATCGCGGTGTACGATCACCACAGGACGCGATGCCCCGAACAGTTTGTCCGGACACCGAGAGGGTCATACAGGCTTCACAACGCAATTTGCGGAATTGGAAACAGAGCTACAAGGCGAAAGTTACACGTACCTGAAGGGGACCCAAAAAACCGGGGAAAACCGTGTCCGTGTCGTGTCCGACACGGCGACACAAAAATTAGGGTTTCTGATTTGGGGGTCTCCGGCGGCGGTCCGGTGGTTGGCACGGCGGCGGGGAAGTCGAGGGTGGCTCTCCGCGGAGAGGTCGTGCGGGGACGGGCGACAGCGGCGCCGGAGGCGGAGGAGGCGGCTGCTGCGGCTGCTGTCGTCTGCGGCGTGCTCGACGGAGGAGGAGGAGGGGAGCCGGCGCTGCAGCGGGGAGGCGGGCTGCGGTGGCGTGTGGTGGCGGCGAGGGGTTGCCGGTGGCGGTGGTGTGGTGGCGAGGTGGCGGTGAGCGGCGGAGCAGAGGGGGATTTAAATAGGGAGGCCGCGGTGGGGGTCGGCCGAGGGAAACGGCGGCCAACGCGGGGGCGGGGGCGCGTGGCCGCGGCAGTGCGGAGGGCGGCCGGCGGGTTCGGCGGGAGACTCGGGGCGGGGCGAGGGAAGCGGGGGAGTGGGTCAGGCGGATCCGGGTCCGGGCGGGTCGGGTTCAAGCGGACCCGACCCGACCCGTTAGGGTTTGGGCCGGAGGGGACTGGGCCGGGCCGGCCCAATGGGCCGTGGGCTGGATTTATAATAGTAATAATAATAATAATAATAATATTTAAAAACAGAAATTAAATAATAATTAATTAATTAAATAAATAATTAGTTTTAGGTGTTTTAAAAATAGGTCCGGGGTCCAATAAATTCCAGAAAAATTGCCCTAAGTCCAGTTTTCCATTTTACACCCAAAAATATTATTTTCATAATATTTTAATGTTATTTATTATCAATTAAAAATCTTGTAATAATTCAAAACCCTGATTTTAATTACAGAAAATTCCCAGAAAATTCCAAAAAATTGTGAAAAAAATCCCAATTTTATTATTTTTGAAAAATCAGGGGCTTACAATCTACCCAACTTATAACATTTTGTCCTCGAAATTTAAAATAAGGCAGGGTTCTCTCTGTTCAATCTCACTTGATTACAGTCCAACGGTTTTCTCTCAGGTGAACATTGCGGTCACTATCCAACTTATAATTTTACCCATATATCCTCTAAGGTTGTACAACTAGTAAAGCTAGGTCCCAACTTAATAAATCATGGTATTGAATCTTTAAGTCTGCAACACAGAACACATCACCTAGGGTATTGCCTTAGTCATAAAGGGTTATCATCTAGCACTATAAATCAAACTTATACCAAACACAGGATTCTGTCCTTCCGAAGTAAGGGAAGGTGAGGATCAATAATAAAGAGTTTAAGGGCGAGGTGGTAGAACAGAGGTATAGGGATCAAGGCGTTTAAAGAATTCTAATGGGAATGGTCAGGCGGTTATGGATTAAGATTCTATTCTGGTAATCATTTATTCGCATGCTCGTATTAGTACAGTTATGTAACTGATACGATATGCTCAGACGTATTTAGGGGCAAGTATACTAGTCAACTATATATCTCAATCCACGTAAAGTAGTCGTGCGAAGTGCGAATTAAAATGCACTAAGGTTGATCAGACCGTAGTACACTGATTCTGAGTAGACACTTGTATTAGTGGGGTTGATCAGGCCTCAATAATACATGTGTCATGAACAAGCCCGATAAAGGGTAAGCTTGCAAAACTAGGCTATAAAATAGCAGCATAAGTCAAGTTCAGCAAAATTAAGTGCGCTAGATGATGATGAAAAGGAGGTGCAAATTATTGAAGTTCACAAAATAACACAAAATAAGCACAATAGCAAAATCCTCTAAAACAGTTATCAAATTTAAAAGCATACTAGGTATTTAGCAAGTTCAAAATTACTAGGTTGGGGCTGAGGTCACGAACCAATAGTCATGAGCTAAACAATACTAGAAAAGGTATCTACGAATCACTTACGCGCATTAGCTGCTTCCAGAGTTTGCGCGTTCTCCACGGTCATCACGTAAGCTTGTCCGCGTCCTGGAGCAGTGGGGCAGTTCCTCACTTGATGTTCTGTTGATCCACAATATAGACAGGCACCCAGTCTCTTCCTACAAACTTGCCAGGTGTGACCTTGTTTTTGACAAAGCCACAAGTGGGAACTCGTTGATTCTGTCCTTGAGCTTGGTGTTGGGGTGCTGTGGCTCGAGGGAGAGGACGCTGGGTTTGCTGCGGGGACTTCTGCTGTTGTTGTTGTTGAAAAGGGCGTTTGTTGGGTCCCGTATTTCCGGCATCTCTCTCTCGCTTTAGTTTATGCCCCATGTCTCTCTCAACGCCTTGTGCCACGTTCAAGATTTCCTCATAGGTGCGAGCTCGGCTGGTGGTGACAGCAAGGCGAATATCCGGAGACAGCCCCTTCTTGAATCTACGGGCTCTGTCCTCCGGGGTACGAACCATGTACTCCGCAAAGTGGCTTAACCTGCTAAATTCAGCAGTATACTCATCTACAGATAGGTTACCTTGTTCCAGTCTCTCGAATTGACTTTCGAGAGCTTCCCGAGCCACTTCGGGGTAGAATTTCTCCTGGAACAGTCTCTTGAAGTCCTCCCAGGTGAGGTCAGGAGCAGATAGTTGAGGTTCGTCTCTAAACCAGGTCCGAGCTATATCGAACAGTTGCAGGCTTGCAGACTCCACTTTGAGATCATCAGGAACCCGAGCAGTCTTCAGGAGTCTCTCGACGTTCTTTATCCACTCATCGGCATAGAGAATGCCCTCAGTTCCGTAGAATTCCAAGGGTCTGAGGTTTTTGAAGTCTTTGGCACTCCCTGGCCTCTTGAGTGGCGACTCCTGGGACTTAATAGCTTCTGAGAGGCTGGTCCGTAGAAGTGCAGTCTGTTCTTTCTGGGATTCTACTAGTCCCTGGAACACTCCGAGTAGCTGTGCCCCATCCAGAGTAACTGCCGGAACAGATGGAGGCGGCGGGAGTGCAAGAGTTTCGGGCACATTTTGCTCAGCTGGTTCTGATGTGCCTCCTACTGTGTTCCTTGTCTGGACCATTCTGAAAGATGAAGGGATAGGGAGTTCAGAATAGATTACTTGGAAATCAAGGGCGATAGGAAAAATTGATCAGAAGTGATATTAAGAATTGAAATAAGGACCCTATACTGTGAATGAGCTTTTCCTAGAATCCTCAATCTTATTTCAGGCCTGTTCGGTCCCTAAGTTGAAACCGAACAATTTAGTCGTTTGACCTGCATGGGCCACCACAAAAATGTGTCACGACCCGCACCCAGATATTCGGGCACGAGCGCGTGGGTACGTCCAGCCTACGCCGCAGAGTCGGCGGTAGTACGCTGTCTAGGGCATAATCACAGGTAATAAATCTAGCTCATTCACAATAATTAAATAGGCAAGGAAAATAGCAGGAAAAGAATGCTAAGATTTCATAAACTGAATGTGACAACAGATCCAGAGTTTATTACAAAACCAAAAATTAAATCGGGGACAAACCCGATTACTAAGATGAAAGGAAAACAAATAGCTAAATGCTAACTACTCTGCAGGAGTAGTCTCCTGGGTGGGAACCGGCTCTGCAACTGTATCACCTGCTGTCTCATAGGGGCCATAATAGGTGGGGGCAAGGTTCTCATCATCGCCTAAACAACGGATCCAGTCAGGAAAGGAGCAAAGTACACAATGCA
The DNA here is from genome assembly GCA_036927795.1 of Iris macrosiphon. Lineage (NCBI taxonomy): Eukaryota > Viridiplantae > Streptophyta > Magnoliopsida > Asparagales > Iridaceae > Iris > Iris macrosiphon. Next base: position 225,495,406 of record JAYESA010000006.1, read on the forward strand.
CAACAAGATTTAAACTAAATATTTGTGACAGGGAGAAAATAACTGACTAAGCATCATGATCAGAGTATGTATAACAATTAGTAAAGATTAACTGAGAGTTAATGCTATAAATCAGGACTAGAAGTAAAATATGATTAATTGCTATAAACCAGAAATGAGTAAAACAGGAATAAAAGTGACAGGAAATGTAGCTGTAACAAGACAACAAGAACTGCAACACGACAAGAACTATATGCGTGAACTTGTTTTTATTTTAGAATACATAGTTGGCATGTAGGGGTTTATAAGGCTAATAAGGCCGTCATAGACGACTAGCAGTCAGGAATAAACAAGTATAAGGCTGAGAGTACAGTCGCGTACCCACAGCTAGCAGTCACGACAAGGGGGAAGGGTAAACTACATGCCTTCTAGTATTCTCCCACCCAACACGAAAAGTAAGACATGAAATCCAGTATTCAAGACATGAAATCCAGTGTTCCAACTCTACGTGTAATCATCAATGGTACTAATAAAGCAGGAAATTTATTTATCACAATATAAAGATTAAACTTGAAGTGCAGGTACTTGCCTATTGTTTGGATCTGATTAATTTGGTTCTTGGGGGAAAAGTCCAGAGATGAGTCCAAAAGCTGAAATAGACATTACCATCATGCTCAGAAGATGTCAAATAGCTAGAAACGCCTGTCCTTGGGTCCAATTTGGAGACAAGGACAAAAACGGCAGTTTTGGGTCAAAACGGGGTCCGCTGGTGGGCCCGCTTTGCACCGAAAAACGCGTCCGGGTCAAAGGTCTCCAAATTTACCAAACTTAGTGTCAACAGGTCAGGAACGCTGTTACGAACCCAACGGAACTTCCAGATTTGGATTCCGATGAGCCGAACACAAAATCGCCCGTCGAGCGGGGCCTGTGGGGCCCACGACACGCGATTTCGTCAACGTTCTCAGAATCGAACCAAACTTGACCCACAGGACCAGCGTATGGCTACGAGTTCGATGGCACAAGTTTTGTCTCGATCCGACGTGTGTGCACGAAGTTAGGGTGAATTGCAGAAAAGGCGGATACGGGACGATGTTCGCGGATACGCGTTGATTCCGGTGTGCACGCACACCCGAATCAGCTTCCACGAAAACTCACACGTCCGTATCGACGATGCGTACGTATCTGTGAAGACCGCACGCGACCAAGTCATCCCGTTTGGCGGGGCGGACTCAGTTCCGGGGTGAAACAGGGTCTGATTTTTTCTGTTTTTGGATCGCGGTGTGCGATCACCACAGGACGCGATGCCCCGAACAGTTTGTCCGGACACCGAGAGGGTCATACAGGCTTCACAACGCAATTTGCGGAATTGGAAACAGTGCTACAAGGCGAAAGTTACACGTACCTGAAGGGGACCCGAAAAACCGGGGAAAATCGTGTCCGTGTCGTGTCCGACACGGCGACACAAAAATTAGGGTTTCTGATTTGGGGGTCTCCGGCGGCGGTCCGGTGGTCGGCACGGCGGCGGGGAAGTCGAGGGTGGCTCGCCGGGGAGAGGTCGTGCGGGGACGGGCGGCAGCGGCGCCGGAGGAGGCGGAGGCGGCTGCTGCGGCTGCTGTTGCTGTCGTCTGCGGCGTGCTCGACGGAGGAGGAGGGGAGCCGGCGCTGCAGCGGGGAGGCGGGCTGCGGTGGCGTGCGGTGGCGGCGAGGGGTTGCCGGTGGCGTGGTGGCGAGGTGGCGGTGAGCGGCGGAGCAGAGGGGGATTTAAATAGGGAGGCCGCGGTGGGGGTCGGCCGAGGAAAACGACGGCCAGCGCGGGGGCGGGGGCTCGTGGCCGCGGCAGCGCGGAGGGTGGCCGGCGGGTCCGGCGGGAGACGCGGGGCGGGGCGAGGGAAGCGGGGGAGTGGGTCAGGCGGATCCGGGTCCGGGCGGGTCGGGTTCAAGCGGACCCGACCCGACCCGTTAGGATTTGGGCCGGAGGGGACTGGGCCGGGCCGGCCCAATGGGCCGTGGGCTGGATTTATAATAGTAATAATAATAATAATAATAATAATAATAATAATAATAATAATAATATTTAAAAACAGAAATTAAATAATAATTAATTAATTAAATAAATAATTAGTTTTAGGTGTTTTAAAAATCGGTCCGGGGTCCAATAAATTCCAGAAAAATTGCCCTAAGTCCAGTTTTCCATTTTACACCAAAAAATATTATTTTCATAATATTTTAATGTTATTTATTATCAATTAAAAATCTTGTAATAATTCAAAACCCTGATTTTAATTACAGAAAATTCCCAGAAAATTCCAGAAAATTGTGAAAAAAAATCCCAATTTTATTATTTTTGAAAAATCAGGGGCTTACAATCTACCCAACTTATAAAATTTCGTCCTCGAAATTTAAAATAAGGCAGGGTTCTCTCTGTTCAATCTCACTTGATTACAGTCCAACGGTTTTCTCTCAGGTGAACATTGCGGTCGCTACCCAACTTATAATTTTACCCATATATCCTCTAAGGTTGTACAACTAGTAAAGCTAGGTCCCAACTTAATAAATCATGGTATTGAATCTTTAAGTCTGCAACACAGAACACATCACCTAGGGTATTGCCTTAGTCATAAAGGGTTATCATCTAGCACTATAAATCAAACTTATACCAAACACAGGATTCTGTCCTTCCGAAGTAAGGGAAGGTGAGGATCAATAATAAAGAGTTTAAGGGCGAGGTGGTAGAACAGAGGTATAGGGATCAAGGCGTTTAAAGAATTCTAATGGGAATGGTCAGGCGGTTATGGATTAAGATTCTATTCTGGTAATCATTTATTCGCATGCTCGTATTAGTACAGTTATGTAACTGATACGATATGCTCAGACGTATTTAGGGGCAAGTATACTAGTCAACTATATATCTCAATCCACGTAAAGTAGTCGTGCGAAGTGCGAATTAAAATGCACTAAGGTTGATCAGACCGTAGTACACTGATTCTGAGTAGACACTTGTATTAGTGGGGTTGATCAGGCCTCAATAATACATGTGTCATGAACAAGCCCGATAAAGGGTAAGCTTGCAAAACTAGGCTATAAAATAGCAGCATAAGTCAAGTTCAGCAAAATTAAGTGCGCTAGATGATGATGAAAAGGAGGTGCAAATTATTGAAGTTCACAAAATAACACAAAATAAGCACAATAGCAAAATCCTCTAAAACAGTTATCAAATTTAAAAGCATACCAGGTATTTAGCAAGTTCAAAATTACTAGGTTGGGGCTGAGGTCACAAACCAATAGTCATGAGCTAAACAATACTAGAAAAGGTATCTACGAATCACTTACGCGCATTAGCTGCTTCCATAGTTTGCGCGTTCTCCACGGTCATCACGTAAGCTTGTCCGCGTCCTGGAGCAGTGGGGCAGTTCCTCACTTGATGTTCTGTTGATCCACAATATAGACAGGCACCCAGTCTCTTCCTACAAACTTGCCAAGTGTGACCTTGTTTTTGACAAAGCCACAAGTGGGAACTCGTTGATTCTGTCCTTGAGCTTGGTGTTGGGGTGCTGTGGCTCGAGGGAGAGGACGCTGGGTTTGCTGCGGGGACTTCTGCTGTTGTTGTTGTTGAAAAGGGCGTTTGTTGGGTCCCGTATTTCCGGCATCTCTCTCTCGCTTTAGTTTATGCCCCATGTCTCTCTCAACGCCTTATGCCACGTTCAAGATTTTCTCATAGGTGCGAGCTCGGCTGGTGGTGACAGCAAGGCGAATATCCGGAGACAGCCCCTTCTTGAATCTACGGGCTCTGTCCTCCGGGGTACGAACCATGTACTCCGCAAAGTGGCTTAACCTGCTAAATTCAGCAGTATACTCATCTACAGATAGGTTACCTTGTTCCAGTCTCTCGAATTGACTTTCGAGAGCTTTCCGAGCCACTTCGGGGTAGAATTTCTCCTTGAACAGTCTCTTGAAGTCCTCCCAGGTGAGGTCAGGAGCAGATAGTTGAGGTTCGTCTCTAAACCAGGTCCGAGCTATATCGAACAGTTGCAGGCTTGCAGACTCCACTTTGAGATCATCAGGAACCCGAGCAGTCTTCAGGAGTCTCTCGACGTTCTCTATCCACTCATCGGCATAGAGAATGCCCTCAGTTCCGTAGAATTCCAAGGGTCTGAGGTTTTTGAAGTCTTTGGCACTCCCTGGCCTCTTGAGTGGCGACTCCTGGGACTTAATAGCTTCTGAGAGGCTGGTCCGTAGAAGTGCAGTCTGTTCTTTCTGGGATTCTACTAGTCCCTGGAACACTCCGAGTAGCTGTGCCCCATCCAGAGTAACTGCCGGAACAGATGGAGGCGGCGGGAGTGCAAGAGTTTCGGGCATATTCTGCTCAGCTGGTTCTGATGTGCCTCCTACTGTGTTCCTTGTCTGGACCATTCTGAAAGATGAAGGGATAGGGAGTTCAGAATAGATTACTTGGAAATCAAGGGCGATAGGAAAAATTGATCAGAAGTGATATTAAGAATTGAAATAAGGACCCTATACTGTGAATGAGCTTTTCCTAGAATCCTCAATCTTATTTTAGGCCTGTTCGGTCCCTAAGTTGAAACCGAACAATTTAGTCGTTTGACCTGCATGGGCCACCACAAAAATGTGTCACGACCCGCACCCGGATATTCGGGCACGAGCGCGTGGGTACGTCCAGCCTACGCCGCAGAGTCGGCGGTAGTACGCTGTCTAGGGCATAATCACAGGTAATAAATCTAGCTCATTCACAATAATTAAATAGGCAAGGAAAATAGCAGGAAAAGAATGCTAAGATTTCATAAACTGAATGTGACAACAGATCCAGAGTTTATTACAAAACCAAAAATTAAATCGGGGACAAACCCGATTACTAAGATGAAAGAAAAACAAATAGCTAAATGCTAACTACTCTGTAGGAGTAGTCTCCTGGGTGGGAACCGGCTCTGCAACTGTATCACCTGCTGTCTCATAGGGGCCATAATATGTGGGGGCAAGGTTCTCATCATCGCCTAAACAACGGATCCAGTCAGGAAAGGAGCAAAGTACACAATGCACAACAAGATTTAAACTAAATATTTGTGACAGGGAGAAAATAACTGACTAAGCATCATGATCAGAGTATGTATAACAATTAGTAAAGATTAACTGAGAGTTAATGCTATAAATCAGGACTAGAAGTAAAATATGATTAATTGCTATAAACCAGAAATGAGTAAAACAGGAATAAAAGTGACAGGAAATGTAGCTGTAACAAGACAACAAGAACTGCAACACGACAAGAACTATGTGCGTGAACTTGTTTTTATTTTAGAATACATAGTTGGCATGTAGGGGTTTATAAGGCTAATAAGGCCATCATAGACGACTAGCAGTCAGGAATAAACAAGTATAAGGCTGAGAGTACAGTCGCGTACCCACAGCTAGCAGTCACGACAAGGGGGAAGGGTAAACTACATGCCTTCTAGTATTCTCCCACCCAACACGAAAAGTAAGACATGAAATCCAGTATTCAAGACATGAAATCCAGTGTTCCAACTCTACGTGTAATCATCAATGGTACTAATAAAGCAAGAAATTTATTTATCACAATATAAAGATTAAACTTGAAGTGCAGGTACTTGCCTATTGTTTGGATCTGATTAATTTGGTTCTTGGAGGAAAAGTCCAGAGATGAGTCCAAAAGCTGAAATAGACATTACCATCATGCTCAGAAGATGTCAAATAGCTAGAAACGCCTGTCCTTGGGTCCAATTTGGAGACAAGGACAAAAACGACAGTTTCGGGTCAAAACGGGGTCCGCCGGTGGGCCCGCTTTGCACCGAAAAACGCGTCCGGGTTAAAGGTCTCCAAATTTACCAAACTTAGTGTCAACAGGTCAGGAACGCTGTTACGAACCTAACAAAACTTCCAGATTTGGATTCCGATGAGCCGAACACAAAATCGCCCGTCGAGCGGGGCCTGTGGGGCCCACGACACGCGATTTCGTCAACGTTCTCAGAATCGAACCAAACTTGACCCACAGGACCAGCGTATTGCTACGAGTCCGATGGCGCAAGTTTCGTCTCGATCCGACGTGTGTGCACGAAGTTAGGGTGAATTGCAGAAAAGGCGGATACGGGGCGATGTCCGCGGATACGCGTTGATTCCGGTGTGCACGCACACCCGAATCAGCTTCCACGAAAACTCACACGTCCGTATCGACGATGCGTACGTATCTGTGAAGACCGCACGCGACCAAGTCGTCACGTTTGGCGGGACGGACTCAGTTCCGGGGTGAAACAGGGTCTGATTTTTTCTGTTTTTGGATCGCGGTGTGCGATCACCACAGGACGCGATGCTCCGAACAGTTTGTCCGGACACCGAGAGGGTCATACAGGCTTCACAACGCAATTTGCGGAATTGGAAACAGAGCTACAAGGCGAAAGTTACACGTACCTGAAGGGGACCCGAAAAACCGGGGAAAACCGTGTCCGTGTCGTGTCCGACACAGCGACACAAAAATTAGGGTTTCTGATTTGGGGGTCTCCGGCGGCGGTCCGGGGGTTGGCACGGCGGCGGGGAAGTCGAGGGTGGCTCGCCGGGGAGAGGTCGTGCGGGGACGGGCGGCAGCGGCACCGGAGGCGGCGGAGGCGGCTGCTGCGGCTGCTGTTGCTGTCGTCTGCGGCGTGCTCGACGGAGGAGGAGGGGAGCCGGCGCTGCAGCGGGGAGGCGGGCTGCGGTGGCGTGCGGTGGCGGCGAGGGGTTGCCGGTGGCGGTGGCGTGGTGGCGAGGTGGCGGTGAGCGGCGGAGCAGAGGGGGATTTAAATAGGGAGGCCGCGGTGGGGGTCGGCCGAGGGAAACGGCGGCCAGCGCGGGGGCGGGGGCGCGTGGCCGCGGCAGCGCGGAGGGCGGCCGGCGGGTCCGGCGGGAGACGCGGGGCGGGGCGAGGGAAGCGGGGGAGTGGGTCAGGCGGATCCGGGTCCGGGCGGGTCGGGTTCAAGCGGACCCGACCCGACCCGTTAGGGTTTGGGCCGGAGGGGACTGGGCCGGGCCGGCCCAATGGGCCGTGGGCTGGATTTATAATAATAATAATAATAATAATATTTAAAAACAAAAATTAAATAATAATTAATTAAATAAATAAATAATTAGTTTTAGGTGTTTTAAAAATAGGTCCGGGGTCCAATAAATTCCAGAAAAATTGTCCTAAGTCCAGTTTTCCATTTTACACCCAAAAATATTATTTTCATAATATTTTAATATTATTTATTATCAATTAAAAATCTTGTAATAATTCAAAATCCTGATTTTAATTACAGAAAATTCCCAGAAAATTCCAGAAAATTGTGAAAAAAATCCCAATTTTATTATTTTTGAAAAATCAGGGGCTTACAGGGGAGCTGGCGCCGGGCAAGGCGGAGGGGGTGGCGTCGTGCGCCGGGCGATGCGGGCGGGTGGTTGCGTGGCCGAGAGAGGCGGAGCGAGACGCGGGCTGAGCGGCGGGCGGAGCGCCGGACGACGCGGGGCGGAGGCTGGGTCGAGTTCGTGTGGGGTTGCGGGCGGGTCGGGTGGCTAACAGACCCGACCCGACCCGATAAGGGCTGCGCTGGGCCGGGTTGGGGCTGGGTCCGGTGGGCCGGGCCCAGGGTTATATAAAAATAATAATAATAACTTTAATAATCAGTAAATAAATAAATAAATAATTAAATAAATGAATTTAGGTGTTTTAAAAATAGGTCCGGGGTCCAATAAATTCCAGAAAAATTGTCCTAAGTCCAGTTTTTCATTTTACATCTAAAAATATTATTTTCATAATATTTTAATATTGTTTATTATCATTTAAAAATCATTGAATAATTAAAACTCTGTTTTTAAATTACAGAAAATTCCCAAAAAATTCCAGAAAATTGTGAAAAATCCAGATTTTAAAATTTTGAAAAATCAGGGGGTTTACATCCTCCATACGGGAGATTGCATAACTTTTAATGCTTAGAAAAATAATTTTCCCTTTGTATTATTCTTATACCCTCAACCTTGATTCTCCTTTATCGTGATGTGCTTCGAATAATGTTTGCAACCGTGTCATCTCTGTTGACCGGTTATTCTTTGATTGCGAGTGTAAACTCCCTCACCCAAAATAGATATTTTATGTAAATTTTATATTATTATATTTATTATAGATGTTGAATTTATTTAGAATATTCTCTTAGTTAATTAGAAAATAAATTTTTTTTAGTATATTTACTTATATAAATATTTATTTAGAATTATTTTAGTCTATTTTAGATTATTGGGATTTTTTCATAATTTTTAGTTAATTAAAAAACTAGTAACACTAATTTTCTAGGACTTTAAAGAATTTATTTTATGTTCAAACTTAAATAAAAATATCCCAAACTTTTATTTTAGGTTCTAAATAATAAAATATATTATCTAAAATTTTTTGGAAATTTTCTGATTACTTTTAGCATTTATTTTGAGTTAATTATCAAAAACTGAATTAAAAACTATTTTCTAAAAAAGAAAACCCAAAAAGAAATTATTTCTGCCCAGTCAGCAAACAGGGGGCCCACCTGTCAGCCGCCCGGAGCAAACAGTGCCGGGCCCGCCTGTCAGTGACTGCGGGACGGGCAGCGTTGGATGGCTGCAACGTGTCAAGATCTGAGCCGCGACTGCTTTCTCTCTCCTCTATATATATATTAGTTTAAGTTTATTTCTAGGGTTTTTCTTCAGCCGAATTTTGGAGAATTGCCATCTAGGGTTCCTTCATCTTCCAGAAGCCATTGCGCATAGCTCCGGACTCCAAATGAGACCTAGTTTTTTGTGTTAGAAATATATTGAGGTTAGCTTTCTGATTATATAATTTGTTTTATGAAATTATTATTATTAAATTCTGGAAAATTCGTAGAACACAGCATGTCCGAAAATAGACGTGTTTTGATGTTTTCATGATTCCGGGAGATTCAGGAATCAGAATTATGAACCGTTTAAAGTTTCGGAAAGCTAATGTCGAGATAATTGACATATGTTTTTCCCAAAATTTATTTCGAAGTATTTTTTATTGTTAATTCTGTAGAACTTCTAGGGTAAAATTTAACCATCGGTGCACGATACGAAACTTGTATGTGCCATAATTTCCAAACGAATTTGAATTCGGATGAGCCGTAAATTCCAGCATATTTTTGACGCTGAAATCTACAGAAATTCATGCATGAAAGTCAAGTTTGTATCAGTTGACTTTTTGGTCAACAGATCGCCTCGATTTGCGTGCAATGAGTCTCGAGTCGATAAAATTCAATTCCTTTGGACAAAATTTAGGTATTAACCTAAAAATCAGAATAATAAGATTAAAATAGGATTTTAGAGTAATTATTACAGAATTAAATAAATTAAAATAAATTATCTTTTGACGTGATAAATTTGTAATACATAGGCTATTTGGACTGTGACTTGGACTCTGATTCATACCAGCAGCAGGACCCCAAGCAAGCTACCTTGCCAAGTTGTTTACAGTATTTTACATGCTTAGTATATTTTTGTATAATTATTTTATTCTGTTTATTTATTGCATGTGTAGTTCCTTCAGTCATTACTATATATTAGATATGTTGACACACACTTGACACTTAGTATCATAGAGGACAATCATTAGGCGTATGGGCTTTTAACCACTCTGGTAACACCGTAGTCACTAGCACGCACTATGGTGGATCGTGTCCGATGGTCGCTACCCCCGAGGTATGTCGATTGATGGAGTCCGAGGGTCGCTACCCCCGAGGTATGACGGCTGATGATGTCCACTGACGAGCGTGAGGTTGTGAGGATTAGATCGAGTAGCCTACCCTTGCCCATACGTCGAAAAGTTGTCCTCATTTGCATTCATATAGATTGTCTTGTACAGCGTACTTATTTATTTTTAAATTATATGCATGTCTACTGTATTCAAGTTGGCTCGTATTTTCTGTATCTTGTTACGTCCCTCTGAGGACCTGGTCTGCTGCCAGGTGTACCTGTTCTTGAGTATTTGCAGGAGCGCAGATTTGGATGGCTATAGATGCTTCGTGGACGTCTTCTCTCGAGCCGTGATTGATAGCTGGTACTTATATTGTTTAATGGTGTTGTACTTATATTGTATTTACTTTCTCATTTGAGTTGGTAGTAGATTTGTTTCCATCCAACTATCATCCTTAGATACTCCTTATTGAGATCTAGTTTCATAGACATTGGTTATTTTATTCATATTTGATTTTCGTGGATGAGATCTAGATTATACCCTGTGACTTGTGACATATGTTTATACCACTTGTGGATTTGATATTCATATTACAGCGTACGTGTGGATTTGGTTTCCATATATTGGATATATTGGAGTTGCCATATCCATGCGGCTGGCATGCTTACGTATCCTAGTCCTACGTATTTTTGGGACTTGGACGTGACATGTTTTTGTGGTGGCCCATGCAGGTCTAGAGCATATTATCTCGGTTACGTTATTGTACCGAACAAGCCTGCACCTAGGAATAGAGTATAGGATCTCATCCATAATTGACTATGATTCGCTCTCCTTCCAATCCGTTCCATCTGGATAATTGCATCCCGCTTGATTCCTGTACTTCCCTAATAGTTCTTTGAGTATAGCCTTCTGCTAGAATATAGGAACCCCTATTATTAGAATGATAAATATGGTAGCACACCTATTAAGAATACAACGGGGATATAGACACCACTAAGTTTAGAATATCTAGTGAACCCTAGAATTTTTTTTCTATAGATTGGTTTACCATTATCCCTTGATGTATTATGAAGACTTGAGAGTAGTATAGACACTACTAGAGTTAGTTAGAAGTTTTACCATAATGTTTGAACCTAGTATAGAGGATACCCTAATAAGTACCAAGACCCCTTCTCGTAGACCTTAACAGGAGTTTCTACGGTATGCTTAAGATAATTACAGTACTAGTTTATTGTTATAAGTTGGGTAGTATACCTCACAACATAGTATCACATAGTCTTTTGCCCTATTATTGAAGTATAGCTGAATGACATTAACTGTGTGCTAGCATAAGAAGATAATATTTCATCAGACTGTAGAACTTAGAGGCTATACCCCTACTTTGTCGACCATCGACTTAGACAAGGAATTAGTATGACAAATGTAGAGTTTGTGGAGTCTTATCTTTTGTGAACTTGAATTGTTATGTACCTTCTTTCATCATAATCCAGCGTATTTATGTTTGTTGTACTACCTTGACTTATGCTGCTATTATAGCCTAGTTTTTGCAAGCTTATTCTTTTATCGAGCTTGTTCATGGCATATGTATTATTGGGTGCACACAATGATACAATTGCCTAGTCAGAATCGGTGTATTAAGGTCTAGCTAACCTTAGTGCGCTTTGTTCGCTCTTCGCATGACTACTTTACGTGGATTGAGATATATGGTAGTAGACAGATATACTTGCCCCTAGATATGTCTGACACATCGTATCGGTTACATAACTGTACTGATACGAGCAGGTAAATAGGAAATTACCAAAAATAGGATTTCAATCCACAACTGTCCTGACAACTCTCTTTTCGATTCTTTAACCTCTTTGAACCTCGTACTTGTATTCGGTCACCTTCACCTTGAGTTCTTTATTATTTCTCTCCGTCTTCCCCTATTTCGGAAAGACGAAACCTCGTGCTGGTATAAGTTGACACTGATAGTACTAGATATACCCCATAAGGCTAACCACATGACTTAGTGACACTTTTTATAATTGATTAAGGGTATATCATAGGTGATATGTTTGGTGTTAAAACTTTGATAATTGAATAGCATGAGTAATTAAATTAAGGAATATTTTTCTTAAAGTATATAGCCTTCTGTGATAGATGGGTAAATTCTAAGTTGGGTAGCAGTGCATTGGCAACTCGAGAGGAATTTCTTTTAGATTGTGATAGAGTAAGATTAGATTGGGAGAGGTTCAAGCCATTTAATTTTGAGAATTTTAGAAGAATGACTAAGATTATGAGGATTAATGAATTTTAAAAATCTTGATATTGAGGACCCAATATTTATACCTTAAGTACATAATTTAAATTTTTGAGTATTGAAGGTAAAATCATCAATTTGAATTTGAAGGATAAATATATAATTTCAGACTTGAACATTGGTGGACTGCATTTAAATTAATTTTCAATTTGATTATTTAAATAAAAAAAAATTTGATGATTGGACTACCTATTTGAAATATTGAGGATGTGAATGAAATTTAAAAAGTTGAAAAAAAAATTTATAAGTGAAAATAGGAATAATATTGGACTCGAATTACTTCTAGCGGAGATTATGATACTTGGAGATCGTGAGGTAAAATTTGATATGGGTTATTTAAATCTTGAAGATATTATATGGATTCAATTTAAATTTGGATATTGATGAGTTGGAAAAGTGAGAAGAGATTACAATAGGTTGAATTTTGATTTGAACAATGATTATCTTAATTTTGAAATGATCGCGATAGATTTGAATAGATTTTGTTATTTAAATTTTTGGAAGAGATTGCGATTGACGTACCTTATGTATGAATGTGAAAGATTTAACAAATTATGCCTTATTTTAATTTCGAGGACAAAATTATTTTAAGTTGGGTAGATTGTAAACTCCCTCACCCAAAATAGGTATTTTATGTATATTTTATATTATTATATTTATTATAGATGTTGAATTTATTTAGAATATTCTCTTAGTTAATTAGAAAATAAATTTTTTTAGTATATTTACTTATATAAATATTTATTTAGAATTATTTTAGTCTAATTTAGATTATTGGAATTTTTCCATAATTTTTAGTTAATTAAAAACTAGTAACACTAATTTTCTAGGACTTTGAAGAATTTATTTTATGTTCAAACTTAAATAAAAATATCCCAAACTTTTATTTTAGGTTCTAAATAATAAAATATATTTTCTATAATTTTTTAGAAATTTTCTGATTATTTTTAGCATTTATTTTGAGTTAATTATCAAAAATTGAATTAAAAACTATTTTCTGAAAAAGAAAACCCAAAAAGAAATTATTTCTGCCCAGTCAGCAAACAGGGGGCCCACCTGTCAGCCTCCCGCAGCAAACAGTGCCGGGCCCGCCTGTCAGTGACTGCGGGACGGACAGCGTTGGATGGCTGCCACATGTCAAGATCTGAGCCGCGACTGCTTTCTCTCTCCTCTATATATATATATGTTTAAGTTTATTTCTAGGGTTTTTCTTCAGCCGAATTTTGGAGAATTGCCATCTAGGGTTCCTTCATCTTCCAGAAGCCATTGCGCATAGCTCCGGACTCCAAATGAGGCCTAGTTTTTTGTGTTAGAAAGATATTGAGGTTAGATTTCTGATTATATAATTTGTTTTACGAAATTATTATTATTAAATTCTGGAAAATTCGTAGAACACAGCATATCCGAAAATAGACGTGTTTCGATATTTTCGTAAATTCGGGAGAACCAGGAATCAGAATCACGAACCGTTTAAAGTTTCGTAAAGATAATGTCAAGATCATTAACGTATGTTTTTCCCAGAATTTATTTCGAAGTATTTTTATATTGTTAATTCTGTAGAACTTCTAGGGTAAAATTTAACCATCGGTGCACGATACGAAACTTGTATGTGCCATAATTTTCAAACGAATTTGAATTCGGACGAGCCGTAAATTCTAGTATATTTTTGACGCTGAAATCTACAGGAATTCATGCATGAAATTCAAGTTTGTATCAGTTGACTTTTCGGTCAACAGATCGCCTCGATTTGCGTGCCATGAGTCTCGAGTCGATAAAATTCAATTCCTTTGGACAAAATTTAGGCATTAACCTAAAAATCAGAATAATAAGATTAAAATAGAATTTTAGAGTAATTATTACAGAATTAAATAAATTAAAATAAATTATCTTTTGACGTGATGAATTTGTAATACATAGGCTATTTGGACTGTGACTTGGACTCTGATTCATACCAGCAGCAGGACCCCAGGCAAGATACCTTGCCAAGTTGTTTATAGTATTTTACATGCTTAGTATATTTCTGTATAATTATTTCATTCTGTTTATTTATTGCATGTATAGTTCCTTCAGTCATTACTATATATTAGATATGTTGACACACACTTGACACTTAGTATCATAGAGGACAATCATTAGGCGTATGGGCTTTTAACCACTCTGGTAACACCGTAGTCACTAGCATGCACTATGGTGGATCGTGTCCGATGGTCGCTACCCCCGAGGTATGTCGATTGATGGAGTCCGAGGGTCGCTACCCCCGAGGTATGACGGCTGATGATGTCCACTGACGAGCGTGAGGTTGTGAGGATTAGATCGAGTAGCCTACCCTTGCCCATACGTCAAAAAGTTGTCCTCATTTGCATTCATATAGATTGTCTTGTACAGCGTACTTATTTATTTTCAAATTATATGCATGTCTACTGTATTCAAGTTGGCTCGTATTTTCTGTATCTTGTTACGTCCCTCTGAGGACCTGGTCCGCTGCCAGGTGTACCTGTTCTTGAGTATTTACAGGAGCGCAGATTTGGATGGCTATAGATGCTTCGTGGACGTCTTCTCTCAAGCCGTTATTGATAGCTGGTACTTATATTGTTTAATGGTGTTGTACTTATATTGTATTTACTTTCTCATTTGAGTTGGTAGTGGATTTGTTTCCATCCAACTATCATCCTTAGATACTCCTTATTGAGATCTAGTTTCATAGACATTGGTTATTTTATTCATATTTGATTTTCGTGGATGAGATCTAGATTATACCCTGTGACTTGTGACATATGTTTATACCACTTGTGGATTTGATATTCATATTACAGCGTACGTGTGGATTTGGTTTTCATATATTGGAGTTGCCATATCCATGCGGCTGACATGCTTACGTGTCCTAGTCCTACGTATTTTTGGGACTGGGGCGTGACAGCGAGGAAGCAATCTTCTTAAGGGGGGTAGATTGTAAGCCCCCTGATTTTTTCAAGAATCTTGATTTAGAATTTTTCATGATTTTTCTGGATTTTTCTGTAATTAAAACCTAGGCATTTGGTAATTAAATAATTTTTAATTGCTGTTAATTAATATTAAAAATATTATGGAAATAATATTTTATGGTGTAAAATGGGAAACTGGACATAGGGTAATTTTTGGTAAATTTATTGGACTCCGAAAATATTTTTAAAGCCCTAAAAACTATTAAATAATTAAACCAATTAAACCCTGAAATAAACCCGGTTCAATTGAACCAAACCAACCCAAACCAACCCAGACCCGGTTCACTAAACCGAACCCAGCCTTAGCGGGTTGGATCTAAACCCGACCCGAAACCCGCAGACCCAAACCCGCACTTAAACACTAGCGGGTCGGGCCGAATTCATGTTGAACCCGACCCGCGGACCCGAACCCAAACCCGTTAACCGCCGAAACCCTAATCTGATCGGGATTACTGTTCACCCTATTTAATGTGCCTCGACTTCCGTGCCTAGCAGCCGTCGCCTTTCTTCAGATCCTTCTCCTCCACCGCAGCTCCGCTCCGGTCATCCCCTCCGACGAGCCCAGATCTCTCCGCCGCTACCCGCTCTCTCTCCTCTCTCAGCCTCTCTCCGCCCGACTCCGGCCGCCCGGCACAGCCTCCACCTCATCTCCCCTCGACCACCGGCCCGGACTCGCCCCGCTCGACGGAACCCTAGACTTCCTCCTCCTCCCTCCGTTCTCCTTCCCCGACTCTCCCCGACCACCGACCTAACTCCTCGTCGAACCCCGACGCCCGGTCGCCCTCTCCCCGACTCGAACTCCTCCTTCCCCGACTCCACTCCCTCGCAGCCCCGGCCGCCCGCAGCCGTCGACCCCGCAGCAGCAGCGGGCCAGCCCCCGCATCTCCCTCCGCTGCTGACCCCTCTCACCTCGGCCGCCCTAGCCGGCGCACCCGTCCCCGAGCCATCTCCCCAACTCCTCCACCTCTCTCCCGTCTCTGACCCGCTCGACCAACCCCTCACAGCTCCGCCACCACCACGAACACCCCCGCCGGAACCCTAGCCTCCGCCCTCGAGCGCCGCACCGCCCTCGCCAACTCCGCCCGCCTCCTCCGACGGCTCCCCCGACCCAGCAGCATCCAGCAGAAGCTGCCCCGGCCCGCCTCCGGCCGCCCGAGCTCTTGAGGCCGCCGCCTCCGGCCCTCGCCGCCTTCGCTACCCCCGGCCTCCCTCCGGCCGCCAGCAGCCACCCAACTCCGGCGAAGCCCCAGAACCCTAACCCTAGAACTCGGACACGTCGTGTCGACACGGACACGGAAATCTTAATTTTCGGAGCTCTGTTCAGGTACTCTTTTCTCTCTCCTCGCTGCCCTATTTTCAATTTCATCAGTTATAACACGTAGACTGTGTAACCCTCTCGATGCCCGTGCAACTCGCTCGGTGCATCGCGTCCTGTGGCGATCGCGAACTGCGATCCAAAAACAGGAAAAATAATGCCCTATTTTACCCCGGAACTGAGTGCGCTCCGCCAAACGGGACGACTTGGTCGCATGGGGTCTTTACCGAAACATGCGCGTCATCGATACAGATATGTGGGATTTCGCAGAAGTTGATTTGGATGTGCGTGCACACCGGAATCAACGCGTATCCGCCTACAACGTCCCGTATCCGTCCATTCTGGAACACGTCGTAACTTTGTGTACACACGTCGGATCGAGACAAAACTTGCTCCATCGGACTCGTAGCAATACGCTGGTCCTGTGACCCAAGTTTGGTTCAATTCTGAGAACGTTGACAAAATCGCGTATCGTGGGCCCCACATGCTCCACTTGACGGGTGATTTTGTGATCGGCTCATCGGAATCCAATTCTGGAAGTTCCGTTGGATTTGTATCATCGTTCCTGACTTGTTGATACTAAGTTTGACGAATTTGGAGACCTTTGACCCCGACACGCTTTTCGGTGCAAAGTGGCCCACATGTGGACCCCGCTTTGACCCAGAACTGTCGTTTTTGCCCCTGTGTCCAAATTGGACTTAAGGACAGGCGTTTCTAGCTATTTGATATTTTCTGAATCTAATGGTGATATTTATTTCAGCAACCGGAGTAGTACCTGCAAATCACACTGAGACCAGAGCTACAGTTGGAGCCAGAACCCCAGGCAAGTGTACCTTGCCAAACCCTGCAGTTTTGCTACTTATTTCCTTAACTTATTTATACATCGTTGTGCAAGTATACCTTGCCAAATTTGCAGTTCTTGTTGCATATTTTCTTGCTTTATTTATATCATTGTGCATGCTTAACCTAGGACCGTGTGACTTACTTAGCGTCCGATTATTAGTCGGGTGCCAACACCATACGCGATGTTGTGTATGTCATGTAGAGATGGACATTCGTGACCCCTTTACATTCTCGTACTTGTCTTGTCAAGTACAATATACCCAGGACACTTGACACTATTCATGAGACAGGATCTTTCTGAGATATTCATGGTGATTCTGTATAGGATACATGTTACATGACAAATACATTATATTCTTAGATCTTATTATGACTTGCTGCATTAGAGATGATTGTGCGTGACATGTACATGAGGCATCGTGGACATGAGACGTGTGATTACATTGGGTGGGGAGAGAAACACAGACTACAGGCTGATTATATATATAAACCCCCTATTATTGTGAGGCACAAGACTCTGAAGCCCGAGCTTGGCCCATTACTCATTATTACTGCTACCGGCTCTCCGACACAGAGCTTGTAGTGGCTCAGCCTGAGTACTCGTGATGCTCTCATCTTGCATTTCACATAGATGGTTATATAGCTTACCCTATTTATCTCATTTACTATTACACTGCATTTTGGCAAGTCGATTTCTGTACCTTGTTATGTCCCCTGAGGACCTGGATACCGGACTTTGTCCCCAGGACTAGCAGAGGAGATCCACCTAGAGTTATACAGTACATGAGCATTATCAGGAGCAGAAGCAGGAACATGAGCAGTTACTGGAGTAGAACCAGGATCTGAGGACGAGATCGTACCAGAGGACTTCTCTTGAGTATTGGCTTGAGATACTCATTTATTTCTGTTTCTAGTTATTTATTTCCAATCTATTGCATTGATGTATCAGACTTATTCTCGGATTGTTCTCCGAGACACTTTTATTGAGATTTGTTAGTTTCTTTTATACTCATTTATTCTGGCATTTGATCTGTAATTATCTGTTGTGGATGTGATTAGTATAGACTGTGACTTGTATTGTTGGACCTATTTATTGTTGTACTACAGCTTAAGTATGCCCCGATGGATCCGTTAAATTGGGTTTGTCCATCGGTGCGTGCTGTTGGCCATTATCAGCGTCCGGTCCCACGATATTTTGGGACTGGGGCGTGACATAGTCCCTTGGTATTTTGGGACTGGGACGTGACAGCCGATCACAAAATCGCCCGTCAAGTGGTGTCGTGGGGCCCACGAGACGGAATTTTGTTAACGTTCTCGGAATCGAACCAAACTTGGGTCACAGGACCAGCGTATTGCTACGAGTCCGATGGCGCAAGTTTCGTTTTGATACGACGAGCGTACACGAAGTTACAACGAGTTTCAGAACAGGGCCGATACGGGATGTTGTCGACGGATACGCGTTGATTCTGGTGTGTACGCACTTACAAATCAACTTTCGCGAAGTCCCACACGTCCGTATTAACAGTGCGCACCTTTCGGTGAAGTTCGCACACGACCAAGTCGTCTCGTTTAGCGGGGCGCACGCAGTTCCGAAAAAAATTAAGGTTTTAAATAACCAAGTTTTTGGTCATTTTTACCCGCGAATTAATTACAACCTACAGATCATTAAATTAAACTAAAAATAGGGTTTTAATCTCGGTTATATGGTCT
The DNA here is from genome assembly GCA_036927795.1 of Iris macrosiphon. Lineage (NCBI taxonomy): Eukaryota > Viridiplantae > Streptophyta > Magnoliopsida > Asparagales > Iridaceae > Iris > Iris macrosiphon. Next base: position 225,514,248 of record JAYESA010000006.1, read on the forward strand.
AAATTACTGTTCAAGTAGATTTTGAAAATATTTATCAGGTTGGTCGCAAAACGGTCGTGAACTGGGGAGTTCGGGACAAATTCTGAATTTTCAGAAATTGGAAATTATTTTCCTGTTTTTACGTCGCGACTTACGATCGACACAGGACACGATACCCCGAACAAATTATACGGGTTTCGAGAGGGTTACACAGCGAACACGTCACAGCAGACGGTTCAGAAAATGAGGCAGCGAGGAGAGAGAAAAACTTACCTGAACAGGGCGTCGGAAACGACTGTTTAACGCGTACGCAAGGTGGCGCGGCGACGCTCGGCCGACAGCGGAGCTGCGGCTGCTGGGGCTGTTAAGGGAGGATGTCGGTGTCGTGGCTCGGCGGTGGGGGCTCGGGGTCATTCAGCGTGTCGCCGGAGGGGAGAAGTGGAGGTGGCTGTGGTGGAGATCGTGGTGGTGGTGGTCGAGAGGAGGGATGCCGGTGATGGTGGTGGATGGGAGGGTTTAAATAGAGGGAGACAGTGGCGGTTGCAGGGAGGTGGAGCGGCACGGGGAGGCGAAGCGGCGCGGGTTAACGGTTGAGCAGGCGGAGCGTCGGCGGGGGGCGGTAAATGGCAGCGGCGGGGGAATGCGAAGGAGTCGGGGAAAGTGAAGGGTTCAGACGGGTCGTGTCTAGCGGGTTCGGATTTTAGATTCGGATCCGACCCGACCCGCTAGGGTTTGGGTCCGGTTCAGGTTGGTTGGTTCGGTTTATTGATAAACCGGTTGGGTTCAGTTCGGTTTGTTTTGGTTTATTTAGATACTTAGTTTTTAAGTCTTTAAAAATAGTTTCGGGGTCCAATAAATTCCAGAAAAATTACACTATGTCTATTATTTTATTTTACACTCAAAAATATTATTTTCATAGTATTTTAATATTTAATAAAATCCCAAAATTAATTTAATTCCAGAAAATATTTATTTTAATTAGTTAAAAATCACAGAAAATTCTCGAAAATTTATTTTTAATTTTGAAAAATTCCGGATGTTTACAGAAATGTATAATTATTAGTAGTGAGCAATAATATTAGTGGAAAGATGTATAATTTACATGTTTCTCTCCTACTTAATTTAAGGTTATTTTTATATATATAAGATTGGAGAATGATACTTTTGTAACATATAATTTTAGTCTTTGGGTCATGGGTCGTCGTCCAACTTGTCCTGTGTAGGACCAGGGTCGGACTTGGGGTAAGTCCGACAAGTCTTCGGACTTGGGCAATCTTCTTCCCCCTCCTCCCTCCCGGGTCATTTGGTTTTCTTAGGACCGATCTAACCCAAAACCAACTTAAACCTATATATTTCCAATAGAGGTGAAGGAAAACCAAAATTATTTCCAGCTAAGGCAGCTCAACCCTCCGGGTCGGCCTTGGACAGGACCGTCCATGCACGTGCATATGTACCGGTATATATAAATATTATTGTTTTCTAATCCTTTTAGGAAACAATATTATGTCTTTTCTATTCTGTCAAAAAAAATGGTGAAAAAACAAACAAAATATACTTTGGGGAAAAAAACTTTAGTAATTGAAATATGACAAGAAATACAACAGGCATATATAGTTACCCATTTTATGTGGTTTATTATGTGGTTTATGCATGAATGACGTTCATTTTAAGCCTACTCTCAAGAGCGAAATCCAAGTAAAACTTTGATATAGTCTACCGTATCAAAGTTGATACAGCCAATGTACGACAAGTGAACTTTTTTTTTTTCCGTAAAACGTATAAATATAAACTTTACAGAGGAACTCACTTGTAATACATCGGGCTGTATCAAATTCTTACTCGAGAAATCCGAGCTCTGGGCTTCATCAAGCCCACATTTGTCACCGTGATTGTCTTTGGTTGTAGTATACAACCAAAATTCATAAACGAAAACTAAGCTCAATCTATCATTTCAATTATATATGGAGAAATGAATCAAATTGCACAAGATTCCCGGGTGAAGTTGAACGCCTACCTAATCTCGATGTGGAAAGACATTCTCTCGAAGAAGAATGAACATGTTGGGATTTATTTTAAAATTGGTCACTAGTGATCGCGATCCTACTATTCCAGGAGAAGTTTCAAATTCCTCAATAAATTTTTTGTTTTTTTTCACATTTTTAGATTGGATTTGGACCATTTCTTCAAGGAGAATGATTGATTCGAATCGTGAACTAGGGATGAGCATTATTTTGGATCGAGAACCAAACTGAATAAAAGATTCGGTACGACTTGAAAACAATTTCCGTCTGATTTCGATTTTAAAATTATTAAATTTTCATATTCGACTTCGGTTCGATTTGCAAAACAATTTTCATCCGGTTTCGATTTTAAAATTATTAAAAAAAATTATTCGATTTTGTGTTTCAATTTCGGCCAAGAACTGAAAACCGGATAAAACTTACGTAAATATATAATTGTCTTCAAATTTTTTGCATATTTTATAATTAAATTTGTGTATATTTTTAAATTATTATGTTCGTATTTTAAAGTCCAATTTTAATAATTTAAAAATTAATTCAACCTTGAAACCAAATTTAAAATACAGCAAAGCATAAGTATAAAAGTGTTTTTTTTTTTTTTTTTTTTTTTTACTATAATTTAACCACAGTCGTAACTTGAGGTTCGGTCCATTAAATAAAAAGTAGTCAAACCGAATAAACCTAATCGATCATCGGTTCGGTTCGAATTTGGTTTCGATTTTATCTTTTTAGAAGTTCGATTTGTTCGGACTTGACTATTTCGATTCGGTTGAAATCGAATAAACCGAACGATCATGCGAGGGATGGCGACACGAACTCATGACCAACTGGATCCAAAAGAAAAGAAAAAGAAAAAAAAATAGCCGTGTGAGACCCATATCAAAATCCCTCCCGATCCCATGAGCATCAGCAAAAGTCCTTTCCTTTCCTTTCCTTTTCACGAACGTTGTACACTTTATTCTCAGTAGCTAGCTGTTCGTTCACATACTTTGCTTGACGAAATATTGGGTATAGCACAGCTAAGATTGATTCCGACACTTTACAACAGAAAAGAGTCCACACCCATCATAGAAAACAATTGTGCTTGTAGTGGACATAGAAAACAATTGTGCTACTTGTATCATGGGTGCCATATTTTATTATGTGATATCTGACATAAAAGTTTATAATTAAAAAAATTAATCATCTATTTTTTTAATATTAATATTAATATTAATATTAATTTAATGTTAATTTTAATTTTAATTTCAATGTTGTGAAGAAATAGTAGGAGAGAATAATCTGGACATTTTATTCATCATGATATTACATATACATACATTCATATATCAACTTGGACCTAAGCCACATGGACCAATCACCATATATACAATTTAATCCCAATATCCCCTCCCCCCCTGTCAAGTTGGAGCATGCAAGTCACAAATGGCCAACTTGCGCAAAAGAAACTCAAATTGTCGTTTGCCCAAAGCTTTGGTGAAAACATCCGCGAATTGTCCATCCGTCGGCACATGAGATGGACGAATAACTCCATCAAGAACAACATCCCTCAAAAATTGACAATCCACTTCAATGTGTTTTGTGTGCTTATGGAAAACAGGATTCCGCGCAAGATGTAAAGCAGATTGACTATCACAAAATAGGATTCCGCGCAAGATGTAAAGCAGATTGGCTTCGGCCGAAGAGCGGAACACCGTCACCTGTTTCTTCGTCTTCCAAGAGATAGACGAATCACCAAGAAAAACCAACCAACTAGACAAAGAGCGTCTCGTGATGGGACAACTCGCCCAATCGGAATTATACCACCCCGGAGCCACAAATCACAGTCAGAGCGAAGGAGAATACCTTGACCAGGACAATCCTTCAGATATCTAACAAGCCTCAAAGCCACATCCCAATGGTTACGCCGGGGCTCATGCATAAACTGCGACAAGATGTGAACAACGTAAGCCAAATTCGGCCAAGTAAACGAAAGATAGATCAGCCGTCCCACGAGTCGTCGATATGCTTCCCCATCCGACAAAAGTGGACTTGTAGAGCGTGACAGTTGATGATGTTGTTCCATGGAAAAGCTTGCGGGATTCGCCCCCAACAATCATGTCTCAGAGATAATGTCAAGTGTATATTTTCGTTGGCAAAAAAAAAAAAAATTCCGCACTTCGAGCTACCTCAACTCCAAGAATAAACTTCAACATCCCAAGGTCCTGCATATGAAAGCATGTACTCAAATAATTATTAAATGCAGTAAGAGCAGCAAAATTATTGTCAGAGAGAATCAAATCGTCGACATACACAAGAACATTCATCTGAACATCACCCTTATGAAGAGTAAAAAATGAGTAGTCAGAGTACGATTGAAAAATTTTGTACTCCCGCAAAGAAGACGCCAACTTCGTAAACCAACAATGAGGCGTCTGTTTAAGCCCATATAGAGATTTTCGAAGCCGACATACCTGATCAGGACGTATGGTTCGGAAACCAGGTGGTAGTTTTATATGTACTTCTTCGGTAAAATCTCCATGTAGGAAAGCATTGTGAACATTCATCTGATGTAGTTTCTAATTTTTTGTTGCAGCTACAGCTAGAAAAGCACGAACAAAAACCATTTTTCGCAACCGGAGCAAAAGTATCAGTGTAATCAATCCCTTCAACCTGATGATTGCCGAAAACCACCAAACGGGCTTTAAGCCGCTCAACACTCCCATCAAAATTATACTTTATCTTATACACCCACCGACTCTCCATAGCACGTTTTTCAGCCGGAAGCGTCTCCATTATCCAGGTATCTTTATCCTCCAAAGCCCGTATCTCCATCTGCATAGCTTCACGTTTTCCTGCATCTTTAACCGCCTCTTTAAAGGAGGCATGTTCTGTACCTGCAGTTATAGCTGCCAAAAAATTCATGTCCCAAAGAAAATCGATCATAATTCAAAAAATGTGCTATAAGATAAGGAGTACTTGAGGAGTGATTGGACATGGTGGAACATTGGGAGGAAGGACTTGGACTCAACTTTTGTATATTTGTAACAAAATCGCGAAACTTCACAGACAAAATTTTGGCACGCATTCCACACCCCAGTACACCCTTACCATTTGGCGCCCCCACCGCCGCCTCATCCTCCGTCGGCTTATCCTCCACAGCAGCCTCAACCGCGCCACCCTCACCATTAGCCGTCCCCACTGCGTCATTCTCATCCGGGGATACGATCATCCCATCCGTATGAGATAAATCATACCCCGTAGTACTGTCGATCACATGATCAAAACCCAAATCATCATCATCTACGACAGGAGGCGCAAGCTCAGGTGAAGCCGTACCACCACGATCATACTCAACAGAATAGGGAAAGTCAGTCTCATAAAATTTAACATCTCGAGAGATAAAAAAATTACCAGTAGCAAGATCATACAATTTTCAACCATTTTTGCCATCGGATATCCCACAAAACACACTTTCAACTGCGACTGACAAATTTGTCCATTTTAGCTTTTTGGTTGTGGAAAAAATATAGACAACCAAAAATACGTAATTCATCATAAGAAGGAGAAGCATCAAATAAAATTTTATAAGAAATTTTAAAACCAAGAAGACTTGAAGGGGTTCGATTGATCAAATAACCGGCTGCCAAAATATATTCTCTAAAAAAAGAAATTGACAAATTTTCCTAAAAACGTAAAGTACGTGTCACATTCAAAATATGTCTATGTTTTCGTTCGACCCTCCCATTCTGCTGAGGTATACCCAAACAAGATGTCTAAAATAAAATATCATTCTGTGCAAAGTAGTCAGGCAGGCAATTAAACTCAGTACCATTATCATTTCGCACAATTCAAACTTTGAAATTAAATTGCCGCTCAATCATAAAAAAAATGTCGAGAACATCTTGTATACTTCAGTCTTATCAATTAACAAAAATACCCAAACAACACAAAAAAAATTATCCACAATCGTCAAAAAATATCGAGCTCCACACAAAGAAGACGTATGATACGACCCCCAAAGATCACAATGTATCAAAACAAAAACTGTAACAGCCCGAGAGTTACTAACAGGAAAAATATCTCGAATTTGCTTTGCTTGATGGAAAACTTCACATGCCTTATTCACTGAACTACTAGAGCTGCTAACAACAGGAAGAGACTTTACTACTTTATTAGAAGGATGCCCAAGTCGCTGATGCCAAATGTCCAGAGAAGTCGTCCCAGTCACTGCCAAGGCTTGAGCCTTTAGTACAATATGAAAGTAGTAGAGTCTGTCCCGCCGTTCACCGATGCCAATCAGGGTCCTCAAACCGCGGACCTGTATCACACACAATATTTTAGTGAATTATACAACATAATTTGTATCATCAATAAGATGGGACATAGAAATTAAATTGCAATGTAATTGAGGTACGAATAGAACATTCATTAGAACAACATCCGGTGCAAGAGCAACACGCCCGCAGCACGAGGCAACCACAGTCCGTCTGTCCGGGAGCCCAATCGGACATTCCTCTATTTTTGTCACCCTTGACAATAAATCTAAATTCCCAGTAACATGATTCGAAGCGCCTGTATTGTCACGCCCCGATCTCCCGCAGGTAATCGGCCGTCCCTGCTAGGTGCGAATCACCGTGCCAGTGCTCCCGCGGGACATTCTTTTCCCATCTGGACGTGATGCCCCACGACCATAAGCTGCACCCGTGCAAGGCCATGATCCGAACATGCGGTAAAATGACTAAGCCACATAGTCGCACAAATAGTCCGAATCCAGCGGAATAAGAAACAAACATACGATTGGTAATAAGTTCACAGAGTCGTCAATAGTGGAAGCATTGGATATCACAAGTACGGAAGTAAAATAAGCTCTTTATTGATATGGAACAAGTATTACAAGTGGTACTAGGCCGAGATTATAAGTCGCTCAAGTACTCTCTCTCTCTTGAAACAATAAAAATGTGCCAAGTGGATACATTTGTGGGATGATACATAGGTGATGTTCCAACATTATATTTTGTATATGTACTTCAGTTCCGGACACAACGTTCCAAGGCTCCAGAGCAAACTCCACGCCTTAGCAAGCACAGATTTTTTTTTGCACCAAACGAGGTTCTCCCGTACCCTGCAAGCAATCTGGTGGGTTATCAGTACATGAATGCATTGGTGGGGAGGCTTCTCGCCCGCTCGACAAATCCAAACATGTTATATAGTTTTCGTGCACCACCTATTAAGTTATCTTTCAAGTCTTGCCTTAGGATCAGTTTCATGGCATAATAAAAAGCCTAACTCGTGTGGCAGTGCGCCGTGCGATATATGAGTAACACGGCGATACTTACCAACCGTCCTTCCCTGTCTAAGGAAAACCAAGTTAAGTCAAGCACGAGTGTATATATATTGAAATCCAAATCATATTTCATAAGCAAACACGAGTGTCACGAGCGGGATCCTTTTTCAGGTGCACGAGTTACACGGATTATCCAGAAGTATTACAAAAGATGTTTAAGTGTTCAATTATGTATAAGTGTCTTTATACTCATATCCATTTAAGTATTCCAGATTACTAGGCACGATGAAATGACTCGCACGTGGGTTGCCTCTAAACAATAATGACTTATCTATATAAATAGGAGTCGCTGGCATAGCCATAAAGGACGAGTTGTAGTCAAGAGCGAGAATGGTATGCGACTCAAGGAATGAGATGTCATATCCATCATGCTCGAAATAGGCGACTACTTAGTCTAAGAGCAAGAATGGCATGAAGGAAGGTTCACTAGGCGCTACACGCCATCCTGCCCGAAACAGCTAGACAAACAAATATTCCGTCCGGATCGGATCGGCTCCAGTGCCCCGGAGACCGACCGTAGGAATATATTGAATACCTTGTGCACAAGTTGTCCGCTACATGCAAGTCTTGGGTCTCAGATTCACGGTTTCATGACATGTTAATTCTTGATTCTTGTTCAGAAAAAGTATGCTCCACGAGTTGTGGTTCTTGCTTTACTTGACATAATTCTCGTTCAGAGTTAAACTTGACTTGATGCATTCCCCTGGTTTGGGAACTGCCTTGGTGACATAATGGTCCCGGATACTTGCAGGTTCATACTACAAAGAAGGACTATTTGATAGTCTTTTGGCTAACTAGATGCATGCACGATACGGATAGTGATACTTAATTGTGGTATAAATTCATGTGGCAAGCATTAAAATGAGATAACAAGTACAAGCTACAATATAAGCTGGCAAGCATGCATTTGTTAGAAACATAAGCATAAGGAACATATTGTATAGTCTACCTTAGAACATAAGCCTTTACGTTCAGCACGGGTCAAAGGGGTTGTGCGAGGAGTGAAGCCGTACATGGACATATCGAGCGACATAATCCATAAGGCGTGTAGTGTAAACAAGTGAAGCAGTGCACCACGGAGGATCCATAATGATCAACTCGAGGCATTACGGAATCTTCTTGCATAAAGCTAAGTTAGCACACGAGGGTCCATGTTATAAGCCAAGTTTCATTTCCATGTTCTAACATAAGTAATATAAGATATGATTATTTCCTTAGCTAGGTGCGTTGTATTCTTTATTAACATGAAGGGGGTGATTTACCTAGCGACTAACATGTATCCTCCATATTTTAAGTGTGCTTGCTAAGCAAAGACAAGTTCATCGTAGCCACCCACCTTAGCAATAATTTACCTCGGTAGAGCGATACTCCGAGCGTGCCTTTGAAATTCTAAGTCTGAACTCCTGAAGGGCCAAGTCTGAAAATCCTTTGCCTCAAACGAGTCTTCTCGCTGAGCAAAGCGGGTTCGATTGTTGCACTTGTGCCATTTGAATCGACTGTCCATTTGAGTGGAACGGATCGTTATATTATACACCACTCAAAAAAAGTATCCTCATCGAGACTTCCTGGGCGCAAATCGTTCTATCGCAAAATATCGAATCTATCTCAAGCCTAGCAATTTGTACCATTAGATCCGTTCGAACATAATTTTCTACTCGTTCCTTATACCGTGTCACGTGTATATTGGGTTTGTCTCATTAAATGACTCTTTTATTCAATCCAAGCTCTGACTCGATCTCTACTATGCCTTAGCGCAAAATATATATCGTTTAACGCGGCGTACAGTATGATCTATCTTGAATGATGATCAAAGGCTAAGGCAAACTTATCCATTGTTATACTCGTTCATGCGAATGTAACATATTCACTTGCACTAGCATTCGAGATCAACATATCGCGAGTCTGGATCGTTCACATATTCAAAGTGTCCCTCAAACATATGTATGTCAACCAACTTAGCGATAGCGAAGTCTTTGCACTAGATTTTAACATATCACTGAGTCTTGGATTATGCACACGTTCAAGGCATCCCTCAAACATATGCATTCAACCAAACTTAGCAATATCGAAGTCGGACAAGTTACATGCAAAAAATCTCAAGGGTTATCGTCTTACAAATCACGATGATACCTCTAACAAGGTCAATAAAATTCTAAGTTATTTCCAATCCCACAAAAAATTAAGCATTGCACTACCGTTAAGCACGATCTATCCGATCAACCGACTAGCGTCCATGTCCTATCATATATTTTGTTTATGTCAAACATAGCACACACTTACCGATCCCAGTCTAATACTAAGTCTTGCTACCCCAGTTCTATGGCTTGCTCAAGCAATATTCTAAAGTCGGTTACACAAGTTCTTTCACTCGGCACATGGTCGTCTCCCAAATTACTAGGTCATGTCACAAGGTCATAGGTACAGTTCAAGCACACGATTCATCACGCAAATTCGTCGTACGATGCTCGCCCCAATTTCTAAGGTCAAACCATTGTACATTTGTACGAGATATTCTACCCAAGCTCGTTTCACTCAAAATTTTAAACATCGAGCACAGATCATCCTACTCATATTAACACGTTTGTTTGTACAGGTCTGAGTCCGTTCAGTCAAATCTAGCAATTCGTATAGTCTATCTCCTTAAGCATGTTTGATAGAATCCATATATCCGTTCTAAGTCTAGACCACCAAGACATGATTTAATTCTAAATCTTTGATCATAACTCCAAGTCATCCAATAAGATTCACGTATCCGTTCACAAAACCATCAAGCGTGATTTACTCCAGGTTCTAGACTAACTCATCCTTGAAACACTTCCGATTTACTTGCATTCCCAAACTTGTCTTACCGTATCGAACCACAAGTCAAGATGATCCATCAGTTGTCACGCCCCGGTCTTCTGCAAGTTTGATCATGCTCGCTGGACTTGAGATCACCATGCCAACGCTTCCACTGGATAATTATCCTAATCCGAATGTGACGCATGTACGAGCATAGAGTTACGCTCGCACAAGACAAGAACGTCGAACATTATGGTTATCATCAAAATGATCGAGACACCTTATCATTTTACTTTGCTCCATCCAAGATATATAAAATCCTTCAAGTCATGTCCATTCATGTCGTGATCATAATTTATCTAGCCAAATCGTCCAACTTCAATGTTATCATTTGACCAACCATGGTCTAACTTCTAGCATTCCTTAAACAACTAAGTTCAATACTCAAGCCAAAGTCTATCCACTTTTGATACGTTCCATTTATCGAGTTCGTTTGGAATAATCATCGAACATGTTTTTGTGCGTTCGATCATCCCCGCCAGACGTAAAATCACCATATCGGCACTCCCGCAGGATAATCGTTCTCGGCTGGGACTGATTATCGAGAGTTATCTTTCGAACTAGATTTAAGATCATTCTTTCAAACTCCAGATCAAATCCGTTATCGTTTACCTCTTTCTTCGAACCACAATATTCATTCTCAGGCTAACTTCTATTCGAGCGATATTCTACTCAAGTTTAATCTGTTTGATTCAATTTGAAATAGCTTGCACGATCCTCCAAGTTTTCTTGATCAAGATATCAATTTTATTACCTTGAATCCCTATTCGATATAAGCCTTATCACTTGTTTAAGATATTCTCAATCGTTCAAACCAACTATCACACGAGACCTATGAATTCGTTTGAATAATTCCAAAAAATAATCCATACACCACTCAGGAATTGAGTCACCCAATTAAGTCCTCAATCGTGTTCGTATCAATCGCTAGCATATTCACCAAGTCGTTCCTTAGAATTTCTGCACGATACCTAAGCATCACCTGATAAATCTTATTCTCGTATATATCATGTTGATAGTCATCCAAGTAAATCATATTTGATTTGTATCTTCTAGTGTAAACTCCCTCACCCAAAAATAGGTATCTTGTGTGTATTTTATATTTCTTGTATTTGCTTTAGGTTAATTTTCAAAATAATTAAAACCCAATGATTATATTAGGATACTTCACCATGGTTTGGACATTAACAAAATATGATGGCCCCAAAATATGTATCTCCCTTCATAAAAAGTAGCCTACACAGGAGACACTACCTGTAGGATCTTTTCGTGGCACAGAAATTTGACCCCTTGACATTAGTATGACATTAGTGTAACGACCATAGATTCTGTGTTAAATATTTAGATATTACATATATAATTTAATTGTGGTTAATTTCTAATCCCAACTTTTCTATAATTAACACCCCATAATTCTCCATGCCAAATTAGGCAAATTCTTTTTTTGTAAGATGTGCATATTATTAACTATTATGCTATTTTGTTGAATATCCATTTAGTTATTTACTTAGTTAATTAGATAATACAGTTATTTGATTTATTATAACTAGATAAATACCAAATTATTAATTAAAAAATATTATATAAAATATTTTGTGTGTAGTATTTATTAAAAGCTTTACAAAAGTAAATTTTTCTAGAATTTATTTGGTGCGCAAATATTATTTTTGGGATTTTTAACATCATCTATCTATATATATATATATATATATATATATATATATATATATATATATATATATATATATATAGTAATTAATAATAATAATAATATCAAGAATAATAATAATATTGGTAATAGTAATAATAATAATAATAATAATAATAATAATAATAATAATAATAATAATAATAATAATAATAATAATAGTAATAATAATAGTTAATGATAATAAAATAACAAAAGAAAAAAAAGAAAAAAAAAGAAATAACAATAAACAAAAATCCTAACTAAAACCTAAACCAACCTAAATCCTATTAATCCTAAACCCTAAGCTAACTACCCAGCAACTTCCTCCTAGAAAAACCAACCCCCCGCAGACCCTTCCCCCCCCCCCCTCTCTCTCTCTCTCTCTCTCTCTCTCTCTCTATATATATATATATATATATATATATATATATATATATATATATTACATCTTCCAAATCCTAGCCCTAATCTCTCAAACCTTAACCCTACCCCAGCCCCGACGACCTCCGGCCGACCACCCTAACACCGTCGCCACAGCCCGGCCGACCGCCGCCGTCCGTCCGCGCCCATCGCGCGCACGCATGCACAGCAGTGCAGTCCGTCACCCCATCTTCACGGTGATGTATTTCCCTCATCTTTGATTCTTTTTGTGAGCGGTTTGTCCGTGTGCATTCACAACCTAACCCTCTAGGATTTTTATTCAAGAGGGACAAGTTTTCGTGTTCGGATTGGTCGAAAAATCGACCAAAAGTTTGTCGAAAAACTGACCAAAAATATATCAGAATTTTAACCCAAACCTCCATGTTCAAGCCTAATTTGCCACCAACCTGTTTAATATTTTTAAAAACTAATTAAAGAATTTTCTTCTCAATATAACCGAGAATTTTTCTGTTCTTTTAGTTTTTATTAATTTATTTTATGTGTTAAATTATTCGACCTCCAAAATGACAAAAAACTTGATTTCTCAAAACTAAAATTTTGTGATACGGAGTGCGCTCCGCCAAACGGGACCGCCTCATCTCGTACCAATTGTATCAAAAGGCGAGTATGGTATATCCTGACATGTGAGCTTTTGCGGAAGCTAATTCGGACGTGTGTGCACGTCGGAATCAACCCGTATCCGTAAAAAGTCCCCGTATCGCAACTTTTGTAAAATATCACCCTATTTTGTGTATGATCGTCGAAATACGATGAAACTTGGGCCATTGGATTCATGGTATCACGTTGGTCCTGTGACCCAAGTTTCACGTGGTTCTGAGACAGTTGACCAAGCCGCCTATTCGCGGGTCCCACGGTTTGACTTTAAGGGCGAATTTGTGATCGGCTGAACGGAATTCAAAATTGGATATATCGTTGAGTTCGTATCGACGTTTAGAATTTGTTTGACCTATAATTTGTCCCATTTAGAGACCTTTATCTCTGGCATACTTTTCGGTGCAAAGTGGCCCACATGTGGACCCGCTTTGACCCAAAATTACTGTTTTGTCCTTGTGTCTAAATTGGACGAAAGGGTAGTATTTTCTAGCTATCTTGCTTATTCTGGAAATGTTGGTGATATTTATTTCAGCATCCGGAGATGTTCATTCGGAGACCATAGTTTCTGATCCTCTATACTTGACGTCTGGACGTTTACACTACGCAGATTGCTTGCCAGGCAAGTATACCTGGCCATTGTACTGTGATTTATATTCCATATGATGCATGCATTTCTGTTATTTAGTTCATATATTTTAACTTCTATATAAACTGCGCGTCCAAGAATAACTTGGGTGCAATGACGATGGCGTCGTATATTATTTTTATTATATATTATGCATGTTGATATAGTTTTACGAGACCACCACATGATTGGAGGCATCATTATGTTTTATTGGCCGTGACACATTTGTTACACGAGTGTGAGTCTCATGTAGGACACGGACTTGCGTGATGGGTTAGCCACTTGTACGTACAGGACGTGCGATAGGGAATAACTGCTGATAGAATTTGTATGTTAGAAGACTTGGCAGTTATTAGAGGTCTCATCATGTCATAGATATGACATACTTAGAGTATGGGGTGGGGAGGACAACAAGTAAGGCGTTTGGGCTCCTTTGTACTTTTCTTGTGTAACCCGTACGCTCCGCCGGAGATGTGCGGTCATGATGACCCCTATATATATTAATATTATCAGGCGGCCTCTGACGTTCAAAAGACGTCATGCTTTTTAGGCCCCTGATTCTCCGAGAGAATTATGCCAATCCCATTTTGGCCAGATAGCCCACATGTTAGAAAGTTGTTCTCAAAGTGCATTCACATAGATGGTTAGGCGACCCTTGGATGTTTATTTTTAGTACTTTATTGGCATGCTTCTATATATCTTGTTACGTCCCTCTGAGGACCTGGTCCCTTTCCAGGTGTAGATGATCATGACTATTTGCAGGAGCACGAATCAGGACTTACTACTCCATTCTCTTTCGAGGAGGTCTTCTCTTCGAGCCTCATTGTTCATTAGATGTACTTATTTTGTTTCTCTCATATTCTAGTTTGGTAGTGGATTTGTCTCCACCCAACTACTTGTTCTTATCAAGCATCTTATACTTGATTTAGTTATATAGTTGATTGGTTATTCATTTATATTTGATTCTGTGGATAAGATTTAGTTATGCCCTGTGACTTGTGACAAATATATACCACTTGTGAATTATTGTTCATAATACAGCGTACGTATGTGTTATAGTTTCCATATATTGGAGTCTCCATATACATACGGCTGTCATGCTTATGTATTCCTAGTCCTACGTATTTTGGGACTGGGACGTGACATGTTTTTAGTGGTGGCCCATGCAGGTCGAGAGTATATTGTCTCGGTTACGTTATTGTACCGAGAAAGCATGCAAATAGGATTAGAGTATAGGATCTCGTCCACATTTGACTATGACTCACCTTTCTCCCAATTCGTTCTATTTAAATAATTACATCCTGCTTGATTCATGTACTTCCCTAATAGTTCATTGAGTATAGCCTTCTGCTAGAATAGGAATCCTTGTTGTTAGGATGATAATTATGGTAACTTTTCTACTAAGAATACAACTAGAATATTGATACATCACTAAGTTTAGAATACCTAATGAACCCTAGCATCCCTTACTTGTAGATTAATTGACCATTATCCCTTGATATATTTATGAAGGATTTGAGAGTAGTATAGACACTACTAGGGTTAGTTAGAAATTTGACCATATCGTTTGACCGTAGCATTGAGGTACCAATATAAATCCAAGGTTGAATATTAGGACTAAACCTATCTTCCATAGTGAGATAATATTAGAACAATAAATTTAGATTATTGTCTTGATATTAGCAGAACAGTACCTTAGGAAGCCAAGAGGAATGAATATAACATTTTCCTTGATCATACCTTGAACATAGAGAATAGCATACCACTCCCCCTTAGAAAACCATGATATTATCAAGAGTCTCTCATTTTAATTTTATATCTTGTTTCTCTAAAACCTTAATACTCGCTATTTGTGCGACGACTAAATTTTTTTTTTCATCTTTCAATTCGTGCCAACTAACTCTTCTGATTGTAGACCAAGTAATTTCTTTTATGTTATGATACATAGTTTGGTAGGATTATAGTTCGTTAATATTAAATTTTTGTGCTTAGTAGTTAGAACTTGGCAGGTTGGGTTGTTTATTTACTTTAGAATATGACTTTGTAATTATCCCTAGTTCCAAATCATATAACATTTATTAACATATCTCAATACATGTTATATCCTCTTTCACTTGAGAGCCAGTAACCTTTCCATTCTTAATATTAACACTTTGTTCTATAAGCACTATGATTGAGACTTAAGATGACCATTACCTATATAATGCAATATGATACCCTAATAAGTACCAAGATCTTTTCCTCGTATACCCTAACAAGAGTTTCTACTTTATTTACAAAGACAAGATTATTTTGTAGAATCCCCTTAAGGCAGTTACAGTATTAGTTTATTCTTTTAAGTTAGGTAGTATGCCACATAACCTAGTATCGCATAGTCCTTTTAACCTATTAATGAAGTATAATTGAATAACATTAACTATATGCTAGCATAAGACGACAGTGTTTATCCAGACTGTAGAACTTACAGGCCCATACCCCATTTGGTCGACTAGAGACTTAGACGAGGAGTTAGTATGGCAACTGTAGAGGCACAACACCGGATGAGTCTTATCTTCTTTGTGAACTTAAATTATTTTGTACCTTCCCTCATCATAATCCAGCGTACTCATATTTTCTGGACTACCTCGACTTATGCTGCTATTATAGCTTAGTTTTGCAAGCTTATTTTTTTATCGAGCTTGTTCATGACATATGTATTATTGGGTCAACACACTAATACAATTGTCTATTTAGAATCAGTGTATTATGGTCTGATCAACCTTAGTGCGCTTGGTTCGCTCTTCGCATAACTACTTTACGTGGATTGAGATATATAGTTGACTAGTAGACGAATATACTTGACCTTAGATATCTCCGAGCATATCTTATCGGTTACATAACAGTACTGATATGAGCATGTGAATAGGAATTTACCAAAATAAGATTTCAATCCAAAACTGCCTTGACAACTCCCTTTTGAATTCTTTAATCGCTTTAAACCCCGTACTTGTATTCTATTACTTCTTCCTTGAATTCTTTATTATTGTTCTCCATCTTCCCCTATTTCGGAAAAACGAACGCTCGTGCTTGGTATAAGTTTGATACACGGAGAGTACTAGATATACCCCATAGGCCAATCACATTACTTGGTGACTATCTTTTGTAATTAAGGGCATATCATATATGATATATTTGGTGTTAAAACTTTTGAGGATTGAATAACACGATTAAATAATATGAGAAAGTTTTTCTTAAATGTATAGTCTTATGTGATAGATGGGTAAATTCTAAGTTGGGTAGAAGTTGCATTGTCAAATTGAGATAAATTTTTGATTGTGATCAAGTAAGCTTAGATTGAGAGATTTAAGTCATTTTAATTTTAAAATTTTTTAGAAGAATGATTAAGATGAAGAGGATTTAATAAATTTTAAAATCTTGATATTGCGGACCAAATATTTATACTTTGAGCACATGATTTAAATTTTGAATATTGAAGGTTGAATCATCAATTTAAAGTTTGAGGATAAATATATAATTCTAGACTTGAACAATTGGTGAATTAGATTCAAAATTTTATAGTTTGATGATTTAAATTAAAAGTTAAATTTGATTGTTGGATCACCTATTTAAAATATTGAGGATAAAAATTAAATTTAAAATTTGCAGAGTACGAAATTCTTAAGTTGAGAATAGGAATAAGATTTGATTATAATTGTTTATTGTTCAAAGTCTAGAGGAGATTGTGATAGTTGAAAATTATGATATAAATTTTGATGTGGGATGTCCTATAGATTTGAATTAGATTCGGATGTTGATTAAAAAAAATCGAGAAGAGTTTATGATTGGTTAATTTTTTATATTAAACAATGGTTATTTTAAATTTGAAGTAATTGCGATAGATTTGAATAGATATTATTATTTAAATTTTTGGAAGAGATTGAGATTGACTTGACTTATATACGAATGTGAAGTATTTAGCAAATCATGTCTTATTTTTAATTTCGAGAACGAAATTCTTTTAAATTGGGTAGATTGTAAACTCCCTCACCCAAAAATAGGTATCTTGTGTGTATTTTGTATTTTTTGTATTTGCTTTAAATTATTTTTCAAAACAATAAAAACCCAATGATTATATTAGGACACTACCATGGTTTGGACATTAATAATATAGAATGACCCCAAAATCTGTCTCTCCCTTCATAGGAAGTAGCCTACACAGAAGACACTACCTGTAGGATCTTTCCGTGGCACAAAAATTTGACCCCTTAGCATTAGTATGATATTAGTGTAACGACCATAGATTCTGTGTTAAATATTTAGATATTATATATATAATTTAATTGTGGTTAATTTCTAATCCCAACTTTTCTACAATTAGCACCCCATAATTCTCCATGCCAAATTAGGCAAATTTTCTTTTTGTAGGATGTGCATATTATTTACTATTATGCTATTTTGTTGAATATCCATTTAGTTATTTACTTAGTTAATTAGATAATACAGTTATTTGATTTATTACAACTAGATAAATACCTAATTATTAATTATAAAATATTACATAAAATATTTTGAGTGTAGTATTTATTAAAAGCTTTACAAAAGTAAAATTTTCTAGAATTTATTTGGTGTGCAAATATTATTTTTGGAATTTTTAACATCATCTATAAATGTAAATATATATATATATATATATATATATATATATATATATATATATATATATATATATATATATATATATATATAGTTAATAATAATAATAATAATAGCAAGAATAATAATAATATTTGTAATAATAATAATAATAATAATAATAATAATAATAATAATAATAATAATAATAATAATAATAATAATAATAATAGTAGTAATAATAATAATAGTTAATGATAATAAAAAAAGAAAAGAAAAAAAAGAAATATAAATAACACTAAACAAAAACCCTAACTAAAAACCTAAACCAACCTAAATCCTAATAATCCTAAACCCTAAGCTAACTACCCAGCAACTTCCTCCCAACAAAACCAACGCCCCGCAGACCCTCCCCTCCCCCCTCTCTCTCTCGATATATATATATATATATTACATCTTCCAAACACTAAACCTAATATCTCAAACCTTAACCCTACCCCAGCCCCGACGACCTCCGGCCGACCACCCTGACACCTCCATCGCGGCCGCCACAGCCCGGCCGGCCGACCGCCGTCGTCCGTCCGCGCCCGTCGCGCGCACGCATGCACAGCCGTGCAGTCCGTCACCCTATCTTCACAGTGATGTATCTCCCTCATCTTTGATTCTTTTTGCGAGCGGTTTGTCCGTGTGCGTTCACAACCTAACCCTCTAGGATTTTTATTCAAGCGGGACAAGTTTTCGTGTCCCGGATTGGTCGAAAAATCGACCGGAAGTTTGCCGAAAACTGACCAAAAATAGTTCAAAATTTTAACCCAAACCTCCATGTTCAAGCCTAATTTGCCACGAACCTGTTTAATATTTTCAAAAACTAATTAAAGGGTTTTCTTCTCAATATTACCAAGAATTTTTTTGTTCTTTTAGTTTTTATTAATTCATTTTATGTGTTAAATTATTCGACTTCCAAAATGACCAAAAACTTGATTTCTCAAAACTGAAATTTTGTGATACGGAGTGGGCCCCGCCAAACGGGACCACCTCGTCGCGTACCAATTGCACCGAAAGGCGCGTATGATATATCCTGATGTGTGAACTTTTACGAAAGCTGATTCGGACGTGTGTGCTTGTCGGAATCAACCCGTATCCGTAAAAAGTCTCCGTATCACGACTTTTGTAAAATACTACCCCATTTTGTGTACGCTCGTCAAAATGCGGCAAAACTTGTACCATTGGATTTGTGGTATCACGCTGGTCCCGTGACCCCAGTTTCACGAGGTTCTGAGACAGTTGATCAAGCCGCCTATTTGCGGGCCCCATGGTTTGACTTTAAGGGCGAATTTGTGATCTGCTCACCGGAATTCAAAATTAGATATACCGTTGAGTTCGTATCAACATTTAGAATTTGTTTGACCTATAATTTGTTCCATTTAGAGACCTTTACCTCTGGCACGCTTTTCGGTGCAAAGTGGCCTATATGTGGATCTGCTTTGACCCAAAATTATCGTTTTTTCCATGTGCCCAAATTGGACAAAAAGGTAGTATTTTTTAGCTATCATGCTTATTCTGGGAACGTTGGTAATATTTATTTCAGCATCCGGAGATGTTCATTCGGAGGCCATAGTTTCTGATCCTCTGTACTTGACGTCTGGACGTTTACACTATGCAGATTGCTTGCCAGGCAAGTATACCTTGTCATTGTACTATGATTTATATTCCATATGTGCATGCATTTCTGTTATTTAGTTCATATATTTTAACTGCTATATAAACTGTGCGTCCAAGAATAACTTAGGTGCAACGACGGTGGCGTCATATTTTATCTTTATTATATATTATGCATGTTGATCTAGTTTTACGAGACCACCACATGATTGGAGGCATCATTATAATCATTGGCCGTGACACATATGTTACACGAGTGTGAGTCTCATGTAGGACACGGACTTACGTGATAGGTTGGCCACCTGTACGTATAGGACGTACGACAGGGAATAACTACTGATAGAATTTGTATGTTAGAAGACTTGGCAGTTATTAGAGGTCTCATCGTATCATGGATATGACATGCTTAGTGCATGGGGTGGGGAGGACAACAAGTAAGGCGTTTGGGCTCATTTGCACTTTCCTTGTGTAACCCGTATGCTCCGCCGGAGATGCGCGATCATGATGACCCCTATATATATTATTATTATCAGGCGGCCTCTGACGTTCAAAAGATGTCATACTTTTTAGGCCCCTGATTCTCCGAGAGAATCATGCCAATCCCATTTTGGCCAGATAGCCCACGTGTTGGAAAGTTATTCTCAAAATGCATTCACATAAATGGTTAGGCGACCCTTGGATGTTTATTTTTCAGTACTTTATTGACATGCTTCTATGTATCTTGTTACGTCCCTCTGAGGACCTGGTCTCTTTCCAGGTGTAAACGATCATGACTATTTGCAGGAGCACGGATCAGGACTTGCTACTCCATTCTCTTTCGAGGAGGTCTTCTCTTCGAGCCTCATTGTTCATTAGATGTACTTATTTTGTTTCTCTCATATTCTAGTTTGGTAGTGGATTTGTCTCCACCCAACTACTTGTTCTTATCAAGCATCTTATACTTGATTTAGTTATATAGTTGGTTGGTTATTCATTTATATTTGATTCTGTGGATGAGATTTAGTTATGCCCTGTGACTTGTGACAAATATATACCACTTGTGAATTATTGTTCATAATACAGCATAAAAATGTGTTATGGTTTCCATATATTGGAGTCTCCATATACATACGGCTGGCATGCTTACGTATTCCTAGTCCTACGTATTTTGGGACTGGGGCGTGACATCTAGATATGAAATATCGTTCAAGCTATTTCATAAAATCCAAGCACGATCTTCTATATTCACCTTAGCGATAATTGATAATATTTCTATCGGTTGCCATTCTAAGTATGACTTATCTTTATCTGAACGATATTCCGAATCTCGCTTGTAAACTTGCTAGCACCAAAGGGTCTTGGCGCACGATACTCAACACAACTTAGCCGAAAGGCTGTGTGCATAGCTAACCGTCTGAACGATATTCTATCTCGCACACTAACTAGCTAGGCAATCAGGTATTGGTATTCGGGTTCGTACATAACTTATAAATTCTGGCACTAGTCTATTCCCACAAAGTCTAAAACAGGTCAGGACAAGGGTCTTTGCATAACTATCAAGTTCAAGCAATCATATCATTCACATGCAACTTTTAAAATTATTTAGACTCATTGTATGAAATATTCCAATGGGTCAACGAGAGAGAGTGTATGTACATAATCCACGAACGAGCTTTCGAAACTGAGAAAATCGATAAGAAATCCAAAGACGTAAAGTCAATGTTCTGATACCAATATGTCATGCCCCGATCTTCTGCAGGTAATCGACCATCCCCGCTAGGCACAAATCATCGCGCCAGCGCCCCTGCTGGACGATCATTCCCCATCTGGTCGTGATGTCGCACGAGCAGAAGCTACGCCAGTGCAAGGCCATGATCCGAATATGCGGTAAAATAAATAAGCCACAGAGTCGCACAGATAGTCCGAATGGAACGGAATAAGAAAAATGAACAGACGATTGGTAACAAGTTTATAGGGTCGTCAATAGCGGATGCATTGAATAACACAAGTAAAAAAGTAAAATAAGCTCTTTATTGATATGGAACAAGTATTAAAAGTGGCGCTATGATGAGATTATAAGTACATGAATTCACTGGTGGGTAGGCTTCTCGCTCGCTCGACAAATCCAAACATGTTATATAGGTTCCGTGCACCATCTATTAAGTTATTTTTCTAGTCTTGCCTTAGGATTAGTTTTATGGCATAATGAAAAGCCTAACTCGTGTGGCAGTGCGTCATGCGATATATGAGTAACACGACGATACTTACCAACTTATCATCCGTCCTTCCCTGTCCAAGAAAAACCAAGTTAATCCAAGCACGAGTATATATATATATATATATATATATATATATATATATATATATATATATTGAAATCGAAATCATATTGCATAAGCAAACATGAGTGTCACGAGCGGAGTCCTGTTTCAGGTGAACGAATTATACGGATTATCCAGAAGTGTTGCAGAAGATGTTCAAGTGTTCAATTATGTATACGTGTCTTTATACTTATATCTGTTTAAGTATTCCAGATTATTAGGCATGATGCAATGACTCGCACGCGGGTTGCCGCTAAGGGAGGATGCCTTATCTATATGAACATGAGTCGCTGGCATAGCCATAAATGATGAGTTATAGTCAAGAGCGAGAATGGTATGCGACTCAAGGAATGAGGCGTCACATCCATCCTGCCCGAAACAAGCGACTACTTAGTCTAAGAGCGAGAATGGCGTGAAGGAAGGTTCACAAGGCGCTACACGCCATCCTGCCCGAAACAGGCATACTAACCGATGTTTCGTCCGGATCGGATCGTCCCTAGTGCCCCGAAGACCGTTCGCAGGAACAGATTGAATACCTTGTGCATAAGTTGTCCGCGACATGCAAGTCTTGGGTCTCAGATTCACGGAATTCATGACATGTTAATTCTTGATTCTTGTTTAGAACGAGTATGCTCCACGAGCTGTAATTCTTGCTTTACTTGACATGATTCTCGTTCAGAGTTAAACTTGACTTGATACATTCCCCTGGTTCGGGAACTGCCTTGGCAACCTAACGGTCCCGGATACTTGCAGGTTTATATTGCACAGAAGGACTATTTGATAGTCTTTTGGCTAACTAAATACATGCGCGATACAGATAGTGATACTTGATTGTGGCATAAATTTATGTGGAAAGCATTGAAATAAGGTAACAAATACAAGATACAATGTAAGCAGGCAAGGTAAGCAGGCAAGCATGTATTTGTTAGAAACATAAGCATAAGAAACATATTGTATAGTCTATCTTAGAACATAAGCCTTTACGTTCAGCACGTGTCTAAGGGGTAGTGTGAGGAGTGAAGCTGTACATGGACATATCGAGCGACATAATCCATAAGACATGCAGTGTAAACAAGTAAAGCAGTGCACCATGAAGGGTCCATAATGATCTACTCGAGGTATAGATGGGTCTACTTGCACGAAGCTAAGTTAGCATACGAGGGTCCATGTTATAAGCCAAGTTTTATTTCCATGTTCTAACACTAGCAATACAAGATGAGATTATTCTCTTAGCTAGGTGCGTTGTATTCTTTATTAGTATGCATGCGATGATTCTCCTAGCGACTAGCATGTATCGTCCATATTTGAAGTGTGCTGGCTAAGTAAAGACAAGTTTATCGTAGCCACCCACCATAGCGATGATTCGCCCCAGTCGAGCGATACTCCCAGTGAGCCTTTGAAAGTCTAAGTCTGAACTCCTGAAGGGCCAAGTCTGAAAATCTTTTGCCTCAAATGAGTCTTCTCGCTGAGCAAAGCGGGCCAGGTCGTTGCACTTGCACCGTTTGAATCGGCTGTCCGCTTAAGCGGAATGGGTCATTACATGTATCAATAATCCAAGGTGCAATAGACTTACCCACCATACGGTCCTATGAAGATTTGACCGAAGATTTACCAAGCAGAAAAATAAGTTGTTGCCATTGGTTTGGAGTTATTCCCGGAATACCGCATGCACCATTACCTGCCATACGTGTCTGTGCCGCAGCCGTCGTGCCATGTCCTGCCATCGCTGAAGCACCTCATACCCCGTCCACGTCCACCACCAGCCGCGTGTCCGCCACCACGTCCGTGGCCAACCCCTCGTCCGCTGCTACGCGGCCTATCCCTCAACCAATCCAGAAATTCATGTTTCTCGAAGCAAGTAGCTTATTCATGTTCGTTGCATTTGCAAAAATTGTAAAGCAACTCCGATTTATCCCGAGCATCCAAACGAGATGGACCACAGTTAACAGAAGAAGTTTTAATCGCAAGCGCCATAACCTCGTTCCGTTCAGAGGAGAATTGTGTGGACGTGTGCAATCGTTCCGCCTGTAGCATGGATTGATAAGCACGCGCCAAAGTAGGGAATGTATCTCGTGCCAATAAAGTCGAGCGGACGTTGCCATAGAGTTCCTGATTGATCCCATAAAGAAACTAATGAAAGCGCTCCTCATCAACCCGTTTCTGTAGCTTCTTCGGGATATCACACATACATTTGTCGCAATTGCACGCCGAAATATGTTCATAAGTCCCAAACTCATCCCAAAGAGTCTGCAATTGGCCGAAGTAGTCGCCCACGGACATGGATTTCGTTTGGCGGCAATCTACCAACGAATGTTTGATCTGTTGAATTCTAGCGTCATTTCTCACGCCAAATTGGTCCTTGAGCGAATTCCACAACGATTTTGCCTCTTCAAAGTAGGGTATCACCTTGTTCACCGAAGAGACAATAGTGTGCAAGATTCATTGTACAAGCATCAATTGGACACAGTACCAATCCTCCAATTTGTCATTCTTCGTAGGTTTATCGATAGACCCGTCAATAAATCCAAATTTTCGTCGAGCCAGTAGAGAAAGTCGAATAGATCTCGACCATTAACACCACTTTCGTAATTGTATTACTCGGATTGTCATTAGAACTAAGGTAATACGGGGAGGTAGGATCGATCCTTGTTGCCGTCGCCACCGACGTAGAAAACTCGCCGCCGCCGCCACTGCTCGTCATACCGCCGGTCGAACGGAGACCAGCCGTCGCCATCGTGGAGAAAAAATCGTCGCCGCTACCGCCGCTATGGGAAAAGAAATCGTGCCATAGCCGTCATGCTCTGATAGCACGTGAAGAAGTAGTAGGAGAGAATAATCTGGATCTTTCATTCATCATGATATTACATATATATACATCCACATATCAACTTGGGCCTAAGCCACATGGGCCAATCACCATATATACAATTTAATCATACAATTTAATCCCAATAAATATTAATTTTAATTTTAATGTTATTATTAATATTGATGTTAATACTAATGTTAATGTTAGTTAAAATTTATCATATCATCTGTCATGTCAACTGTCACATAATGGGAGATGACATCATTCAAATTTTTTGGGAAACAAATAACATTTTTGCATAGAAAATAATTGTTAATGTCGAAAAAAAAACATAGAAAGAATAATTAATCACCCACGTATTTTATATTTAATATCCTGAAAAATATCTCCAAAATATCTCCGTCACCCCCTCCCTCCCCCCCCCCCCTCCTACGGCCTCCCTCCTTCCTCCCATCGTCCCCTTCCCCTCTCCCAGCTACCCCCTTCCATGCCCCCCTCATCCTGCCCCCCATTGTTGTTTCCGCTGCCACTATCGAAAAGAGAGGGGGAGGCAAGGGCAGTTTTGTCATTTTTTTAGGATATAAAGTTGAAAATATTTAATAGTTGATGGTATAAAGTTGTTGAGTAAAGAATTTTAGGGTATCAAATTGAAAAACAGAGATAGTTGAGGGTATCAAATTGAAAATAAGTCTTTATATCAGAATATAAATACTTTTAACTCTCATTAAAATTCTATCGTTTCTGGTACATCGGCAAAAACTTTAACATGGCATCATATCGATCCAGATACAAATCTTCATTCGCATGCATTCTACCACTGCGTGTATCTAGGTCCATGTTCAAAATAGACACTCGATCATCGAGGGCGTATTCAAATAACATAACTATTTAACCATTAAATCACATCTATTTTGGTGCAACGACGGAGATTTCGTACGAATCATGACCGGTCCAGGAGTAAATTTGACAAGAGACTTCGAGTTTGGACAACGTTTCTCTGTTTAGGATAACCTCCAAAATCTAACATAACCTATAAGATGTCGGGATCGCAGGTGATCCTTCAAAACCAGTCCACAATAAAAATCAAGAAACAAACAAAATAGATTTTGGTTCCGATAACCCAATCTTCCAAATCTAACTTGTCTAAAATTGGTGTGATTATTATATCGATTTACGATCCAACAGGTTCGGATGGATCCAAAAAAAGATTGTAGAAGACTATACGGTAGATCTCCATTTAATTTATGATGCTCGAGTTTGATGCATTCATTTTGGTTGGCATAGTATACGTTCCATGTGCCACATTGATATCGAAAATAGGAGCAAATGGATGGAAAGAATGGGACTTTCCAACTAAAAACGCGTTCCAGCTGACGCTGTGTGGACGCAGCAAAACAGTGCTTAGATCAGCAACTGACAGGACAGGAGTGGCCAAAAGGATTTTGGCATCTTTCTTCTTTCTTTCTTTTTTCCTTTTTTTTTTTTTTTATTTTTTTTCTTTGAAAAATTATCAAGAAATAAATAAACAATACGGCTTTATATACTGCAGCTTCAACCGCGGCTGAAATCGCGAACACGTGTCCAAATCTGATTGGTCCGGATCTTTATTGTCTACTTTAGAAGGAGAGCTGATGTCAGCAATTTTATTCCGGCCAATGAAACGCTGACATGTGACATTTACAATTTATTTTTCGATTTTCTTTCGGTCTGTCAAGTAATTTTGATAAATAAATCGTAGATTCTTAACTTTTCTTCTTCTTTTGTTTAATATCTACTAAGAACTTTGAAAAAAGTAGTGTATAACTATGGAAAGTTTGTAGCTATCTTAGAGCATCATTAGTAGATGGTGCTCAAAATTTTATCTTTAGTCCCAAAATTTAAAAAAGAAAAGAAAAGAAAAGAAGGGTAAATGTAAAATGTGTTGGGTTTGTATGAGAATAGTAGAGAATGATAAAATGAGCTTTGGTCTTAGAGATTGTGTGGTCAAAAATTAATATGAATAAATAAATAAATAATGTAAATCTATAATTGGATTCCAAATTGGAACTTATTATTCTACAAAATGATTTCCTACATTCTGAATCTAGAAATTTTCAGACCCAACCAAAAGCTCCTGTGGAAGGGTTGGATCTGAAAATCTAGAAATTGAAACTTAGGATAAGTCTTACTATTCTACAAATTGAGCTCATACATTCTGAATCTAAAATCTAGAAATTGGATGAGCCTTACTAACGATGCTCTTAGAAGGTGAATGAGCTTATTCAAAATAATAATGCTAAAGGGACATTAAAATCTGATCATATTTTGCTGACCAAGGTCAAAATATTTGTATTGCTAATATTAATGTGATATTCTCATACACGATCAACATATAGTCTGCCATATCACGTGGTCGACAAAATGCTATTAGATATTGGTGCATCCATAGCATTGTCCTATTCAAAAGTTTATCACCTATTCCTATCTCAAAAATATTGATTCCATACCGGTTACATTTTAGAATCTTCTTGATCCATCCTTTTTTTTTTCTCCTCAAAATATGGAATATATCCTATTGACACTTCAAGTGATGCACCTCTTCCATAGTAGATGATGTGACGGTTAAGTTCACTACTTACAACAAGAGATCATGTAGAATCGAGATGACTTCACTTTAAATGTACTAGTAGGTATGCACGTGTGTTGTACGTTTTTTATTTTTATTTTTTTTTATACTTGTAGCCAATCATATTTTTCTAGAAAAAAAAAATTTATAAGTCCTCATTGAATTTAATGAACACTTTTAATTTGTAAAGTTAGATAATGATATATTTGAAAGAAAAAAAAATGTACGATGAAGTCAATTTTTATTATTATTTAGTAGTATAGAATTATTATTTATCCTTGAGATCCACAAATTCTAGGGATAGCAATCCTAATATTTTAGATTTACAATTAAACCCCTGTCTAATTTGGGTCAAATTAATCGATTGTGTCCATGTATGTGCTCCAAACTAGGGGAGCATAGTGGCGAGGGCATGCATGGCAAACAAACAAATGCATGCAATTGATGGCGACATCTCCTTCGTCTTTAATATCTTTTCCTCTTCCATTTCTCAAAGGCATAATATTGGCCAACTTATGTATCGCTATTATTAACTTGTGACATTGTCACATGGAGGATAGTGTATGTTGCAAGTTAAAGCCAACAAAATGTGGACCACACTAATAAAAGCAAGCAAGTAGCAAAGGAAGAGTAGGGTTGAAGAAAATTTTTTTTCTTTTTTTTTTAAATGTCGGACGCACACGTGTAGGATTTCATCCCGAATCATGAAATAATAATTCGGGGCATCTTAAAACGTCCGATGAGAGTTACGACGAAGGCAACGAAGGATTAGTGGCTCAATGGAAACTCAAAACTATTAGTTTTGTTTGAACAAAAGCTCAAATTTTTTTTTTTTCTTTAGTCCCACATCGGATGGGCCAACTCCTCATTGTGTACATATATTAGTTCATCTTTTTTGCTTTCTTAAAGTTGTTGTGTGGGGAACCCCTTAGGCCACACGCGCGCGCCGCCGCCGCTGTCCGGCCCGGCTAGGCTTGGCATAACGGGTGCGGGTACGTGTCAACACCTGCGGGCGCCGAATGCCGATCCAATTTACTCTTCGGGCTGTGATCCAAAAATATTTTTTGCTCCTCTTTCTTTGTTGAACCCGGTAGTCAGGGGGTTTTACCACTAGGAGCTTCCGAGAAACGTTTGCACATAGACCTCGGATAAACTCTTAGGGCAGTGCTACGTGCACGACTTCCCCGGAGGCCGGTAAAAATTTTATTTTTTGGTTTCCTTGTTCTCTGAAAAATAATATATATTATATTTATATTATAAATACGATTAACAATCTAAGAGTTTATCCTGTTTACCTACTGCTTCTAATTTTTTTTTTTCAAAAGATATTTCTGCCTACTGCTGCTTATTACAACAAGAACGAATTGTGATTACTGTAGGTACATATATAAAAGTTTTATTTTGCAAACAAAAAGAACAGAACGAATTACTTGTTACCAAATATAAAAGCATATTTTCTATCAAATTTGTTCACATTTTAATACTGTAGCATATCTGTTAAACACTAGCATATTTGATTGTTAGCGAATTATTTATAACCTCCTAACATACTATAGCACATTTTGCTACATAGCAAATAAACTGTAGTGCTGTCATTCTAAATAAATACTTGTCAAAATTGACTCTTAATTGCTGATAGCACATTACTTGCTGTTAAAATACTACTGTAGCAATTTAGTACAGATTAATTGTTGGTAGCAAACTGATATAAATATAAAGTTACTGTAGCAAGTTTACTTTTTAATTGTATTGTCAAAGCAAGAGTAGTATTAATTTGTATTGCTAAAGCAAGTATATTATTTATTTTGTTTATAGGCATATTTGGTTGTGTATTAACATAACAAATTGTGTTGTTGGCTCACTCTATTTGGCATATTGTTAATTCCAATTCCTTTAGACAATTTAGGTCAAAATAAATAGTTAAAGTGAAACTGCAAATCTCTTTGAGTTTGAATTCTAAAAGTAAAGATTAATTTGGGAACAAGTCGAAAGGGTCCTTCTGTCAAACGGGTGTAAATGCCGATCCAATTTACTCTTCGGGCTGTGATCCAAAAATATTTTTTGCTCCTCTTTCTTTGTTGAACCCGGTAGTCAGGGGGTTTTACCACTAGGAGCTTCCGAGAAACGTTTGCACATAGACCTCGGATAAACTCTTAGGGCAGTGCTACGTGCACGACTTCCCCGGAGGCCGGTAAAAATTTTATTTTTTGGTTTCCTTGTTCTCTGAAAAATAATATATATTATATTTATATTATAAATACGATTAACAATCTAAGAGTTTATCCTGTTTACCTACTGCTTCTAATTTTTTTTTTCAAAAGATATTTCTGCCTACTGCTGCTTATTACAACAAGAACGAACTGTGATTACTGTAGGTACATATATAAAAGTTTTATTTTGCAAACAAAAAGAACAGAACGAATTACTTGTTACCAAATATAAAAGCATATTTTCTACCAAATTTGTTCACATTTTAATACTGTAGCATATCTGTTAAACACTAGCATATTTGATTGTTAGCGAATTATTTATAACCTCCTAACATACTATAGCACATTTTGCTACATAGCAAATAAACTGTAGTGCTGTCATTCTAAATAAATACTTGTCAAAATTGACTCTTAATTGCTGATAGCACATTACTTGCTGTTAAAATACTACTGTAGCAATTTAGTACAGATTAATTGTTGGTAGCAAACTGATATAAATATAAAGTTACTGTAGCAAGTTTACTTTTTAATTGTATTGTCAAAGCAAGAGTAGTATTAATTTGTATTGCTAAAGCAAGTCTATTATTTATTTTGTTTATAGGCATATTTGGTTGTGTATTAACATAACAAATTGTGTTGTTGGCTCACTCTATTTGGCATATTGTTAATTCCAATTCCTTTAGACAATTTAGGTCAAAATAAATAGTTAAAGTGAAACTGCAAATCTCTTTGAGTCTGAATTCTAAAAGTAAAGATTAATTTGGGAACAAGTCGAAAGGGTCCTTCTATCAAACGGGTGTAAATAGCCATAAGCGACACGGTATTTAAGTGTCTTCGGACCACCGCTAGCTGGGAACCGGCCCCTACAGCTAACTCAAATCAATCTACAGTTGATAGACTCAAGATTTTAAGATTGATTAGCAAAATCACTTGAACTATTATTCTAAATCATTGGACATTGTTATTGAGTAATTTCGTATCTTTCAGACTTTTCTCATTTGCAACCATGACTGCCAAGGATGAGATTTTTACTGCTAAACCTACAAAATTCAACGGGACTTTCCTTAAGAGATGACAAAGTCAGATAAAATTTTGGTTCACTACCTTAGGATTAATCTCAGCCATTGATGGTTCTACACCTCAAAAATGACTCTGATGACACTGAGTCTGACATAGGTGTATCCAAGTCCTCTGGTTCTTCTAGACCCAAGACCCCTAAGGAAATTGACTACCATTGCTTCCATAGAATTCTAAGTGCTTTGTCTGAATCACTATATGACATATTCTTTGAATACAAAAGTGCAAAAGAACTTTGGGATGCCCTAGAAGATGAATATAGCTGTGATGATGCTGGAATTGAAAGATTCAATTCCTCCTCATTAAATAGATACTTTATGGTAGATAACAAACCTATAAATGAACAAATACATGAATTCCAAGAATACCTTAGGCATATTCAAGCCAAAGGCACTTTCTTCTCTACTGAGTATAAAATACCCTGCTTAATAGACAAGCTTCCTCCTTCTTGGTCTGATGTCAAGAAAGACCTCATTCATACTCAGGGTGACCTTACCTTTGCTCAAGTCCTAAATAAAATTAGAACAGAAGAACAAATTAGGCTAAGGTCTAACCCTAAGTCTGAGTCTAAAGTTAAGGTAAACCTTGTAGAATCCCAAGGTAAACCCAAGCCTCATCATCACCACAAACCAAAAAGGAACTTCTTCAAGAAGAAGCAGAACTTTCAGCCTCACCACCAAAACCATCACCACCAAAACCATCACCACAATAAACTAAGAACCTTTGGTCAAACTCAGGATCAGAAGTGATTTTGTTTTGTGTGTGATAAAATAAATCATATAGCCACCAACTGTTTCCATAGAAAGAAGGAAGCTGTCCAGACCTCTTTCAAAGGGAAACGTCCCAGAATCAAACATGCTTCTCAACGGCTCTTCTAGTTCCTTCAAGTCTGTAAGCTATCAACCCTTAGTCAACATTTCTTACCATTCTGACGATTGGTGTTTGGATTCTGGAGCTAATGTTTATGTTTTTTTTGATCGCTCATGTTTTTCAAACTATCAGGAATCAGGTGGAGGAGGTGTAACTCTAGGAGATGGCTCAGCGGCACAGATTATAGGAAGAGGAAGAATAGATCTAAAGATGACATCAGAAAAAACTCTGACTCTTCATGATGTGTTACATGTGCCGTCTATCAGAAAAAATTTAGTTAGTGGGTCTCTCCTTGTAGCTTCAGGGTACAAGATTATTATGGAAGCAAATAAAGAAGTATTTTCTAAGAATGACTCCTTTATTGGAAAAGGATTTATAAGAGATGGTATTTTTATTTTGAGTACCGTGAATAAAATTTCAGATCATTCCTTTGTTGTTTCAAATATAGAATCCTCAAATGTATGGCATAATAGATTAGGTCATGTGAATCTAGGTTCCCTAAAAAGGATGATGAACTTAGATCTTATTCCTAAGACTCCAATAGATGATAAACACAAGTGTGAGATATGTGTTCAAGCCAAACATACTAGACTACCTTTCAAATCTGTAGAAAGAAACTCTGACCTTCTAGAGCTAATTCATAGTGATGTGTGTGACTCAAATAGGGTTTTGACCCGAGGTGGTAGAAAATACTTTTTTATCTTTATAGATGACCATTCAAAGTATTGTTATACATATATTCTCAAAACCAAAGATAAAGTTTTAGACATATTTAAGGTCTATAAATCTGAAGCTGAGAACCAGTTAGAGAGAAAGATTAAGATTCTTAGATCAGATCGTAGTGGAGAGTATACATCAAATGATATGATCAATTTCTGTGAAGAACACGGAATAATCCATGAGGTAACTGCTCCATATTCACCACAGTCCAACGGAGTTGCTGAAAGGAAGAATCGTATCCTGTTAGACATGGTGAATGCCATGCTCCTCAGCTCAAGTGCTCCCGATAATTTATGGGGAGAAGCATTATTATCGGCCTATTACATCCTTAATAGAATTCCTAGTAAGTCAAATGATAAGACTCCTTATAAATTATGGAAAAGTAGAGCTCCTAGGATCCATTATCTCAAAGTTTGGGGATGTCTGGCTAAAGTAGGAATTTTTGAACCTAAAAAGAAGAAGATTGGACCTAAGACTGTAGATGCTGTATTCATAGGATATCCCTAGATAGCAATGCCAATAGATTTCTTGTTACTCACTCAAAAGTAAATAAAATCTCTAATAATACTATTATAGAAGCAAGAGATGCATTTTACTTTGAGAATATATATCCCTTTAAAGATAGAATTTCTTCCTCTCCCTCCAATCTCTCTCTTACTCCGTCCACCAGCTCTTATGTTCAAATATCTAGTTTACAACCCGAACAAAATATAGAACCTAGAAGGAGTAAAAGAGAAAGAATTGAAAAGAACTTAGGAGAAGGTTTCTTCACTTTTCTGATAGAGGGTGATCCCTCAACTTATGAAGAAGTAATATCTTCTCCTGATGCCCCTTTCTGGAAAGAAGCCATTAACAGTGAGTATAACTCCATCATGGAGAACAATACTTGGTTTCTAGCAGACCTACCTTCAGGTAGTAAACCCATAGGTTGTAAGTGGATATTCAAAAAGAAACTTAGAGCCGATGGTACCACAGAGAAATACAAGGCTAGATTAGTAGCCAAAGATTTTACCCAGAAAAAGGGATTAGATTATTTTGATACCTACTCACCTGTAGCTAGGATCACCTATATCAGAACCCTTCTAGCCTTAGCATCAATTCATAATATGCTAATCCATCAAATGGATGTAAAGACAACATTTCTAAATGGGGACCTAGAGGAAGAAATCTATATGGAGCAACCTGAAGGTTTTATTACTAAAGGCCAAGAATATAAAGTTTGCAGATTAGTTAAATCTCTTTATGGTATAAAGCAGGCTCCTAAACAATGGCACAACAAATTTGACATAATTATCTCAGAATATGGTTTCGTGCCAAATGAGTATGACAAATGTATATACTCTAAAATTTTAGATGAAAGTTGTGTCATCCTATGTTTGTATGTAGATGACATCCTTATTTTTGGATCATCACTAGAATTGATTACTAATACCAAAGACTATTTATCCAGCCAGTTTGATATGAAAGATCTAGGTGAAGCCAACTTAATTCTAGGCATGCAACTGTCCAAATACAAGGAGGGCTATACTCTATCCTTAGCACACTCTATCGAGAAAATGCTAAGAAAATTTAAGTTTTTTGATAAGAAACCTGCCCTTACTCCTTATGACAGTAGTATTGTTCTAAAGAAGAACGAGGGATCCCCTATGGAACAACATAGATATTCTCAGATGATAGGTTCTCTCATGTATATATCAAACAGGACCAGATCTGATATTGTATTTGCCATTGGGAGACTAAGTAGATATACTATTAACCAAAATCAGTTACACTTGATAGCATTAGAAAGAGTATTTAGATATCTTAGGGTTACTCTAGATTATATGTTGCACTATACTAGACACCCTGATATCATAGAAGGTTATTCAGACGCAAACTGGGTAACTGACTCACATGATGTAAAATCTACTACTGGATATGTTTTCACTCTAGGAGGAGCTGCAATCTCCTGGGGCTCATGTAAACAAACTATCATTGCTAGGAGTACAATGGACTCTGAAATGATAGCCTTGGACACTACATGCACATAAGCCAAATGGCTAAGAAACCTTATTATGCATATACCTGTTTCTATTATTCCTGTTCCTGCAATTTCTATAAACTGTGATAATAAATCTGTTATGGAACTACTAAAGCATGATTCTGTGAATGCTAAGATGAACAAACACCTGCAGCTGCGCTTCAAGTCTATAAAGAGCCTATTGAGCAAATATGTGGTTCTTGACTATATAAAGTTAGAAAAGAATCTTGCAGACCACTTGACGAAGGGTCTGTCTAGGACTTTGATCCTAGAATCATCGAGGGGGATGGGGTTAGACCCATAAGTAAAGTCACCAGCAGTGGCAACCCAACCGAGTCTGACTGGAGATCCCAAGAAGCCGGTTCAATGGGTAGTAACAAGCTGGACTTAGGTGACTTTTATAGAACACTGAACCGAGAATAAAATCTCATTATATATTGCCCAAGTGGCTGTACATGCGTACAATGATTCCCCATCCCTATGGTGACAGTGTTCTTGAGTGATATGGTTAGGATGAGTTTTTAAAAACTCTTAATAGGTCCAAGCTGATATGCGGGGTTGAAACCTATCACCAACCCTTAAGGACTTACCTATATGAGAGGTCGTAAAGGCCGCGACTATTGGATAGGGCAATCCCAGATAACTCTCAGGAATTTGAAATTAGTGCGCATGGCCAACCAAAAGCGCCACCCGTTAGACCCAGAACCTCTAGCGTACTATGTGTGCTATTTTCTGAATCTGGTGAAAGAAGTCTGATTCAAGGCATAGTCCATCAAGCACTTCTTCAGACAAAGACAATAATCACTAAGTGAGATTCAAGGCTGTAGTCCATCTCATCTATGCATAGTATATAGCTGCCCAGAAACTCTTCCTTTTAATTTCTTTGTCACTTCTATTTGGGAACTTGACCTTTGGGGGGGGGATTGTTAGCTTTGCTTGTGCAAAAGCTCAATTTTCTTCCTTTCTTTAGTCCCATATCGGATGGGCCAACCCCTCCTTGTGTACATATATTAGTTCCTCTTCTTTGCTTTCTTAAAGTTGTTGTGTGGGAAACCCCTTGGGCCACACGCGCGCACCGCCGCCGCTGCCCGGCCCGGCTTGGCTCGGTTCGGTTCGGCGCGCGTAACGGGTGCGGGTACGTGCCCACACCTGCGGGCGTCGAATGCCGATCCAATTTACTCTTCGGGTTCGGGCTGGGATCCAAAAATATTTTTTGCTCCTCTTTCTTTTTTGAACCGTTCAAATTTTGAATGTTCGGACACTATCCAGATTCATTGAACCTTGCCACAGTTCCTTTTTTGACAGCCTTTCTTCCACGTTTTATTTGCTCCTTAATGGCCTATTAATGAGCCATTAAGTACCCTGTCTGTGGCTGGGTATTGTCTTTAGCCTATTTATTTGGTTCCTTCTCTTTCATTTTTTCACACAAAATAATTCTACGTCCAAACTCTCTTTCACTCCTCTCTTAAACGACATTCTGATCTCCAAATCTTTGCTCTGGGCAGAGCTAAGTTCGGTCTCTCTCTCAGAGTCGTGTGCGACAAAGAGAACCCGGTAGTCAGGGGGTTTTACCACTAGGAGCTTCCGAGAAACGTCTGCACATAGACCTCGGATAAACTCTTAGGGCAGTGCTACGTGCACGACTTTCCCGGAGGCCGGTAACAATTTTATTTTTTGGTTTCCTTGTTCTCTGAAAAATAATATATATTATATTTATATTATAAATACGGTTAACAAAAACAGAGTCAAAATATTAGAAACAATATATCGCATGTCAGAATTTGGTTCATATGTGTGCCCAAATCAATATGTGTTTTTATTTTGTGATTTAGTCTTGACTGTTATGATTATTGTTCGACTAATTTAGAGATTTCTTAACCCTTAAATTAGGTTTTCTTAACCTTTATAAGAAGGCTAAGGGGTTCGCTCAAAGATGCTCACGGAAGAGAATCAGGGAGACAAGTCCACAAAATTTTAAGAAAAAGTTCGTATTTTGCTCGTAGACTCGCTTTTTGAAATAGTCTGAAGGAAAGATCTGTTCGATGAACCTTATTCTTCGTTCAAAAGAATAATCACAGAGTTAGCGAGTGGTTTCAATTGTAATATTTCTTCTTCTTGAGATTTGCGAGGGATTGAAGTTGGGAGCAAATGGTTCAACATGTTGTAATCAATCTTGTACCTTTTGAATTATATAGATTGAGATTTGTATAGCGGACATAGTCACAAAATATATATGACGTGTTTGATCTATAGTGCTTGCACAAAATTGTGATTTGTTATCTTCAGATGGATTGGTCTCGTTTTCGTAGCTTTTTTTTGGCCAACAACACGTTCATGACTTGTACTACACATATTGTATTGCCTGTCTATCAGACCCATCACTTCCATCTTCCACCATTTATTAAATAGAAGAAATATTACACCCTTAGTTCCTCAAAGAAAGAGTTTGGTTGAGGGAAACTAATTGTTGTTGTAATTAGTTAAGACGTGCCATTAACATAGTCAAGGTGTTTACTCCTTTTTCTCTTTATGATGGGGTCGTAATTTTAGTCACTTCCTTAGTTCCATGGGAAGTATATCAACATCACTTTTCTTCTACTTGTGTTGGGGAAAAGAAAGTGACTAAATGTGAGATTAGTATATGTAGTTGCACTAAGCAAGTTCTAAATTGAATGAAGTGGTAGTTTTTACTCTAAATTCAAATTCATGAACTAATATTTTTCCTTTTTATTCAATAATTTTTAGTGTAGTGATGTAGATTGACCCTGGAGTAGCTCATGCAAAACCAGAAAAACAATAACGCCGAGGATTACAAAAAAAAAATAAAAAATAAAAAAATAATAAATAATAATAATAATAATAATAATAATAATAATAATAACAACAACGTTGCCAAAAGCTTATCAAAGAAGAAGAACTAATCTAAGCCTTAATTGAAGTTCTTCAAAGTAATTAACTCTTTAGTTTCTTCTGTTTCCTAGTTTGATTAAGACTTAAATAATGGAAGTTCTTTGGTCTCCGATTCTCTCATATCAATAAGTTCAAGCTTAATGACCTACACTTGTATTTGTTATATAACAATAAAGAATCAAGTGAAATGTAGGTAGGGTCCAAACCAGTTCAAGCTATTTTTTTTATACATATTTTAAAATTTTGATCAAATATTTTATATTTAATTTAAATTTACCTTTTTATTACTTTTTCTATTTTGATTATGATTTATTTCTTATAATTCATGTTAGGTTATTAAACATTGGGAGTTGTGAGAGAGAAAATTATCTAATGGTAAACAATTTTGATTTTGAGTTATTCTAGTGGAGGGACGACTGGTCCTCAACGAGCACTATATTCTTTCGGAGGAGCTTCCTGGATAACTACCTACCATGTGTTGAACTTGCCATACTACCACATGAGTCCACCATAGGACAAGATCGATTCTTCAAGAGAAGATGGAGAACTTGAAGCATATCGAAGAACTCACGGAAAAGTTTCTACAAGAGAAGGAAAATATTAGCGAGATCATAGCCCATATGTGGTTAACAAAATTAAGATTGGCTACAAGTTTTCGATGTCGTGACTGGGTGACCAATTAGATCACATTAACAAAGTGTTGATGACGTCTTCTCCAAGGTAGATCTTCGAAATGACTATTACCAAATAAACATCCGGTAGGGAGATGTGTGGAAGATAGTGTTTAAGACACATGGTAGACTATTCAAATGGTTTGTCACATTGTTTGGACTGTGTAACAAAATTAAACATTGGTAGCATTACTTGAGATTTTTGTATATGCTAATGAACTAATATGGAGTTTCCAACCGGGTGGCATGCGAGACTCATCTTTCGGTTTTCGTATTCATGCCTGAGATACGCATATAACTCATTTATATACCTATTGCTTATTTCCTGCTATATGTCATTTCATGCATAGTTTATGTTTTTTATGTATAATTTTTTTTGAATGCATGCTTTGGACCGTTGGGTACTTGGTTTTCTTGGCGTATGGATATGATTGAATAGGGTGAGGGGCATGGATCATGATTCAATGACCACAAGTTGAACCTTGGACTATATAAACCTATTACTTCACTTTTTCTTTTCCTTTCCTTTCTCTTTCCTTCTTTCCTTCCTTCCCAACCGAGAGAAGCAGTAGCCGAGCTTGGCCTTGGCTGTGGGTCTTTGGTAGTGCTTTGTGTTAGGTTCAGGGACTTGACCGTATGTAAGTGCATCTTGCCAACCGAGTGAACTTAGTAAACCCCTGATTGGGA
Organism: Iris macrosiphon; assembly: GCA_036927795.1. NCBI lineage: Eukaryota > Viridiplantae > Streptophyta > Magnoliopsida > Asparagales > Iridaceae > Iris > Iris macrosiphon. Next base: position 225,552,914 of record JAYESA010000006.1, read on the forward strand.
GCTTCTTGATAAACCTAAAAGTTCATGTTAATGGTTAACTTAGTTAATTGCTTTCCTTAGTAACTTAGAACTTTGATTTAGTCTTATATTGTTGTCTAGAATTTCTTTTCATGTAACTTTGGTTTTAGGTTGCCTTCGATTTGGAGTTCCTTGGAGATTTATCTTGCTGAGAAATAATTCGGAGCACATGAGTGCTGACCGAGGAAGAGACAGTGCCAAAATACGCAGAGAGCTTGGTCGACGTATTTATACGCAAAATCCCTTAGGCGTACTGCGTACTAACCCATATTTCCTTGCATCCTTTAGTACTATGTTCTTATTCCCTTCAGCGCACGTCAGAGACATTTATAGACTTGGCATATTTGTAGAGAATAATCTCTTGGCCGCACTCACGTGCGTACTCTTTTCAAAGATTTTCCCCAACTAGAAAAAAGTACGCTACTGGCTTAAGGGCCTTCAATTCATTGTTGGCGTAGTTTTCTCTGCTGACTTACACTTGAGTGGATAAGCACGAACTTGGCATATCGATATTTAAAAATCTTGATTTTTGTGTCATGCTTGGAATTTGTGCCTTGTCTTTTAGTAGACCTTCTCACGCTGGTCAGAGTACGCCAACCTTGTCGCTGACCTACTTAGTGAAAGTACGCCAAGTTATTGGCGTGCATAATTTCATTTTGTACGTCGTAATTGGGTGAGCGTACTTTAGTATGAGAGTACGTCATCCTTTGCTAGGCGTACTTTTGTATCAGAGTATGCCAAGCTGGCCCTGACTAGTGATTGTACACCTGGCTTTATTTGGCGATTGTACGCCACTCTATTTTGATGGTTTTATACGCCAGTGTTACTTGGCGTATTGTAAAACCCCTAATTCTGAAAACCGTATTAAATTATTTATTTATAATATTTATGAGCTAAATAGAGAGAATAGATTTTATTAGATTTTATTTTAAGGTGTTTGAGCATTTAGATGATTTATGGAGCCTTTATAAATTTTTCCTAATTTATTTCATGTAGGAGACCCTTTGGACAGTAGCTAGCTTAACCGTATACACCAATATAATTTTTAGAATTTTTTATATATATATATAAATAATTAGAATAGAATTCCTATTGGATCTCAACCGAAACCCAAACTCCTAAACCACTACCCGCTTGTCCCCCTCCGCGCGTAAAGTTAGAAATAAACAACAGCAGTAGCAAAACCACCTCCGCGCGTAAACCCATTTCCACCGCTTAAATCCTTTCACCGCGCGTAAAATAACCCTCTCTTATGACTCATCCCCCACCACCTATTTACCTGTTGTTACTAAAAACTCCTCAACCGAAATCTAAACTAATGGAAGAACAACCGAAACTAGAGCCAATGAAAGCAGCAGCAGCAGTAATTCTTAATCCCTAAGTTTCCCCACCGCCTCTTATCCCTATATATTACAACTCTTCCAAATCCTAACCCACTTCTTCTTGCACAAACCATAAACACAGTTCGGGGACGTGCAGTATACGGATTTCTTGCCCGGCAAGTATACCTTGTCTTGTTGTACTGTTTAAATTCTGAATTAATTATTGCATGTTTATTTTATATAACTGTGCGCGTCCGAGAGAGACTCGGGTGCAGTCAACGAATGCGTTGACGTTAAGATCTGGTGTTTGACCTAGTGTCTAGTAGACCCACCTAAAGTTGTGGAGTTATTGATATGACTCCCCAGGCCTTGACACGTATCATTACACGTCACAGAGTGAGTTTATGTAGGGACGCGTGCCTCATGCTCGACTGGCCATCAGTGTGAGCAACACGTGTAACGGTATTTAGCTTAGTTGTTTATTTCAATAGAGACTTGTATATCTACATTGGGCGGGGAGGACGACTAGTAGGCGTATGGGACACCCACTCCCTCTATTGCAGATACCGCACTCGACAGAGTGATACAGACGTATATATTTGGCAGATACCTTATTCTTCGGAATGATGGACGTTACAGATACCACGTTCCCTAGAGTGTTGGACGTTACTTGATGATTTTGCAGATACCACACTCTAGAGAACGTTGGACGTAATGCCTATGCCTACTCATACGTACCAAAGTTATCCTCAAATTGTATTCACTTAGATGGTTAGCACACCCCTTTTATTTATTCTGTATTTACTTTATGGCATATTTCTATGTATCTTGTTATGTCCCTCTAAGGACCTGGTCCCTTTCCAGATATGGACGAGCAGGAGTACCCGCAGGAGTACGGACCTGGACCTGACACTACTTACCAGACTGAGGAGGTCTTACCTTCGGAGTACCTGTGATTTTATTACCGCTGTTTATAGATCCTTGTTGCTACTTCAGTATAGTCTTTTTGTAGTGGAATTGTTTCCACCCGACTATCAGACTTGATACTCATCATTGATGTTTAGTGATTATTCAGCTCTTTATTCCTACTTATTATTTGTGTTGTGGATGAAATATAGATTGTGTGTGACTTGTTATGACAGTATATTACCACTAGTGAATTATATATTCATGAACAACGTACGTGTGTATACGGTTTCCATATATTGGAGTTCGTATACATACGGCTGGGCGTGTTATGTATTCCTAAGTCTTACGTATTTTGGGACTGGAACGTGACATATTTTTAGTGGTGGCCCATGCAGGTCTAGCTTATATTGTTTTGGTTACATAACTGTACCAAATAAGCCTGCGTATAGGAATAGAGCATAAGGATCTCATTCACACTTGACTAAATCTCATTCTTCCTTTCAACTATCCTAGGTTGGATAAAACAAAGTTCTACGCCAAAAACCCTTTTACCCTTGTTGGCGTAAAAAGCCAAATGACTGCCTGGTTGGCGTAAAAAGACAAAAGACTGTGGTTGGAGTAAAAAGCCAAAATATGAAGAAAATTGCCTCCTTTACGTTGCGGTTATGACAACTGCTAACCACGTTTTCTTAGTCTTCTAAAAGCTACGTATGACACATCATGCAACCATGTAGGTAACTGCCCAGCGTAAACTTGATGATTCTTGATTAATAGACAAACAGCGTAGAGTAACCTGATTAGGCGTTAACTACCAAGATAGTGATGTGAGCGTATTAGTCATAGTTTTAGCTTTCCCAGTCATGACAAAGGATAAGATCTCGTGCATTAAATGTAGAGATATGCCTAGAGCCCTGTGCAAGAAACAGCTTTTGACGTGGCGTCTAATTTTGTCTTATCTGGAGCATAAAAACTTATTTCGGACTTAAGCGTAAAAGCTCATTTCCGTCAAATAAAGAATAGGCAGCGTATTCAGAAGACTCAATTTTCTTTTGAGCGGTATATCAAATGTGTCATTAAACGACAACCTAGGTCTCTGTGCAAATTCATCATCACAGCCGTCCTCTCGATTATCGTGCGGTACTTTTGTCAGATGTAAGGTTCACTGATTTGTCTGACAAATTCATCTGAGGAAAATACAAAGAGTTCCTCGTACAACTTTACGCTGCAAACATATAGCAGACTTTACGTAGGAGACTTCTTACGCATACCTTACACCGGAAACCTTTATGTAAATGTTACGAAGACAGACTTTACGCTGCAACGTATACTAGATTTTACGGGCAGATTTTATGCGCGAAACTTTTTACAAACTTTATGCAGACAGACTTTTACTTAGACTTTACGCAACACCCATTTACACAAACTTTACGCAGGAAGTATAGCGATCTTTTACACACATATTCTTTACCCGCAAAATTTTTACGCGTAGACTCTTCATGTAGACTTTACGCACGAAAACTCTTACGCAGACTTTTACCCAGACAGCTTTGAAACCTTACTTTACGCCAGATAGTTGAATCTCTACCTTACGCAAATTTTTTTTAATCTCTGCTTTACGCAGACAATCTCAACCCCCTACTTTACTCTAGACAGCTCGAAATCTCTGTTTTACACGGACAGTAATTTACGCCACACTACCTTGACACCCTGTTTTATGCCAACAGCCTGGAAGCTCTACTTTACGCTTCCCTGCTTTGCGCGGACAACTTTGAAGTCTTACTTTACGCCAAAACTTCCTTAAATCTCTGTTTTTACGCGGACATCCTAGTAACCTGCTTTACGCAAACAACTTTTGAAGCCCTGTTTAAGCAGGGAGGGACTTCATGTATGTTGGGGGTTTTGACTGAAAAATATGCGGACAATCCCCCAGCCAAATTTATGCTTATGCATCATATTTAACAGTTGCATCCTGCTTGATTCTCGTACCATCCTAATAGTTCCTTGAGTATAGCCCTCCTAGAATATAGAAGTCCCTGTTGTTAGAAGATAAGTAGGGTAACCTTCCTATTAAGAGTACAACTAGAATATTGACACGTCACTGAGTTAAAATATTTAATGAACCATCGCACCCTTACCTCTAGATGGATTGACCATTATCCCTTGATAATTAGGGATGACTTGAGAGTAGTATAGACACTACTAAAGTTAGTTAGAAGTTTGGCCATAATGTTTGATCCTAGTATTAAGGAACCAATAGGAATCCAAGGTTGAAATATTAGGACTAACCTAGCTTTTCATGACAAGATAGTACTAGAGTATTACAAACTTTAGCTTCTTGACTTGATATTAGCAGAACAGTATCTTAAGAAGCCAAAGGGAATAACTAAAATATTTCTCTTGATCATACCTCCAACACAGAGATTAGCAACCACCTTCCCTCAAGAAACCATGACATTATCTAGAGTCTTTCTATCTTTATGACTTGTTCCTTTAAACCTTTAACACTCGCTATTGTGCGACGATTAAATTATGTTCTTCTTTTCTTCATCTTTCAACTCGTGCCACCTGACACTCCTGATTATAGACCGAGTGATTTTTTCTATGTTAGGATATATAGTTTGCTAAAATTATAATTGTAATCTTGAATTTTAAGTTTGTGCTTAGTAGTTAGAACCTAACAGCTGAGTTGTTCATTTAGACTGTGATCATTACCCTTTAGTCGTAGATCCCGTAATTGTATTCATAACTCGATACAAGTTATATTCTATTTTCACTGGAGAGCCAGTAACCCTTTCATTCTTAATGTTGACACATTTATTCCATAAGCACTATGACTAAGACTTAAGATGACCGTTACCTATATAACGCAATAGGAGACCTTAAAGAGTACCAATATCTTTTCCTTATGTACCCTAATAAGAGTTTCTACTTTATTTCAAGTGCAAGGTTATTTTGTGGAATCCCCTTAAGACAATTACAGTGTTGGTTTATTGTTATAAGTTGGGTAGTATACCTCACAAACTAGTATCACATGGTCCTTGTGATCCATTGATGAAGTGTAACCGAATGACACCTACTATAGGCTGTGGCATAAGACAATAGTGTTTATCTAGACTATAGAACTTGGAGGCCAAACCCTATTTGGTCAACTAGCAACTTAGACAAGGAGTTAGTATGACAACTGTAGAGATTGTAGAGTCTTATCTTTTGTGAAATTGAATTATTTTACAATTTCTCTCATCATAATCTAGCGTACTTATATTTGCTGTACTACCTTAACTTATGCTGCTATTAAAGCCTGGTTTTGTAAAGCTTATTCTTTATCAAGCTTGTTCATGATATATGTATTATTGGAGTACTACACTAATACATTTCAGAATCAGTGTATTATGGTCTGATCAACCATAGTGCGCTCGGTTCGCCCTTCGCATAACTACTTTACGTGGATTGAGATATATAGTGATTAGTAGACAAATGTACTTGCCCTCTAGATATGTCTGAGCATATCATATCAGTTACATAACTGTACTGATACAGACATGAATAGGAATTACCAAATTAGTATTTCAAATCCACAACTGCCTTGACAGTTCCCATTGAATTTATTAAAAAGCCTTGATTCCCACACTTCTAATCTATTACCTCCCTCTTGAACTCTTGATTATTGTTTTCCGTCTTTTCTTATTTCGGAAAGACGAAAACTCGTGCTTGGTATAAGCACGAAAAGTGTATTGTTTATGTAGCCATTTCTGTTTGTTTCTTGGAAAATTACCAAACTCTATTATTAGAGTTGATTTCAGTTTAAAATTGTGCTACCTTTAGAATGACCCTTCACTACCTACCTATATTTTATTTTATTACCTTCCTGATACCTGCATCACTATGGCAGCATAAAATTTTTTGCCTCGTAACTTTGGTCAAGTTCAGAACTCAAGTGATTCGATGAAGAATGTATCATTTTGCTATCTGGGGTCTAAATGGATTTTACTTAGATGGACAATTGACTGACTCCTGAATGGACAATTGACTGACTCCTGAATGGATAGCAGCACCTATTACTATGTTGACATGTAAGGATCAAGAATTCATATGGACCGACGAGTATCAAGCCGCTTTCGAGGAGTTGAAGAAGCGATCGACCACAACACCAGTATTAACTATTCCATCAAGATCAGGAAAAGGCTTGGGATGTGTATTGATGCAGCATGGCAAGGTGATTGCATAAGCATCTAGACAGTTACGAGTGCATGAGAAGAATTATCCAACTCATGATTTGGAACTTGCAGCCGTTGTATTTGCTTTAAAGCTATGGAGATATTACTTATATGGGGAACGAGTGAAGATCTATACAGACCACAAAAGCCTCAAGTACGTCTTCACGCAGAAGGAATTAAATATAAGGCAACGCCGATAGCTTGAATTGAGGAAAGATTTCGAGATAGAGCTACATTATCACCCAGGCAAGACTAACGTTGTAGCAGACGCGTTAAGTCGAAGGCCAGCAACTTATTTCTTGACAACACAGAGAGAATTATTGGAGGACTTGCAAGAGCTTGGCATCGAAGTAATATTACCCGGAGCAGACGGGACACTAGCCAACTTGTAAGTACAATCATTACTAGTAGAAAGAAATCAAGATAGCATAGCCTACAGATGCCAGATTCAGGAGATTAAAGAAAAGGACGGAGGTCGAAAAGCAGACAGGACTGCGCAGCCTTGATGATAGGACATTACGATATGTTGATCGTCTTTATGTTCCAAATGGAGAGATCCGACAGGACCTGATGTCAGAGGCTCCTAGTTCGATATATTCTATTCACCCACCAGAGGCACCATTCGATTCGGAGAATGCGACAAGTTGAGTCCAAGGTATATTAGACCATTTGACGTTTAGAGAAAGTGGGAGTAGTGACATATCGACTTGCGCTACCACCTTCACTTGAGGGAGTACATGATGTATTCCATGTGTCGCAACTTAGGCGATATGTGGCAGACAAAAATCATGTTCTCAAAACATTCGGGGATCACCATTAGGCCAAGCTTGTCATACAAAGAACAACCCGTGGAAATCCTTGATCGTCAAAAGAAAGTACTAAGGAACCAGTCTATTCCTTTGGTTCGCGTGGCATAAAATCATGGCGCGCCAGAAGGATTTACTTACGAACGCGAAGACAACATGCGCAAGCATTTTCCAAACCTATTCGTAGACCAAGGTGTGAAATTACTTTGTTAATTTATACCTTATGCCATCCTTGACTCTCTACCGTGTCTTAGTTTTAATTTCGAGGACGAAATTTTTATAAATTAGGTAAAATATAAAACCCCTAATTCTGAAAACCGTATTAAATTATTTATTTATAATAGTTATGAGCTAAATAAAGAAAATAAATTTTATTAGATTTTATTTTAAGGTGTTTGAGCATTTAGAGGATTTATGGAGCCTTTATAAATTTTTTCTAATTTATTTCATTTAGGAGACCCTTTGGACAGTAACTAGCTTAACCGTATACACCAATATAATTTTTAGAATTTTCTATATATATATATATATAAATAATTAGAATAGAATTCCTATTGGATCTCAATCGAAACCCAAAATCCTAAACCACTACCCGCTTGTCCCCCTCCGCGCGTAAAGTTAGAAATAAACAGCAGCAGTAGCAAAATCACCTCCGTGCGTAAAGTTAAAAATAAACAGCAGTAGTAGAAAAACTACCTCCGCGCGTAAACCCATTTCCACCACTTAAATCCTTTCACCGCGCGTAAAACAACCCTCTCTTATAACTCATCCCCCATGACTCATCCCCCACCGCCTCTTTACCTGTTGTTACTAAAAACTCCTCAACCGAAACCTAAACCAATGGAAGAACAACCGAAACTAGAGCCAATGAAAGCAGCAGCAGCAGTAATTCTTAATCCCTAAGTTTCTCCACCGCCTCTTATCCCTATATATTACAACTCTTCCAAATCCTAACCCACTTCTTCTTGCACAAACCATAAACACAGTTCGGGGACGTGCATTATACAGATTTCTTGCCCGGCAAGTATACCTTGCCTTGTTGTACTGTTTAAATTCTGAATTAATTATTGCATGCTTATTTTATATAACTGTGCGCGTCCGAGAGAGACTCGGGTGCAGTCAACGAATGCGTTGACGTTAAGATCTGGTGTTTGACCTAGTGTCTAGTAGATCCACCTAAAGTTGTGGAGTTATTGATATGACTCCCCAGGCCTTGACACATATCATTACACGTCACAGAGTGAGTTCATGTAGGGACGCGTGCCTCATGCTCGACTGGCCATCAGTGTGAGCAACACGTGTAATGGTATTTAGCTTAGTTGTTTATTTCAATAGAGACTTGTATATCTACATTGGGCGGGGAGGACGACTAGTAGGCGTATGGGACACCCACTCCCTCTATTGCAGATACCGCACTCGATGGAGTGATACGGACGTATATATTTTACAGATACCTCATTCTTCGGAATGATGGACATTACAGATACCACATTCCCTAGAGTGTTGGACGTTACTTGATGATTTTGCAGATACCACACTCCAGAGAACGTTGGACGTAATGCCTACGCCTACTCATACGTACCAAAGTTATCCTCAAATTGTATTCACTTAGATGGTTAGCACACCCCTTTTATTTATTCAGTATTTACTTTATGGCATGTTTCTATGTATCTTGTTATGTCCCTCTGAGGACCTGGTCCCTTTCCAGATATGGACGAGCAGGAGTACCCGCAGGAGTACAGACCTGGACCTGACACTACTTACCAGACTGAGGAGGTCTTACCTTCGGAGTACCTGTGATTTTATTACCGCTGTTTAGAGATCCTTGTTGCTACTTCAGTATAGTCTTTTTTAAGTGGAATTGTTTCCACCTGACTATCAGACTTGATACTCATCATTGATGTTCAGTGATTATTCAGCTCTTTATTCCTACTTATTATTTATGCTGTGGATGAGATATAGATTGTGTGTGACTTGTTGTGACAGTATATTATCACTGGTGAATTGTATATTCATGAACAGCGTACGTGTGTATACGGTTTTCATATATTGGAGTTTGTATACATACGGCTGGGCGTGTTACGTATTCCTAAGTCCTATGTATTTTGGGACTGGGGAGTGACAATATAGTATGCCACAGATCCATCTTGGCATTTTGTACGCCAATGTCCTAAAGCTTGTCAAGTATGCCACCTTCCCGAGTTCACAAAGGTACGTGGACTGTGTTCGGAGTACTTTTGCATGAAATTCCCTATTTGAATATGCACCTTGGCCCAAGCTTTAGGCTTGGTGTATGTTATTGCTATGTTGCATGTTTCTTCTTGTTGGCATATATTTTTTCATGGATTGCTTATTTTCCTGAGCTTGGTACACATTATAAAATTCTAGTGAATGCAAGTTTTCTCTTATATGCTCTAGAATTCGATTGTGATAATTACCTGAACATGGAGTTTTCTGGACCTGGATTTACAGATATATTATAAATCATGAACTCCTGATTCCAAATACCCGACAAGTACTGATATTCCTGATAGTGGCTTGACAAAGCGCACTCATGACATGCTAGATTCCGTGAATGTAATACCTGAACTGTAGTTAAGATAATTTTCGTGGTTGATTGCCTGTTCCTATCCTGATTATACTTGTCAAGCTACTGTTCAGTCTTGCATCATGTCTAAGGAAATTTTTTGAGCACCACTGTCAGAAATTTTTGATAACTTGTCCAGGCTAATAACTAGATTAACAATCTAGAAGCATTTAGGAAGATTTTTTGGCTACATGCAATCTCGGTATCCTAGCGACACCTAATAATTTGGAGTTCTCCTTCATAAGGGGGACACTTCCAGCACACCGAGAAGTGTTGCATTTACCAGTAAAATAATTATACTTGATAAATCTATATTATGCATCCTTGCGTTTGGATACCCTAGATAGTCTGCATGGCATGTGGCTGTATAGAATCTCAACTTACATGTGTTAGTAATTAGGGCTGTGATAACCCTAGTTAGTTAATAATAGCAAGTCGTAGGGCATGATTGGCCGTGATTGCTTGATTTTCTAGTCTAGCCATGTCATGTTTTATCCAGTTACTGAACCTGAGTAGCAACTTGAGCACTAATTTTTGATATTCCTTCAATACTTCTCAAGAACTAAATTTTGACTGCAAGATTATATCTGTTTCACTTATTTACTGCTTTCCTTATCCTATTTTTCCTTGATTGTTTGTATGTTGGTTTTAGTTCATAAGTTTGGCTCCCTTTTGGTACTTTGCTATTTTGGGGTCTAACCCTACTAGTTTGTATGGCCAGATATCGGAGCAATATCGTAGGATCTCCCGTGCTTATCTCAAAATGGTGAACACGAGGAGCACCCGAGGACATGGGCGAGTTTCTTCTTCATTGCCTACTTGATCTTGTATAATTATTCTTTTGAGGCATTTAGCCACCGAGCACGTATTTAGCTCATATTTTGGGACTTAATATCCTATATGCGGGCCTACTTGTAAAGCATATTCTAGACTATAGCTAGAGCTGATCATGTAATATTATACTCTTGCTAGTTCTTTATTTTACAACTAGCTTCATGATCAACTACGCATTTATAGTTTGAGACGCCTTACTATTATATGTTTGGTGATCATACATCTTTGTAACTTGTTTGCTTGAGATTGAGACAACTAGAATTCTTGAACCAGGATTGTCTGATGAATTATAGAGTAAACCCTCACATGTCTTAGACAACCGTGACCTTATCTCGGGATGTAGAGTACTCTGGTATACGTAGCTAGCTTTGTCTGCCCTCACTCTCTAGTATTCTGGTTCTGAAACATGACATGGCATATGCACTTAATATGAGAGCTTCATTACTAACCACGCTAAGTCAGGAGGTGGTTGGGTTGGATTATATCAATTAGTTTTGTATGAAAGATAAGGGTTTTGTTGAGACAAGGGAGAGGGTTTTGTTGAGACAAGGGAGAAACTTCGTTAAAATAGTTCATTGACGAATTTTACATCCACGACAGATATTTGGTGAAAGAAGATCAATTTTACGTCTATCATACATATTGGAAGAGAAGCTGATTGGAAAGATTTATGGTGGCAACTTGGCGGCACATGTGGGATATGACAAGACCAAGACAACAGTTCGTGGGGAGGTTTGTGAGCGACTGTAGTGCGAGATAGTTCTAGTTGCTACTAAATTTTTTGTACAACACCATGCATAGGTGCAAAAAATTTCAACGTTAATGACGATATCATTGTGTATCTTTGGATGGATGTACTATAAGTCGGGCATTAAGACAATCTTCAACTAACAAAATTTGGACCTTTCAAAGAGCGAAAAAAGGATTACTTTGGGTGATGAGGTATCGACGAGCTTGTGATCACAAATGACAAGACAATTTAATATACGGTAACAAAAAGAACTCGTGTCAAGTTCTTTACAAGTTGAGGGGTCAGATGTGAACATTTTTGGGTCCAAATTGACCTAGACCTATTTTTTGCAAATTTTGAGTGGCCAAATCTTCTATACTTAGTTTATATTTATCTTTTAATAGTTTTCATAGTTTAATAAAAAAATATTTATGGGGGCTTATTATGTTAGGTTACATAATATGAGAGTTGATTAGAGGAAGAAAATCATGTTACGATGAGTTGTTTTGATTATGTGTCGACTCCATGGGAGTCTTTTCTCCTGTAACTTATTTTTCATTCCTGAAAATTGACATGATAGTCATTTTATATTGCATTATTGGTTTAAAGATCGTCTTTTCATCAAGATACAACAAGAAAGTCAAGACGTCAGAAGGATCAAAGAGGGAAAAAAATTTAAGAAAAAAATAAACCAAAAAATATTTATGATTTATTCAGCTACTCACTTATATATCTAATTATCCAGATATATTATAAAATCAGATGCACGTGGCATACTCGTAACATTATTAAAGTACTGCTGAAACACTTATATTCTTCTTCTTCTTTTTATGTGGCCGAATGAAAATTTTAGAACATCCACAGTGGTACTTCCTTTTCCTCCCTGCGTTTTAGGGTTTCCCAACTTCTAGGGTTTCTTCCAGCGGCTATGTATTTAGCCGCTAGGATTTCTTCTTCCCTGTGAAGATTTACTTTCTTTTCCTTTCCTTCTTTCATTTTCCTCATTCTGACTCTCTGTTTGGTTTTTTCTAGCTAGGAGATCGCTTGCTAAGGGCTTCTGGATCTTGGTGAGGTTTCTGTTGAGTCCGATCATTAGGGGTGTACTCTATCCAGGTAACATGATATAAGTTTGCGTGGTACTCTTTGCTTGATGCTATGGAAAAAGAGTTGGAGTCGTTATGGGGCAGGTTCAAGCTCTTTGACATCGAGGAAGATGTAGTCAATCTTGAAGACGCCACTGGAGACAAAGGGGACTATTTTTACATTATGGCAAAGGTATTAACAGATCGTCCTTTCAATGTCATGAATATGTAGAAGGCTCTAATTGGTGAATGGAAGCCAACGAAGGGATTCACAATCAAAGAATCAAACAAAGGTCGATTGGTGTTCCAATTCAAATCACAATCAGATGTTCGGATTGTCATGAATAATGGTCCCTGGCATTTTTATAAGCGGCTAATTGTGGTGAGAGAAATCAACGGGGATAATAAACCGGATAACGTAGACATGAACATGGTCCCTTTCTGGATTCGTGTTCACAAATTTTCTTTTAATAGGCAGTCGCCAGAAGCGATACAAAAAGTAGTTAGTAAGATGGGCAGAGTTATTGAGTTTGACAAGCATAAGAGCGTCTCCCTTCAATCTTTTGTCCGTGTTCGCATAATGGTGAATGTAGAAAATCCTACGTGTGTGGAACATATATCATCAATGGAAAGAAGGAGCGATCATGGGTTTACTTCAGGTATGAACGAATGCCATACTATTGTTTCTTCTGTGGTCTTTTTTGTCACGCCCCGATCCCGCAGGGCCGTTCGTCCTCGCTTGGGTCCCTACGGAACCGACCGTCCTCGCTCGGGCGTGATGCCGTGCAAGCCTAAAGTGCGCTTGCACAAGGCCAAAGCTTGAAACAAGGGCAAGTAAGCTATTAAATACTGAAGCAGCGGCACACATATATTGCAGAAAAGTAAAGAACACAATGGCACATGAAACAAGCTCTTTTATTGATAATCACAATGTTACAAGCGGCGCATGGCCGAGGTTACAATTCGCTCAAGCACTCTTCTCTCGATTACAATGATACCGTTCCATACATTATGTCCCTCTATTTGAAAGCAGCTCAAAGCAGGCACAAACTCGATGCAGCTCGAGGCATCGTCTCCAGATTTCCGGTTCCTTGGGATGAGGCACGGCTATCGCTTCCACGGACGAACGGGCACCTGAGAACAAGCAGACTGTTGGTGGGTCAGCACTTTATGCAAGTACTGGTGAGATAAAACAACTGAACAGAAGCTACACCCCCTGAAACCCACACTAAGTAATCATGTGGCAAGACATTGCTTTACTAGTGATCTTACTAGTTTTACCTAAGTTCATTTCATGCAGTTCAGAACTATAGTCAGATTACATCTTTGAAAACATAACTTGAAAACAGTTTGCATATCGAAACTATAAGCATACGAATCGGGACAGTGCTCTATCGTGTAGTGCGCAGCATATATTGTGCAACACAAGTCTAACTCTTAGGGGCAAAGCTTAACTAGCATACGAATCATATCGAATCGAGGCAACGTATCAAGTGGACTATCATTAATCAAGCACACAAATAGAACTATCAATCAGAGGTCGGTCCCCGAGAAACTCAGGATCGGTAGCGGTAATCCAGCTAACCAATGACTCACATTCTGATCCTATTAGCAGCTGTGACTCATGGCTGCACATTACTGCCGAAGCAGCCGTAACCAAGGTTCAGCTCTGCACTAATAGTCATTGTCCGACCGATGCGAATGCATGCAACACTATCAGATAAATTCTATGATACAGACAGAATGAACATGCGTGCTCATGCATAAACTCATATTTCTTACCCCATAGCCGAACGGTTATCCCTGCAGCAGACACACAAGTTAGTCACAATATGCACCTTATGAACAAACTTATGAATCCATCTTCTGGTGTCACAATGATAGGTATGCAAGAAGGTAAACCTAGCATGCGCCCTATCTATATGACGGTCCTGAGAAACTCATTGATGGACAACAAACAACACCCCCCTAGATCCTTTCGGAACGGAACATCAGGGTGCTATACAATCCCTTCCGGACCGGCCGATTCCCAGTGCCCCAGGAATCGACCGAGAGACTATTACCTTGTGCACAAGTTGTCCGAGACCAATGCAACAATCACATTCACATTCACAAGCACTTAACAATCTAATAGCCACACCCCCCTGGAACCCGAAGGCACGGAACATCAGGGCGGACTATTAGACTATACTCTTCTCTTATTCAAGCAAACACATCTTTTCACATATCTAATAGCACACCCCCCTGGAACCCGAAGGCACGGAACATCAGGGTGCACTATTAGTCTATGCATGTACGAATCGAAGGCAGCAGTTTTATATAGCAAAACAGACAAGCAAAACATATTTTGATAAGCACGATTGATTCTTATTTAACATGCAAAAACTATCTCTTTCTTTCTTAGCATATTCAAGGAACACATTTCAGGCATTTCGTTTACTTATCTTCTTAGCATGGCAGGAGTTCGTTTGATAGCTGTGTCGGTGTTTCTAAGCATACTACATTTCTTATTCTCTTTAGCATAGCAATGGTTCTATCTTATTCTGACAAGCATTCATATTCTCTTATTAGGCAGCAGATTCGTTTCGATGACAAGCTATGTGAGTTCTCTTATTAGCATACTGAGTCGGTTCTATCATTCTCTTACGAAAACATTCTTCTTAAGCAAACAAGCATTCAAAAACTCAGATTCTTTATTAAGTCATGCAAGAATCAGAGAATGCAGTTCTGCCCACTCACCTTGATTAATCGGTCGGGAACTCTCCGAGAAGACTTCCGTTCGAGCAAGCAAGTCGATCCCACTTGTACATAGCGCCGACGCGGAGCGGGGCGCTACATACTTACCCACCAACAAAAAGTTTCGTCCTCGAAACTTCAAGGATAAACTTATCGAAAACACAGAGCAGCGATAGTCCTCATCCCTCACCATCCCAAATCAAAACTCAGGCAATCACAACTCAATAAAACTCTAGCCAACAAAATCACAAATCACATCTCAAACAATGAAAACCAAATCCAGAAAACTTTTGCCGGCACTTTAAGAATATTTACGGACTCATTGTATGGAACGTTCATTGCATCTCACATCAGGCACATCTCAGAGTTGGAAGCAACGGATTGGGCAAAGAATCGAGTCGCTCTGATACCATTATGTCACGCCCCGATCCCGCAGGGCCGTTCGTCCTCGCTTGGGTCCCTACGGAACCGACCGTCCTCGCTCGGGCGTGATGCCGTGCAAGCCTAAAGTGCGCTTGCACAAGGCCAAAGCTTGAAACAAGGGCAAGTAAGCTATTAAATACTGAAGCAGCGGCACACATATATTGCAGAAAAGTAAAGAACACAATGGCACATGAAACAAGCTCTTTTATTGATAATCACAATGTTACAAGCGGCGCATGGCCGAGGTTACAATTTGCTCAAGCACTCTTCTCTCGATTACAATGATACCGTTCCATACATTATGTCCCTCTATTTGAAAGCAGCTCAAAGCAGGCACAAACTCGATGCAGCTCGAGGCATCGTCTCCAGATTTCCGGTTCCTTGGGATGAGGCACGGCTATCGCTTCCACGGACGAACGGGCACCTGAGAACAAGCAGACTGTTGGTGGGTCAGCACTTTATGCAAGTACTGGTGAGATAAAACAACTGAACAGAAGCTACACCCCCTGAAACCCACACTAAGTAATCATGTGGCAAGACATTGCATTACTAGTGATCTTACTAGTTTTACCTAAGTTCATTTCATGCAGTTCAGAACTATAGTCAGATTACATCTTTGAAAACATAACTTGAAAACAGTTTGCATATCGAAACTATAAGCATACGAATCGGGACAGTGCTCTATCGTGTAGTGCGCAGCATATATTGTGCAACACAAGTCTAACTCTTAGGGGCAAAGCTTAACTAGCATACGAATCATATCGAATCGAGGCAACGTATCAAGTGGACTATCATTAATCAAGCACACAAATAGAACTATCAATCAGAGGTCGGTCCCCGAGAAACTCAGGATCGGTAGCGGTAATCCAGCTAACCAATGACTCACATTCTGATCCTATTAGCAGCTGTGACTCATGGCTGCACATTACTGCCGAAGCAGCCGTAACCAAGGTTCAGCTCTGCACTAATAGTCATTGTCCGACCGATGCGAATGCATGCAACACTATCAGATAAATTCTATGATGCAGACAGAATGAACATGCGTGCTCATGCATAAACTCATATTTCTTACCCCATAGCCGAACGGTTATCCCTGCAGCAGACACACAAGTTAGTCACAATATGCACCTTATGAACAAACTTATGAATCCATCTTCTGGTGTCACAATGATAGGTATGCAAGAAGGTAAACCTAGCATGCGCCCTATCTATATGACGGTCCTGAGAAACTCATTGATGGACAACAAACAACACCCCCCTAGATCCTTTCGAAACGGAACATCAGGGTGCTATACAATCCCTTCCGGACCGGCCGATTCCCAGTGCCCCAGGAATCGACCGAGAGACTATTACCTTGTGCACAAGTTGTCCGAGACCAATGCAACAATCACATTCACATTCACAAGCACTTAACAATCTAATAGCCACACCCCCCTGGAACCCGAAGGCACGGAACATCAGGGCGGACTATTAGACTATACTCTTCTCTTATTCAAGCAAACACATCTTTTCACATATCTAATAGCACACCCCCCTGGAACCCGAAGGCACGGAACATCAGGGTGCACTATTAGTCTATGCATGTACGAATCGAAGGCAGCAGTTTTATATAGCAAAACAGACAAGCAAAACATATTTTGATAAGCACGATTGATTCTTATTTAACATGCAAAAACTATCTCTTTCTTTCTTAGCATATTCAAGGAACACATTTCAGGCATTTCGTTTACTTATCTTCTTAGCATGGCAGGAGTTCGTTTGATAGCTGTGTCGGTGTTTCTAAGCATACTACATTTCTTATTCTCTTTAGCATAGCAATAGTTCTATCTTATTCTGACAAGCATTCATATTCTCTTATTAGGCAGCAGATTCGTTTCGATGACAAGCTATGTGAGTTCTCTTATTAGCATACTGAGTCGGTTCTATCATTCTCTTACGAAAATATTCTTCTTAAGCAAACAAGCATTCAAAAACTCAGATTCTTTATTAAGTCGTGCAAGAATCAGAGAATGCAGTTCTGCCCACTCACCTTGATTAATCGGTCGGGAACTCTCCGAGAAGACTTCCGTTCGAGCAAGCAAGTCGATCCCACTTGTACATAGCGCCGACGCGGAGCGGGGCGCTACATTTTTGCCCATAACTACGAAGACTATGAGGAGTTTCATGAGGAAGGGGAGATCAAGTTGTGGCTATACGATCCATCCCTTAGGGCATCGCCAGCAAGGAATCAGTTACACTACAAGCGGATGGATCAGGAAGATAAGGAGGGTGGTATTCCTGGTCCTTCTCCATCAGGATCAGGGGGGGGGGGAGGGCTCGAAGGACTCTTTCTCTAAACAACAAAGATGCAGACCAGAATAGGGGTAATGGAGGACAACATGGGGACATTTTCATTCACAGAAACATCGAGTGGAGAATTAGTTACCCCCGAATCGGTGGACATGATGGGACGAGCAAAGATGCGGGGATTTATTGGGGGGGTTGGGATGACAACTATCAATGGGGCGGCTGATGCAAGATAGGAAAGCCGAGGGTAACATACCTTGGTTGAAATTCCCATCTAACAGGGATGCTTCGATAAATTCCACATGGGATGGGAGGGAAGTAGGGGAAAAAATACGGCGAAGAAGGGTAACCAGTTATCAAAAACTAGTCTGGTCAAGAAGGGGACGGGGAAGGGAAAAGATTGCTCTGATATGGGTCGGCAAGGAAGGTGGAAACGTGTTGGAGGACAGAAAGAGAGAAGAAGCTCTGGAGAAAACCCTTGTGGGTGCTAAGCGGGATCTTGATGGTGGAGGTGTGGTTTCTATGGACTTCATGGATTTCCAAATCCAAAAGCGTGCCAGAAGAGCGATCGGAGAGGTGGAGGCTGCAAAGCAGCCCCGCCTCGGCCAATGAGTTGTTTAAGTTGGAATGTCCAAGGGATGGGCAACCCTTGGACAACTCGGGCTATAAAGAAGTATATTAATAATTATTGCCCAAGTATAGTTTTTTTGATGGAAACTCATTTAGTAGTGAGTGAATTTTGTTTTTTTCAAAAGAAGTTTACAGTCTCTTAATTTCTTTATTATGGACTCAGTCGGAAGATCAGGAGGACTTTGCTTGCTGTGGAAGGAAGGAGTGAATGTTGACATTCTATCCTCAAGCAGAAATCATATTGAGTTCCGAGCCAGAGAAGGTTAGTTTAGTGAAAGCGAGTGGCGAGAAACCGGGATCTACGGGTGGCCAAAGAGAGGAGAAAGACAAAACCTGGCATCTTATTAGGACTCTCCAATGCAGTTCGGACATTCCCTAGATTTGTTTTGGAGACTTCAATGAGGTGATTCAAGCACATGAGAAGGAAGGGGAGGGGGGTGGCGGAAAACTGAAAGAATGATAAGGGGATTCTGAGAGGTAGTGGAGGAGTCATGACTCATTGATTTTGGGTTTGTTGGAGTTCCTTTCACGTGGTGTAATGGGAGAGCTGATAATGATAATGTTCGACAGCGTTTGGATCGCTTCTTAGGAACTCAGGCATGTTACTCTATATGGCCAAATTTAGGGGTAAAACACTTACCCGGGGAGCACTCGGATCACCACCCAATCCTTCTAACCATGCTGCAACCGATCTACAACAATAAGAGGTGTCGTCGGCCTTTTCGGTTCAAACCCTGGTGGACAAATGAGTCTGAGTGTGCTAACATTATTGAAGAAGCTTGGGGTCAGCCAACCCCAAACATGGCTCACAGCCCAGTTCAACAAAGAATTCTCCAATGTGCATAAGCTCTTCAGTTGTGGCATAAAGCAAAGTTTGGGGATATGGGTGCTCGAACAAGGAACCTCAGAGAGGAACTTGCCCAGATGTAGGTTACTGCCCCTACAGAGGAAAATTTAGAGAAATATAGGTGTATTCAACGAACTGTTGATAGCCTGAAAACAAAAGTGGAATCGTATTAGAGAATCAGATCCAGAGTTATGTGGCTGGAGGAGGGAGACAAGAAAGCTGTCTTTTTCCATAAAAAAGCCTCTCAATGCAGGAGTCGAAACTATTTGTAAGGTCTATACGGGGAGGAACGGGAGTGGCAGAGTAGGGATGAAGCAGTACGTGGAGTTGTCATCCAATATTTCAAGACTCTTTTTGACTCAAACGTAAACTTAAATCATGTTCTTGTCATAGAATCTATCTCTAATGTTCTCTCTCAAAAGTGGATTGCCATGCTTGATCGCCCTAATGAAACTACCGAGATTACATAAGTGTCACCCTCTTTTTTTCAGCTAGGGATAGTTTGATAATTTGGCATGGGTATTTGATTTTAGGAATATACTATTAAATATAAATTTGATGATTATATTAATTATTTAATTATGTTGAGATATAATTATTGTGGCTAGAATTAGTTATTTAATTAGAGACTTGTGTCATTTATTAGTTAGAGAGACTAGCCCAAATATCTAGACTTGACACATATGGACCCTGTCACGCCCCAGTCCCAAAATGCCGAGGGACTGGACACGTGGCAATGGCCAGCAGCACGCACCGATGGACAACCCAATTTAATGGATCCATCAGGGCATGCTTAAGCTGTAGTCTAACAGTAAATAGAACAATCGTTACAGGTCACCGTCTATACTAATCTCATCCACAACAGATAATCACAGATTAAATGCTAGAAATAATACAATAGAATAAATAAGCAAATCTCAAATAAGTGTCTCGGGAAACAATTCGAGAATATGTCTGGTACATCGAATGCAAATAGACGTGAAATAAAGGAACTGGAAATAGAAACAGAAACAGAAATAACTGACTATATAAAGCCAATGCTCAGGCAAAATCCTCTGGTGCGAACTCGTCCTCAGGTCTTGGTACAGCTCCTGGAAGTGCTCCTGTACGGTGTAGCTCTGGATGGATCTCTTCGGCTATACCTGGGGACATAGTCCATTCCAGGTCCTCAGGGGACATAACAAGGTACAGATAACACAAGCCAAAATAAATGCAGTGCAAAAAATAAATGAAACAATAGGGTAACTATGTAACCAGCTAAGTGATATACAATATGAGAGCAGCACCAGAACTCAGGCTGATACTACTACAAGCTCTGTGTCGGGGAGCCGGTAGCAGTGATATCATGTAGTTGTCTAGCTCAATGGGAGACTACGACGCCGGCATAATATAAAATCAACCTGTAGCCTGTGTGTGTCTCTCCCCACCCAATGTAATCACGCATATCATGACCATAACGTCTCATGTCCATGTCAAGCGGGATCATAGCTAATGCAACAAGTCATAAAGTATCTTTAAATACAATATCTCTGTCAAGTCCTGTATCCTATACAGAATCACCATGAATGTCTCAGGAAGACTCTGTCTCATGAATAGTGTCAGGTGTCCTGGGTTATGATGCACTTGATAAGACAAGTACAGGAAATATCGGGTCTCGGTATCCATGTCTATGTGACGCTACACAACTCTGCGTACGGGGTTGGCATCCGACTAGTAATCGGACGCTAAGTAAAGCCACTCGGTCCTGGGTTGAACAGTTAAATCAAGTTTATGTATGTTTACACAAGTACTCCAGCAAGTACTAAAACAGAAATCATTTCAAGTTGGCACGGTATAATTGTCCACTGATGTATAAATAAGTTAAGAAAATAAGTAGCAAGCTGCAGGGTTTGGCAAGGTACACTTGCCTGTGGTTCCGGCTCCAATTGTGGCTCTGACTTCAGCTGGAATTGCAGGCGATACTCCGGTTGCTGAAACAAACATCACCATCAGATCCAGAAAATATCAATTAGCAAGAAACGCCTATCCTTGAGTCCAATTCGGAGATAAGGGCAAAAATAACAATTTTGGATCAAAACGGGGTCCACATGTGGGCCCGCTTTGCACCAAAAAACGTGTCAGGGTCAAAGGTCTCCAAATCAGTCCAACTTAGTGTCAACAAGTCATGAACGCTGATATGAACTCAACGGAACTTTCAGAATTGGATTCCGATGAGCCGATCACAAAATCGCCTGTCGAATGGGGCCTGTGGGGCCCACGACACGCGATTTCGTCAACGTTCTCAGAATCGAACCAAACTTGGGTCACAGGACCAGCGTATCGCTACGAGTCCGATGGCGTAAGTTTTGTCTCGATCCGACGTGTGTGCACAAAGTTATGACGCGTTCCAGAAAGGGCGGATACGGGACGGTGTTCACGGATACGCGTTGATTCCGGTGTGCACGCACACCCGAATCGACTTCCGCGAAATCTCACACGTCCGTATCGACGACGCACACGTATCTGTGAAGACCGCACACGACCAAGTCGTCCTATTTGGCGGGGCGGACTCAGTTCTGGGGTGAAATAGGGTGTTAGTTTTCCTGTTTTTGGATCGCGGTTCGCGATCACCACAGGACGCGATGCCCCGAGCGGGTTGCACGGGCACCGAGGGGGTCATGCAGGCTACGCAATGCAACTGACGGAATCGAAAACGGATAAACAAGCAGGGAGATACGCGTACCTGAATAGGGTCAGAAAAACCCGGAAAAACTGTATCCGACACGTGTCCGACACGTGTACTGTGCACAGGGACTAGGGTTAGGGTTTGGGGATTCCCAGGCGGAGCTCCGGCGGGGGCGGCCGGCCGAAGGAGGCTGGGGGCGCGGAGGCACGCGTCGGCGCGCTCGGAGGCGGCGTAGGCGAAGCACGGCGACCGGCGGCTGGGAGAAGAGAGAGGGGGCAGCGGGGTCGTCGGTCTCGAGCTCAGGTCTCCGGCAACTGGGCAGGGCGGTGGAGCTGGGAAGGAGGAGGAGGTCGCGGTGATCGTCGTCGGCGCTGCGGCAAGGCGGAGAGGGGCTAGGGCTTGGGTTTGTGGGCGGAGGAGAAGAGGAGGAGAGGATTATATAGGCTGGGGGAGGCCGAGCTAGGCGGAGGAGAGGGGGTCGTGGCCCGGGCGAGGCGGAGGGCGACGACGTGGCCGGCCGAGGCGGGCGGGGTGGCCGGGACGTGCGGCGGAAGACTCGGGCGCTGCGGGGGACCGAGTCGGGTCGTGGGGGAGGAGATGGGTAGCGGGTTCGGGCGGGGCGGGTTGGCGGGTTGGGCTGACCCGGCCCGACCCGTTTGGCCGAATGGGCCGGGTGAGTTTGGGCCGGGCTGGGCCTGATGGGCTCGGGTTTAATAAAAAAATAAATAACTAAATAATAAATAATTAAATAATTAAATAATTAAATAAATAAATGTTTTTAGGTGATTAAAAATAGGTCCGGGGCCCAAAAAATTACCCTAAGTCCAGTTTTTCATTTTACACACAAAAATATTATTTTCATAATATTTTAATATTATTTATTATCAATTAAAATCATTTAATAATAAAACCCTGATTTTAATTACAGAAAAATTCCCAGAAAATTCCAGAAAATTGTGAAAAACCCAAATTTAAAAATTTTGAAAAATTAGGGGATTTACAATCTACCCCCTTAAGAGGATTGCGTCCTCGCAATCAAAGAATAACCGGTCAGCAGAGATGACACGGTCGAAACACATCACAAGATACTTAGGGAAATATCGTTTCCCTAAAAATGGAAGTTATGCACTTTCCAGAGAAAATCTAGTTAAAGCAAGAAAACTACAACTTTTAGAAAACTAGGTTATTATTAACAAGTTGCCAATTACTAGGTTGGGGCTGAGGTCACGAACCAATAGGCACGAGCTACAACAAGACTAGAAACAGATAACTACGAATCTCTTACGCGCATCAGCGTCCTCCACAGTCATCGTCAGGGCTTGCTCGCGTCTTTGCAGTTGATTCTTCTGCTGCTGAGCCTGCTGGAAGAGTAGTGCCTGGGGTATCAAGGGTGGCCTCGGCTGATACCCTCCTGGAGCTGGGGGTAGGACTTCTTAAACTTCCGTTTGTGGTGCTCCCAATGCTGTATAGGCTGGCCACGGTACTGGTAACGCTTGTTGGTTTACCCTTGGTGCTCCTTCTCGACGTTCGGGGCATTCCCTCAATAAATGCTGACTGGATCCGCAAGCTAAACATAATCTCATTTTTCGTCTGCACTTGTTCTCTATATGACCTCGCCGCTGACAATATGGACAGACAGGTATTGCCTGTGGAGATGCTTCTGGTGGCTGGTGTATGTGAGGTCTTTTTGCTACTTCTTCTTGTGGTGCTCGGGCTGGTGTTGACGTGGATGGCCGCTTCAGACTGGTCTCTCTCCTGATGACGCGCTCCATGCGTCGTGCTGCAGCAAGGACGTCCGAGTACGAAGTAGGTGCAACGGATCCAATTAGTTTCTGTAGCTCAATGTTTAGTCCGTCGAAGAATTTCTCAGCCTTCTCTTCTTCTGTCGGGATCAATGTTGGGACGAAGCGACTTAGACGAATGAACTCAGCGTTGTACTCTTCCACCGTCTTAGCATCCTGAGTGAGGTGATTGAACTTGTCCCGAAGTTCTGATCGAGCGATAGCTGGAATGTACATCTCCTGAAAGAGTCTAGAGAACTCTTCCCAAGTGACTCGGTCTGGTCTGAGCCGTGTCTCCTCGGATAGCCACCAATGATGTGCATTGTCCGTCAACTACATTCTGACGGCAGTCATCCAACGTTCCTTTGGAAGCTCAGCTGCTTCTAATTGATGTTGAGTATTGGTGAGCCACTCATGAACTTCAGTGGCCTCCTCCTTGCCTGAGAAGGTACGGGGCTTCAGCTGCCGGAAATCGGTGATAGAGCCCGTCGTTGGCCGTCGTCCGGGTAGATTCGCCTGCTCTAGTGCAGTTACTAGGCTGCGACTCAAAGCCTCTTGTTGAGATTGCATTATTGCACAGATCATTTGAAACATCTGCTGCCCGTCTATGGCCTGCCCTGGTGGAATTATGGGCATTGTGGAGTAATTGGCGTCGATGGTGGAATGTCATCTTGCTGGATTCTCGAGGCATGTTGTTGAGCTGATTGTCCTCCATCCACTGGTGTTACTTCATCTTCGTTGGTTACCTCAGCATCTCGTGGTGACGTTATGGGAGTCTCATCGTTTGCTCGTGAATCCATAACCCTGCAACCAAAATAAACAATAAGAGGCGCACAGGAATCAAGGCAGGATGCAAGTCAAGAAATTAATTCGAAGTCGATATGGATATCAAGAACGTTTCAAGCAAGTGGATGAGATCCTAAAAACTTATCCTATCTTATTACAGGCCTGTTCGGTCCCTGAGTTGAAACCGAACAATTTAGTCGTAGACCTGCATGGGCCACCAAAAAAACCATGTCATGCCCAGTCCTAAAATATTGAGGGACTGGACACGTGGCAATGGCCAGCAGCACGCACCGATGGACAACCCAATTTAATGGATCCATCAGGGCATGCTTAAGCTGTAGTTTAACAGTAAATAGAACAATCGTTACAGGTCACAGTCTATACTAATCTCATCCACAACAGATAATCACAGATTAAATGCCAAAAATAATGTAATAGAATAAATAAGTAAATCTCAAATAAGTGTCTCGGGGAACAATCCGAGAATATGTCTGGTACATCGAATGCAAATAGACATGAAATAAAGGAACTAGAAATAGAAACAGAAACAGAAATAACTGACTATATAAAGCCAATGCTCAGGCGAAATCCTCTGGTGCGAACTCGTCCTCAGGTCCTGGTACAGCTCCTGGAAGTGCTCCTGTACGGTGTAGCTTTGGATGGATCTCTTCGGCTATACCTGGGGACATAGTCCATTCCAGGTCCTCAGGGGACATAACAAGGTACAGATAACACAAGCCAAAATAAATATAGTGCAAAAAATAAATGAAACAATAGGGTAACTATGTAACCAGCTAAGTGATATGCAATATGAGAGCAGCACCAGAACTCAGGCTGATACTACTACAAGCTCTGTGTCGGGGAGCCGGTAGCAGTGATATCATGTAGTTGTCTAGCTCAATGGGAGACTACGACGCCGGCATAATATAAAATCAACCTGTAGCCTGTGTGTGTCTTTTCCCACCCAATGTAATCACGCATATCATGACCATAACGTCTCATGTCCATGTCAAGCGGGATCATAGCTAATGCAACAAGTCATAAAGTATCTTTAAATATAATATCTCTGTCAAGTCCTGTATCCTATACAGAATCACCATAAATGTCTCAGGAAGACTCTGTCTCATGAATAGTGTCAGGTGTCCTGGGTTATGATGCACTTAATAAGACAAGTACGAGAAATATTAGGTCTCGGTATCCATGTCTATGTGAAGCTACACAACTCCGCGTACGGGGTTGGCACTCGACTAGTAATCGGACGCTAAGTAAAGCCACTCGGTCCTGGGTTGAACAGTTAAATCAAGTTTATGTATGTTTACACAAGTACTCCAGCAAGTACTAAAACAGAAATCATTTCAAGTTGGCACGGTATAATTGTCTACTGATGTATAAATAAGTTAAAAAAATAAGTAGCAAGCTGCAGGGTTTGGCAAGGTACACTTGCCTGTGGTTCCGGCTCCAATTGTGGCTTTGACTTCAGCTGGAATTGTAGGCGGTACTCCGGTTGCTGAAACAAATATCACCATCAGATCCAGAAAATATCAATCAGCTAGAAATGCCTGTCCTTGAGTCCAATTCGAAGACAAGGGCAAAAATAGCAATTTCGGGTCCAAACGGGGTCCACATGTAGGCCCGCTTTGCACCGAAAAATGTGTCAGGGTCAAAGGTCTCCAAATCAGTCCAACTTAGTGTCAACAAGTCAGGAACGCTGATACGAACTCAACAGAACTTTCAGAATTGGATTCCGATGAGCCGATCACAAAATCGCCCGTCGAGTGGGGCCTATGGGGCCCACGACACGCAATTTTGTCAACGTTCTCAGAATCGAACCAAACTTGGGTCACAGGACCAACGTATCGCTACGATTCCGATGGCGCAAGTTTTGTCTCGATCCGACGTGTGTGCACAAAGTTATGACGCGTTCCAGAAAAGGCGGATACGGAACGGTGTCTGCGGATACGCGTTGATTCCGGTGTGCACACACACCCGAATCACCTTCCGCAAAGTTTCACACGTCCGTATCAACGACGCGCACGTATCTGTGAAGACCGCACGCGACCAAGTCGTCCCGTTTGGCGGGGCGGACTCAGTTTCGGTGTAAAACAGGGTGTTAGTTTTCCTGTTTTTGGATCGCGGTTCGCGATCACCACAGGACGTGATGCCCCGAGCGGGTTGTACGGGCACCGAGGGGGTCATGCAGGCTACGCAACGCAATTGACGGAATCGAAAACGGGTAGACGAGCAGGGAGATACGCGTACCTGAACAGGGTCAGAAAAACCCAAAAAAACCGTGTCCGACACGTGTACTGTGCACAGGGACTAGGGTTAGGGTTTGGGGGTTCCCAGGCGGAGCTTCGGTGGGGGCGGCCGGCCGGAGGAGGCTGGGGGCGCGGAGGCACGCGGCAGCGCGCTGGGAGGCGGCGTAGGCGGAGCACTGCGACCGGCGGCTGGGAGAAGAGAGAGGGGGCAGCGGGGTCGTCGGGCTCGAGCTCAGGTCTCCGACGACTGGGCAGGGCGGTGGAGCTGGGAAGGAGGAGGAGGTCGCGGTGATCGTCGTCGGCGCTGCGGCAAGGCGAAGAGGGGCTAGGGCTTGGGTTTGTGGGCGGAGGAGAAGAGGAGGAGAGGATTATATAGGCTGGGGGAGGCCGAGCTAGGCGGAGGAGAGGGGGTCGTGGCCCGGGCGAGGCGGAGGGCGGCGACGTGGCCGACCGAGGCGGGCGGGGTGGCCGGGACGTGCGGCGGAAGACTCGGGCGCGGCGGGGGACCGAGTCGGGTCGTGGGGGAGGAGATGGGTAGCGGGTTCGGGCGGGGCGGGTTGGCGGGTTGGGCTGACCCGGCCCGACCCGTTAGGCCGAATGGGCCGGGTGAGTTTGGGCCTGGCTGGGCCTGATGGGCTCGGGTTTAATAAAAAAATAAATAACTAAATAATAAATAAATAAATAAATAAATAAATGTTTTTAGGTGATTAAAAATAGGTCCGGGGCCCAATAAATTTTCAGAAAATTACCCTAAGTCTAGTTTTTCATTTTACACACAAAAATATTATTTTCATAATATTTTAATATTATTTATTATCAATTAAAAATCATTTAATAATAAAACTCTGATTTTAATTACAGAAAAATTCTCAGAAAATTCCAGAAAATTGTGAAAAACCCAAATTTAAAAATTTTGAAAAATCAGGGGGTTTACAGACCCATTTAGATTTGTCATGACAATTAGTGAGCCCATCTTGAACCCAAGTCCATCAGTCATTTCCACTAATTAATTTAAGGAGATTAGTTTAATTACAATTAGTTAGAGACTTTCAAAAATACTCCCCTAATTATTTATCATAATTCACCATGTAGGGGTAGCTTGGACATTTAATTTTTCTTGGGGAAGGGGAGAAGAGACCGACCACTATTAGAGGGGGTTCTCCTCTCTATCTCTCTCCTCATTTGCATTATATTTTTCTTCCAAATTTTAGATCCCAAATTTTTTATTTTTCTTCCATTAATTTTTTACACAATTCACCACCATTTTCTTCTCAAATTCATTAATCTTGGAGCCTTGGAGCTTGGAGAAGTAAGGAGCACAAGGGGGAGGAGGTTTAGAGCTAGAGATCGTGTCCAGATCGTGTGCAATTATATTTCATTGGGAATCCATCTCCCAATTGGTAATTTATGAATTTTTCTTTCATTATAGCTTCTTAATTTGACCATTAGGAATGATCCCATGGCATATGACTACATATAGGAACAAGTTTTAGGATATCTGGCTCTGTATTGTGAGTTCTATGTGATATTTTGTGTGCATGTTGGAAAAATTACGAATTTGACACATGAATTATGTGTCATAGATCTAATTAGACTTAGATCGAGGTTATAGGACTAGGTATGTGCCCACAAATGGTTACGTGTAGGCCATATCACTGTATTTATATCACTGTATTTTGTGATACATTGTGATACGGGGCCCAATTTTGGGTGTTTTGCATAATTCTCTTCAATTTCTATTGTAGCAACCTATATTGGTTATATATAGATGTTATATATGTGTATGAGTGATTAATTATGGAGAATTTGGGTTTTGGCCTTTCACTTGACACGTATCATGAATATCACAAGTACACACTCTAAGTGTTTGATCAATTGACACTAGAATATATATATATATATATATATATATATATATATATATATATATATATATATATATATACTAGTCTATACTATACTTATATATCTATAATCCCTTGTGTGTTGTTTTGGATGTGGGAGATGAGAGAGCAGTGGCAGCAACAACATGATCGAGCAGTTGCAGCAGCAACATGCTCAAGCCGAGCAGTTACAGCAGCAGTATGCTCAAGCCATCAACAACAACAACAACAACAAAAAGATCATGGATAAGGTTGTGCATGAGTGGTAGAGTATCAATGTTAGTGCCAACACTCATGTGTTCAAAGAATGTAAAGTAGAGAGTAGTTATGTTGTAGTTATGGGGTAGCAGGGTGCAAATTCTATAGAGGTTAGTTTGGATTGAAGTCCAGATACTTGGAGTGATACCAATATGATATTGGCCAATTAGAGTGTTAGTTAGTATCATACCCCAGTAAGTATCCAGTGGGTAGCTAGAATGTTCAAGGAAGTTGAGGATGAGATGTGCAGGAATGCAAAAATAGTGAAAACCTTGTGTACCAGTGAAGGAGTGAACTGTGTGTCATGGGTGAACAAGTATCATGTGATTGTGTATCAGAGGGTTTGAATGTGTGCCCAACTTACGTTGGGGAAATTAGAGTGTTGAGGGTGTCTTTATAATACAAGGGCTTAGGTATCAGAAATTGGTGTAGTATGAATACTCCTATGAGTATTCATCAATGTGGGTGGTATCAAGAGGAGTATATGTGGAATTATGAGTGCAACTACTGTTTGTATCTGAGTATGAGGGACATATAATCTATGAGTATTAGTGAAGGTAGTGTTAAGGCATTGTATTAGTGAAGGTAGTGTTAAGGCACTGTCTGCCTGCTGTCCTCCCCGGTGTTGCTGCTTGTGCTGGGCGAACCTCTGCTGCTGAGTCTGCAAAGGCGGACCTCTCTGCTGTGCTGCAGGTGCTCTGGCTGGTGCCCTCTGAGCGGCTCCTCCACCCTGAGCTGTACGGGCAAGCGCTGAAGGACAATCCTTCAGCTGGTGATCTGCTGCGCCACACAATAAACATCTGCCCAGTCTCTTTCTGTATATGTCCCATCCGTGCCCTGGCTTCCTACAGAAAGGGCAAACGATGGGCTGCCTCTGGCCCTGTTGCTGACCCTGCCTCTGCTGCTGGGGCGCCTGCCGGAAGGGCGCACGACCCTGACCCTGGTGCTGCTGGGTCTGCTGGAATGGCCTCTTGGCTGGGCCTGCACTGCTACCTGCTCCTGAAGCATCTCTGCTCCTCTTCGTCTTCAGCTCTAGGTCATCCTCAGCTCTCTGTGCGTCGCTGACAATCTGCTCGAAGGTCGCCTCGCGGTCGCTCCTAGTCAAGGAATTGACCGCCATGACCAAGCCCTTGCGGAACTTCCGCGCCTTCGCTGCCTCAGACAACCCCTCAACAAATCTGCCCAGACGGCAGAACTCCGCTGCATACTCGTCCACTGACATACTCCCCTGGACGAGCGCCTCGAACTGACTCTATAAGGCACTGAGAGCCACGTCCGGGAAGAACTTCTCCTTGAAAAGCTTCTTGAAAGCCTCCCAAGTCAATCCCGGAGTTGCTATCCGCGTATCCGTGCGGAACCAAGTAAGGGCAAGGTCGAACATCTGGCTGCCCGCTGCCTCTATCTGCATGATAGCTGGGATCATCGCCAGCCTA
This sequence comes from Iris macrosiphon, assembly GCA_036927795.1. Classification (NCBI taxonomy): domain Eukaryota; kingdom Viridiplantae; phylum Streptophyta; class Magnoliopsida; order Asparagales; family Iridaceae; genus Iris; species Iris macrosiphon. The sequence continues at coordinate 225,583,402 of JAYESA010000006.1, forward strand.
AAGATGCCCTCTATATGCTCGATCCAGTCGTCGGCGTACAGGATCCCCTCTGTACCGCGGAACTCCATAGGCCGCATCCTCTGAAAATCGATAATAGTACCCGGCCTAGGATACTGAGCCTGCTCTGGCTGTGGCTGGATCTGAGCCACCCTGTCGACCGCTGTCATAGCCACCTGATGAGCATTCTCAATGCCCATCCTCATAACATCTGCCTGGCGGTGCTGCGCATCCATCATCTCTCGGAAGAATGCGAACAACTGCATAGCATCCACTGGCACAGGCGGTGGTGGAGGAGGTACCACAGGAACAACTGGGGTGGCTCTCGGATCAATGGGAGTAAGGGGATCTCCAAGAGAAACTGACGCTCCCTCAACCACAGGAGTGGCGAGTGGAGCGGTAGCGGCTGCCGAAAGTCGAGCAGGTCGAGAGGTGGTAGACCTCTCGGTGGCAGCTGCTGGGGTGGTGCGCTGAGATCTGGTCTTCGGAGGCATCCTGAACACAGATCAAAAGAAGTCAATATAGTGCAAGAAACGATAACATTAATGAAAGGAAGTAATATTGCAAAAGAAAACAATTTCAAAAAAATTAAAGATAGCAAAAGGAAGCAGGAAGGGTCCTAGTTGTGATTGAGCACACTCTCTCTCAGCCTATATCCTATATCCTATTGCAGGTAAACCTAAAAACTAGACCTGCATGGGCCACCACCAAAAACGTGTCACGACCCGCACCCGAAAATCGGGCATGAGCCGTGGGTACGTCCAGCCTACGCCGTAGAATCGGCGGTAGAACGCTGTAAAGGTCCGTTCCAGGTCAACCATATCTATCTATATCTCACAGAAAAATTCGGCATGACCTCTCCAAAAGGAGGGCAACCACGCAATATATATATGTGAATAAAATCCTCTCCAAAAGGAGGGCAACCACGCAATATATATAATCCCTCAATCACAAAAACTAGGGGAAGAATAAAAGCACGATATGATATAAACAAGGAAACAGAACCAAGAGAGCAAGACAATCCAAAATAATACAGTCCAAGGCCATAATAGCTACAACATCACAACATCAAAAGAATAAGTACAATCATCCAAAAAATAACAACTGAGAACAACCCAGGAAACCCACCTAGCTAACTAGGGTGCTAATGGCGTCTCCTCGGCGCACTCCTCCTCGATCACGGGGTCACAACAGTCGTCAACACCCGGCCCGTAGAACGTCGGGCAATAGTCCTCAGGATCCTCTGGAAAAAATATGCCCAGTCAGGACTGGAGCGAAGTACATAACTCTGAAAGTAACTCCAAATACATGGTAAGGTGTATATGACGAGCAATAGAAAAGTAATCAAGATGCACAGAAAATAAATATATGTTGGAGCACAATAAGTAGCTGCAAAGTAAACTGGAGAACAATACAAGTACTGGAAAAGTAACTGCAGGTGAAAAACATGAATACTAGCTAAGTGCCTTGAGCACAAGTTCGTTATGTGATCGGCTTAGGTTGCAAATGAAAAACACTACGATAACTCCGTTATGCGTGAGTTGCATAACCGACATACACATGAATACTATTTGGCTTTTATCACATAACCAACTCCTACTCCCCTCCCCCACTAATACCATTGGATCCAACCACAACACGCTACGTACATGATAATAGCTCGCGCACACGAAGGCGAGAGCACAAGAAGCACATGAAAGAACATGAGAATAAATACCCGAAGCACATAATAAAATACACGTGATAGAGTACCCGCTGAACACGGTAAGGGGGATAGCATCTCATGACGGGATCCACTAGTACCAGCTCGTGTAACAATGTGTCAGAATCAAGTATTACAGTTCTAGAACAAGTGATATAAACGCTATCATGAAATGGAAACTATCAGAGGTAGGTACTCGCCTGATGTCCTGAGCAACTGATGAGGATCGAGATCCGGACGGGTGTCGCAAGGACCTAATACGAAAAGTACAATTAAACAGCGTTTTAAGCATTTAAACTGATATAAAATAATTAAAAAGAGGCTTTTAGGGATATTCTAGGTCGAACGGGTCAAACCGGTAAAATTCGGATCAAAAAGTCAACCCGATATCCAAAAAGTCAACACTAGGTCAAAACTAGGTCAAACGTTGACTTTTACAGTCAATGAGGACAATTATGGTCAAAGCTAGGTCAAACTAGGGTGCCCCTGAAATTCTAGGTCAAACCGAGCCCATTAAGCTACTAAACTCACAAACTCGCCTAATCGAGATACCGGGATACCCTCGGTATCCGATACCTCGCCCTAGGCCACGCACCCCGCCTAAACCCGCTAAAACCTAAGCTAGCATGCGTAAATATATATACATAAGCATATAAAAATCATTTCAAGACATTTCCTAGGCTAATGCTCAAATACCCCGCTCGAAACTCAATACCTTGAATATCTCAAGGTATTGAGATACCGCTCTCAAACCCCTCTAACTAGCTATCTAACTAATAATTATACACCTAGTTATTAATCTAGGCTAGGTAATATAGATATCTACCATATATTTATATATCTAAGTACCTATACACCTATATATATAGATATCCACACACATATGCATATATACCCTTTACCTTACCCTTCACATAAATATATTACTAACTATAATATATAGATATCTATATCTTAGATAGATATATATATATCTAAGTATCTAGCTATCTACTTATCTAGTATCTATAAACCTAGCTATCTACCTATCAATTACCTATCTAGTAACTATCTATCTATTGATAGATATATCTATCTATCTAAGTATCTAATAACTATCTAACTAGCTATCTTATCTATCTATCTAATCATCTATCTACCTATCTATCAACATATGTATATATATCAATCTCTCTTTCTCCCTCACTAGCTACTACCCGCTGCTACTGCTGGAGCTTCTTATTCCTGCTGCTGCTGCTCCATGCTACTGCTGCTGCTGGGCTTCTACATGTGCTGCTGCTGCTGCTCTTGAGCTGCTGGAGCAGCTGCTTGCTGCTGCTGTTCTGGCAGTGGCTGCCTGCCTGTTGGCTGAACCCCCCCTCTAGCTACAAACACACACACACACACTCTCTTATACATATATATATCACCATATATATATATATATATATATATATATATATATATATATATATATATATATATTTATATTTATATATATATATATATATATATATATATATATATATATATATATATATATATATATATACACACATATAACTATATATATACTACTATATATATATATATATATATATATATATATATATATATATATATATATATGTATATATATATATATATATATATATATATATATATATATATATATATATATATATATATATATATATATATATATATATACACACACACTTACATCTACACTCTAACACACTCACAAACACTAATACACACACACTCTTAAACACCTATCAACACACACATAAATATACATAGCTATATATATATATATATATCAACACCTATATATATATATATATATATATACACACTCTCAAATATATATATATACACATACACCTATATATATATATATATATACATAAACACACACAAGCACACTTACACATATACATATATATATACACATAGACATATACACACACAAGCATATAGATATAAATACACACATATATATATAAATATATATACATAAACACACATACATATAAATATATACATATATATATATATATAGACACATATACACTAACACAACACAACACACAACAACACACAAACCACACGCCCCACTCACGCCCAACGACCCCGACACTCACCAACACCCTAAAATATATAAAATATAACTCGAAAACTCTAGCACACACTCTCCGATACAAACCCAACGCGCGCACGCCCGAAACGAGGAAACCACGCCGAAATGGCCGTTCGGTCATTTCGACGAACACGTGGTGCGCGGCTCAGAAAACCTCCTGAAACGCACCCCAAACGAACTCGGAATTGGCCCAAAATTTACTCACGCGCTCTAAACGATGCCTAGATCCTAAAAAATGTGCTCCCGCTTCGATTCTAGGTCCATGGCGGAAACGCGCACGCACTTAGAATCGGCGACGACGAAAAGCCCTAATTTTGCCCGAAACGCCCGTTTCTCCGCGACGCGGCTTCCCGTGTCGAACGGAGACACGCACTCACCCTCAAGATACCCGACAACGTCTACCTATGTCCGTCTAACCTAGGGCATCACCCAAAATTGGGCCAAATTTGGATTCCACCCGAATTCGACACAAAACCTAATGTCAAAGTCTCTAAACTCAACCAAACTAGTTCCAACTTCCTCCTACGGGTAGGCTTAGGGTCTAGGAAGGTTCTAAAATACTAATTACACTATATAAAAATAATTAGTAAGGGGAAAGTTAGGTTTTACCTCTTGGGAGTTGGAATCCCAAGGCCAAAGTCTCACAACCCCTAGAAATCACCTCCCTCAAGCTTCAAGCCACCAAATCTAGCTCCCACACTAGATCTAAGCTCCTCACACCTAGGTTAGGGAAAATGCAAGGTTAGGGCTAGCATAAGGAGAAGGAATGGAATAAGAAAGAAGAAAAATGGAAGAAAGAACTCACCTTGGAGAAGAAGGAAGAAGGAAGAAGAAGTGGAGAAGAAGAAGAAGTGAAGAAGAAGTGGAGTGGGGGAGTGGCTGCTGTTAAAGCTCGGGAATGGGCTGTTATGGTCGGGTGTGGTAGGTAGGGGCCGGCCATAGGTAATAAAGGGGTTCTCCAAAGTTGGCAAATGTCCAAAATGCCCTCCCGAAACTTGGTTTTGGGTTTCGGGGTCCAAGAACACTCAAACTAGCTCCAAATCTCCCCAACTAACCTCCTAAAAATAAAATAAATATTTCTAAACCCCAAAATAATTCTCACAAGGGTATGGGCTGGGTCGGACATGGGTCCAGGCTAGCCAAAACCCTAAAATAATCATTAAAAAAATAATATAAGCACTAAATAAATATAAATATAAATAATTAAATACAATACACTATTTATCAAATAAAAAATAAAAAAAATAAACCTATTTTCTAGAATTGGGTAGTGACAAGTCTACCCTCCTTAAAATAATTTTGTCATCGAAATTAAAAGACAAAACTAGGACAGGAATGCAAGGAAAAGAACCATACCTCAGGGCTCGAAGAGATAGGGGTATAGCTCGCGCATTTCATCCTCCCTCTCCCAGGTTGACTCACCTGGAGAGTGATGCCTCCACGCGACGCGAACCAAGGTAATAGTCTGGTTCCTCAACACCTTCTCCTGCCGATCCAGAATCTCCACCGGCTGCTCTGGATAGCTAAGAGTAGGGCCCACCTCGATCTCCGAGTGATCCAATACGTGGCTGGGATCCGCCACGTACCATCTCAACTGCGACACGTGGAACACATCATGAACTCCCTCCAGCGTAGGCGGCAACTCAAGCCTATACGCCACGGCGCCGACCCTCTCGAGGATACGGAAGGGTCCAACGAAACGTGGGCTAAGCTTCCCGCCTCCACCGAAGCGAATAGTGCCCCGCGTCGGAGAAATCCTCAGGAACACCAGATCTCCAACCTAGCACAAACAAGGTCTCTGCACTTAGTCTAAAACAAGCAATCACAAGCAAACACAAGAACAAAATCTAGATTCTAAGCTATACCTCAAACTCCAAAGGTCTCCGGTGGCTATCGGCCCAATGCCGCTGCCTGTACTGCGCCACCCGAAGTCTATCTCTAGTGAGCTTGACCTTCTCTGCCGCATCAACCAACATATCCGGGCCAAGCAAAGCTCTCTCACCTACATCATCCCATGACAACGGAGTGCGACACCTCCGTCCATACAACGCCTCGAAAGGTGACATCTCGATACTGGCTTGGTAGCTGTTATTGTAAGCAAACTCTACCAAGTGCAAGTGATCCTCCCAAGAGCCTCTGAAATCTAAAACACAAGTCTGAAGCATGTCCTCAAGTGTCTGAATGGTCCTCTCTGACTGACCATCTGTCTGCGGGTGATATGCACTACTAAACTTGAGCTGGGTGCCCAAGCTAGCCTGCAGACTCCTCCAGAAATACGAAGTAAAGCGACTGTCCTGATCTGATACTATGCTCACTGGAACTCCATGCAGTCTGACTATCTGGCGCACATACATATCTGCTAGTCTCTCTGTAGACGTACCCACTTTGAAAGGTAGAAAGTGGGCCGATTTGGTCAACCTGTCCACGATGACCCAAATCGCATCATTTCCGCCTGGAGAACGGGGAAGTCCAAAAACAAAATCCATGGTCACATGCTCCCATTTCTACTCCGGAATGGGTAACGGCTGGAGTAATCCTCCTGGCCTCTGCCTCTCCGCCTTCACCTGCTGGCACACTAAGCATCGGGATACGAAGCGTGCTACCTCCCGCTTCATCCCGTACCACCATACATGCTGTCTCAGATCTCTATACATCTTGTTGGCACATGGATGCATAGAGTACTGGGATCGATGCGCCTCCTGGAGAACCTCCTCGCGCAACGACCCACTCGGCACGCACAACCTGGTACCGTGCCGCAAGGAACCATCATCAGCAATGGTGAAGTCATCTGACAAACCCATCTGAACCTGCGCCCTGATGCTCCTCAGGGACTCATCCTCAAACTGTGTAGCCCTGATCCGGTCTACCAACTCTGACTGAATCTGCAGTCCCCACATCTGCATCTCAACTCCAGGCACTATCACCTCAATGCCCAAGCTCTCTAGATCTGCCAGAAGATAACGATCTATAGTCAGGCACATAGCTACCGGATACCTGCTCAATACATCCGCAACTACGTTCGCCTTCCCTGGATGGTACTGCAACGATATGTCGAAGTCTTTCATCAGCTCCAACCATCTCCTCTGCCTCATGTTCAGCTCTTTTTGGGTAAACACATACTTCAAGCTCTTGTGGTATGTGAAGATATCCACACGCTCTCCGTATAAATAGTATTTCCACAACTTCAGAGCAAAGATGACCGCTGCCAACTCAAAATCGTGGGTAGGGTAGTTCTTCTCATGAGGACGTAATTGCCTGGAAGCATAGGCAATCACCCTCCTATTCTGCTGTAACACACAACCCAGTCCCTTCTCCGATGCATCACTATAGATAGTGAATCCTCCAGAACCTGATGGCAACGTCAACATTGGAGCTATCGTCAACCTCCTCTTTAGCTCATCAAAGGCGATCTGGCACTCCTCTGACCAAACAAACTCCACGTCCTTCCGGGTCAGCCTGGACAACGGCTCTGCAATCCGGGAAAAATCCTGAACAAATCTTCTGTAATAACCTGCCAGTCCCAGGAAACTCCTGACCTCGGCTACTGAACTCAGAGCACTCAATGCCTCAATTGCCATGATCTTCCTCGGATCCACCGAGATACCCTCTCCAGTCACCACATGACCAAGGAATTCAACCTTGTCAAGAAAGAACTCACACTTCGAAAGCTTTCCATAAAGCTTCTCCTTCCTGAGAGTCTCCAGCACTATCCTCAGATGCTCCTCGTGCTCCTCTGGGGTCTTCGAATACACCAAGATATCATCTATAAACACCACCACAAACCTGTCCAGATGCTGATGGAACACCTTGTTCATCAGATTCATGAACACTGTCGGGGCATTAGTCAACCCAAACGGCATCACCAAGAACTCATACTGTCCATATCTGGTCCGAAAAGCTGTCTTCGAAATATCCTCCTTCCTGACCTTCACCTGGTGGTAGCCTGTCCTCAGATCAATCCTGGAAAACACCCTCGCTCCGCTCAGCTGGTCAAATAGATCATCAATACGCGGCAGCGGATACTTGTTCTTGATTGTAAGGCTGTTCAGAGCCCTGTAGTCGATACACATCCGTATCGACCCATCCTTCTTTGGCACAAAAAGTACCGGAGCACCCCACGGAGAATAACTAGATCTGATAAATCCCTTGTCCTGTAGCTCATCCACATACTTCTTCAACTCTACCAGCTCACTGTTGCTGACTCTATAGACGTGCTGGGATATCGGCTCTGCGCCTGACACCAACTCTATAGAGAACTCCGCATCTCTGTCCGGAGGTAACCCTGGCAACTCCTCCGAAAAGACATCCATGTACTCCTCTATCAGTGGATGTAGCGACCTTGGCTCTACCACCAGGGCTCCGCAGAAGACTCCCTCGGTCTGCTCCGCTGCTCCTCTGGCAAACTGAAACTCTGGCTCACCTGGCGGACTGAACAAAACTCTGCCTCCACGAAAATCTATACTAGCACAATGCATACTCAACCAATCCATCCCGAGTACAACATCGTAGCTCGAAAGTGGCATTACGAGTAGGCACACACTCAACTCCTGGCCTCCCAAGGTAACTCTCTGGTCTCTGCAGATATCACAGACTAGGATGATACCACCCCCGGTCGTGATCTTGCAGAGTCTAGCTAAAGGTTCAGCAACAAGATGGTGTCTAACAGCAAAAGATACAGACACAAAGCTATGGGAAGCACCGAAATCAAATAAAGCAAGAGCTGGAATGGAATCAAGGAGAACAGAACCTGAGATAACGTCACCAACTGGCTCGGCCTCGTCTACTGTCAGGGCAAAAGCTCGCCCCTGCTGTCCTCCTCGGTGCTGCTGCTGGTGCTGGGCGAACCTCTGCTGCTGAGTCTGTAAAGGCGGACCTCTCTGCTGTGCTGCAGGTGCTCTGGCTGGTGCCCTCTGAGCGGCTCCTCTGTCCTGAGCTGTACGGGCAAGCGTTGAAGGACAATCCTTCAGCTGGTGATCTGCTACGCCACACAATAAATATCTGCCCAGTCTCTTTCTGTATATGTCCCATCCGTGCCCTGGCTTCCTACAGAAAGGGCAAACGATGGGCTGCCTCTGGCCCTGTTGCTGACCCTGCCTCTGCTGCTGGGGCGCCTGCCGGAAGGGCGCACGACCCTGACCCTGGTGCTGCTGGGTCTGCTGGAATGGCCTCTTGGCTGGGCCTGCACTGCTACCTGCTCCTGAAGCATCTCTGCTCCTCTTCGTCTTCAGCTCTAGGTCATCCTCAGCTCTCTGTGCGTCGCCGACAATCTGCTCGAAGGTCGCCTCGCGGTCGCTCCTAGTCAAGGACTTGACCGCCATGACCAAGCCCTTGCGGAACTTCCGTGCCTTCGCTGCCTCAGACAACCCCTCAACAAATCTGCCCAGACGGCAGAACTCCGCTGCATACTCGTCCACTGACATACTCCCCTGGACGAGCGCCTCGAACTGACTCTCTAAGGCACTGAGAGCCACGTCTGGGAAGAACTTCTCCTTGAAAAGCTTCTTGAAAGCCTCCCAAGTCAATCCCGGAGCTGCTATCCGCGTATCCGTGCGGAACCAAGTAAGGGCAAGGTCGAACATCTGGCTGCCCGCTGCCTCTATCTGCATGTAGCTGGGATCATCGCCAGCCTGAAGATGCCCTCTATATGCTCGATCCAGTCATCGGCGTACAGGATCCCCTCTGTGCCGCGGAACTCCTTAGGCCGCATCCTCTGAAAATCGATAATAGTACCCGGCCTAGGATACTGAGCCTGCTCTGGCTGTGGCTGGATCTGAGCCACCCTGTCGACCGTTGTCATAGCCACCTGATGAGCATTCTCAATGCCCATCCTCATAACATCTGCCTGGCGGTGCTGCACATCCATCATCTCTCGGAAGAATGCGAACAACTGCGTAGCATCCACTGGCGCAGGCGGTGGTGGAGGAGGTACCACCGGAACAACTGGGGTGGCTCTCGGATCAATGGGAGTAAGGGGATCTCTGAGAGAAACTGACGCTCCCTCAACCGCAGGAGTGGTGAGTGGAGCGGTAGCGGCTGCCGGAAGTCGAGCAGGTCGAGAGGTGGCAGACCTCTCGGTGGCAGCTGCTGGGGCGGTGCGCTGAGATCTGGTCTTCGGAGGCATCCTGAACACAGATCAAAAGAAGTCAATACAGTGCAAGAAACGATAACATCAATGAAGGGAAGTAATATTGCAAAAGAAAACAATTTCAGAAAAATTAAAGATAGCAAAAGGAAGCAGGAAGGGTCCTAGTTGTGATTGAGCACACTCTCTCAGCCTATATCCTATATCCTATTGCAGGTAAACCTAAAAACTAGACCTGCATGGGCCACCACCAAAAATGTGTCACGACCCGCACCCGAAAATTGGGCATGAGCCGTGGGTACGTCCAGCCTACGCCGCAGAATCGGCGGTAGAACGCTGTAAAGGTCCGTTCTAGGTCAACCATATCTATCTATATCTCACAGAAAAATTCGGCATGACCTCTCCAAAAGGAGGGCAACCACGCAATATATATAATCCCTCAATCACAAAATCTAGGGGAAGAATAAAAGCACGATATGATATAAACAAGGAAACAGAACCAAGAGAGCAAGACAATCCAAAATAATACAGTCCAAGGCCATAATAGCTACAACATCACAGCATCAAAAGAATAAGTACAATCATCCAAAAAATAACAACTGGGAATAACCCAGGAAACCCACCTAGCTAACTAGGGTGCTAACGGCGTCTCCTCGGCGCACTCCTCCTCGATCACGGGGTCACAACAGTCGTCAACACCCGGCCCGTAGAACGTCGGGCAATAGTCCTCAGGATCCTCTGGAAAAAATATGCCCAGTCAGGACTGGAGCGAAGTACATAACTCTGAAAGTAACTCCAAATACATGGTAAGGTGTATATGACGAGCAATAGAAAAGTAATCAAGATGCACAGGAAATAAATATATGCTGGAGCACAATAAGTAGCTGCAAAGTAAACTGGAGAACAATACAAGTACTGGAAAAGTAACTGCAGGTGAGAAACATGAATACTAGCTAAGTGCCTTGAGCACAAGTTTGTTATGTGATCGACTTAGGTTGCACATGAAAAACACTACGATAACTCCGTTATGCGTGAGTTGCATAACCGACATACACATGAATACTGTTTGACTTTGATCACATAACCAACTCCTACTCCCCTCCCCCACTAATACCATTGGATCCAACCACAACATGCTACGTACATGATAATAGCTCGCGCACACGAAGGCGAGAGCACAAGAAGCACATGAAAGCACATGAGAATCAATACCCAAAGCACATGATGAAATACACGTGATAGAGTACCCGCTGAACACGGTAAGGGGGATAGCATCTCATGACAGGATCCACTAGTACCAGCTCGTGTAACAATGTGTCAGAATCAAGTATTACAGTTCTAGAACAAGTGATATAAACGCTATCATGAAATGGAAACTATCAGAGGTAGGTACTCGCCTGATGTCCTGAGCAACTGATGAGGATCGAGATCCGGACGGGTGTCGTAAGGACCTAATGCGAAAAGTAGAATTAAACAGCGTTCTAAGCATTTAAACTGATATAAAATAATTAAAAAGAGGCTTCTAGGGCTATTCTAGGTCGAACGGGTCAAACCGGTGAAATTCGGGTCAAAAAGTCAACCCGGGGTCCAAAAAGTCAACTCTAGGTCAAAACTAGGTCAAACGTTGACTTTTACAGTCAACGAGGATAATTATGGTCAAAACTAGGTCAAACTAGGGTGCCCCTGAAATTCTAGGTCAAACCGAGCTCATTAAGCTACTAAACTCACAAACTCGCCTAATCGAGATACCGGGATACCCTCGGTATCCGATACCTCGCCCTAGGCCACGCACCCCGCCTAAACCCACTAAAACCTAAGCTAGCATGCGTAAATATATATACATAAGCATATAAAAATCATTCCAAGACATTTCCTAGGCTAATGCTCAAATACCCCGCTCGAAACTCAATCCCTTGAATATCTCAAGGTATTGAGATACCGCTCTCAAACCCCTCTAACTAGCTATCTAACTAATAATTATACACCTAGTTATTAATCTAGGCTAGGTAATATAGATATCTACCATATATTTATATATCTAAGTACCTATACACCTATATATATAGATATCCACACACATATGCATATATACCCTTTACCTTACCCTTCACATAAATATATTACTAATTATAATATATAGATATCTATATCTTAGATAGATATATATATATATATCTAAGTATCTAGCTATCTACTTATCTAGTATCTATAAACCTAGCTATCTACCTATCAATTACCTATCTAGTAACTATCTATCTATTGATAGATATATCTATCTATCTAAGTATCTAATAACTATCTAACTAGCTATCTTATCTATCTATCTAATCATCTATCTACCTATCTATCAACATATGTATATATATCAATCTCTCTTTCTCCCTCACTAGCTACTACCCGCTGCTACTGCTGGAGCTTCTTATTCCTGCTGCTGCTGCTCCATGCTACTACTACTGCTGGGCTTCTACATGTGCTGCTGCTGCTGCTCTTGAGCTGCTGGAGCAGCTGCTTGCTGCTGCTGTTCTGGCAGTGGCTGCCTGCCTGTTGGCTGAACCCCCCCCCCTCTAGCTACAAACACACACACACACTCTCCTATACATATATATATATATCACCCTATATATATATATATATATATATATATATATATATATATATATATATATATATATATATATATATATATATATACACACACACATATAACTATATATATACTGCTATATATATATATATATATATATATATATATATATATATATATATATATATATATATATATATATATATATATATATACACACACTTACATCTACACTCTAACACACTCACAAACACTAACACACACACACACTTAAACACCTATCAACACACACATAAATATACATAGCTATATATATATATATCGACACCAATATATATATATATACACACTCTCAAATATATATATAAACACATACACCTATATATATATATATATATATACATAAACACACACAAGCACACTTACACATATACATATATATATATACACATAGACATATACACACACAAGCACATAGATATAAATACACACATATATATATAAATATATATACATAAACACACATACATATAAATATATACATATATATATATATATATATATATATATATATATATATAGACACATATACACTAACACAACAAAACACACAAACCACACGCCCCACTCACGCCCAACGACCCCGACACTCACCAACACCCTAAAATATATAAAATATAACTCAAAAACTCTAGCACACACTCCCCGATACTAACCCAATGCGCGCACAAGCCCGAAATGAGGAAACCACGCCGAAATGGCCGTTCGGTCATTTCGACGAACACGTGGTGCGCGGCTCGGAAAACCTCCTGAAACGCACACCAAACGAACTCGAAATCGGCCAAAAATTTACCCACGTGCTCTAAACGATGCCTAGATCCTAGAAAATGTGCTCCCGCATCGATTCTAGGTCCGTAGCAGAAACGCGCACGCACTTAGTACTGGCGACGATGAAAAGCCCCAATTTCGCCCGAAACGCCCGTTTCTCCGCGACGCGGCTTCCCGTGTCCGAATGGAGACACGCACTCACCCTCAAGACACCTGACAACGTCTACCTAGGTCCGTCTAACCTAGGGCATCACCTAAAATTGGGCCAAATTCGGATTCCACCCGAATTCGACACAAAACCTAATGTCAAAGTCTCTAAACTCAACCAAACTAGTTCCAACTTCCTCCTACGGGTAGGCTTAGGGTCTCAGAAGGTTCTACAACACTAATTACACTATATAAAAATAATTAGCAAGGATAAAGTTAGGTTTTACCTCTTGAGAGTTGGAATCCCAAGGCCAAAGTCTCACAACCCCTAGAAATCACCTCCCTCAAGCTTCAAGCCACCAAATCTAGCTCCCACACTAGATCTAAGCTCCTCACACCTAGGTTAGAGAAAATGCAAGGTTAGGGCTAGCATAAGGAGAAGGAATGGAAGAAGAAAGAAGAAAAATGGAAGAAAGAACTCACCTTGGAGAAGAAGGAAGAAGGAAGAAGAAGTGGAGAAGAAGAAGAAGTGAAGAAAAAGTGGAGTGGGGGAGTGGCTGCTGTTAAAGCTCGGGAATGGGCTGTTATGGTCGGGTGTGGTAGGTAGGGGCCGGCCATGGGTAATAAAGGGGTTCTCCAAAGTTGGCAAATGTCCAAAATGCCCTCCCGAAACTCGGTTTTGGGTTTCGGGGTCCAAGAACACTCAAACTAGCTCCAAATCTCCCCAACTAACCTCCTAAAAATAAAATAAATATTTCTAAACCCCAAAATAATTCTCCCAAGGGTGTGGGCTGGGTCGGACATGGGTCCACTAGGGTCTGACATGGGTCCAGGCTAGCCAAAACCCTAAAACAATCATTAAAAAAATAATATAAGCACTAAATAAATATAAATATAAATAATTAAATACAATACACTATTTATCAAATAAAAAATAAAAAAATAACCCTATTTTCTAGAATTGGGTAGTGACATCTATAGCCTATATAGTATATATACATGATACTTAGTGATATTATCTAGTATAGCTAATACTTTCAAGGTAGGACCTAGAAACCTATATATAGAATAGTATTACCTGAAATTGATTAGTATTGACCTAGTGAGCTAGAAATGGACTTAGAGAGGCATGTTTAGATCATCTTAGCATTATTCACTTCATTACACAATTTGACATAAAATTTCATATATAGGTCAGTGTGACACCAGTTTGGACACCGAGACTCATTCATTTCTATGGACCACATACGATTACATTTCTCTGTTAGTTTTTATTTCATAATAGTGTAAATATCATATGTTTTAGAACTGTATACTTGATTCCGACACAATGGTTTCACGGACTGGTATTATATGGATCCTGTCAGAAGATGTTATCCCTTACCGTGTTCAGCGGGTACTCCTTCATATGTATTTTATCGTGTGTATCGGGTATTGATTTAGTGTACTTCGTGTTCACATACTGCTCATGTTCAGTGTGCTTATATTCGTGTTTGTAACGTATCGTGATTGGATCCATAAGTATTGGTTGGAGATGGGGGAGTAGGAGTTGGTTATGTGATCAAGCCCAAGTGTATTCGTGTACATGTCGATTACATATCACACGTGTAATCGAGTTACCATATTGTATTCGTGTTCAACCCAAACCGATCACATAATAAACTTGAATTCCATGGCACATTAGCTAGTTTTATCTATTTCTTTTTATTGCAGTTATTCTATTGTGTGTTCTTCATTCCAGTACATTACTTGTTCACTCTAGTTCATTCTATTTCTGATGGTTAGTTATCTTGTATTCTTTTCTATTATCTGTTATATATGCTTGATTATGTATTTGAAACTACTTTTAGAGGTATGTACTTCGCTCCAATCCCGATTGGATATATTTTTCAGATGATTGGCTTGAGGACCAGTGTCCCACCTACTACGGGCCGCAGGATGACATACCTTTAGAGGATACTCCTTTAGAGGATACTCCTTTAGAGTAGGAGGACTTAGTACCAGAGTCTGAGGAAGCTTAGATTATCTGTTTAGAATTGTATTAGACTTTTATTGAGGCTTATGGCATGTATGTATGATTTTGGACTTGTGGATGTATTGTGACTCTTTTCCTTCGTTATTCCATCTCGTGCTTATCTTCCTTAGTTTGCATTGTGATTGAGTATAGTTTACCATTTATTAGATACCCTTTTGCTCCTCCATTTGGAGTTGAGATGATTGACAGATACTATGTATATATTGTATGAGTTGTTTAGATAGTAGAGTTGACCCAGACAGGGTTCTATCGCCGATGCTGCGGCGTAGGCTGGGCGTTGCTCACTACTCGTGCCCTTATTCCTGGTCCGGGTCGTGATAAGAAGCCCTCAAGCAAATGCATCCTAGTAAGGCCCCTGGCCCAGATGGTATGTCTGCCCTTTTTTTCAAAATATTGGCACATTGTGGGTCATGATGTGAGCACTATTGTTTTAAATTTTCTTGCCTCTGGGATTATGCCATACAATCTTAATCACACTTTTGTCACCTTGATCCCCAAAGTTAAAAATCCTACTATGATGCATGATTTACGGCCTATTAGCTTGTGTAATGTCCTCTACAAAATCATCGCCAAAGTGCTTGCTAATAGACTTACAAAAATCTTTCATTCTATTATTCATGAATCTCAAAGTGCTTTTATTCCCAATAGACTTATCACTGACAATGCTATCATGGCTCTTGAACTTTTCCATTTTCTTAAAAAAAAACAAAGGAAAAAATGGATGGCTTGCCTTAAAACTTGATATGAGTAAAGCTTATGATAGAGTTGAATGACTTTTCCTTGATGCAATTATGTTGAAACTCCAATTTTCTGCTTATTTTCGATCTCTGATTATGTCTTGTATCTCTTCTGCTACTTATTCTTTCTTAATCAACATGCACCCTAAAGGCTTTTTTAAGCCTAAGAGGGGTCTTCGCCAAGGAGACCCTATGTCGCCATATCTTTTTCTTTTGTGTGCAGAAGGGCTATCGTCCATGCTTTGCAAAGCGGTGGTTGATGGGGGAAATCCATGTATCTCAATTGCCAAAAGAGCTCCAAAAATATTGCACCTTTTCTTTGCAGATGACAGTATGTTATTTTGCCGGGTCAATGAAAGAGAATGTTCCAAATTGAAGGCAATCCTACAAGCATATGAGATAGCGGCAGGGCAGCAACTGAATTTGGAGAAGTAGGAGATAGCTTTTACTAGAAATATTAACCAAGCTACACGGGAGATGGTGGTGAATGTCTTGGGAGTTAAAGCAGCCATTGGGTGGACCCAGTAGATGTTATTCATAGATCTCTTTCCTTCATTTCAGATTTACAAAAAAAAAAAAAAATTAAGACGGAGGAAATAACTGTGCCTGCTACTGGGAAAAATGTGGCTGAGGGGTGGACAAAACCTCCAAATAACCATTTCAAAATAAATTCTGATGCTGCCATCAAGGAAGCTAAGGACAAAACAAGAATGGGGGTTGTAATTCGAGACATGGCGGGCAAGGTCATCAAGTGGAGAGCAAAGCAACTGATGGTGGGCCATATCTCCGATAGAAGCATAAGCTTTGGCTCTGTTAGAAGGAGTGGTCATGGCAACAGAGCTGGGAATGAGGTAGCCCATCATCTTGCAAATATGAAATTTGGAGTCTTTTAGTTGCTAACATTTTTCAAATACAAACAAAAGCCAACTACATCAAAATTGTAATATTGAAACCACTCTGGGACAAAAATAAATTCAAAGTTTGCATAGTTTTGGTTTTGTTGGGACCGTGATCAACCCACATGCTGACTGTTACGTGTCTACAAATTACAATGACCGCTTTTGGTATAGCATTGACTACACAATTGCGCTAGCACACGTCAAATGGCAACCAAAATTTTAAATGTGAACGACATTTTCTTTGCTAGAGAGAGATTCCTGTCGGTGCAATTTTTGTACGATGGAGAATTGTAGTCAATTCTTGTTTTGTTTTGTTTTGACGGTGCAATTCTTATTTACTTTTGTTTTGTTCATGGACAAGGATTGAACAAAATTAATCTCAAAGAACGAACGAATGTGTGGCCGTGGCGAGTTAACCACAAATATAAGAGAAATAAGAACCCAAAGGGACAATCCAACCCAAAAAATAGGAAAGAAAGTTTTTACAATGTTTATATATTTTTAAAGTGGATTTATGAAAATTATTTTTAATTTATAAGAAAAGATATAAATATTTTTTTAAATGTAATAAATTAAGAATTGTTTTGGTGACCAATTTAAAATTCGGAGCAAAACTTGCACAAGATATGGTTGAATTTCTGTTGGGAACGAAAGTGCGGGAACCGTTTTCGAAACTAGAAAGTACCTGCGAAAGAACCGATCAAAACGTACAAACCACAAACGCCAAACACAAATCGCAGACACAGAAATTTTTGACGTGAAAAATCCTTGCGGAAAAAACCACGGGACGATTGGAGTCCAACTCTGAAAAGCCTCCACTAGTGGAATAAGAAATACACCGACTCCTTACAAACTTCTCACCGATCCAAACGGATCACCACAACTCTTTTGGAACAGAAAATAGATTATAACCACGAAAAAGAAAGACAACGAGAAATACCCGAAACTGATCTCCTTCTTCGAAACGGCCTCCAATCCTTCTTTTCCATCTCCAATGTTGCAATGACACTCTTGCCTCCTTTTCTCTCCTTGTTGCTATTTTTTTTTCTTCAGAGAGTGATATATTTTAGGGCCAGGAGACACCTATATATAGCCTCAAACCCACAACTAGCATTCCTATTATAGATAGGAATATCCAATCCAAATCCATTGAGATATTCCTATTATATTTAGGAATATCCAATCCAAATAAATTGAGGTATTCCTATTATATGTAAAAATACTCAATCCTACTCCGGAATATTTTCCACATATGTTGGGAACCCCACCCACTCCAACAAATCTTCCCCTTCACAACTATGTGGAGGGGGTCGTCATCCCGACGATCCGCCTGCAGTACTCAAACTTTTTCCTTGGTAGAACCTTTGTGAACATATTTGCTCTGTTGTCATCTGTATGAAACTTCTTAAGCGCCGCTTCCTTCTTGTCAACCACATCTCGTATCCAATGATATCGGGTATCAATGTGCTTGGACCGGCTATGAAATGTCTGGTTCTTCACAAGGTGAATAGCACTCTGACTATCGCTAAGCAAATGATACTGCTCCTGCTTTAGCCTAATTTTCTGCAGCAGCTTCTTCATCCACAACAATTCCTTACAAGCCTCAGTCGCCGCAATGTCACACACTTCTGTAAACGCGACTGCCACGATACTGCTCCACCAGCAAACATCATCACATAGCCCGAAGTCGATCGCCTCGTCTCTACATCTCCAGCCATATCAGCGTCAGTATATCCAACCAGCTTCGGCTTGTCACCACCAAATGAATGTCTCCAATAGGCAGTACCCTGAAGATATCGTAGAATCCACTTGACCCCACTCCAATGTACCCTTCCAGGATTGGAAGTGTACCTACTAACTGTGCCGACTGCATGAGCAATGTCTGATCTCGTACATACCATAGCATACATAAGACTCTCTAAGGCCGAGGCATATGAAACTCGCTCCATATCTTCCTTCTCATCCTCGGTAGATGAACACTGCTCCTCAGTGAACTTAAAGTGAGCCGCAAGGGGGTTACTCACTTTCTTCGATCCGTCCATCCCGAAACGCTGAAGTACCCGATGAAGGTACTTCTTTTGGAACAAGTATAGCAGCTTGGACTCTCTCTCTCTTGGCTGATCTCCATCCCAAGAATACTCTTCGTTGTGCCCAAATTCTTCATAGAGAATATCTCGCCCAGTTGGCACTTCAACTCTGCTATCCTGGTGGCATTCCGACCCACCAACAACATGTCATCAACATAAATCAACAAAATAATAAAATCATCCTCGACGAAGTACCTCACAAAAACACAATGATCCGATGTCGTCCGTGCATAGCCATGCTCTCCCATAAACGACTCGAACTTCCTGTACCACTGCCTCAAAGCTTGTTTTAGATCATACAAGCTTTTTCTCAACCGGCAGACCAAATGTGACTTGCCCTTCTCACAGAATCCCTCTGGCTGCTCCATGTACAACTCCTCCTCAAGATCACCATAGAGGAATGCCGTCTTCATGTCCATTTTCTCGACCTCCAAGTCGAAACTGGCTGCCAATTCTAGCACCACCCGTATAGATGACTGCTTGACGACTGGCAAAAAGATCTCATCATAATCTACGCCTTTCTGCTGACCGTAGCCTTTAACTACCAGCCTCGCTTTGTATCGAGGGCGAGTAGCATTATCTGTCTGCTTCACTCTGAACACCCATCGATTCTTCAAAGCCTTCTTGCCCTTTGGAAACCGCACCAGATCATAAGTAGAGTTGGCCTCCAAGGAACTCATCTCTTCCTGCATGGCCTCTATCCACTCCTGCATGTGTTCGTCTTCCATAGACTCTGCGAAACTTTTCGGTTCTCCTCCGTCAGTTAGTAGCACATACTCACCCGGTAAGTATCTCGTAGATGGTCGACGCTCTCTATCGCTCCTCCTCAACAAAAATATTAGTGTTCGATGTATATCTACAGCCTCCTCCCCTCCAAGAACTGTCTCCTCGGCATGCTCATCCTCCTGAGGCTCACCCTGACCACCATCAGCAGTCTGATGATCAAGGTTGGGAGCAACTTCATATACTGGCTCCCCCATAGTTGGATCCTCTGCGATGTCCTCTGAAAACTGCTCGAAGCAAAATAACTCTAACTCAGGCAATTTCTCAGCCTTAGTAGGCATCTCAGAATCCTGAGTGTTAGTTATGGTCTGAACCTCGACGAATACCACGTCCCTGATTCTGTAGAGCTTTTTTTCCACTGGATCATAGATTCTATAGATAAACTCATTCCGACCGTTGCCGACAAAGACGTACCGCCTCATCTTTGGCTCAAATTTGGATCTCTCGTCCTTCGGTACATGCACGAAGTCCTTACAACCAAACACTCGCAGGTGATTGTATGACGGATCTTTGCTATACCACACTTTGTCAGGCACATCACCCTGCAAAGGAGCACTTGGAGATAAATTAATAACATAAGCAGCTGTGTAAAGTGCCTCACCCCAATAGCTGCTTGGCAAGTTTGCTTCTGACAACAAATACCGCACTCTTTCCATTAGCGTCCTGTTTATCCGCTCCGCTACGCTGTTGAGCTACGGTGTCTTTGGTGGAGTCTTCCGGTGTCATATCCCTTGATCTCTGCAATAAGCATCAAAGGGACCGATCTACTCGTCCTTGGTTTTTGGATTTTGCGTTTTCTTGAACGATTTTGATGGATTTTATTACTTTCGTTTTTTGAATTGTATTCTATTACGGGCTTGAAAAGAGTAGAAGAGGTATTGATCAACCGTTCGTGGCAATGCATGTGATCGTGCCGTAGACGTCGTGCGAACAGAGTCTTGAAGCACCTTTTTCCTTTCCTTTTTCCAACCAACTTGTGAGTGGCTATGTTCGATTCAGTTGACCCATCTTCCAAGTCTTCACATCTAAAATCTTGCATTCTTGCTTGTTCCGATCAAACGATACCATAATAACTAAAAGATGCCAAGATTAAAAGAAATAGACTTGGACTAATTTATGCTTGTCAATCAACTTGTGAATGGTTATCTACAGCCTCCTCCCCTCCAAGAACTGTCTCCTCGGCATGCTCATCCTCCTGAGACTCACCCTGACCACCATCAGCAGTCTGATAATCAAGGTTGGGAGCAACTTCATGTACTGGCTCCCCCATAGTTGGATCCTCTGCGATGTCCTCTGAAAACTGCTCGAAGCAAAATAACTCTAACTCAGGCAATTTCTCAGCCTTAGTTGGCATCTCAGAATCCTGAGTGTTAGTTATGGTCTGAACCTCGACGAATACCACGTCCCTGCTTCTGTAGAGCTTTCTTTCCACTGGATCATAGATTCTATAGATAAACTCATCCCGACCGTTGCCGACAAAGACGTACCGCCTCATCTTTGGCTCAAGTTTGGATCTCTCGTCCTTCGGTACATGCACGAAGTCCTTACAACCAAACACTCGCAGGTGATTGTATGACGGATCTTTGCTATACCACACTTTGTCAGGCACATCACCCTACAAAGGAGCACTAGGAGATAAATTAATAACATAAGCAGCTGTGTAAAGTGCCTCACCCCAATAGCTGCTTGGCAAGTTTGCTTCTGACAACAAATACCGCACCCTTTCCATTAGCGTCCTGTTTATCCGCTCCGCTACGCCGTTGAGCTACGGTGTCTTTGGTGGAGTCTTCCGGTGTCATATCCCTTGATCTCTGCAATAAGCATCAAAGGGACCGATCTACTCGTCCTTGGTTTTTGGATTTTGCGTTTTCTTGAACGGTTTCGATAGATTTTATTACTTTCGTTCTTTGAATTGTATTCTATTCCAGGCTTAGAAAGAGTAGAAGAGGTATTGATCAACTGTTCGTGGCAATGCATGTGATCGTGCAGTAGACATCGTGCGAATGGAGTCTTGAAGCACCTTTTTCCTTTCCTTTCTCCAACCAACTTGTGAGTGGCTATGTTCGATTCAGTTGACCCTTCTTCCAAGTCTTCACATCTAAAATCTTGCATTCTTGCTTGTTCCGATCAAACGATACCATAATAACTAAAAGATGCCAAGATTAAAAAAAATAGACTTGGACTACTTTATGCTTGTCAATCAACTTGTGAATGGTTACCTTATTGCATGCTAGTTAATTTAGAATGTTCTTCATATGCTTCAAATTCAAGTTGGAATGTGTACTTCTTCTATAAATTTTGCTATGTATAGAACTCACCCTGCTATGTAATATCATGAACAGGAAGACTATAAAAAATAGATCTTGCCCTGTTAGTTGTCCCGTGCTTGTATTGCCCTGAATTGTCTCGATTGATAACTTAGTAGACTTTGATTGATCACGGACAACTTGTGCACAAGGTCTTAGTTTATGCAGATGGTCGCTGGGGCACTGGCATAGATCCGATCCGGACGAAACTCCTGATAGTCGTCTGCTATAGGACGAAATGGCTTGTGACGCCCTGTCTATGCGTTGCTCGTCATTCCATCCCGAGACTAGAATCGTCCACTATGGAAACATGCTAGTGATCCCCATGTACATTTAAACTTATGCAAGCTAACTTGTGTCTTCGTGGCAGGGAAGGACATGGTAAGTATTTTGAAGGTGGTTCAGACGGGCAGGTAAAAGTCACCGAACGGTGGCATGTTTATTTCAGTAAATTTCCATATCAATGCTTGCTTGTAAAATAAACTAAGGCAAGATAGAAAGACCAAAAATAACTTGCATGCTTTCATATAAACAACGTAATGATTGGTATAGTTGGGTTAACTCGCCTTCACCAGTATATTTTGATGTACTGACCCTCGTTGAAACATGTTCTTCGCACCAAGGAGATCCTGCGAAGATCTGAAGCTACTTCCCATTCCAGTCCATCAACCGACACGTTCCGATCGTGCCTAAGTAGAAGCATTTTGAAGATCCAGGAGCTCTCACACATAACTCATGCAGCTCTGAGGAAAATTGATTGTCCTGCTTGGAGGTCTTAACATTTTGAAGCTTTAGTAAATGATGTAATGTACGTGACGTCTATCTCATTTTAAGTCCACTTTTGTAAGTCCATGCGGCAATTATCTGACTCGTTTAAGATTTTGTAAAAAGATATTCATTATCAGTAAAGAGAACTTTTTTATGTTTCAATGTTTTGTTTCAATTATCTGCGTACTCTGAATATGTGCTCGTTATACAAAAATACCTTGGCCTTGTGCGATGTCAACCTAGGCATGCATAGCGTCACGCCTGGGGGACGACTATCGATTCCACAGAATCGGGGCGTGACATATTGTTATCAGAGCACAGCTTCAATTTTCTTTGACCCTCGTATCAGAAAAGTTCATTTAACGATCTAATCCCTATACGAACTCTTGAACTCGTTAGGCTAAAATGAGATACGTTTCAAACAATAAGTCCATAATACATTATGATCCTGATATAAGTTACCTTCTTTTGAAGGAATGACTCAAGCGCAAGCATCATCGCTAGCACCGGGTGAAACCCAAGCCCAAGAAAGCAGTTTCGGCACTTTGGAAATTCTCGAAGTCAGCAAGCCATGTCCCGTGTTGATCCCATTCAACAAATGATGCAGATACTTGAGGCTAGCCAACAGAAGGATGAGGCTCGTTATGAACGAGCCAAGAGGCGAGCAGAAGAGGGGCAGAGCAAGTTCGAAGGCAATCTAGAATCTCGATTTGTAGTCCAACAAAAGCATGTAGATACCCTGTAACAGATCGTGCAGACCTTGGTCTCCAACCATTCTGCGGCAACAGCAGCGACACCGGTGGAGCAGCCCGCGCTTGAAGTCGAATTCCTCAAACTCCAAGGAAGAAGGATGTGCCTACCTTCGACTTTGTCGACTTCAAGAAGGTTTACAATACACCATTTAAGGGGACTAAAGATCCGATCATGGCTTTAGATTGGCTGCCAGAGCTTGAGGATCACTTCAAATTGTTAGAGGTACCTGAGCAGAAGCATGTCGCGTGTGCCCAACTACAGCTTCGCTTGAACGCGCACGATTGGTGGAACGTGCATCGAAGATCTCTTCCAATTAATGATGAAGAGGAGAAGATCGCGTGGGCTACCTTTCGTGGCGCATTTGAAGAGGAGTTTATACCCCCTCAGAGAACGATTTCGTGCAGCTTCGTCAAGGCAGTATGACCGTAAAGCAGTACTCCACTGAATTCAACCGGCTTGCCAAGTTTGCAAGCTCATATTTACCTGATGCGGCGAGTCATTCCAGACAATTTGAAGGCGTCCTGCGACCTGTCATCCATGCGCACAAGGTCGTTCCTCAGTAACAGACGATGTGGAAATTCCTTAACTATGCCCTTTCTCTTGAACCGCAGTATCCTCCAGTTGCTTCCGGCACTGTGCATACATCCAATCACAAGCGCCATAGCAACGAGAAAGGAAACAATGCTCAAAAGCGTCCAAATAACGACGGTTGTCTGAGAGGAACTCCAGGGCAACGTTGTACCTACTGCAACAAACCAGGGCACACCGAAAATGACTGTCGTCGAAGGATCAGATTATGCCTCCGTTGTGGTGATCCAACCCATAAGATTAGTGACTGTCCGCTCCTCCCCCCCAGCATCCAAATCCTGCCTGGGTACCCCAATCCAACCGAGCCGCGCCTCAGCAAGAGTGTCGTCCAGCTCAAGGTCGATGTACACTATGACACGGAAAGAAGCCCTGGCATTGGACATTGTTGTGTCAGGTATATTACTTTTCAATAACATACCTGCACGTGTGCTATTTGATTTTGGTGCAACGCATAGCTTTATATCTACGAATTTTGCCGTGAAAAATAATATAGAAATGACACCATTGTATTTAGACCTAAGTGTTAGCACCCCGTTGGGCACAAAAATACCTGTCCATTCAGTATGTCAGGGTGACCACGTCTGTATTAGGGAAAGGAAACTCTTGCTAGATATTTTAGTCCTAGATGTTCGGGATTACGACATCATCTTGGGGATGGATTGGTTCGGCGCTTGCTCGGCAACTATCGAATGTGCAGAGAAATGAGTCATCTTTCGCTTACCTAGACAAGCCGAATTCTGCTACATGAGTAGTCCAGCAAAAGATACGTCCAGGGCCTGCATGGTGACTTCTGCGATGTCTGATCGACGGATGCTACACTCTGGATGCGAGGGATACTTAGCGTTGGTTCGGGACACGCGGCTGGATTACGCAAACGTTGAGTCTTCTTCCGTTGTGGCGGAGTTCCCTGATGTATTTCTGAGCGAACTACCAGGTATGTCCCTTACCGAGAGATCGAGTTCACCATTGATACATTCCCGAATACTCAACCGATTTCCAAAGCTCCGTACAGAATGGCCCCTGCTGAACTAAAGGTGTTAAAGTGCCAACTTCAGGAACTGCTAGACCGTGGGTATATTCGTCCGAGCGTGTCTCCTTGGGGTGCGCCTGTGCTCTTCGTAAAGAAGAAGGACGGAACGTTATGACTTTGCATCGACTATCGGGAGCTAAACAAGGTCACTATACGAAACAAGTATCCCCTGCCTAGGATAGACGACCTCTTTGATCAGTTGCAAGGAGCATCGGTGTTTTCAAAAATTGATCTTCGCTCGGGCTACCACCAGTTGAAGATTAAGCCCGAGGACATGCCGAAGTCAGTATTCCGAACCCGCTATGGACATTATGAGTTTTCTGTTATGCCGTTTGGACTGATGAATGCTCCTGCCGTATTCATAGATTTGATGAACCGTGTGTTTTGACCCTTTCTCGACAAATTTGTGGTAGTTTTTATAGACGATATCTTAGTGTACTCGAAAAATAAGGATGAACACGCAGGACACCTGCAGATGATGCTTCAAACTCTTCAAGACAATAAGTTGTACGCAAAGCTAAGTAAATGCAAGTTTTGGTTGGACAACATATCTTTCCTTGGGCATATTATTTCTGCAGAGGGCATCTCAGTTGACCCAAAAAAAAATAGAAGCCATCGTGAAGTGGAGAAGGCTTGAGTCAGCTAGCGACATTCAGAGTTTCCTTGGTCTAGCAAGCTACTACAGGATATTTATAAAGGATTTTGCAAGAATTGCCTCGCCTCTGACCCAGCTCACTGGGAAGGGAGTAACGTTCGCGTGGACGGACGACTGTGAAGCTTTATTTATGGAGTTAAAGCACCGACTTATCTCAGCACCAATTCTTATCCGTCCGGACGGACCCGATGACTTTAAGATATATAGTGACACCTCAGGAAAGGGTTTAAGATGTGTCCTTATGCAGAGGGACAAGGTGATAGCCTTTGCATCGAGGTAGTTGAAGCCTCACGAGAAGAATTATCCAACGCACGACCTGGATCTTGTGGCGGTAGTGTTTGTACTGAAGTTGTGGAGGCATTATCTCTATGGTGTGCCGTATAAGATCTATACGGATCATAAAAGATTATGCATTCCTAACGATGCAAACCTCAGAAAAGAGATATTCACCGAAGCCCATTATGCGAGTTACACTTCACATCCGGGTAGCACAAAGATGTATCGAGACCTCCGTACGAAATTTTGGTGGCACAACATGAAAAGAGATGTGGCGTTGTTCGTGTCACAATGTATGGCTTATAAGAGGGTAAAGATCGAGCACCAGAAGCCGGACGAAGTGATGCAGAACCTTGCTATATCAGAGTAAAAATGGGAACATATAACGATGGATTTCATTGTTGGTTCACTACTAGAAAAAGCGGGATTAGCGACGTATTTTAGCGACGTCAAAAGAAACGTCGCTAATAATATATAAATTAGCGACTCATTATAAACACGTCGCTAGACGTCGCTAAATGGCGACATTTAGCGACGTTTAGCGACTTTTAATACGATTTTAAAAGATAAGTCGCTATAAGTTCAATTAAGGTCGCTAAACGTCGCTAATATGTCTAATTTAGCGACGTTTAGCGACGTATATAGCGACATTTAAACTCAAAATATTTAGCAACGTGTTTAGCGACGTCCTTTACGTCGCAAATATTTAATTTAGCGACATTTTTTATTGGACGTCGCTAAACGTCGCTAAAATTTGGTTAATTAGGGGTCGGTTTCATTTTTCCCCGTCAGTTGAAATTTCGATTCGAAAACATATTTCCCCCCCCCTCCCCAGCTCCGTCGACCGCGACTACTCCGGCAAGGTATACTCTCTCTCTCTCTCTCTCTCTCTCTCTCACAGGACACATGTGACATTGACACAAACACGACACACACACTGACACTGACACTGACACAGACACATATACGGCACACACACACACTGACACAGACACTGATCTGGACCTAGGGTTAGGGTTAGGGTTAGGTTTTTTGACATGGGGTTAGGGTTAGGGTTAGGGTTAGGGTTAGGTTTTTTGACATGGGGTTAGGGTTAGGGTTAGGGTTAGGGTTAGGGTTAGATTTTTTGACAATGTTCATGCATGTGCGATCACGTAGAGATCAGATTTTAATTTCTTCTTTCAAGTATAAAATAAATAAATAATATGGATCGATGAATAAGAAAGAAAGAACATAAGTGTATTTATTTGCACTTTTGCAATATATATATATATATATATATATATATATATATATATATATATATATATACATACATACATACATACTAATTGTTTGATTTTGTGGTTACTATTCATTGGTCCAATGGAGGAGGGGAAAAAATGATGGCTATTATTGAATCCATGTTCATATGTCATGACTACGTACATTGGGTGAACAAATTAGAACTAATTCCTGAATATTCGTACAACAACTGATTATGTGATCAAATTAATTAGAACGCCAATTATTCGACCAGGAAGTGTATGATCTAAGCAACCGTCCTTAATTGTGCCCCAAGAATTTTGAGCTCTAGCTACTTCCTCGTTCCACTCCCAATATATATAGGGGTTAATTGCCGAAAGCAAAGTACTGCGGAGTTATGTATCTCAGTTCCTCACCCTACTGCCAGTTTCAAGAAGTGCCTAATGGTCTAAATAATATGACTATAACAGTTGAATTAGCTAAACGAAACTTACAAATCAGCTTAAATAAATAAAGGATTAATTTCAACACTTACTGAAATCACTAGCTAGCAGTATGAAGAGCCTCTAATGGAGCAAAGATATCATCGCAGCATGCATCATTAAGGACATGCATCTCAAGAAACTTATTGGCTTCGGCTGGAGCCTACTACACTAAAATCCGGACACTGACACAGAAGTGGGTTAAGGTATAGTAGTAAAGTGGTATTAAGATATTATTTGGGTAATGTTATATATATATATATATATATATATATATATATATATATATATATATATATATATATATATATATATATATATATATATATACTGCTTTTCCAATAACGGACACTGACACAGACACAGAAGTTAATTTTGCATGTAATGATTTATATGATACATACTGTCAATTTTGCAGAAGTATCTAGAAATGGATATGAATTACTATCTGCGTCATCGTTCGTGGATGTACAACCGTCATCCTGATGACATGTGCGGTGTGCGGGATGAATTCATTGAGGGTGTACAGCAGTTCCTGCAGTTCGCCAAGGCGTTCCCTCAGTACATGGACGGTACCAAAATTAAGTGTCCATGTGTGAGATGTCGCAACAGGAAATATCATCCAGAAGTGGAAGTTACATATCATTTATACTCGAAGGGCTTTACGCCGAATTACTATCAGTGGACCGCGCACGGAGAACTTGTATCTCTAGCATCAGAGTCGGAGCCCTATGTGGAGCTGTATATGGATGTCCAAGACCACGATGCTTACGACGACGGGTTGGTGAACATGGTTTATGATGCGGCGGGGCCTAGTTTCAATCCTGACAATTATGATGCGGCGGGGCCTAGTTTCAATCCTGACAATTATGATGCGGCAGGACCTAGTTTCAATCCAGACAATTATGATGCAGCTGAGGAGGCACCGAATGTCGATGCTGCAAAGTTTATGGAGTTGCTTGAGAATGCAAGGACTCCACTATATCCTGGTTGTGAGGACCATTCACCGTTGGAGGTGGTTACAAGATTATTGAGCATCAAGTCCGATTTTAACATGTCGCAAGAATGCTATAATCGACTGCTCGATTTGATTATAGAGATCTTGCCCGAGGGTGCAAAGTTGCCTAAAGACTTCTATCGATCTAAGAGGATGGTGAGATCGCTTTGGATAGGATACGAAAAAATCGATGCATGTCGCAATGGGTGCATGTTGTACTACAAAGACGACAAGGATGAAGATGCGTGTAGATTCTGTGGTGCTGATCGCTACAAGGCCACTGTTAGAGGAAAGTCTGTCGGTGCAAGGAAGCCTACCGATTCGATGCACTACTTGCCTTTGACGCCACGGTTGCAGCGGTTGTTTATGGTTAAGGAGACTGCAGAAAACATGAGTTGGCACAGGCGAAAACAGATCGAAGGAGTATTGGATCATCCATCCGATGGAGAAGCATGGAAGCACTTTGATCGAGAGTATCCACATTTTGCCGAGGAAGCGCGTAATGTCAGATTGGGGCTCTGCTCTGACGGTTTTACCCCATTCAGACCTTGGGGCATGAAGACTCCGTATATGTTCCTAACCGTTATTATCCCGGGTCCGAACAATCCGAAGAGGAACATCGATGTGTACTTACAGCCTTTGATAGATGAGTTGAATCAGCTGTGGGAAGTAGGTGCCAACACGTACGATGTTTCTAGAAAGCAGAATTTTCAGATGAGGGCAGCACTTATGTGGACCATCAACGACTTTCCGGCCTATGGAATGTTATCGGGATGGAGCACCCATGGTCGTCTCTCATGTCCGTATTGCATGGACCATTCTCAGGCTTTCCGTTTGAAACACGGTGGCAAACCGTGCTTCTTCGATTGTCATCGACAATTTTTGCCGAAGGATCATCCGTACCGGAGGAATCAGAATGCTTTTCGTGCGGGAGTTGTGGAGAAGGCCAATCCACCTCCAAGGTGGCCCGGATGCACGATATGGGAAGAGGTAAAATATTTACCAAGTGCTATCGAAGAGCCTGCTAAGGGGTACAAGTGTGACGGATTTGGTCGCACCCATAACTGGACGAAGAGGAGTATATTATGGGATCTGCCATATTGGAGCACCAATCTGATCAGACATAACCTTGATGTCATGCATATCGAGAAGAATGTGTTTGATAACATAATTAATACTGTAATGGATGTAAAGGGGAAGACGAAAGATAATCCGAAGGCCAGGTTGGACTTAGAAGACATATGTAGACGTCCTGCATTGCATCTGATAGAGGAGGGGAATGGAAAGTTAAAGCAACCTAAGTCAGTTTTCTCACTGGATAAAGAGGATAAAGGTAGACTTTGTAGGTAGATTCAGGGTCTAAAGTTTCCAGACGGGTACGTGTCGAACTTGAGAAGATGCGTCGACCTCAAGGAGAACAAACTAGTAGGTATGAAGAGCCACGATTGTCATGTATTCATGGAGAGGTTAATTCCGATTGCATTTCGGGAATTCTTACCGCAGGTCGTTTGGGACCCATTCACAGAGCTGAGCATATTCTTCAGAGATCTTTGTTGTACTAAGTTGCTCGTCGATCGTCTAGAAAAGCAAGAGAGGGACATTGCGGTAACACTATGTAAGCTCGAGAAGGTGTTTCCTCCAGGATTCTTCGACTCTATGGAGCATTTGCCAATTCATCTTTCCTATGAGGCACGTGTTGGTGGTCCTGTCGGTTATCGGTGGATGTACCCCTTCGAGCGTCATCTGAATCACCTAAAGAGAAAGGTGAAAAATAAGGCACGGGTTGAAGGATCTATTTGTGAAGCTTATGTTCTCGAGGAGATTACAAACTTTTGCTCGACGTATTTCAAACCGCATGTTGCTACTAATAGGAATAAAGCTCCCAGAAACGATGACGCATATAAGGAATCTAATGATGCAATACTCAAAGTATTCAATGCATCCGGAAAGCCTTCGGGAAAAATGAAGAAGAGATATTTGAATGACGATGAGCTAAGGGCTGCTCAATTGTATATATTATTCAATTGCGACGAGGATGAAGTGGAGAAGCTAGAGGGGTAAGTAATTAATACGTCCACGTTTACATCATCTCAATGTAATAGTATAAGATACTATTATGCTACTAATTAGCAGTTGCATCATTATTTTTTAGCACATATAATGATGAGTTAAGGTCGGTTAGACCCTACATAACAGACGAAGAAGTAGAACAAGAAATGAGATGCCATTTTCCTTCTTGGTTGAGCGCATATGTAAGATACTTGGTAATTACTTTTTATTTCTGCACTTGTAAAACAAATAACTTACCATCGCTACTTTGGTATTTAGGTCGATCGTCTAATATCATCCGAGACTGAATCTATTAGGACTCTAGCCAAGGGACCAATTACTGCCGTAAAAATATGGCCAAGTTTCTGTGTGAATGGGTTCAGGTTCAAGTCAACAAATGCTCCTATCAGAGACAGCTTTCTGGATCTTGATTCCACGAAAAACAGTGGTTTGTGTATCAAATCTACAAACTACAAAGACGTCAATCCGGGCAATGATTTTTTTGGCATCTTACGAGAGATTGTGGAGTTGACATATAATTATGGCCCAGAACCTGCTAATATCGTGCTATTCAGGTGTGAATGGTTCGATCCGATTCAATATCAAGGTTGGAAAATTGACAAGCATGGCCTTGTGGATATAAACTACAAGCGTAGATATCAAGGCTACGAACCATTTGTCCTATCAAGTCAGGCTCAGCTCGTGTACTTCACAACTTATCCTAGACGGGGGACAGCGAGGTCGGATTGGTGGGCAGTATGCAAGACTAAAGCTAGAAATACCTTTGACATTGACGAAATAGCTTATCAGGAGGACGATCTACCTCTTGTAACAAATATTGTAGATGTGGACTCAACGGAAGTAGTATATATATCACATTTTGAGATATGAATCACATTTTGACATTAACGAATATATGTATTATATTTTGACTGTATAATGCTTTGAGATATGTATCACATTTTGATTGTAGAATGTAGTATATATTTGTGTTTCTCTATATTCATCATATGTTGTTATCAGATATGACAGGACGACGCGGAGGATTCGGCAGGTCCCGAGGTAGACAGAGTGCCACTCCGGTACTGCCTACTGTTGGTTCCGGATCATCGTCGCCCAGTACTCCAGTATATCGAGCAGCCACATCTCCGACTGCGACGACGTTGCGTGGCATCACTCCTGGGACGAGTAGTTCCAGGCGTGATAGTACTCGTGATAGTACTCCCTCGTCCAGCGTTCCTCCTGCTGACGGAACCATGGAGACTGATGAGCATGTAGAGGAGGTCGTGCCGACGTTGTCCCAGCATCAGCAAGATCCTCCATGCGCACCACCGGAGGAGACGAGGACAGAGATTTGGGCCGACGGTACAAAGTAAGTCAATTAGATGGTTTAGTATATATTTGTGTTTCTCTTTATTCATCGTATATTGACTTTTTCAGTAATCTAAATTATTATTTCTGTATAGATATCGTCCATCGTCGGTTCAGAGACGCCTGGGCCAATTTCTGAGGAACAACTACGGTGGCCCTTGGATCAACTACTCTGAGGCTCCGGAGGAGAGGAAGGCGTTCTGGTTTGCGCACTTCCAGGTAAAAGTATATTAAATAAATCCTCTAATTTATGCATATTCGTGATGCTAACTTAATGAATTATTTATTGTAGCAAACGTATTTTTATCCTCCGCATCGGGCCGAGTTGATCGAGCGGCTCTTTCCTACCGTTGCCGCCAAGCTTATCCG
Source organism: Iris macrosiphon (assembly GCA_036927795.1). Classification (NCBI taxonomy): domain Eukaryota; kingdom Viridiplantae; phylum Streptophyta; class Magnoliopsida; order Asparagales; family Iridaceae; genus Iris; species Iris macrosiphon. Next base: position 225,616,294 of record JAYESA010000006.1, read on the forward strand.
AGATGCTCTGGATGACCAGAAGGCTTGTGATCGTGCTGGAAAACCGATCCAAGGTTGGATCACGCCTGAGCAGTGGACTGCGATGAGGGCTAGATTCGACGATCCGAGCTACAAGGAAAGGTCTAAGAAGGCCAATGCGGCTAGGCAGAATGCTGCCAAGTGGTGTGGTGGCTCGATTCCGATGACGGAACATTTCCGTCGTTTGGTATGTTTTTTCTTTTAAAATATATTATTTTAATATAAGTACCATAAAATGGTACTTGGAAAAAATATTTAAGTTTAGTAATAAAAAATATATTTTTAACAGGTACAGAGGGGTGAGGATGCAAACATGGTGACCGTCTTCTTGGCCACCCATCGCAAGGACGGAAATCTCATTGATGAGAGGGCCTCACAGACCTATGTAAGTATTACTTTACTTTGTGTTTATTTTAATATAACTTAGGCAATTATTGAGTTTCCAAACCTTTTCTAGGCCGAGTATCTTAGGCTTCGTGAGCGGGCGACTGCTAGTGCACCTACACCTGGAGAGGCTGGTGCTTCGTCGCAGCCCGGTCCATCTCCGTCGGCGGACGACCTGTGGGTGACCGCAGCTGGTGGTCTCCAGAGGGGTACGTACTACGGTACGGGCTCCTATGGCGCCCTGGTTGCGACGCAGTCATCTAGGGCCTCCCCGACAGCTGTGCATTCCACACACCCCTCGCAGTCGCAGCCCTCGCAGTCGTCGGCCAGAGTCCAGGAGGCCGTCCAGGAGGCCGTTGACCGTCAGATTGCGTCTCTCCGTGACGACTTGCTGCGAAGTATGGAGGACCAGTCCCTGTCCCAGCCGCAGGCGGACGATCCGATGCTTATCGCACGATTGGATATGCTCGACCGCAGCATGACGGAGCTACGAGAATTGACAAATGATATTAGAGCCTCCAATGATCGCAACATCATGGAGCTGCAGGCGTCACAGCTATCGATGGGCGAGAAGCTGACGAGGATGCATGCGTCACAGCTATCGATGGGCGAGAACCTGACGAGGATGCAGGATTCAATGGGTGATAGCAGTACGAGGCTGTTATCTACCCTGGATTCTTACAACCAGCGACTCGCAGACTTGGAGCGGGCACGGCCGCCACCGACGTCACTGCCTTCTCCATTGACATCGGTGTCGATTCCACGGGACGAGTATGAGGAGTTGTTATCCTTGAAGCGTGCCGCTGGTCAGCCTCCTGCAGATCCGTAGTAGTCTAGTTATTTTTATTATTATTTATGAATTATTGGTACTTCAACAATAGACATGATGTATGATGCTTCTTGTGGTCTTGAATTTTTTAGTTAATTTAATTGGATTATATAGTTATCCACATTTAATTGGATTGATACTTCTTGTGGTTTTTAATTTAATTGGATTATATAGTTAACTAGATTGAATCATGTTGGTGTGTATGATGAAGATGCTGTAAAACTGCAGGGAATCACCAATATTGATTCTGGAAATTTTTTTATTTATTTATTTTTTTAAATTAGCGACGTTATTAGCGACGTGTAGCGACGCTTAGCGACGTTAATTTACGTCGCTAATTACGTCGCTAATCAGCGACTCTGTAAAATGTCGCTAACTTCGTCGCTAATGACGTCGCTAAAGTCGTCGCTAAGCGTCGCCAATTGCTGACATGGCAAGTATAGCCAGGTCATTAAAGACGTCGGTGTAACGTCGCGATTGACGTCGCTAATCAGCGATGTTTAGCGACTTTAATAAACGTCGCTTTTTAGTGACTTGGCGTCGCAAAACGTCGCTAAATTTAGCGACACATTAAAGTCGCTAAAAAACGTCGGCATAGCGACGTTTAGCGACGTTTTTTGTTTTAGCGACTTGGTATTTTCCGACTGCTTCAGAACGTCGCTAATTACGTCGCTAAACCTAATTAGTGACGATTTATTGTTATTTAGCGACGTTTTTAGACGTCGCTAATTTGACTTTTTCTGGTAGTGGTTTGCCGAAAGCGTAACGGAGGTATGATGCCGCCTGGGTCATCGTCGATCGACTCACCAAGTCAGCTCACTTTCTTCCTATCAAAAGTACTTGGAGTACCGACCCTCTGGCCTAGATCTACCTCAACGAGATCGTTCGACTCCACGGCGTGCCCGTATCCATTGTGTCCAATTGATATAAACAATTCTTATCGCGCTTCTGGGAAAGCCTTCAGTCAGCAATAGGGACAAAGTTGAAGTTCAGCTCCGCCTACCATACTCAAACAGACGGCCAAACAGAACGGGTCAACCAAATCCTCGAAGACATGCTACGACTCTGCACCTTGGACTTGAAGACTAGTTGGGACAAGCATCTACCGTTAGCCAAATTTTTATACAACAATAGCTATCAATCCAATATTCAGATGTCGCCGTATGAGGCATTGTATGGACGAAAGTGCAGATCCCTGATCTTTTGCGATAAAGTTGGTGAACGGTAAATTCTTGGCCCTGAACTTATGGAGCAAACCGTCCAGAAGATTCGCTTGATCCGTGAACGGCTGAAGGTAGCACAGAGTGGTCTGAAAATCTACTCAAACATGCACCGACGACCTCTTGAGTTCCTAGAAGGCGATCGAGTATTCCTCAAATTCTTGCCCATGCAAGGATTTACCAGATTTGGAGCAAAGGGGAAGCTAAATCCAAGATTCGTCGGCCCGTTCGAGATACTAAAGCGAGTCACCCCAGTCGCATATCAGAGTACCCAGCCACCGTCATTATCTGACGTGCACGATGTCTTCCATGTTTCACATCTTAGGAAGTACGTGTACGACCCGAGTCTTTTGATGGATCTTGATCAACGGGACCTAAAGGCATACTTGACTTATGTTGAACAACCTGTGCGGATCTTGGATCGCAAAGAGAAGTTGCTTCGAAGTCGTTCGGTTACTCTCGTGCGCGTGCTTTGGCAAAATCGTCGAAGAATCGACTTGGGAGGTTGAGTCTGAGATCAGGAAAATGTTTCCTTCATTGTTTCATAGTAGTACATTTTATTCCTAAGTTTCGTGGACAAAACTTATGTCTCCCCCATATTTTAGATTAGGGATATTTTTGTCTTTTCATAAATTAATGTATAAATGATTGCATGATATTACTTATATTTAAATTGCCGTAATTTTATTTCATTTTTGTGCCTTACCGTTGTTTCGATATTGGGAGCGATACCCTAGCTTTTGCCTTCCAACAAATTCCACAACCTTGTCCTAGATATGCCCGCCTTCCATTCTGACCCTTTGTGTAACTTATAATTATGTTCTCTTGTGCTTCATTTTAGCCACACAATTTTTGTCACGGACGTTATTATTTAAATCTGAATAAATTCAACTTTGTATTCTTGTGCGTTCCAATCGAAATTGGAGACACAATCTCGATCCATTTTGAGCAACCCAAATTAGGGTAATGTTCTATTCTAAGTCTTCTATGTTCATGACACTTGTGTCCCACCTAATTTTAGCCCCATGTACTTGTAATTAATTTTAGAATACCACTTGCATTTATTTTAAATAAATTAAATTCATAAATCTCACTTTGTGCAATTTTCTAATTGTTGGACACTTTGTGCAAAAGTGCATTGAGGTATCCACCTCCGTTGGATACGACACTTAAATAAATCCATTTTCCCTTCATGTGTATTTTCCATAATTTTTGGGAGTGTGTAATTCAACACCAACCTCCTTGAACCATGACCCTCCAAACCTTGAACCAATTGAACCCTAGCCATTTATTTTAAACCTATTTGAATCCTGGCCCTTGAAATCCTACATGAGAAGGCCCAATCCTAAGAGGGCTTTGACCAAGTCAATTTCTAGGTCAAACCAAGACCTACACATATAAATAATCATTTTTCCTTTTCTATTTTTCCTAAAACTAAACCTAGAAATAAACTTCTCAGCCGACCTATTCTTCCTGTTCACCATCTACTTCCTCCCGCCGCTCCGACCAGTCCCCCGCCGGCCATTTCCGCCTGGACCGGAGGAGACCTGCCTCCATCCCGTTCGCCTCCACTAGACTTCCCCCTCCGCCTGGGCTAACCGACCGGATCACGACAACCTATCCCGACGCCGGAGCCACCTCGACAGCACGAACCCCTCGCCGCGGACCCGCTGCCCATCCCGACCACCTGCCGATCTTCCCCGACCGTCCACCGGAACACCCCGCAGGAACCCGCTGCCACTTCGATGAGCCGCCGATGACCCCGACTACATCTGAACCCTCCCTCGACCGGCCTCCACCAGCACCACCACCGGCACCATCCTCCTCCGTCCACGAACAGACTCATACCCGAGCTCCGCCTCGTCGACGTCTCCTCCCTGATCCCTCCGTTCACCCGCCTACCTCCGCCTACTCCCACTTTTCTCCCATCCTCCTTCACCGTCGGGCTCGACCCGTGTACGACCCATCAACCCAGCCCGACTTTCCTCCACGATGTCCCCTTCCCGGCCACTTCATCGCCGGACGACAGCAGCCTCCGACCACCTGGCCATTATTCTCGGCCATCCTTCTCGCGTGGAGCCATCCCCAACTTCGAACCCCGTCAGAGGTGCTGCACCCCGCCTCGTCATCTCCTCCCCGTCCTCATCGCCACAACCTTGCTGGAATACCTCGTCATCGTCACCATCATCTTCATCATCATCTCCACCGTGATCATCGCCTTCACCATCACGATCACCTTCACCACCATCGTCGTTGTCATCACCATCACCTTAACTATCATCCCTCATCATCACTATCATCATCATAACCACCCTCGTCACCATTATCATTATCATCATCATCGACCCTACCTCGTCATTGTCGTCACCATCGTCGCCATCGTCGTCGTGTCCCACCTCGCCGGAGACGGACCACCGTAGTTTCCCTCGACTCCGTGCACGCCCGCGCAGGTTCGTTCCTGCCCTCCTTCAGGATTTTGTACGTATGTGTATAATATGCATTTAGTATAGGTATGTTTAGTTATTCATTAGTATATGTAGTATGTATATTATTCGATTTAGTATATGAATATAGCTATTATGTGTATATTGATATACATGTACGTAGATATATCTTTAAAGTATAGTCACCAAATTGGTATGTATGTATGGTACATGTATTAGTATATGTTGAAACATATTTTGGTATATATATATATATATATATATATACATATATATATAATATAATTCTCAAGTAAGTATATATATATATACATACGTATATGTATTGAAACATGTATCTAGTACATGTTTAATATATATATGTACACAATAAAATCTATTAAGTATGTATATACATATATCTATTATAATTGTAATTAATTAGTATTAATGTATATGATTGATAATAATATGTATTATATGTCTATCTACTAGATGATCCACTTGTGACCACGTAGCATGTTAGCAAACTGCCATATGTATACTGACGTACTGGCAAGACCCGTATCATTGACTGTTTGTCTTGCACAGCAATAACAGACGTGACACCCGTACAATTGACGCACACTTGACCTTAGTTGACCAGAGCCATACCTAGCGTAGCCCCTGAGTTCAGTGTATTTTTATTGTGTGTTAGTGTAATGTCTGATGCAATATTATATTATTTAATGATGTCTATAGGATTGTTGGATTGTTCAGACAAGACCTCGAAAACCGGACATTGTTATTGCCAGCAGCAGGACCCCCAGGCGAGTACATTCTCTAACAGTTTTTATTATGTTGATTATCTCTATAACTCTTGTTGTATAGCGTACATGACTCTGACACTGTTGTTTACACGAGTTGGCATTATCAAGACCTATCACGAGGAGTCGTGATTTGGAATCCATCGTGCTAGATGGGAAAAATGGGGAAATATTAGTAGCTTATGTGATCATACCCAAACTTTACATGAATCATAGCTCACCCACACCTCACGTCGGTGCAGCCTGACCATTACATGCCTCATAGCCTGTTATGTGTGACTAGCCTGACTATTGCTCGTATCATAGCTATCCAGATGGTTAGCCTGACCTTACATGAATCATAGCTAGTCATACATAACAAGCCTGATCAGTCCCAAGCCGATCACATGATATGCTGATGTTTCACACACTTAGTTAGATGTTCTTGACATGTATCTCTAGTATATTGATCTAGCATCTCTACATGTTCTAGTCATGATTCTAGCATTCACATATATATCAGTTCATTGTTCTAGCGTGTACTTATATTTCTATTTTATTGCTAGATGTACATTGATGATGACATATGCTCTAGTATTCTATTTATTCCAGTATTCCATTTATTCCTGTATTCCTTTATTTCCAGTATTTTTTATTACCAGTATTCATATCTGTCTTGTATTTCTTTACACCGTGTTATAGTTTTTGTCAATATACATGGAACTGCTATTAGTGCTTGTACTTCGTTCCAATCCTGACTGGATATTTTTTTCCAGACTGTGACATAGAGGACTTGTTTCCAGCGCACTTGGAGACTGGATGTTATTGATTGCAGGTTAGATTATTTATTGTTGTTTAGACTTGTCTTGTATTTTATTTGCTTTCTTCGATATCTCATCGTGCTCGAATTTATGTGATTGAGTATTCCGTATTATATTGTGATATCTGTGCCTCCTTATGGAGTTGGATATTCATGTGAGATTGATTAGATAGTTACATGACCTAGACAGCATTTTACCGCCGATGCTGCGGCGTAGGCTGGACGTACCCACACACTCGTGCCCCTATACCGGGTGTGGGTCGTGACAACTTCTAATTAGTTGGTTAGGATATGGTGCCCCGTTCCCCCTATTCGGGGAGCACGGCTAAGAAATACAAGTCGGTATCATTCGATCAGGATAGATTAAATCAAGATCTTATCCTCGTTATGGATTTGTTTCTTCAGAATCGATTTCCATATTCAGTAGACCGTGCCCCGAGGATGGACTTAGCGGCAGAGTCAAGAGGGACCTCTCCGCTGCAATTTTTTTTGCCTAATTTTTGCTGTCACCTTGTTGCTTTCGTGCTTTTGAGTTGGTTTTTGGATTTTGTGTTTTCTTGAACGATTTTAATGGATTTCATTACTTTCGTTATTTGAATTGTATTCCATTCCGAGCTTGGAAATAGTATAAGAGGTATTGATCAGCTATTCGGGGCAATACAGGTGATCGTGCAGTAGACATCGTGCGAACGGAGTCTTGAAGCACCTCTTTCCTTTTCTTTCTCCAACCAACTTGTGAGTGGCTATATTCGATTCAGTTGACCCTTCTTCCAAGTTTTCACATCTAAAATTGTAATCCCCCTCGATTTATTCTGTAGATAGTCAGGGTTAGATTTGGAAAATTTTGGTTTTGGTAGCAGATGTCGAGGTTTAGAGTTGAGTCTGTCTATTATTTTAATTCATTTAATTAAAACCCTTGGCGCGCCCTATCATTGCTAATTTATTCGGAGCCCAATATCAGTCCATAAATTCCATTCAATTATTATACTTCTGACTTGACCCGCCAAATTAGGCACTGGACTTTTCCGTCACTTAATATCAGTTTTCGTTGTGCTCTAAATTAATTGTGCAACTTTCCGAAAATCGTAACCCATATTTAATTTCGTGTTGGACACCTGTGTCGTTACCCTCAATTTTGAGATACCAACTTAACCCGTTGAGCCGGACCGACTAAAGGGTCCAAGACTGACTCCAAGCCCCCACCATTTTTGACATTTGCGTCATTTCCGAATTTTGACCCCAAGTGCCTCCATTTAATTCAAAAGCGCGGGACACTTTAATTCTATTTAAATCGAGGATACCAATTTTGCCTAATCCTATTTTAATCCTTAATAAATCCCGTTGGCCATAAAATTAAACCCGTGCTAAACCCCCAACACCCCCTCGCCATGCAAACCATCACCCGCGATTTTCTCCACAATTTTAGCGTCATTTTATGTGTTCGTACAATTTCCCGAATTTAAGGGGCTAAATTACAATTTAGTAATTTTAGGTGCCCTCACCCCATTGGCCAAACCAAATGGAGAGGTCACAAAATTGGGTCCTAATTACACCCATCCATTCACCACTCTACATGAAGAAATTATTTTTCTTCATGACAAATCATATCCCTCCATTTTGAATAGGAGCATCTCCACCCTCCATCCATTCATAATCCCCTATAAAACATCACATCACCCACCCTCACAAACTCCAACCGGCCCTAATCCCAAGGGAAACTAAAAAGAAAACCCCCTCTCTCTCTCCTCACTCATCCATATTTTTCTCCATTCAAAGAACCCCTTCCTCCATTCTTATCCTTCTTCTTCCTGCATTTCTTCTCCCTCCTTCTCACTAACAACCCGACTCTAGCTTCAGCCTACTCCGGCTGACTCCGGCCCGACTCCGGCGGAGTGCCGACTGCCACCCGCTCCGGCCTGTCCCCGACTCCGCTGGACACTACACCCAGCCGCCCGCGGTGCCTCTTCCCGTCGGTACTGTGAGCTTCCCCGCTCCGCCAGGCTGAGCAACAGCCGACTCCGGCCTCTTCCCGCCGGTGCTGTGAGCTTCCCCGCTCCGCCAGGCTGAGCAGCAGCCGACTCCGGCCTCTTCCCGCCGGTGTTGTGAGCTTCCCCGCTCCGCCAGGCTGAGCAGCAGCCGACTCCGGCCTCTTCCCGGCCATGTCGCGCCTTGCACTACCACAGTGACGGCGTCTTCTCTGGCCACCCTCCACTCGCAGCACCGCCAGCTCCACCCTCCACCTCCACGAATCAGATATCGAGCAACCTCAGCAGCTCCCGGCCGGAGCTTCTCTGCTTGGTCGAGTCGACCACAGTCGCTCCCGACCGGAGCTCCTCCGTATGGTCGACGAGCTCGACCACAGCAGCTCCGGACCGGTCCCGTTCTGCCACGTCCATTGTGCAACCACCTCCGGTCGAGCAACTGAGACACCTCCACACGACGGCTACCTCCGGCCACCACCCCACGGCGAGCCGGCCACGCCCCTTCCCTGCATCTCCATGGCCGAACCCCCCCCCGTTCCCGCTGTATCACGACCATCACCTCCAACCACGACGTCCAGTCCACCGCCTGCGTCCTTCCCCCACCTCGCTGTCGACCCCACCGGCCAGCATCGCCACCGCATCGCCGAGGTGAAACACTCCCCCTCTCTATATTGTTGTATAAATTATTTGTGTATGGCTTGTGTTTGTTTGTGAACTTAGTTAGGGTTAGGGTTAATGCAAATTATGGGAGTAAATGTTATAACAAGTGTTAATGGTATGTGAGTTTACTATAGAAATGGTATTATAGAATGTATACTTCGAGGCATGAGAATTATAGGTATATTGCCAGTAGGGTGCAGATGTGCTAGGGATGATAAGTTAGTGCGTTGCATCTAATTAATTTATGCATATTGATTATTGCGAAGAGCAGTTTTAAAGTGTTGTGAAATGATGCTGTGATTTATCATCGAGGAGTAGTTTTTACCGTGAGATGGTGTGCGATATCAGACCATTACACTGTGATTGAGGACAAATAATAGTAATGAATTTAAATTGAGGAGGGGTTTTATTATGAAATGATAATGGGTGTATATATATTGAAGGCTATAAATAATTAATAATTTATTCGAGGATGATGTTTAAAATATGCGGGATAATGTCTGTAAAGACCCGAGGCAAAATTAAGGAATTGATCTTGGTTTGAACCACCGAACATCGTGATGAATATAGTAAGATTTAGGTTTGATTTGATGATATCGTATAGAGGATTAATTTGAGTAGATATAACATACTCCGAGTCAACCTTGGCCAACCTCTAGCGTCGTGACCCTGTGAGTTATAGCAGATTTTGAGCATGTGATTAGGCGTGTGTCATATCTCATTTCAGTCTCGTGATAGTTATTGATTGAGCTTGTATCTCGTCTCTAGGTACCGCGGGACCTGAGGACTTGGACGTGGTACCGGATCCCCGTCATCAGTAGCCGCACGCAGGCAAGTGTACCTTGCCACCCTGTATTTTAGTTACAGATATTTATTATTTCGTTATGTACATTGTGCACGTATTTATGTTGATGTTCGGTACTTCGCGTCCGGTTCACAACCGGGTGAAGACGTACGTCGTAACATCTTAGGAAGATTATTGTTGATTCGTAGCATCTCGATATGCGTACATGAGTTTATCGATACCCCAGGACACACTCATACACTGTGATCATGCCAGATTCCTGTATCTTGATACTGACATCATGATCAGAGACTGGAACGACCTTAGGGTCGCGTCTGTTGAGTTATTTCCGTGTGTCGAGACTGTTAGATAGAGGTTCAGGTTCAGCGCACCATCGTTGACCGCTTGGGAAGGGGAAGACAGTTACTAGACGCTTGGGCTCCTCTGAACGCGCTTATATATGTATATGTAGTGATCCTGTATTCTAGAGTAGTGTATCACCCGTGTGTCTCTGTGCTCGGAGCTACGGTACGCCCCGTGTGTCTCTGCGTTCGGAGCTTCGGTTTTATTTTGGACAGCCCACGCGTCGAACATTGTCTTTAAGCTGTGTCACAATTGTTTGGTTATGATAGAGTACCCTGTCGTGCACTTGTACTTTCTGTTACTTGGTTTGTTGTACTTTTATACCTTGTTACGTCCCTCTGAGGACCTGGTTCCCTGCCAGTTTTACAGCATAGGTGATTACGGAGCATTTGGAGTTGTTGTAGGAGTTGCATGTCTTGCGGGCATGGTACCAGGTACTCACATTATATCTACCGACATTATGGTTATTTTATATTGTTTATTTTATCTGCTGTTGTAGCCTAGTTTTTTTTTCTATAGACTCATACTTCTCTCGAGTCTATTCGAGTTAGTGTGTAATTGGACGGCCGACTCTAACACATATAGCTCTTTCTTGTATACTGTTGTACATTGTGGATTAAGACATAGATGTTTACATTTATGGGATATCTAGATAGTGCCCTTTTATATTACAGCTTATACGTATTCGAGTCAGACCAGAGTCTGGTCGACTGCGTAGCTGGCGTGTCACGTATTCCTGGTCCTACGTATTTTGGGACTGGGGCGTGACAAAAATCTTGCATTCTTGGTTGTTCCGATCAAATGATACCATAATAACTAAAAGATGCCAAGATAAAAAGGAATAGACTTGGACTACTTTATGCTTGTCAATCAACTTGTGAAAGGTTACCTTATTTTATGCTAGTTCGGTTAGAATTTTCTTTATACGCTTCAAATTTAAGTTGGAATGTATACTTTTTCTATAAATTTTTCTATGTATAGAACTCACCCTACTATGCATTATTATTTTTCGGAGATAAATAAAGTCATTTGAGTAGTGGAATATCCTGAACAAGAAGACTATGCAAAATAGATCTTACCCTGTTATTTGTCCCGTGCTTGTATTGCCCTGAATTGCCTCGATTGATAACTTAGTAGAATTCTCTTGATCACGGACAACTTGTGTACAAGGTCTTAGTTCCTGCAGACAGTCGCTGGGGCACTGGCACCAATCTGATCCGGACGAAACTCCTGATAGTCGCTTGCTATAGGACGAAATGGTCTGTAATGCCCTGTCTATGCGTTGCTCGTCATTCCATCCCGAGACTAGAACCGTCCACTTTGGTAACGTGTTAGTGATCCCCACATACATTTAAACCTGTGCAAGCTAATTTGTGTCTTCGTGGCAGGGAAGGACATGGTAAGTATTGTGCAGGTGGTTCAGATATGCAGGTAAAAGTTACCGAACGGTGGCATGCTTACTTCAGTAAATTTTTATATTAATGCTTGCTTATAAAATAAACTAAGGCAAGATAGAAAGACCACAAATAACTTGCATGCTTTCAAATAAACAACGTATTGATTGGTATAATTGGGTTAGCTCACCTTCACCAGTGTATTTTGTACTGAACCTCGTTGAAACAGGTTCCCCGCACCAATGAGATCCTGCGAGGAGCTGAAGCTACTTCCCATTCCATTCCATCAACCGGCAAGTTCCGATCGTGCCTTAGTAGAAGCATTTTGAAGATCCAGGAGCTCTCACACATAACTCATGCAGATCCGAGGATAATCGATTGTCCCGCCTGGAGGTCTTAATATTTTGAAGCTTTAGTAAATGATGTAATGTACATAACTTCTATCTCATTTTGAGTCCACTTTTGTAAGCCCATGTGGCAATTATCTGACTCGTTCAAGAGTTTGTAAAAAGATATTCATTATCAATAAAGAGAACTTTTCCATATTTTAATGTTTTATTTTAATTATCTGCGTACTCTAAATATGTGCTCGTTATATAAAAATACCTTGGCCTTGTGCGATGCTCAACCTAGGCATGCACGATGTCACGTCCGGGGGACGACTATCGATTCCACGAAATAGGGGCGTGACATGAACATCTCTAATGGAAACCGCCTTCGACACATCTCCATTGCCCATCTTCAACGTTCCATAGTGGCCTGTTGTGTATGTAGCAAATAGTGACCTGTTATGAGATACGTGCGCTGAAGCACCTGAGTCCACCTGCCAAGAGTTTTTATCGCAGGCGAGGTTCATAATTACCTCATTACCTACAATGATTATGTCGCCTCCATGTGTCGAGGTCGCCGCTGTAGTGTTCTCACTTTGCTTTCCCTTATCGCCCTTCTTCTCCCTCTTCCAAGCGAAAAAGTTTCGCTTGATGTGGCCCTTCTTGCCACAATGGTAACACTCTGAGTCCTCGTACCAACCCTTGGACCTTCCCTTGCTTTTGTCTCTGCCACCGCATGGACCCCTATTTTATCCCTTTCGCGGCTCTCTGAAACAAGCGCCTTTAAGTTAGATGTGGATGAAGTTCCCTGAGAACGTCTCCGCATCTCTTTATTCAGTACCCCGCTCTTGGCAAACTCCAGACTGACCACGCCTTCCGGAGCAGAAGCAATCCAAAACACTCGTACGGTCTCCCACGAGTCTGGCAATGTACACAGCAGCCATATTCCCTGAACCTCATCGTCAAAATTGACTCCCATCGAGGATAGATGGTCAACCATATCCTAGAACTCACTCAAGTGATCCGTAATAGACGCCCCATCTTTGTACCACAGACCCATCATCATCTGGATCAGGAATAATTTATTTACTCCGATCTTCTTCGCATACAAAGATTTCAACTTATACCACAGTGTACTCGCATGCTCAATACTGGCAACGTGGTTGTACACATTCTCGTCAATGAACTGCCTGATGTACCCACACACCTATATATGCTTGAAATTCTAGTCCTCTTCGGATTTGTCACTAGGCCTCTCGGAACAAATACCAGCAGATGCAGCTTCTTGACAAATAGCATATCGTTTATCTTGCTCCTCCAGTAATGATAGTTAGTACCGTTCAGGTTTACCATGCGCACCGGCTTCGCGTCTATCTCTCCTTCCTAGTTTTCCTGTCAACTCCTGACCCCCTTCTGAAATTTCAGAACCTGGCTCAGATACCACTTTGTTGGGAACGAAAGTGCGGAAACTGTTTTCTAAACCAGAGAGTACCTGCGAGAGAACCGAGCAAAATACACAAACCAAAAAATCCAAACACAAATCGCAGACACATAGATTTTTGACGTGGAAAACCCTTGCTGGAAAAATTACGGGACGATCGGAGTCCAACCCTGAAAAGCCTCCACTAATGGAATAAGAAATACACTTACTCCTTACAAACTTCTCACCGATCTAAACGGATCACCACAACTATTTTGGAACAGAAAATAGATTATAACCACGAAAAAGAAAGATAACGAGAAATACCCGAAACTGATCTCCTTCTTCGAAACGGCCTCCAACTCTTCTTTCTCCTCTCCATTGTTGCAATGGCACTCTTGCCTCCTTTTCTCTCCTTGTTGCTATTTTTTTAGAGAGCTTGATATATTTTAGGGCCAGGAGACACCTATATATAGCCTAAACCCACAACTAGCATTCCTATTATAGATAGAAATATCCAATTTAAATCCAAATCTATTGACATATTCCTATTATATGTAGGAATATCCCATCCAAATCCATTGAGATATTCCTATTACATTTAGGAATGTCCAATCCAAATAAATTAAGGAATTCCTATTATATATAGAAATACTAAATCCTACTCTGGAATATTTTTTACATCGGTTGGGAACCCCACCCACTCCAACAATTTTATCACCTATCTATAGCCAATAATTATATTGAACTAAATTTAAAATTTATTTAGATATTGTCCAAAAAAAATGTTATAAAAATCTTATTGACATAATAATTTTTAAAAAAGAGAAAAGAAAAACAAAACAAAGAAAAAAAAATCAAAAGATAGCTACCATTTCGTGCATGCCAGTGAACGATAGAGGAATGATCATTTATGGTATATGGACTTCCATGACATGACACAAATATGATATTTATTTTGATTTTTCATATTATATTTTAAATTTTATGGTCGCGTGTGATACATGTCCATTAAAACTATTATTTATATTTTGAAATTTTTTGAGTTACCCCTACTTTATTTACCATATTTTACCATGCACCCCACTTGTTTTATCATAATGTATAAGTCCTCCCACTTTTGACGAAATCCGTCCACGGTTGATGGTCAACCCATTTGACCCAAAATTTTGGACGAAAATATCCCCCCTCATGTAATGTCTTATCCCATGCACCCGACTCCGCTCCCCTGAGCTCGGCCTCGCCCTCCTCTTTCCCGTGCCGTCGCGCTCGTGCCCTCCCCGCTCCTTATCCCCCCTCCCACTCTCTCCTCCCCAACTCTCTGCCCCCGACATCCCTCCTTCTTCGACGTTGGCAGCGAAAGGGGGAGGGGGACACAGCAACAACCGTCACAGCAGCAGCAGCCATCACAGCAGCAGTGTCATCGCATCAACAACAACAGAGCCATCGTAGCAGAACAGTAGTAGCTTGGTCCCATCCTTCTCTTTCTCGTGCCGCCGCGCTCGCCCCCGCAGCAACAACAACAATAGCAGCATCTAGCGCAGCTAGCGAGGGGGTCAACTGTCACGCCCCAGTCCCAAAATACTGAGGGACTAAACACGTGGCAATGACCAGCAGCACACACTGATGGGCAAACCCAATTTAATGAACCCATCATGGTGTACTTAAGCTGTAATACAACAATAAGGGCTATGGTACTAATCTCATCCACAGAAATAAATACAATCAATATGAAATATAAAGCAACATCAAGTCTCAATAAAATATATCTTGGGGAACAACCCAAAAATGAGTTTGATACAACAGTTCAATAGACAGGAAATAAGAGTCCAACAATAGAAATAACTGAGTAAAATAACCAGATACTCGGGAGAAATCCTCAGCGATCACCTCTTCCTCTAGTGATGGTACTGCTCTAATGTTTGCTCCTGTCCCGTACACCTCAGGGTAGATCTCCTCTGCAAAACCTGGGGACATAATCCGGATTCCAGGTCCTTAGGGGACATAGCAAGGTACAAGAATAACTCAAGACAAAATAAATACAGTATATAAATAAAAAGAATCAATAGGGCAAACTAAGTAACCAACTAAGTGATATGCAAATGAGAGCATTAATCATACTCAGGCTAAAACTACCATAGGCACTGTGTCGGAGAAACCCATAGCAACATTTATCTCGAAGGGCCAGAACTTATGCCAAAGCTCTGTGTCAGAGTCTAAGGCATATCCAGAAAACTACATATATATAATATAATCAGCCTTTAATATGGTAATACTCTCCCCACCCAATGTAATTATACGTCTCATGTCCACGACGTCTTATGTCCATGTCACGCAAGATCATGACCTCTAACTGATGCAGCGAGTCATAATGATAGCTAAGCATATGAATAAAGTCTATGTCACGAATCCTATAAACCTACACAAAATTACCATGAATATCTCAGGAAGATTCTGTCTCTTGAACAGTATCAAGTGTCCTATGGTATGACGTACTTGATAATGCAAGCACGAAGATATATAGGGTAGCGATATCAATCTCTATGTGACGTTACACAACTCCGCGTACGGTGTTGACATCCGAATATTATTCGGATGCTAAGCAATATCGCACGGTCCTAGGTTGAACAGATACATAATATAAATAATTCAAGGAAATAATATGATACAAATGCTGCAAGTATGGCAAGGTACACTTGCCTGGGGTTTGGTTTCCAACTGCTGCTCTGGTATCAGCGGGATCTGCAGGTACTCCTCCAGTTGCTGAAATAAATATTACCATCATGTTCAGAAGATATCAAATAGCTAGAATTTTCTGTCCATAAGTCCAATTTGGACACAGGGGCAAAAGTGACAGTTTCTGGTCAAAGCGGGGTCCACATGTGTCCCACTTCGCACCGAAAAATATGCCAGAGACAAAGTTCTCCAAATTTATCGAAATTAGTGTTTATAAGTCCAGAACGACGATACGAACCCAACAGAATATCCAGAACTGGATTCCGATAAGTCGATCACAAAATTGTCCGTCAAGTGGAGCCGTGGGGCCTACGATACGGGATTTTGCCAACTTTCTCAGAATCGAACCAAACTTGGGTCACAGGACCAGCGTATTGCTATGAGTCCGAAGGCGTAAGTTTTATTTCGATACGACAAGCATACACGAAGTTACAACGAGTTTCAGAACAAGGCCGATACGGGGTGTTGTCGACAGATACGCGTTGATTTCGATGTGCACGCACATCCTAATCAACTTTCGTGAAGTCCGTATTGACGGCGCCCACCTTTCGGTGAAGTTCGCACACGATCAAGTCACCTCGTTTAGCGGGGCGTACCCAGTTCCGGGGAAATCAGGATTTTTAAATAACCAATATTTTGGTCACTTTTACCCTCGAATATATTACAAACTACAGCTCAATAAATTGAACTAAAATAGGGTTTTAAAATTTGGTCATATGGTCTAAATTACTGTTCAGTTGATTTTTAGAAATAATTAACAGGTTGCACGCAAAACGATCATGAATTGGGGAGTTCGAGATAAATTCTAAATTTTCAGAAATAAGGGTTATTTTTCTGTTTTTGCGTCGCAGTTTGCGACCGACACAGGACGCGATACCCCGAACAAATTGTACGGGTTTCGAGAGGGTCACGCAGGGAACACGCACAATTCGACAGAACGAAAAATGGATCAATGTACAGAGAGAAACGCAGGTTAGAAGGGGGATACCTCGCGGATGCTGTTGACGCGATAGGAGGCGGCGCGATGGGGCATGGCGGCGGCTGCGACAGTTGCTGGGGCCGTGGGGGTCGTCGTCGGCGGTCGGGGAAGTCGCCGGAGCTCGGTGGCCGCTGGATGGCAGTGGCGATGGTGAAGGGTGTTCGTCGGGGGGGCTGAGGTCACCGCGAGGAAGCTCAGCGGAGGACGGTGTGGTGGTGGTGGCCGACGGTTAGGGGAGGGGGATCGTCGGCCGGCGGTTGTAGGAATCGGAGCGGCGGGGAGGCGAGGAGGCGGCGGCAAAAATAACCGGAGGGGAAACGGCGGGGAGGCTGTTGGGGATCGGGGGTTACACAGTTACTGTGTATTAGGATAGTGGGTCGGGTCGGGTTCTGGGTTCGGATCCGACCCGACCCGCTAGGGTTTAAATTAGGGTTCGGTTCAGGATGCTTGGTTCGGTTCGGTTTAATAAACCGGTTGGGTTCAGCTCGGTTTGTTTTGGTTTATTTAGGTTTATTTAGGTTTATTTTAAAACTTAGATTTTAGGTATTTAAAAATAGTTCTTGAGTCAAATAAATTCCAAAAAAATTACAGTAAGTCTAATTATTTATTTTACGCTCAAAAATATTATTTTTATAATATTTTAATATTTAATAAAATCACAAAATTTATTTAATACCATAAAATATTTATTTTAATTAGTTAAAAATTACATAAAATTCCCGAAAATTTGTTTTTATATTCTGAAAAAATCTTAGGTTTTACAATCTAACCCCTTAAGAGGATTGCATCCTCGCAATCAAAGAATAACGAAACATAACCGGTCAGAAGAGATGACACGGTTGCAAAATATGTTTGAAAGCATGACAAAAAAAAAGACTCATGATCAAGGAGAATTTGAAGGATGAGGGTTAAACAAAACACATAGGTAAGGAATAATGTATTTTTCTAGACAATGAAAGTTAGGTAATTCAAGAGTGAAGGAAATCTGGTTAGAGCAAAAAAAACTACATCTTAGAAAAACTAGGCTATCAATTATTAATAAGTTCAAAATACTAGGTTTAGGGATAAGGTCATGAACTAACAGGCACGTGCTAAAGCATTACTAGAAATAGACATCTATGAATATCTTAAATCTTACGCATATTCTCTACTCCACGAGTCTGCGCGTCCTCCATTGTCATTGCAAAAACTTGTCCGCGTCCTTATGTGGTGCCCTCTGCTATTGCTGGGCTTGCTGGAAGAGGGCTGCTCGTGGTGCCAAGGGTGGCCTCGGTTGATATCCTCCTGGTGCTGGTAGAGCTTGTCGGATTCCCATTGGTGCTCCTTCTCGACGCTAAGGGCAATCCCTTACCGAATGCTGACGGGATCCGCATGCTAAACACAATCCCAATCTGCGTCAGCATTCCTTGGCGAGATGGCATGCTTTGCCACAGTAGTGACGAGTAGAAAGGACTATTACTAGTGGTGTAGATGCTCTCTGTTGTGGATTCATCTGTTGTCGCTTTGCTGACGAGTAGAAATGACAAGTAGGTAGGGTTCTTGGTGCTGCTCTCTGCGGTATATTCCTCTGGAGTCGCTTTGCAGAATCCCCTTGTGCTGCCTTGGATGGTGCTGAGGTAAATGGCCGCTTCAGACTTGACTCCCTCCTGGTGACGCGCTCCATGCGTCGTACTGCAGCAAGGACGTCGTTGTACGATGTAGGGGCAACAGATCCAATCAACCTTTGAAGCTCGAACCTGAGTCCGTCAAAGAATTTCTCCGCCTTCTCTTCTTCGGTAGGAATTAGAGAAGGGGCGAAACGACTCAGGCGAATGAATTCAGCATTATACTCCTCCACCGTCATGTTGCCCTGGATGAGGCGGTTGAACTTATCTCGGAGTTCTGACCTAGCAACGGCTGGGATATACATCTCTTGGAAGAGTCTGGAGAATTCCTCCCAAGTGACTCGGTCATGTCCGAGCCTCCTCTCTTCAGCTAGCCACCAGTGGTGCGCGTTGCCCGTCAATTGCATTCGGACAGCAGTCATCCATCTCTCCCGCGGAAGTTCAGCTGCTTCCAACTGATGTTGTGTATTGGTGAGCCATTCATGCACTTTAGTTGGTCCTTCCTTGCCCAAAAAGGTACGGGGCTTGAGTTGACGAAAATCAGTAATACTTCCCGTTGCTGGTCGCCTAGCTTGCGGGTTTGCCTGCTCCAATGTATTTACTAGGCTGTTTCTCAGGTTCTCTGCCTCCTGACGCTGCGCCTCCCGTTGAACTTGTTGTTGAGCTTGCATCATGGCATAAAACATCTGGAACATTTGCTGCCCGTCCATTGCTTGCCCTGGTGGGAAGGCAGGCATCTGTGGAGTGAACTACGACGGTGGTGGGATATCATCGCGCCTGAACCTTGAGTTATGCTGCTCATCTTGTCCACTTTGAGAGGATTGACCTCTGTTCTCTGGTGTAACTCCATCACCATAGGTAACCACAGCGTCTTGTGGTGTAAAAGGAATTTTATCTCCATTTCTTGGATCCATCTTTCTGCATCCAAAATAAACTTTATGAGAACGTTTAATAGAGTCAAGCTGGATGCAAATCAAGTACTTGAGTCGAATTCGATATAGAGTTTCAAAAACGTTCAATAAATGGATGAGATCCTATAGCCTATCCTATCCTTTTACAGGTTTGTTTGGCCCCTAAGTTGAAACCAAACAATTTGTCGTAGACCTGCATGGGCCACCACAAAAACTATGTCACGCCCCAGTCCCAAAATATCGAGGGACTAGACACGTGGCAATGGCCAACAGTACACACCGATGGACATCCCAATTTAATAGATCCATCGGGCATACTTAAGCTGTAATATAGGTCTACAACAATAAGTCAAAATACTAATCTCATCCACACACAGAATAATAAGAACATCAGCAAAATAAAGAAAGTACATCAAAGTCCAGTCTCAGCAGAGTATGTCGGGGAACAACCCGATAAGAGTCTAAAACACTGGTTCATCAGACCAGAACAAAAGAGTCCAAGATAATGTATCTGAAGAGTACAAACATCATAAGCTCATGAAAAGTCTTCAGCCATCACCTCTGCTTCTATGTTAGGTTCTCCTTCAGCAACAGCTTCTGGTACAGCTTCAGCTCCTGTCCCGTAAACCTCGGGATAGTGTTCTTCTGCTAAACCTGGGGACATCATCCATTCCAGGTCCTCAGGGGACATAGCAAGGTACAAATAATACAAGCCAAAAATAGATGCAGTAAAATAGAAAATGAAATAAATAGGGTAACTACATAACCATCTATGTGAAAATGCAACTGAGAGCAACACTAGTACTCAGGCTGAGACTGCTACAAGCTCTGTGTTGGGGAGCCGGTAGCAGCAATATCTAGTAGTGGTCTAGCTCTGCTCGAGAGTCTACAACCTCACAATAGTAGTATATATATATATAACAGCCTGTAGCCTGTGTGCCTCTCCCCACCCAATGTAACCACACGTCTCATGTCCATGTCATGTGAGATCAGAGCTAATGCAACAGTCATAATTTAAGAATATAATAACTATGTCCATCCTGTATCCTATACAGAATCACCTTGAATATCTCAGAAAGATTCTGTCAATGTATGGTGTCAAGTGTCCTAGGTTATGGTGTACTTGATAAACAAGCACGAGAATATGAAGGGTTTCGAATATCCATCACTAAATGACGTACACAACTCCGCGTACGGGGTTGGCACCCGACTATGATCGGACGCTAAGTATGTCATACGGTCCTAGGTTATATCATGTACACTAGTCACAGAAAATAGAGCAAGAGAATAAAATAAACTAATAAACTGCAATTTATGGCAAGGTACACTTGCCTGGGATTGGAATACCAGTAGCGATCCCTGAAACAGTGGGTTCAGCAATAACTCCTCCAAAAGCTGAAATGAACATTACCAATAGTCTCAGAACATAAGAAATAGTTAGAAACGCCTGTCCTTAAGTCCGGTTTGGACAAAAGGGCAAAAACGACATTTCTGGGCCAAAGCGGGTCCATATGTGGGCCGCTTTGCACCGAAAACTGGATCAGGGTCAAAGGTCTCCAAATCAGTCTAACTTAGTGTCAACAAGTCAGGAACGTTGATACGAACCCAACGAAACTTCCAGAATTGGATTCCGATGAGCTGTTCTCAAAATCGCCCGTCGGGTGGAGCCTGTGGAGCCCACGACACGCGATTTTCTAACGTTCTCAGAATCGAACCAAACTTGATCCACAGGACCAGCGTATTGCTACGAGTCCGATGGCACAAGTTTCGTCTCGATCTGACGTGTATACACTAAGTTACAGCTAAATACAGAAAAGTCGGATACGGGGCGTTGTCCGCGGATACGCACTGATTCTGGTGTGCACGCACATCCGAATCAGCTTCTGCGAAATCCTGCACGTCCGTATCAACGACGCGCACGTATCTGTGAAGACCGCACGCGACCAAGTCGTCCCGTTTGGCGGGGCGTACTCGATTCCGGGGTAAAACAGGGCTAAGTTTTTCCTGTTTTTGGATCGCGGTTCGCGATCACCACAGGTCGCGATGCCCCGAGCGGGTTGCACGGGCACCGAGGGGGTCATACAGGCTACGCAATGAAATTGACGGAATAGGAAACAGAGCTACGAGTCAAAAGTTATGGGTACCTGAACTGGGCTCTGGAAAGTGAGGTTTCTTCGTATCCTTGTGTCAATTTGACACTGTTCCCGTATCCTGACCGTGTCCGGCTGCGAGTACTGTGTCCACCTAGGGTTTCTACTAGCTGAGTGAAGCCGGAGTCAGGTTCTGGTGGATTATGGCGGAGACGGCTCCGGTACTGATCGGCTGAGGTCAGCGGGTGCTCGGGGAGTTCCAGGGCGGCCGGTCGGCGAGGTCCGGAGGCGTCAGCTAGGGCTCAGGCGGCCAACAGCGGCTCTGGACGGAAGAGGAGGTCGTCGGGAAGGGCTCTGCGGTCAGGGAAGGCCGGAGGAGGGCTGAGGAGGGTGGCCTGGAGCGAGGCAGAGCCGCTGGGACGCCGGTGGAGATGACCGGTGCGGAGGATTCTGACCGGAGAAGAAGGGTGGTCAAGGGGGTTTTCCGGCGGATGGAGGGGGTATAAATAGGGGTCGAATGGGAGTGGGATGGCCGACGGTTGGCCGGAATCTGAAGGGAAAGCGTCGGGGGTTCCGGGGAAGATGAATGGGGACGGTCGCCGGCGGCCACGGCAGCGGAAACGGCCGCCGGCAGTGAGGAGTCGGGGCTCTAGGGATTCGGGGGTTAGGGATTCACACGGGTCGGGTGCTTAGCGGGTCGGGTCTGACCCGGATCCGACCCGCTAGCTGAGCGATCCGGTTCGGGTAGACCGGCCGGTCCGGTCCGGTTCAAGTTTGGGGTTCGGTTTGGTTTATTATTTAGTTTGGTTTAATTAATCAGTTAATTTTAACAATAGTTTTTAATGCTTTAAAAATTCATCCGGGATCCAATAAATTCCCGAAAAAATACCCCATGCCCGGTTTTTAATTTTACACTAGAAAATATAATTTTTATCACATTTTAATATTATTTAATTTCATTTAAAAATTCATTTTAAATTAGACTGCTTTAGTTTATAGGATTTAAAATTCACAGAAAATGCTAATTAATTCCTGAAAATTTAAATTTTAAAATTCTTAAAATTTTAGGTGATTACAATCTACCCCCCTTAAGAAAATTGTGTCCTCGCAATTTAAAGATTAAACTACTAATAGAACAGAACTACAGGAATTACAAAAATTTACTTAAGATATACCTGTATCCTCGAATAAGTGGGGGTATTTCTGGCGCAGATATCTTTCCTCTCCCAAGTAGATTCACCAGGAGAGTGTTGCTTCCATGCCACACGAACCAGTTTAATTGTATACCCTCGCAGTGTCTTCTCACTGGTTCCAAGTATACCCACTGGTTGTTCTTCATTTCTCAGGCTTGGGCCTACTGCGATCTCAGAATGATCCACTATGTGACTTGGGTCAGTCACATACCTTCTCAACTGTGAGACATGGAATACATCATATACTTCCTCTAAAGATGGAGGTAATGCAAGACGATAAGCCACCTCACCAACGCGCTCCAGAATATCAAAGGGCCCAATGTACCTTGGACTCAATTTGCCTCTGCTCCCAAAGAGAATGGTACCTCGGGTAGGCGAAATCCTCAGGAATACATGTTCTCCTTCCTTGAACTCCAGGGGACGTCGGTGTGTATCAGTCCAATGCTTTTGTCTGTCCTGAGCTGTCCGAAGGTGATTCTGGATTTGTTTAACCTTCTCCACGGTTTGCATCACCAGCTCTGGTCCCAAGATTTGTCACTCTCCAACGTCACTCCAACATATCGGTGATCTGCACTTCCTACCGTATAACGCCTCGAAAGGTGCCATCTTGATGCTTGCCTGGTAACTGTTGTTGTAGGAGAACTCTACCAAATACAAATGATCTTCCCAAGACCCTCCAAAATCTAACATACAGGATCGCAGCATATCCTCCAAAATCTGGATTGTACGTTCTGATTGACCATCTGTCTGGGGATGATAGGCAGTGCTGAATTTTAGTCTGGTGCCAAGACTCTCTTGCATACTTCGCCAGAAATGAGAGGTGAATCTTGAATCCCGATCTGATACAATACTAACCGGCACTCCATGCAACTTTATAATTTGTCGCATATACATGTCGGCTAGTACCTCTGTGGACTGTCCAACTCTAAACGGCAAGAAATGTGCCGATTTAGTGAGTCGATCCACGATCACCCATACCGCATCTTTTCCGCTGGGGCTCCTTGGGAATCCTGTGACGAAGTCCATGGTGATATGTTCCCACTTCCATTCTGGTATGGGAAGCGGCTGCAACATTCCTGCAGTCCTCTGATGCTCGGCTTTCACTTGTTGGCAGACTAAACATTTAGCTACAAATCTTGCAATCTCCCTCTTCATTCCATGCCACCAATAGTACTGCCTTAGATCTCGATACATCTTTGTTCCTCCTGGATGAACAGAGTATATGGAGCTATGGGCTTCAGTCATTAGCTCCTGTCTCAATTCTCCATTTGGAACATATAGACGATCTCCGCACCTTAATGTACCATCCTCATGTATGTGAAGTCCCGTATGCATGCCTGCTTCTGTCTTCTCTTTGAGTCTTCGAAATCTTGCATCAGTAGGCAAAGCTTCTTTAATCCTTTCCACGAGCGATGACTTCACTTCCAGATTAGCCAGCAAGCCACTCTGTCTTGGTAGAATAACCTCTATCTGAAGCTCCTGTAGATCTCTCAATAGCTCAGGCTGCATTGTCAAGAAATAAGCTGTAGGCTTTCTGCTAAGTGCGTCTGTTACTACATTCGCCTTCCCTGGGTGGTACTGCAGATCTATATCAAAGTCCACCATCAACTCCAGCCAGCGTCTTTGCCTCATGTTAAGCTCCTTCTGAGTATATACATACTTCAGACTTTTGTGGTCAGTGAAGATTTCCACCTTCTCTCCATAAAGATAATGCCTCCAAATCTTCAGTGCAAATATTACAGCAGCTAGCTCCAGATCATGCGTTGGGTAATTCTTCTCATGGACCTTCAACTGTCTCGATGCATAAGCAATAACTTTGCCGTGTTGCATCAAAACACATCCTAGGCCACTACCTGACGCATCGTTATAAACAACAAAACCGCCTGACCCTGAAGGAAGAGTCAAGACTGGTGCTGTTGTTAGACGCCTCTTCAGTTCTTCAAAGGCCCTCTGACATTCTTCTGTCCATGCAAAGTCCTGATCTTTCCGTGTCAACTTCGTCATTGGCTCCGCAATCCTTGAGAAATTTTCTACGAACCTTCTGTAATATCCAGCAAGTCCTAGAAAACTCCTCACCTCAGCAACTGATGTCGGTGTAGGCCAAGACTCAATGGCAGCAACCTTCTCTGGATCAACTGACAGTCCTTCTCCTGAGATAATATGCCCTAAGAATGGTACCTTATCCATGCAAAACTCATATTTACTGAGCTTAGCATAAAGCTTCTCCCGCCTCAACGTCTCTAGCACGATTCTGAGATGCTCCTCGTGCTCCTCGTGGCTTTTAGAATATACCAGAATGTCATCGATAAATACCACCACGAATTTATCCAAGTATTGATGGAAGACTCGGTTCATCAAGCTCATGAACACAGCAGGCGCGTTGGTTAAACCAAACGGCATTACTAAGAACTCATAGTGTCCATACTTGGTTCTAAAGGCTGTCTTCGGGATATCTTCCTTTCTCACCCTAATCTGGTGATAACCGGATCTTAGGTCAATCTTCGAAAATACCCTAGCTCCACTCAATTGATCAAATAAGTCATCAATGCGTGGCAAGGGATACCGGTTCTTAATGGTCACAGCGTTTAACGCTCTGTAATCAATGCACAGGCGAACTGTTCCATCCTTCTTCGGTACAAAAAGTATAGGTGTTCCCCAAGGTGAAACACTGGGCCGAATGAAACCTTTCTCCAGAAGTTCATCAACTTGCTTCTTCAACTCTACTAACTCTTTAGGTGCTAGTCTATAAACTGTTGAAGTGATAGGTTCTGCTCCTGGAGTTAAGTCTATGGTGAATTCTATTTCCCGATCAGGTGGTAGACCTGGAAGATCATCGGGAAATACATCCAAAAACTCTGATATAACTCTTGGGTAACTTGACTCCCCTTCTACAGTTAATATCCTAAGAGTTGGCTGAACACCTTGTTCTACAGCTCCTCGAAGAAATTCAAACTCTGAGTGTCCAGGTGGTCTGAATATAACTTTTCCAAGTCGACAATCAAGAGTAGCATGATACTGACTTAACCAGTCCATACCAAGTACAACATCATAGTCAGGCATAGAAAAGATCAGAAATTGGGCTCGCATCTCTCTTCCACAGACTACTACTGAACATGATCTACAGATATCACTAACAGGTATAATTCCACCTCCCGTAAGAATTCTCTTAGTCTTCGGAAGGGGTGCAGTAGCTACTCTATGGGTGGCTACGAAGCTGGCAGCTATAAATGAGTGTGATGCCCCAGAATCAAATAAAGCTACAGCAGGTAATGAAGCTACTAAAATGGTACCTGCTATAACTTCTCCAGCAATAGCTTCTTCCTGAACAGCCAATGCAAAAGCCTGTCCTCGTCCCTGAGCTGGACCTCTCTGTTGACGAGCCGGTTGGAATAGTGCTGCTTGAGGTGGCAATGGTGGTCTTGGCTGATATCCTCCTGGAGCTGGTGGTCTGACTCCTCCAACTCCCGTCTGCTGTGCTCCCACTGCTGGATAATCTGGCCTTGGTGCAGGTAGAGCTAGTCGTGGTGCTCCCTCTCGGCGTGCTGTGCAGTCTCTGGATAGATGCTGGTTGCATCCGCAAACCAGGCACAGTCCCAATTTGCGTCTGCACTCCTTTTCAATGTGACCCAACTTGCCGCAGAAATGACAAGTAGGTAGGGTTCTTGGTACTGCTCTCTGCGGTATATTCCTCTGGAGTCGCTTTGCAGAATCCCCTTGTGCTGCCTTGGATGGTGCTGAGGTAAATGGCCGCTTCAGACTTGACTCCCTCCTGGTGACGCGCTCCATGCGTCGTGCTGCAGCAAGGACGTCGTTGTACGATGTAGGGGCAACAGATCCAATCAACCTCTGAAGCTCGAACCTGAGTCCGTCAAAGAATTTCTCTGCCTTCTCTTCTTCGGTAGGAATTAGAGAAGGGACAAAACGACTCAGGCGAATAAATTCAGCATTATACTCCTCCACCGTCATGTTGCCCTGGATGAGGCGGTTGAACTTATCTCGGAGTTCTGACCTAGCAACGGCTGGGATATACATCTCTTAGAAGAGTCTGGAGAATTCCTCCCAAGTGACTCGGTCATGTCCGAGCCTCCTCTCTTCAGCTAGCCACCAGTGGTGCGCATTGTCCGTCAGTTGCATTCGGACAGCAGTCATCCATCTCTCCCGCGGAAGTTCAACTCCTTCCAACTGATGTTGTGTATTGGTGAGCCATTCATGCACTTCAGTTGGTCCTTCCTTGCCCGAAAAGGTACGGGGCTTGAGTTGACGGAAATCAGTAATACTTCCCGTTGCTGGTCGCCTAGCTTGCGGGTTTGCCTGCTCCAATGCATTTACTAGGCTGTTTCTCAGGTTCTCTGCCTCCTGACGCTGCGCCTCCCGTTGAACTTGTTGTTGAGCTTGCATCATGGCATAAAACATCTGGAACATTTGCTGCCCGTCCATTGCTTGCCCTGGTGGGAAGGCAGGCATCTGTGGAGTAAACTGCGGCGGTGGTGGGATATCATCGCGCCTGAACCTTGAGTTATGCTGCTCATCTTGTCCACTTTGAGAGGATTGACCTCTGTTCTCTGGTGTAACTCCATCACCATAGGTAACCACAGCGTCTTGTGGTGTAAAAGGAATTTCATCTCCATTTCTTGGATCCATCTTTCTGCATCCAAAATAAACTTTATGAGAACGTTTAATAGAGTCAAGCATGATGCAAATCAAGTACTTGAGTCGAATTCGATATAGAGTTTCAAAAACGTTCAATAAATGGATGAGATCCTATAGCCTATCCTATCCTTTTACAGGTTTGTTTGGCCCCTAAGTTGAAACCAAACAATTTGTCGTAGACCTGCATGGGCCACCACAAAAACTATGTCACGCCCCAGTCCCAAAATATCGAGGGACTAGACACGTGGCAATGGCCAGCAGTACACACTGATGGACATCCCAATTTAATGGATCCATCGGGCATACTTAAGCTGTAATATAGGTCTACAACAATAAGTCAAAATACTAATCTCATCCACACACAGAATAATAAGAACATCAGCAAAATAAAAAAAGTACATCAAAGTCCAGTCTCAGCAGAGTATGTCGGGGAACAACCCGATAAGAGTCTAAAACACTGGTTCATCAGACCAGAACAAAAGAGTCCAAGATAATGTATCTGAAGAGTACAAACATCATAATCTCATGAAAAGTCTTCAGCCATCACCTCTGCTTCTATGTTAGGTTCTCCTTCAGCAACAGCTTCTAGTACAGCTTCAGCTCCTGTCCCGTAAACCTCGGGATAGTGTTCTTCTGCTAAACCTGGGGACATCATCCATTCCAGGTCCTCAGGGGACATAGCAAGGTACAAATAATACAAGCCAAAAATAGATGCAGTGAAATAGAAAATGAAATAAATAGGGTAACTACATAACCATCTATTTGAAAATACAACTGAGAGCAACACTAGTACTCAGGCTGAGACTGCTACAAGCTCTGTGTCGGGGAGCCGGTAGCAGCAATATCTAGTAGTGGTCTAGCTCTGCTCGAGAGTCTACAACCTCACAATAGTAGTATATATATATATAACAGCCTGTAGCCTGTGTGCCTCTCCCCACCCAATGTAACCACACGTCTCATGTCCATGTCACGTGAGATCAGAGCTAATGCAACAGTCATAATTTAAGAATATAATAACTATGTCCATCCTGTATCCTATACAGAATCACCTTGAATATCTCAGAAAGATTCTGTCAATGTATGGTGTCAAGTGTCCTAGGTTATGGTGTACTTGATAAACAAGCACGAGAATATGAAGGGTTTCGAATATCCATCACTAAATGACGTACACAACTCCGCGTACGGGGTTGGCACCCGACTATGATCGAACGCTAAGTATGTCATACGGTCCTAGGTTATATCATATACACTAGTCACAGAAAATAGAGCAAGAGAATAAAATAAACTAATAAACTGTAATTTATGGCAAGGTACACTTGCCTGGGATTGGAATACCAGTAGCGGTCCCTGAAACAGTGGGTTCAGCAATAACTCCTCCAAAAGCTGAAATGAACATTACCAATAGTCTCAGAACATAAGAAATAGTTAGAAACGCCTGTTCTTAAGTCCGGTTTGGACACAAGGGCAAAAACGACATTTTTGGGCCAAAGCGGGTCCATATGTGGGCCACTTTGCACCGAAAACTGGATCAGGGTCAAAGGTCTCCAAATTAGTCTAACTTAGTGCCAACAAGTTAGGAACGTTGATACGAACCCAACGGAACTTCCAGAATTGGATTCCGATGAGCCGTTCTCAAAATCGCCCGTCGGGTGGAGCCTGTGGGGCCCACGACACGCAATTTTCTAACGTTCTCAGAATCGAACCAAACTTGACCCACAGGACCAGCGTATTGCTACGAGTCCGATGGCGCAAGTTTTGTCTCGATCTGATGTGTATACACTAAGTTACAGCTAAATACAGAAAAGTCGGATATGGGGCGTTGTCCGCGAATACGCACTGATTCCGGTGTGCACGCTCATCCGAATCAGCTTCTGTGAAATCCCGCACGTTCGTATCAACGACGCGCAAGTATCTGTGAAGACCGCACGCGACCAAGTCGTCCCGTTTGGCGGGGTGTACTCGATTCCGGGGTGAAACAGGGCTAAGTTTTTCCTGTTTTTGGATCGCGGTTCGCGATCACCACAGGTCGCGATGCCCCGAGCGGGTTGCACGGGCACCGAGGGGGTCATACAGGCTACGCAATGAAATTGACGGAATAGGAAACAGAGCTACGAGTCAAAAGTTATGGGTACCTGAACAGGGCTCTGGAAACTGAGGTTTCTTCGTATCCTTGTGTCAATTTGACACTGTTCCCGTGTCCTGACCGTGTCCGGCTGCGAGTACTGTGTCCACCTAGGGTTTCTACTAGCTGAGTAAAGCCGGAGTCAGGTTCTGGTGGATTATGGCGGAGACGGCTCCGGTACTGATCGGCTGAGGTCAGCGGGTGCTCGGGGAGTTCCAGGGCGGCCGGTCGGCGAGGTCCGGAGGTGTCAGCTAGGGCTCAGGCGGCCAACAGCGGCTCTGGACGGAAGAGGAGGTCGTCGGGAAGGGCTCTGCGGTCAGGGAAGGTCGGAGGAGGGCTGAGGAGGGTGGCCTGGAGCGAGGCGGAGCCGCTGGGACGCCGGTGGAGATGACCGGTGCGGAGGATTCTGACCGGAGAAGAAGGGTGGTCAAGGGGGTTTTCCGGCGGATGGAGGGGGTATAAATAGGGCTCGAATGGGAGTGGGATGGCCGACGGTTGGCCGGAATCTGAAGGGAAAGCGTCGGGGGTTCCGGGGAAGATGAATGGGGACGGTCGCCGGCGGCCACGGCGGCGGAAACGGCCGCCGGCAGTGAGGAGTCGGGGCTCTAGGGATTCGGGGGTTAGGGATTCACACGGGTCGGGTGCTTAGCGGGTCGGGTCTGACCCGGATCCGACCCGCTAGCTGAGCGGTCCGGTTCGGGTAGACCGGCCGGTCCGGTCCGGTTCAAGTTTGGGGTTCGATTTGGTTTATTATTTAGTTTGGTTTAATTAATCAGTTAATTTTAACAATAGTTTTTAATGCTTTAAAAATTCATCCGGGATCCAATAAATTTCCGAAAAAATACCCCATGCCCGGTTTTTAATTTTACACTAGAAAATATAATTTTTATCACATTTTAATAATATTTAATTTCATTTAAAAATTTATTTTAAATTAGACTGCTTTAGTTTATAGGATTTAAAATTCACAGAAAATGCTAATTAATTCCTGAAAATTTAAATTTTAAAATTCTTAAAATTTCAGGTGATTACAGTGAGGCGATTGAACTTGTCCCGAAGTTCTGATCGAGCAATAGATAAAATATAATCTCCTGGAAAAGTATAGAGAACTCTTCCCAAGTGACTAGGTCTGGTCCGAGCCGTCTCTCCTCAGATAGCCACCAGTGATGTGCATTGTCCGTCAACTACATCCGGACATCAGTCATCCAATGTTTCCTTGGAAGGTCAGCTGCTTCTAATTGATGTTGAGTGTTTGTAAGCCCTCATGAACTTCAGTGGGCTCCTCCTTGCCTGAAAAGGTGTGGGGCTTCAGCTGGCGAAAATTGGTGATAGAGCCCATCGATGGTCGTCGTGCTGGTAGATTCGCCTGCTCCAGTACGATTAATAGGCTGTTCCTTAAGTTCTCCACCTCGTGACGTAGAGCCTCTTATTGAACCTGCTGTTGGGCTTGCATCATTGCATAAAACATTTGAAACATCTGCTGCCCGTCCATAGCCTGCCCTTGTGGGAATATGGGCATTGGTGGAGTAAACTGTGGTGGAATATCATATTGCTAGATTCTTGAGACATGCTGATTTGCTTGACTACTTTAGTGAGTGGAGGGATCTCCACTTAATGGCGTCACTCTATCTCCTTCGTAGGTGGCTACATCATCTTGTGGTGATCCTGTGGGAGTCTCGTTGCTTGCTGGTGGATCTATTACTCTGTATCCAAAATAAACTATAAGAGGTGCACAGAGGAATCAAGACAGGATGCATGTCAAGAATTTAATTCGAATCTGATATAGATATCAAGAACGATTTAATCAAGTGGATGAGATCCTAAAACTTATCCTATCCTTGTCGCATGCTTGCTCAGTTCCAAAGTTAAAACCGAAATAATTTAGTCGTTGACCTGCATGGGCCACCAAAAAAACTATGTCACGCCCCAGTCCCAAAATACCGAGGGACCAAACACGTGGCAATGGCCAGCAGCACACACCGATGGGCAAACCCAACCCATCAGGGTGTACTTAAGCTGTAATACAACAATAAGGGCTATGGTACTAATCTCATCCACAGAAATAAATACAATCAATATGAAATATAAAGCAACATCAAGTCTCAATAAAACATATCTCGGGGAACAACCCGAAAATGAGTTTGATACAACAGTTCAATAGACAGGAAATAAGAGTCCAACAATAGAAATAACTGAGTATAATAACCAGATACTCAGGAGAAATCCTCGGCGATCACCTCTTCCTCTAGTGCTAGTACTGCTCCAATGTCTGCTCCTGTCCCGTACACCTCGGGGTAGATCTCTTCTGCAAAACCTGGTGACATAATCCGGATTCCAGGTCCTCATGGGACATAGCAAGGTACAAGAATAACTTAAGCCAAAATAAATACAGTATATAAATAAAATGAATCAAAAGGGCAAACTAAGTAACCAACTAAGTGATATGCAAATGAGAGCATTAATCATATTCAGGATGAAACTAACATAGGCACTGTGTCGGAGAAACCCATAGCAACATTTATCTCGAAGGACCAGAACTTGTGCCAAAGCTCTGTGTCAGAGTCTAAGGCACCTCCAAAAAACTACATATATATATAATATAATTAGCCTTTAATATGGTAATACTCTCCCCACCCAATGTAATCACACGTTTCATGTCCACGACGTCGCATGTCCATGTCACGCAAGATCATGACCTCTAACTGATGCAGCGAGTCATAATGATAGCTAAGCATATAAATAAAGTCTATGTCACGAATCCTGTAAACTTACACAGAATCACCATGAATATCTCAGGAAGATTATGTCTTATGAACAGTGTCAAGTGTCCTATGGTATGACGTACTTGATAATGCAAGCACGAAGATATATATGGTAGCGATATCAATCTCTATGTGACGTTGTACAACTCCGCGTACGGCGTTGACACCCGAATATTATTCGGATGCTAAGCAATGTCACACGGTCCTAGGTTGAACAGATACATACTATAAATAATTCAAGGAAATAATATGATACAAATGCTACAAGTATGGCAAGGTATACTTGCTTGGGGTTTGATTTCTAACTGCTGCTCTGGTATCAGCGGGATCTGCAGGTACTCCTCCGGTTGCTGAAATAAATATTACCATCATGTTCAGAAGATATCAAATAGCTAGAATTATTTGTCCATAAGTCCAATTTGGACACAGGGGCAAAAGTGACAGTTTTTGGTCAAAGCGGGGTCCACATGTGGCCCACTTCGCACCGAAAAATGTGCCAGAGATATAGTTCTCCAAATTCGTCAAACTTAGTGTCTACAAGTCCAGAACGATGATACGAACCCAACGGAATATCCAGAACTGGATTCCAATGAGCCGATCACAAAATCGCCCATCAAGTGGAGCCATGTGGCCCACGATACGGGATTTTGTCAACGTTCTCAGAATCTAACCAAACTTGGGTCACAGGACCAGCGTATTTCTACGAGTCCGATAACGCAAGTTTCATTTCGATACGGCGAGCTTACATGAAGTTACAATGAGTTTCAGAACAGAACCGATACGGAGTATTGTCGACGGATATACGTTGATTCCGGTGTGCACGTACATCCAAATCAACTTTCGCGAAGTCCCACACATCCATATTAACGGCGCACACCTTTCGGTGAAGTATGCACATGACCAAGTCGCATTGTTTAGCGAGGCGCACCCAGTTCCGAGAAAATCAGGATTTTTAAATAACCAATATTTTGGTTATTTTCACCCTCGAATATTTTACAAACTATAACTCAATAAATTGAACTAAAATAGGGTTTTAAAACTTGGTCATTTGGTCTAAATTACTGTTCAGGTAATTTTTAGAAATAATTAACAGGTTGCACACAAAACGGTCGTGAACTGGAGAGTTGGGGACAAATTCTGAATTTTCAGAAATCAGGGTTATTTTCCTGTCTTTGTGTCGCAGTTTGCGACCGACACAGGACGCGATATCCCGAACGAATTGTACGGGTTTTGAGAGGGTCACGCGGAGAACACGCACGATTCGACAGAACGAAAAATGGATCTATGTACAGAGAGAAACGCAGGTTAGAAAGGGGATACCTCGCAGATGCTATTGACGCGATAAGAGGCGGCGCGGTGGGGCACGGCGGCGGCTGCGGAGGTTGCTGGTGACCGGTGGGGATCGTCATCAGCGGTCGGGGAAGTCGCCGGAGCTCGGTGGCCGCTGGATGGCAGTGGCGGTGGTGAAGGGTATTCGTCGGGGGGGGTTGAGGTCACCGCGGGGAAGCTCGGCGGAGGACGGTGTGGGGGCCGGTGGCCGGAGGGTTTGACGGTGATGGTGGTGGCTGTGGGCTGTAGTGGTGGTGGCTGTGGGGAGATTTTATAGTGGTGGTGGTGGCCGACGCTTAGGGGAGGGGGATCGTCGGCCGGAGGTTGTGGGAATCGGAGCGGCGGGGAAGCGAGGAGGCAGCGACGGAAATGGCCGGAGGGGAAACGGCGGGGAGGCTGTTGGGGATTGGGGGTTACACAGTTACTGTTTATTGGGATAGTGGGTCGGGTAGTAGGTCGGGTTGGTTTCTGGGTTCGGATCCGACCCGCTAGGGTTTAAATTAGGGTTCGGTTCAGGATGCTTGGTTCGGTTCGGTTTAATAAACCGGTTGGGTTCAGCTCGGTTTGTTTTGGTTTAATTTGGTTTATTTAAAAACTTAGTTTTTAGGTATTTAAAAATAGTTATGTAGTCCAATAAATTCCAGAAAAATTACAGTAAGGCAAATTATTTATTTTACACTCAAAAATATTATTTTTAATAATATTATAATATTTAATAAAATCACAAAATTTATTTAATACCATAAAATATTTATTTTAATTAGTTAAAAATCACAGAAAATTCCTGAAATTTTGTTTTTAAATCCTGAAAAAATCTGGGGGTTTACATCAACGCGGTAGGGCGAGATGGGGGAAGGGGGTCGGCGGGGGCATGGTAGGGGTTTAACGCGGCGGGGTGGGGAGGGGAGTCGACGGGGCATGGCGGGGGAGAGGGAGAGGGGAGGGGGAGGAAAGAGGAAGAAGACAATGGAAAGAAGGGGTATTTTATTCAAAAATTTAGGTTCAAACCAGTTGACCATCAATTTTAGAAGCTTTTCGTCAAAAGTGGAGGAGTTCTTGAATTATGGAAAAATAGTTAGGTGCACCATAAAATATGATAAATAAAGTAGGGGGCAAGTAAAAATTTCTTTTATATTTTTGAGTGGTTGAGTTTTCCGAGGAACATAACCGGAAGTGAAATAAGGGGAGGAGAGGAGTATGCTTTGAGATTAGATTTCAAATTTTGTGTCACCATGTCACGTCCTAGTCCTAAAATACAAGGGACTAGTCCACGTGGCAATGGCCAGCTACGTACCAAGGGTACTCCAGTACGACTTTGAATACGTATAAGCTGTAAATGAGGGTTACTATCTAGATAACACGGTCTATATGTCTATGCATCAACCCACAAGAATATGTAATAAAGAAATGACAACATGTATCATGGTGTGCACCCCACACTACACTCGTCCGAATAGACTCGAAGAAAATAATATGAGTCTACAAATATCGGGCTATACTAGCAGAAAATAAGCAAAGATGAACAATTAAGAAGTGAATACAAATAACGAGTAACAATACCTGCATACCAGTATAATACTCCTCAGCAGCTCCAGCCTCTCATCAGTAATCGACCCTACAATCTGGCAGGGAACCAGGTCCTCAGAAGAACGTAACAAGGTACAAAAATAGTATGCCATAGTATAACAGAAAGAAACAAGTGCAACGTTGGTGTAATCTAGCATAACCACCTAAGTGAGACACAACTTTGAAGATAACGTTCGACGCATGGGCTGTCCAAATATAAAACCGTAGCTCTGAACACAGAGACACACGGGGTGTACCGTAGCTCCGAGTACAGAGTCACACAGGTGATACTACAACTCCGGATACATGAATACTACATAAATAGGAACACACACACACACACACACACACACACACACACACACACACACACACACACACACATATATATATATATATATATATATATATATATATATATATATAGCGTGCAGAGTAGCCCAAACGTCTAGTAACTGTCTTTCCCTCCCAAAGCGGTCAAAGAGTGTTCGTTGAACCTGAACCTCTATCTAACAGTCTCGTCATACTGAAGTAACTATCAACAATCACGACCCTAAAGTCATCCCAGATTCTGGTTATGCTGACAATATCAGGATATAGGAAGTCTGGTATGATGACGGTGTCTGAATGTGTCCTAGGATTCTGATGTAACCAAGTAGGTGCATCAAGGTATCACGAACATCTATCAATCGACACCGGACGTTACCAACGAAAATCTGCACCCGGTTACGACCCGGACGCTAAGTAACGATTCTGATCCATAGCGCGCACAATGCATAGAATAAATAAATAAAAATCTAAAAGCTGAGATACATGATGGAAAGGTAAACTTGCCTGGATCCGGATGCTGAAGGTGGGGCTCCGGTAGAACGTCCAAGTCCGCGGATCCCGAAGTACCTAGAGACGATATATAAGATTAATCAATAAACTATCATGATGCTATTCTAAAATAAGAGGTGACACCCATCTAGAATAGGCTTCAGTCTTAGTTACATATAGCTCACATAGACACTAACTAGAGGGTTGACCCAAGTTGACTAAAGGAACGTTGCATCAAATACGATCAATAATCAGTATAACGTCATCAAACCAAATCTCTAATCCCCTAATGTTTTCCACGGTAATTTCAGTCGTTCAAGCTATGCTCATCCTCAACCATAACATCCTTGTATTCACAGACGTTATTATGTACATTCAATTTATTCATCCTCAAATAAATTAGTTATTAATTATCAAGCTCTCAATAAATAACCAAAATTATATTATTATGACACCATTTCACTTATATACCTACTCCTCAATATTCACCATAAAAATACGCATGTGAAGTATTCATGAACCCTAACCCTAACTAGGGTCTCTTTAGCATAACAACATAACTACACTAAAAAAGGGAAGGGTGAGGAGTTACCCCAGTGGCTGCGGGTGGTGGCAGCGGCGATGCTGTGGCTTCGGTCAGGGATGGCATCGACCGCAGGGGTGGTGCATACGTCGACCGAGGTAGTGGGGGTGCTCGGCTGGGTGAAAGAGGTGTTGCTCGGCTACGTGAAGGAGATGTGGCTAGTGGTGGTAGTCGTGGGGGTGGTGAAGCTTGTCGTGGAGGTGGTGGTGCTGGTGGCGGTCGTCGTCGTGGTGCTGGCCGTGGAGGTGGTGGTCGTGGTGGTTCTGGCCGTAGAGGTGGTGGTGCGAGGGTGTTGATGATGATGACGGATGGAGGTGTAGGAGGTGATGTGCGCGGTGGTGCTGGCCGTGGAGGTGGTGGTGCGAGGGTGGTGATGATGATGGCAGGTAGAGGTGTAGGAGGTAATGGTCGTGGTGGTGCTGGCCGTAGAGGTGGTGGTGCGAGGTGGACGTGGTAGTCGTGGGGTGGCGAAGCTGTTGTGGGTGGTGGTGCTGTTACAGGTGAAAATAGCAGCGGATGTGGCCGGAGTGGTTGGCAGCGACGGCGGTGCGTTACTCCAGTGCGGTGGCAGAGCAGAGGGAGGAGGCTGTTGTGGGTGGCAGCGGGTGGTGGTGCTGTTGTCACGACCCGCACCCGGTTTAGGGGTACGAGTGCGTGGGTACGTCCAGCCTACGCCGCAGCATCGGCGGTAGAACGCTGTCAAGGTCTTGATACTATCTAGCCAATCTCACACAAGCATCCAATCTCCATAAGGAGGTACGGATGACACAATAAAATGAACACATACTCAATCACAGGAATTACAGCACGAGAAGATATCGAACAAAAATTAAATACAACACAAGTCAAAAAAAAATAATAACTTAACTCAACAAATATCCAAGTCATCAAAAATTGCCGGAGACAAATCCGGTACCAAATAGTCTACTAAAAGAACAAATCAGAAAACTAGAAGAATTAGTGATTCCGGCTAGACCTCCCGGAATCACAACTAACTACCAAGCCTGCAGCTACTCACCATATGGTCCATAAAGTGTCGGACAGCGGTCCTCTAAGGCATAGTCTGGAAAAATGTTTCCAGTCAGGAAGGAGCAAAGTACAAATCTCAAATAATAGTTCCATTTAATTGATAAGGACTATAAAGCAATAAACATGTCATGCTAGCTACTGAGAAGACAGTGAAATAAATGCAATGGCAATTAAAGAGAGACAGGCAATGTAAAGAGACAGGCAAATAGGCAATATGATACATTCAGTGCATGTATGAAAATAAAAAGAACAAGAAACAGTATCATATACGGGTGATGTAGTATATGATTTAAAATAGGGAAACTGTAATCTACTCTAAGTGTTTGAAATAGTAGTTTCAAAATGTGATCGGCTTGGGAACATGTACGATAGCTACAGGGCCTGGCTAATCATGGGTGGAGAGCATGATTAACACTTACATTGTTCTACACTACAATAAGAGGTTATGATCACATTTCTTACTAACTACTTCCCCGCCCCCAACTAGTACTGTGGATCCAACCATGACACGTCACGATACACGAGCAAGTCCAATCTATCATGTACGATGTCTAATATACATGTCGTGTACAATGTCAATACGATAATCAATGTAACATCTCATGACTGCAGATCCAAGCTATACTAGTCCGTGTAGCACAGTGTCAAAGATTCAGTTGTAACATTTTAAGATTATTGAACTTATAGAAATTATCAAGAAATTGGAAATTATCAGAGAATGTACTTGCCTTGGGTCCTTAGCTGGTAATTATTGATGTCCTGTTCCAGAGTATCCCCTGAGTGAACCAACAGTCCTATAAACACATCACAAGCAAAACCACATTTGCATCAGATGCTACACTGACACGGTCCAAAAATACTGAGTTCGGGACTACTCTAGGTATGCTACTGGTCACCTAGGATCTCCTAGTAAATAGATACAAAATTATACATATCTTAATTAACATGTGTACTTACAATATATATATATCAAATTAAACACATATACAATATATATATATGTATATACCTTAAAAATATGCCAAGGGTTTATACAAAAATATATATACACATATATATATATGTCAATACATTATATATAATATTAAATACTAAAACACATATATAATACATGTTTATACCTATACCAACAATAAGTTTATATATATATGTATATATACTTACATATACCAAAA
Source organism: Iris macrosiphon (assembly GCA_036927795.1). Taxonomy (NCBI): domain Eukaryota; kingdom Viridiplantae; phylum Streptophyta; class Magnoliopsida; order Asparagales; family Iridaceae; genus Iris; species Iris macrosiphon. Next base: position 225,655,253 of record JAYESA010000006.1, read on the forward strand.
TGAAAATATAAATCTACATATATATATTGATACCAAAATACGGTTATTTTGAATATATATCAAAATACTGGTATTCATATATGTGTTTATACATATTCCAAAAATACATTTAATACGTATATACTATATGAAATTATACCAAATAAATATATGTATATTTGCACCCCAAAACATACATTTATATATAGGTATCTATATATTACCAAAATAATACATATTTTCTATATGAAAAATACAATACAATATTCAACACATATCATTATACGTATACGTATCTATATACATATATATATATATATATCTACACATTAAATAATATATACAAATACATGTACATTAACATAGAATACACTAAATATATCTATATACCATACATATACACATTATATTAAAATACACATATTACATTATACTAGGTATATACTATACTAGTACATGTCTTAAACATTAATTAAATAATGCTATACATATACATATATTAGTATATACTCAAACGTATATACATATGTACATATATATACATACATATATATATACATATATATATATATAAGGAGAAGGAAGGGGAGAGAAGAACTTACTGTGGTGGTGGTGGTAGTTGATGCTCGCCGGACCGGAGGGGGAGACAGCGCCGGACTGTGCACGCAGAGGAAGGAGCAGCAGCGGAAAGGGGAGCCGGACAGGAAGTTGGGCAGCCAGCGCCGGAGATGGGCTGCACAGGTGGAGGAGGAGCCGCGGGGTGGTTCCCGTGGTGGTCCGATGTATATGAAAGGAGGAGATGGAGATGGGGTTGCCGCCGGAGGGAGTCGGCTGATCAGTGGGCCGGCTGTTCAGTGCCGTCGAGAAGGAGCAGGGAGCAGGGAGTCTGCCGGAGTGGATGGATGGATGAATGGATGGATGAAGCCGAGGTGGTGAACGCAGAGCAGCGGTGGTCGGAGCAGCAGCGCCGGTCGGGTCTGGCCGAGAGTGGATGGATGAACAGGATGTTTCCCCCCCTTTGGAATTTGAATTTCAAACTCAAAAATAAAAGAAGGAGAAGAAGAAAGGAAGAAGAAGAAGAAGAAGAAGAAGAAGAAAAGAGAAGAAGAAGTTTACATACGTAGGAAAGAGGGAGGAGGCTTGTGAGGAGGGTGTGGTTACCTAGGTTTTCTAGGGATTAGGGCTTATGATGTGACAAGACATTATATAGGGGAGAGGGTTTGATGAAGGGTGAGGATTTGACCCCTAGAATGAGGGGTCCAGATTTGTCATGAGAGAAAAATTAATTCATGTAGGAATGAGGGTGGGGGCTAGTTAAATAATATTAGGTTCCCTCATTGTTTAAACAATTGGGTGTTGACACAAAAAATACAAATTTGCAATTTAGCCCCCTTAAATTTGGGAAATTGCACAACCACATAAAATAACAAAAATTTTGCGGGCGATTCGGTGTCCGGTGTTTTGTAGGGTCAGGGGGCGCTGTATGATCGGTGTGGGCTCAAATAGCAGGGTGCTGGAATTAAATTGGGATTTTCAGAATTGGTTTAAATAGTATCCTCAATTTAATTAGAATAAAATGCAAGTTGTGTTCAAAAATTAATTAGGAGTACATGGGACCAAAATCAGGTCAGGTCATCAATACCAATAATGAAGAAGACTCAGAACATAATATTACCCTAAATTGGGCCGCACGAAAAATAGGTCAAGATTGCCTCCAATTTAAATTGGAACGCACACGATACAAAAATAGGGATTTATTAAATAACGTCCGCGACGATTTTTGTGCGGCCAGAAATAATGCACAGGGAGCATAATTATGAGTTACAAAAATAGCAGAATGGAAGGCGGGCATGTCTAGGGCAAGATTGTGAAATTTGTTGGAAGATAAAAGTTAGGGTAGTGCTCCAAACATCGAAGCAAAGGCAATGCGCAATTATTAAATAAAATACAGTAATTAATTACAATCTCCAATAAATAAATTCTAAATAAATAATTAAATACAAAAATTCCATAATTCCGACAGGTGTTCGCCTACTGGCTTCTAGGTCAAGTCTACCAGCTCAAACACAATTAAACACTGTATATAATATTATATTTAAATTACACATCACACATTTATTTAAAATTAAATATACTATCATGAAATTAATAAATTGTAAGTAATAATATTAAATATTATGAAAAGTCGAAAATACCCCCGTTTTCGGAACGTGGTAGTGACAGCTGTCGTGGGTGAAGGCAGCAGTAATGTGGCCGGAGTGGTTACGGGTGGAGGCTGGAGTTGAAGAAGAAGTGAAGAAGGAGAAGAAGTGAAGAAGGAGAAGAACTTTGGCTGTAAAAGAAAGAGAGAGGAGAGAGAGAGAGAGAGAGAGAGAGGGAGGGGGGTTCCTAGGCTTCTCTACGGATCAGGGCCGGCTGCTTTGGGAAGGGTGTGAAGGTGTGTTATTATAGGGGAATGTGTGGTGGTGATGAAGTAGCATTTTGAATTAAGGGTCTTGATTCATAATAAAAAAAATTGTACAAAGCAAATGGGGAGAGAGAGAGGGATATGACCAGTCCATGCGAGGTTGGGGGGTTCTACATTGGTTTTAACCAATAATGTGGTGACACCTAGCACCCTATTTTCTAATAAGCCCCTTAACCTTTGGGTATTTGCACATGAAGGAAAAGTGGTGGGGATTTGGTATGAAAAGTGGTGTTTGGTATTTTGTAGGGTAAGGGGGTGTTGTGTGTTTTGCATGGGCTTCATGAAAGGAGTATTGGATTAAATTGGGGTTATGTTGGGATTAGTTTAAGTTTGTATCCCTAATTTAATTAAAAAAAGTGTCATGTGATCTTAAATTAAATGGGGGCACATGGGTCTCAATTAGGAGTGACACAAAGGTCATGAACGGTATAGGCTTGGTGCAGTCTTGGCCCCTTTAATTGGTTCGGCAAAACGGGTTGAGTTTATGTCCCCAAATCGATGGCAACGACATAGGTACGCGACATAGGATTAAAGAATTGATTTCAGGACGCGGAAGTTGTAGAATTAAATTAGAGCACAAGGAAGTGTGTTTGTGAGTGACAAAAATATCCAGCGCCTAGGTGGGCTTGTCAGGTCAAAAGTGCAATAATTTGTTGGAAATTAAGGGCTATCGTTGGGCTCCAAATATTGTAGCAATGATAGGTTGCACCAAGGGTTTAAATTAAAGAACAAGTCAACGTAGCCTAATTTCTAAACCTCAAACACCCTGATGCTAAACCAAAAATTTAAACATATCTAGTCTACCTAAAATAAGATTTTGTGGGGGTTTACATCGTTCCCAACTTAGAAGAATTTCGTCCCCGAAATTAAAAGTAAAGTACGAATCAGAGTTACGAGAATTTAAAAAGTTAACAGATAATCGAATGTAGTACGTAAATTCGTACCTTGGTCCTCAAATAAATACAGAAAATATTGTCAAATGGAATCCTTACGCTCCCAGGTAGACTCGCCTGGCGAATGATATTTTCATGCAACCCTGACCAGTCGAATAGTTTATCCCCTCCCAATCTTCTCACTGCGATCGAGTATTCCCACTGGCTGCTCCGCATATGATAAACTGGGCCCAACTGTAATCCCTGAATGATTGAGCATGTGGCTAGGGTCTGTCACATATTTTCTCAACTACGATACGTGAAATACGTCGTGCACTCCTTCTAATAATGGAGGCAATGCAAGACGATAAGCCACTTCACCAACTCGCTCCAAGATGTCAAAATGTCTGATGTACCTCAGACTCAGCTTACCTCTGCCCCATAATCTGATGGTACCACGAGTGGACAATTTCTTCAAAAATACATGGTCACCTTCCTTGAACTCCAAAGGTCTATGGTGCGCATCTGCCCAATGTTTCTTTCTATCCTGTGCTGCGCGCAGGTGGCCCCGAATCTGCTTTACTTTCTCCACTATTTGTGTCACCAACTCTGGACAAAGTATCTGACGCTCTCCCACGTCACTCCAACATACCGGCGACCTACACTTCCTATCGTATAGTACCTCATAAGGTACCATCTGTATGCTGGCTTGGTAGCTATTATTGTAGGAGAATTCTACCAAATATAGATGGTCCTCCCAAGACCCTCCAAAGTCGATCATGCACGCTCTAAACATATCCTCTAGTATCTAATTCGTGCGCTCTGACTGACCATCAGTCTGTGGATGATATACAGTGCTGAACTTGAGGTGAGTCCCTAGACTCTCCTGCTTACTCTGCCAAAAATATGATGTGAATCTGGAATCCTGTTCTGATACAATGCTGACAGGTACTCCATATAGTCGTACTATCTGCCTCATATACATGTCAGCTAATATCTCCGTCGACTGCCCAACTCTGAAAGGCAAAAAATGTGCCGACTTGGTGAGTTGGTCCACGATAACGCAGACTGCATCCTTCCCGCCAGGGCTCCTCGGAAATACTGTGACGAAGTCCATGGTAATGTGCTCCCACTTCCACTAGGGAATGGGAAGCGGCTGCAATAGTCCTGTAGTTCTTTGATGTTCGGCCTTGACTTGCTGACAGACCAAACATCTCGCCATGAATCTGGCAATCTCCCTCTTCATCCCATGCCACCAGTAGTGTTGTCTCAGATCTCGGTACATCTTTGTACCCCCGAGATGAATAGAATAAATCGAGCTATGGGTCTCGGCCATAAACTCCTGGCATAACTTGCCACTCGGAACGTATAGGCGATCTTCATACCTCAACGTTCCGTCTTCATGAATCTGGAGTCCCGTCTGTATGCCGGCCTCTTTCCTCTCTCGCATTCGTCGGAATCTCACATCGGTAGGCAGCGCTGCCTTGATCCTCTCAACCAATATAGACTGAACCTCTAGACTGGCCATCTGTCCATCCATGCCTAGCAATACAACCTCTATTCCGATCTCCTGAAGATCCTCTAACAAATGTTGTTGAGTCATCAAAAAGTATTCCATGGGCTTCCTGCTTAAGGCATCTGCTACAATATTTGCCTTGCCAGGGTGGTACTGTAACTCGATATCATAGTCTGTCATCAACTCTAGCCAATGCCTCTGTCTCATGTTGAGCTCCTTCTGAGTGTAGACATACTTCAGACTTTTGTGATCTGTCTAAATCTCAACCCGATCTCCATAAAGGTAGTGCCGTCATAGCTTTAATACAAATATCACTGCAGCTAGCTCTAGATCCTGCGTTAGATAGTTCTTCTCATGAACCCTCAGCTGTCTCGACGCGTAAGCTATCACCTTGTCGTGCTGCATCAACATACATCCTAATCCGCTCCCAGATGTATCGCTATACACCATAAATCCCCCAGGTCCAGAAGAAAATGTCAAAATCGTTGCTGATGTCAGAGCTTCTTCAGCTCATCGAAATTCGTCTGACACTCCTCAGTCCAGATAAACTCCTTGCCTTTACTCTTCAGTCGCGTTGTAGGCACAACGATCCTCGAGAAGTTTTCCATGAACCTTCGATAATATCCGGCAAGTCTGAGAAAGTGGTGGTACTGGAGGTGCTCGTGGGGGTGGTAAAGCTGGTCGTGAAGGTGGTTGTGCTGGATGCGATCGTCGTGGTGGTGTTGGCCATGGAGGTGGTGGTCGTGGTGGTGCTGACCGTGGAGGTGGTGGTGCGAGGGTGTTGATGATGATGGCAAGTGGAGGTGTAGGAGTTGATGGGCACGGTGGTGCTGGCCGTGGAGGTGGTGGTGCGAGGGTGGTGATGATGATGGAGGGTGGAGTTATAGGAGGTGATGGTCGTGGTGGTGTTGTCCGTGGAGATGGTGGTGCGAGGTGGACGTGGTGGTCGTGGGGTGGAGAAGCTGTTGCGGGTGGTGGTGCTACTGCTGGTAAAAGTAGCAGTGGATGTAGCCGGAGTGGTCGGTAGCGACGGTGGTGCGTTGCTCCGGTGCGGTGGCGGAGCTGAGGGAGGAGGCTGTTGCGGGTGGCAGCGGGTGGTGGTGCTGCCGCGGGTGAAGGCAGCTGTAATGTAGCCGGAGTGGTTGCGGGTGGAGGTCGGAGTTGAAGAAGAAGAAGAAGAAGCGAAGAAGGAGAAGAAGGAGAAGAACTTCGGCTGTAGAAGAAAGAGGTAGGAGAGAGAGAGGGGGGGTTCCTAGGCTTCTCTAGGCATTAGGCCTGGCTGCTTTGGGAATGGTGTGAAGAGGGGTTATTATAGGGGAATGTGCGGTGGTGATGAAGTAGCATTTTGAATCAAGGGTCTTGATTCATCATGAAGAAATTGTACAAAGCAAATGAGGAGAGACCGAGGGACATGATCGGTCCATTTGAGGTTGGGGGGTTCTTCATTGGTTTTAACCAATAGGGTGGTGACACCTAGCACCCTATTCACCAACAAGCCCCTTAACCTTTGGGTATTTTCACATGAAGAAAAAGTGGTGGGGATTTGGTATGGGAAGTGGTGTTTGGTATTTTGTAGGGTGAGGGGGTATTGTGTGTTTTGCATGGGCTTCATGAAAGGGGTATTGGGTTAAATTGGGGTTAGGTTAGGATTAGTTTAAGTTGGTGTCCCCAATTTAATTAAATAAAGTGTCATGTGCTCTTAAATTAAATGGGGGCACATGGAGTCTCAATTAGGAGTGACACAAAGGTCATGAACGGTGTTGGCTTGGTTTCAGTCTTGGCCCCTTTAATTGGTTCGGCAAAACGGGTTGAGTTTGTGTCCTCAAATCGATAACAACGACATAGGTACGCGACATAGGATTAAATAATTAATTTTAGGACTGGAAAGTTGTGCAATTAAATTAGAGCACAAGGGAGTGTGTTTGTGAGTGACAGAAATATCCAGCACCTAGGTGGGCTTGTTAGGTCAAGAGTGCAATAATTTACTGGAAAATAAGGGCTATCATTGGGCTCCAAATATTGTAGCAATGGTAGGGTGCACCAAGGGTTTAAATTAAAGAACAAGTCAACGTATCCTAATTTCTAAACCTCAAACACCCTGATGCTAAACCAAAATTTTAACCATTTCTAGTCTACCTAAAATAAGATTTTGAGGGGGTTTACACACCCCTTTTTGAGGGCTCCATAAGAAAGGGGATACAATCCAATAATCTCCACCTTAACTCATTTTCGTTGGCTAAGCAACCAAGAACATCCCGGCTATGGTCGATCTTGCTAGCCGAGCACCTTGCTCATTACCGTAAGCCGAGCACCCAAGAGATCCAACATATTATCGTTTCGATCCGTTCCACCATAGAACAAAATTGACACGTTTATCTATATCATTATTTGTGTTCCAACCACAACGTCTTTGTAGAAGCATAAAAAATCTCGGGGGAACATGCCCTCATACATCAAGATGCATACCGAAACTCATCCGAAGCCTTGCGCCCAAGGAAAAGTACCCTAAAAACCTAACTTGGCGAAGAGCCCATGCGCCCTCGAAAAGAAGACAAGATGCGTAGCCTGTAAAATCATCCATGCAGCCAGAACAACCACGGAGTAAGGGGCCGAATAAGATCCCCTGATACATCATTTATTGCTTGTCATAAAGTTTTGACATGACATTTATTGTACTAAACGCTTCGAGTATCCTGAAAGAGTCGGCACACAAAGAGACAGAAAGTCACGTTAGCACATTAATGACTTTGACAGGTGTGCAATGCCACATGTTCACTTGTATGCGGCCACGTCTCTATGCGTCCTCGACTCCATGCGGCCAAAGTATTCATCAGACCCAGGCTGGACGAGACCACATATGCGGTTATGACTCCATGCATCCTCGACTCCATGTAGCTAAAGTGTCCATAAGACCCAGGCCGGATGAGAGCGTAGGCGGCCATGACTCTATGCGTCCCTCAGCTTGCATAATCTTTTCTGTTGCAACCAAAAAGATCTTCCAACAATCTCTGCTGACCACATGTTATGTTGACCAAGCCACGCACACACTGGGTTGAAAACGACCCCGTCTTCCAACCAAGATTTTATCAACAACATATCACAACCAATTCTACGTGGCAGTCCGACCGTGACATGATCCCACAGTTGCAACCTTATTATGTTAAGGAGCCCCATATGGCCACCAAGCAGAGATGCATAGCATATGCGCACGCATGAGTCCATCAACATGATGGCTATAAATATGAGGAACTTGGACGTTCCCATGGTTCTCTTTTCAGAGACTAGGCATACATGACAGGAAAGGGGGCAGGAGCTACGTACTTGCATACAAGATCAAGAGAGAGAAGAGAGAAGAGAGCATCATCATTCCCCTGTTGGACCGTCAATGGATTAAAGGAGTTGCTTCAGTACTTGATCTCCATCGTCACACTCCCCAGATCAAAAACTTGTACTTAGATTTTCTGTCTAGGATTTCTTTGTATTTTTGTTTATAATTAAACAAAAGTTTTCCAAACTTACATTAATAGTAAACAAGATGAAGACTCCGTTGGGGACCTCCTTCTCTTATGATGAGAAGGTCGTGACACAATCCGAAGCATCAAATTTGGGTTCGACCCAGAAGATGCTGGTATACGCTTCGACCAGCAAGCCTTCGAGAGAACGCTCTCCGAGGGCAGCGCTTCGTCGAGGCTGACAAAGCTCAAGAAGACCCGCAGGACATGGAAAGTGCTCAGCACTTGAGCTCTGGCAGAGAAAAATATTACAATGCCAGAAGTTCGAGTGCTAAGGCACGTACCGTACAACCACAGCAAAGGCCGCATAAGAAGGCCCATGCGGCACCAGACTCCAACCGCATGCAGAAGGCCGTTTGCGGCCCCGACGGTAACAGAAATTTAGTCTTCGACTGAATCTCATATGACGCTGATTCCATGCGCCCGACTGAGAAAGGGGAAGATTTAAACTTGGACTCTTTATTATATGCACCAGTGCATGCTAGAACGATAAAGTCTAGCGTTGTGCGTACTCGCCAAGCTCAAGCAACTGCTCATCCGGTTGTCCGTCAACAGGCACCTCTAACTGTTATGCGTGCCCTTGACGGAAAGCTGTACAAAACTGACCCATGCGTCCAGCCCGCAGTGGTAAGTGGACCTACCGGTCTCAAAAGTCTTCCACTAACGACCTGGGTAAAGTTCTTGTACAAATTCCAGGTCTGGGAGCAATGACAACGCCTACACACCCATGTGCTTGGTCTATCCGTGATCATAAGAAGGGTGTAAAGGTTAATCACCCCGCTTGACTTGCGTAACGTGATCAATCACAAGTATAAAGCATTAAAAATAACTACGGCATATGAGGTATGCGTAGATAACCGTACGAACTATATTCTATCTCACACACTAACCAGATTGAAAATTATGTATAGGTATTCGGGTTCGCACATAACTTGTAAATTCTAGCACGAGTCTATTCCCACAAAGTCTAACACAGATTAGCACAAGGGTCTTCGCATAACTATCCAGATTAAGCAATTATACCATTCACATGCACTTTTGAAATTATTTAGATTCATTGTATAAAATATTCCAACAGGATAACGAGTGAGAGTGTATGCACATAACCCATGAACGAGCTTTCGAAGCTGAGAGAATTGATTCGAAGTCCAAAGACGTAAAGGCATGCTCTGATACCAATATGTTACACACCGATCTCCCGCAGGAATCGGCCGTCCCTGCTAGGCTCGAATTACCGCACCAGCGCTCCCGTGGAACGACCGTTTCCATCAGGAACATGATGCCACACGAGCACAAGTTGTGCCCGTACAAGGCCATGAAACCGAACAAGCAGAGAAAAAACTAAGCCACAGAGTCGCACAGATAGTCTGTATGCAGCGGAATAAGAAACGAACAGGTGATTGGTAACAAGTTCACAGTTTTGTCATAGCGGAAACATGAAATAACACAATTATGGTAGTAAAACAAGCACTTTATTGATATTGAATCAGTATTACAAGCGGCGCTAGGCCGAGATTACAAGTCGCTCAAGCCCTCTCTCTCGAAACAATAAAAGCGTGCCAAATGGCTACAAATATGGAATGATACATAGGTGATGTTCCAACATTATGTCCTGTATATGTGCTTCAGCTCTGGACGCAACGCTCCAAGGATCCAGGGCGAACTCCTTGCCCTAACACGCACGAAGGGGTTTTCGCACCAAACGAGGTTCTCCCGCACCTTGCAAGAAATCTGGTGGGTTATCAGTACATGAATGCACTGGTGGGGAGGCTTCTCGCCTGCTCGACAAATCCAAATATGTTATATAGGTTCCGTGCACCATCTATTAAGTTATCTTTCTAGTCTTTCCTTATGATCAGTTTTATGGCATAATATACAAGCCTAACTCGTGTGGCAGTGTGCCGTGAAATATAAAAATAAATACGACGATACTTACCAACTTACCATTTGTCCTCCCATGTCCAAGGTAAACCAAGTTAAACCAAGAAAGAGTATATATAATAAATTCTACGGAATTGCATAAGTAAACACAAGTATCACGAGCGGGGTTCTAATTCAGGTGCACGAATTACACGGATACTCAGGGTATGTTGCAGAAGATGTTCAAGTGTTTAAATATGTACAAGTGTGCTCATATGTCTTAATACTCATATCCGTTCAAGTGTTCCAGATTATCATATGCGATACAATGATTCGCATGAGGATTGTCGCTAAGCGAGGATGACTTATCTATATGAACTGGATTTGATGGCATAGTCATAAAGGACGAGTTATAGTCATTGACGAAGATGGTATGCAACGAAAAGTACATGAGGCACTACATGCCATCCCACCCCGTACATTAGACTATCAAACTTAGAACGAGAATGGTGCAGCGTGAAGCGCACACGCCATCCTACTCGCACATAAAAAAATACTGCTGTATGAGTTTCATCCGGATCGAATCGGCCCCGGTGCCTCGGAGACCGTCCGTGGAACGAGATTCAAAGATCTTCCTTGTGTACCAAGTTGTCCGCAACATGCAAGTCTTGGGTCTTCGAGATTCATAATATGACTTGCTAATTCTTAATTCTTGTTCTGAACGAGTATTGACCCACGAGCTGTGATTCTTGCTTTACTTGACATGTTTCTCATTCAGAGTTCAACTTGACTTGATGCATTTTCCTAGTTCGAAAACTGCCTTGACGACCTAATGGTCCCAAATACTTGCAGGTTCATATTGCATAGAAAGACTATTTGATAGTCTTCTGGCTACAGGATCGCATGATGAATCTACGGGACGAGCATAGCGAATAAGTAAAGCAGCTAAGCATTGAAACAATATGAATATAACTTTAAGGTAAATATGTAGAATAGCCATACTTGTAAACATAAGTGATTTCTCTAGCACATGTCTAAAAGGTAGTGCGAGGAGTGGAACCGTACAGGGGCATATCAGGAGACATAATCTATGCAACGAGCAGTGTTAACATGTAAGCAGTGTACTACGAAAGAATATATAATGATCTACTCGAATCATTAGCGGAGTCAACTAGCACGAAGCTAAGGTAGCATGCGAGGGTCCAACTATAAGCCAAGTTTTATTTCCAGGTTCTAATACAAGCAATACAAGATGGGATTAATCCCTTAGCTAGGTGTGTTGTATTCTTTATTAGCATGCAGGGGGTGATTCACCTAGCAACTAGCATCTATCGTCCAAGTTTTATGTGTGTAGACTAAGCAAAGACAAGTTTATTGTAGCCATCCACCTTAGTGATAATTCACTTCGGTCGAGCGATACTCCGAGCGCACATTTGAAAGTCTAAGTTTGAACTCCTGAAGGGCCAAGTCTGAAATCCTTTGCCTCAAGCGAGTCTTCTCGCTGAGCAAAGTGGGTTGGATCGTTGCACTTGCGCCATTTGAATCGGCTGTCCGCTTGAGCGGAATAATTTGTTACATTATACACCACTCATAACAAGTCTCGTCCTCGAGAATTCCTGAGCGCAAATTATTCTTTCGTACACTATCGAATCTATCTCAAGCATAATAATCTGTGTCGCGTGTGTGTTGGGTCTGTCTCGTTGAATGAATCTATCATTCAATCCAAGGTCCGACTCGGTCTCTACTGAGCCTTAGCGTGGAATATATATCGCTTAACGCGGGGTACATTATAATCCATCTTGAATGATGATCTAAGGCTGAGGCAAACTTATCTAAATCGTTATACTCTTTCATGCGAATCTTACATATTTACTTGCACTAGCATTCGAGATCAGCATTTTACGAGTCCGGATCGTGCACATATTCAAGGCATCCCCCAAACATATGCATGTCAACCAATTTAGCGACAGTGAAGTCTTTGCACTCGAGTTCAGCATATCCCTTAGTCTTGGATCGTGCACACATTCAAGGCATCCCTCAAACATATGTGTTTGCCATTTAAATTAAAAGGAAGAACTAAGAGAACTTGATTTGATTAACAAACTAGAGAGTACAGAGAAGAGTATTAAGAGACAATCTAAGTACAAATTTATTTTGATCTGGGGGGTGACGATGGAGGGTTAGGAGTGTAGCAACTCTCTTTACTCCGTGAACGATCTGAACACAGAAGCTTCTCTCCTTAGTTTTAGTGTGAATCCGCAGATTGCCATCCCTTTGTATGGGTGTGATACCTTACTATTTATAGACGTCCTGTGGACGTGCTACGGCTGTCGCATACCTTCTTGCTTGGTGTGTCACGCCCCAGTCCTAAAATACCAGGGGACTAGCCACATGGCAATGGCCAGCAGCACAATTCCAATGGACAAACCCAATTTAATGGACCCTTTAGAGTGCACTTAAGTTGTAATACATATAAAATGGTCTACAAATATATTTCATAGTTTATATATCTAATCTCATCCATAATAAGTAACGAAATCACAAAGAGACAAGTCCAGTAACAATAATATAAAATGATCTATCCAACCAAAGTAATATAAATAATGTTATGAAGAATAACCCATCATCAAAATAGAAAGGAAAATAACTCCAAGTACAATATCCAAAAGTCGCTACAAGATCAAATATCTAAGAACACTAAGCATAATAACTGAATGTTGAGAATATTGTGTGCTCAAGAGAAGTCCTCCGGAACAACCTCGTCCTCTGCAACCCATGCGTCTCCAATAGTAGCACATGCCCGTAAACCTTGGGATATCTCTCCTTGTCTACACCTGGGGACATAATTCGGATCCAGGTCCTCAGGGGACATAGCAAGGTACAATAAACACTCAAGCCAAATAAAATACATTAAGTAAAAACAAATCCTCAGGACAAGCTATGTAACTAGCTAAGTAAAATACAAATAAGAGCATCACTAGTACTCAGGCTGAGACCACTACAGGCTCTGTGTCGGGGAGCCCATAGCAGCAAGTAGTATCTCGTAGGGCCAGTAATGTGCCAAACTGTGGTATAGAGACTAAAATACCTCCAGTAACATAGTATATATATATAACATAATCAGCATGTACCATGTGTGTCTCTCTCCACCCATTGTAACCTCACATCTCATGTCCATAAAACGCAAGATCATGACCTCTAGCTAGTACAATGAGTCATAATAATATCTATATAATATGCAAGTCTCATATCACGTCTCCTTTAAGCCTATACAGAATCACCATGAATAACTCAAGAAAGATTCTGTCACATAAAATAGTGTCAAGTGTCCTACGATATATCGTACTTGGTAAAGCAAGCACGTAAAAATAGGATCGTGGAATCAACTCTCTAAGTGACGTTACACGACTCCGCGTACGACGTCGACACCCGAATCTTGTTCGGACGCTAAACAACGTCTCACGGTCCTAGGTTGAGCAGCCACATGACAAATATATATATATATATATATATATATATATATATATATATATATATATATATAAAGAACAGAAGCAAATAATATAACATGATCTACTGCAAGTTTGGCAAGGTACACTTGCCTGGGTTCTGAACTCCGTCAACTGCTCCTGGAAAAGTAGAATATGCACGTACAGCTCCGGATGCTGAAACAAACATCATCAATATTCTCAGAATACTTGAAATAGCTAGAATTGACTACCCATAAGTCCAATTTGAGCATAGGAAAAATATTGATAGTTTTTGGTCAAAACGTGGTCCACATGTGGCCCACTTAGCACCGATAAATGTGCCAGAGACAAAGTTCTTCAAATTCGTCAAACTTAGTGTCTACGAGTTCATAACGATGATATGAACTCAACGAAAAGTCCAAAACTGAATTCCGATGAGCCGATCACGAAATCGCCCGTCCTATGGAACCGTGGGGCCCATGAAACGATGTTTCGTGAATGTTCTCAGATTCGAACCAAACATGGGTCACAGGAACAACGTAACGCTGCAAATCCAATGGCATAAGTTTTGTTGCAAATCGACGAGTACACACGAAGTTATGGGGAGATGTCGGAATAGGCCGATATGGTATTTTTTGGCGGATACGCGTTGATTCCGGCGTGCACATACGTCCAAATCAAGTTCCATGAAAGCCTATACGTCTGCGTTTACGTTACACACCTTTCAGTGTAATCCGTACACGACGACGTGGCCTCGTTTGGCGAAATGCATCCCGTATCGAAGATTTTTGGTGTTTTAAAATTAATTTTTTGGTCCTTTTGGAATCAGAGTAATTTTACCAATAAAGCAAACTAATAAAAATTAAAAGAACAGTAAAAAACTTGGTTATATTATGAAGAAGTTCTTTCAATTATATTTTAAAATAATTAACGAGTTGGTAGAAAATTGGACATGAACATGGATACTTGGACTGAATTTCTGAACTATTTTTGAACAGTTTTTCGGCCAACTTTCAATTCATTTTTTCTTTAATATAATCCGTTTAAAATCAAACTACGTGAAGATATTTATAGAGGTTCATGTTGTGAATCAATTAAAATAAGTGGTTCAAAAAATGATCGAACGTAGGGGAGGAAAACTCACCCGAAATATGGGGGCGCGGGCTAGCTATGGTGTGCCTCATGTACACGTGGGGGGTGCGGCCTGTGGGCGGCAGTTTTTCGACGGCGACGATGACGTCTAGGGGTCGCTGGACAGGTCGGCGGCGGGCTGGAGGATTAGGAATATGGTTTTAGTAAAATATTAGGGTTAGGGTTGCGTTTACATATGTATATCTATACCGAGAGATTGAGGGAGAGTGAGCGGGTCTGGGCTTGGGTAGTAGTTTTAGGCTTTGGGTTTGGGTAGTGGTTTTAGACTTTGGGTTTGGGTAGTAGTTTTATGGTTAATGAGTTTGGGTTTAGTTAGGTTAGTGTTAAGATTCGTTTTATTTCTTTTCTTTCTTTCTTTATTTTCTTTTTCTTTTCTTTTGGTTTATTTTATTCAATAATTATATATAGAAAGTTTCCAAAAATAGTTAGGTACTTGAAAAAAATTCTAGAAAATTTATATATCTATCAACAAATAATTTACAACCAAAATCATATCAATTGAAAAATATTAAATATGACTAAATATTAAATTAGTTAAATAAATCCATAAATTCTATTTTCTACTTAATAATATATTAGTAGCATGCAGGGGTTCAAATAACGCAACTCAAGTGTCATGTGCATAATAGGACCAGTTAGGCTCATATTATGTATTTAGTTAGAAGCAATGAGTTGGGGTGGCGTGTGAAAATCGTACGCCACGACAAAATGGTTAATTATTCGTCCTTTTCTCGTAATTATGTCACAAAAGTTGTGCGACCAAAACAAGGCATGGAAATATGAATTTGTGAGTGACAGTCATGGCAGTAGACTAATTTGACTCATCTAAGTCGAGCATGCTAGGTTGGTTGGAAGGGAAAGGCTAGTGTTGCATTCAAGATTTTAAAACCATGGTGGCGGGTTTCCAAAGTTCAATTAAATTATCAAATAAATATTTAAAATAAAAATAATAATTATTAATATCGAACTAACCCTATATAAAAACCAGGGTTCTCACATGGTGGCTGTATGGAGCTCCTTTAGCAGAATACGGCCGTACCGGTAGCCGCATGGTGTGCGCAATCCGCCACGTGGGTTTGGTTAGAATTTTCTGTTTGAAGAGATCTCGGGACTGTTTTGTGCATAACTCGGTCAATTGGACACTTGGTCAACACTAACTGTGCGAGAAATCGTCTTCGGTCATAACATAAAATCTTGTGAGTCGAGAGCCGCATATTATTGTAGTTGCATAGAAGCTTTTGCTGGTCTTGGTCAGAATGACCCTCAGGCCGTATATGGACGAGTCCGCATGGGTCTTGAAGCCGTATGCGTCCTCTTGTTTGGCCTTGGTCAGGTGGACGCTCTGGCAGCATGATATCGAGGCCACATGGGTCTTCAAGCCGCATACATAAGATACGTGGCATGGCCCGTCTGTCGAGATAATTAATGTACGTCTTTTCCTGAGTTGTTGTTTGCACGGATTCTGAAGCATCTCAGGATGATGAGTAAGGAAAGTGCTCGATCATGTGTCTACACAGCTTGTCTCCACATATGCGACAGCCTCTTTTGACAAGGAAAGTGCTCAATACTTGGGCTCTGGCAGAGAAAAATATAACAATGCCAGAAGTTCGAGTGCTAAGGCACGTACCGTACAGCCACAACAAAGGCCGCATAAGAAGGCCCATGCGGCACCAGACTCTAACCACATGCAGAAGGCCGTTTGTTGCCCAGACGGTAACAGAAATTCTGTCTTCGACCGAATCTCATGTGACGCTGATTTCATGCGCCCGACTGAGAAAGGGGAAGATTTAAACTTGGACTCTTCATTATATGCACCAGTGCGTGCTAGAACGATGAAGTCTAGCGTAGTGCGTGCTCGCCAAGATCAAGCAACTGCTCATCCGGTTGGCCGTCAACAGGCACCTCTAACTGTTATGCGTGCCCCTGACGGAAAGCTGTACAAAACTGACCCATGCGTCCAGCCCGCAGTGGTAAGTGGACCGGCCGGTCTCAAAAGTCTTCCACTAACGACCTGGAGAAAGTTCTTGTACAAATCCCAGGTCTGGGAGTAATGACAACGCCTACACACCCATGTGCTTGGTCTATCCGTGATCATAAGAAGGGTTTAAAGGTGAATCACCCCGCTTGACTTGCGTAACGTTACCAATCACAAGTGTAAATCATTGAAAATAACTATGGCATATAAGGTGTGCATAGATAACCGTACGAACTATATTCTATCTCGCACACTAACCAGATTGAAAATTATGTATAGGTATTCGGGTTCGCACATAACTTACAAATTCTAGCACGAGTCTATTCCCACAAAGTCTAACACAGATTGGCACAAGGGTCTTCACATAACTATCCAGATCAAGTAATTATACCATTCACATGCACTTTTAAAAATATTTAGACTCATTGTATAAAATATTCCAACGGGACAATGAGTGAGAGTGTATGCACATAACCCACGAACGAGCTTTCGAAGCTGAGAGAATTGATTCGAAGTCCAAAGACGTAAAGGCATGCTTTGATACCAATATGTTACGCACCGATCTCTCGCAGGAATCAGCCATCCCTACTAGGCTCAAATTACCGCGCCAGCGCTCCCATGGAATGATCGTTCCCATCAGGAACATGATGCCACACGAGCACAAGCTACGCCCGTGCAAGGCCATGAAACCGAACAGGCAGAGAAAAAACTAAGCCACAGAGTCGCACAAATAGTCTGTATGCAGCAAAATAAGAAACGAACAGGTGATTGGTAACAAGTTCACAGTTTCGTCATAGTGAAAACATGAAATAACACAAGTATGGTAGTAAAACAAGCACTTTATTGATATTGAATCAATATTACAAGCGGCGCTAGGCCGAGATTATAAGTCGCTCAAGCCCTATCTCTCAAAACAATAAAAGCATGCCAAGTGGCTATAATTGTGGAATGATACATAGGTGATATTCCAATATTATGTCCTGTATATGTTCTTCAGCTCCGGACGCAACGATCCAAGGATTTTCTGTCAGTACTCGATCTCTATTGCCACACTCCCCAGGTCAAAAACTTGTACTTAGATTTTCTGTCTAGGATTTTTTTGTATTTTTTGTTTGTTATTAAACAAAAGTTTTTCAAACTTACATTAATGACAAACAGTCTTGTTCCACCTTGGACATGTCAAACCCACCTTTGAAGCCAATTCATATATTTGCCTCTAACCTTAGGTCTGATATGTCTTCAGACTGTAATGCCCCACAAGCATATGGTGTATTACGCTGAGTCAGATTAAATGAGGCAATAGCTGGTTACATTTTTGATTTGTTGGATTTAGGAACAAGTATTGATTTGAGTTGGTATCATGTGCAGATCGCTAGCGGAGTTCGATGGAATCAGATGTTCATTCAGAGCAGGATTGGGATAGCAGGATTGGAGCGATAATACCGTCTTTCTTAGTCCGATCGTTCGGATGATTTGGAGAGCACAGCCTGCTTGCACGGTCATACCAATTGAGTAGATTATACTTTGTATCGGACCACGGGTTCAAGGGATCGGCCGTATCGGCAATGCAGGGTGCTTAACGGAATCAGAATTGGTGAGTGGGCTTTGTCCCTTCTCCTCTACTCCTTTATGTCTAATAATATGGAACATACGTAATGGCTTGAACACTTAAACTGGAACTTAGAAATTACTATACTATGGCATGCATAGAGTGTGCGTCGTTTGGTTGGATATGATTTTTAGCTTGAGTTGGTTTTGCGTTGGGCTATTGGAGCTTGAGTAGATCATCTTGGTTGAAATATCGAGGTAATTCGAGCAGGCGAGCGAGCGTGCATCCGTGCACGAGTATCAGTTGGGCACTTTGTCATACAAAGCGTGCATTTGTTGTTCAAAACTGGACAACTGCATCGGTGAGGACATTATGCCACTGTTAGGGCATTGTGCCACAAAGTTTTCTGAGCGAGGGGTGTTGCACCAATTGGAGCATTGTGTTGAAGCGGCATAGTGCCTAGGGGATAACTTGAGATGGTGCCTTGGGATATAAGTTGGAGAATGGTTATGTTTAGTTGGTTGGATGAGGCTAGGATCGTTTGGTGGGGCGAGAATGCTCGATTCTCTCGTCATACATACTTGGTGTCTACATCGGTCACGGACAACCTATTGCGCACATGGTTTGGTTTTCTCAAACAGGATAGGCTCCGGGACCGTTCGGCCATGGAGAAGACAATGATAACGTGCCTTGGGCGTGGTGCCGGCAGTTCGATACGACCAGGCGGACTAGATACCCAGTCTGGATCGGGTAGAACTGCAGTTGATTAGTTCTTTATGGCTTGGCCAGTGACTTCATATAGATAAGAGTTGGTTTACTTTGCTTGGGTTTGCTTTTTATTTTTCGTGTAGGCGGTGGCCACCTTGCCTCGGCAAGAGTGTGCATATCGATGATTGGATTATTGAGGCTTGGATTGAGGATGGATATTGAGGCTTGGATGATGATATCCGAAAGGTTCACGCGTTGCTTGGGTTTCAGTAGGACGGTTTGTATGCTAGTTTTTTTTTAGTTGAATATATCTGTTGTATATAGACTTGAGTTGAATGCTTGCATGTTTAACCTGCTTTACAGTTTTTTTGAACATGTTATATCTCTGCCATGAAAAGAATCTAAGATTCAAGTAGAAAGATCACCATATAACTGTTTGCATTCATTATTCTACTTAGTGTTAGTTTAGACGAGTGGGTTATCCCGCTCACCAGTACAGCTGTGTACTGACCCATGTTTGTGGGCATTATTTCAGGTACGTAGGTGTAGTGGCGCTGCTTGGATATACGGGACATGATGTATGAATGGTAAGTACCTTTGTGGGCAAGAGAAAGACCAAGAATGTTGTATCTCCTTTGTGTCATTCTCCTTTGTGGCATTTTTATTTGGACCCTATCGAGAGCTTCGCTGCGTATACTCTGATGTGTGCTTGGTACACAATACTTGACTTTCGCTGTAACTTGGTCGTTTCAATGATAACTTTGATGTTTGACAACATCGCCTTGTGTGAGCGCAACTCTAGGCTCGTACGACATCACGTCCCGATGAGAACGATTGTCCTGCGGGAGCGCTGCACGTGGTGATTCACGTTCAACGGGGACGATTGAGCTTGTAGGAGATTGGGGCATGATATATTGGTATCTGAGCGCCCGGTTCATTCCCTCGGACTTTGTCCTTTGGTTCATCACAAACTCTAAATAGCTTTTGCGTGTCATTTAGCTCTTGGCTCTACTCGGTGTCGCATTGATTGTTTCATTCAATAAGTCTACATATTTGTTAGTTGAGGGTGCATGTTGTTTTTCGTTGCGTTGCTTTCGTTGATTTTTGGTAGATCGCTTAGCATCGTTGGGCGTTGTTGCATTCTTGCAGCAAGTTGTGTGGCATTGTTGCATTTGTACAGCAAGTTGAGAGGTGTCATTGTGTTGGTTTGGCTTGTCATACGGAAAGATTCTGGTTGCATCAGTAAAGCAGTTGGTTGGCAGACGAGATTGGTTATGTGGCATATTGTGAGTAGAAGCATCGGATGAGAATGGATCGTTGCACGAGTTGCTCGTGTAGCGAATGTGTTGGATGGAGTTTGATTTTTGGCTGGGTATATCACAGAGAGCATTAGCTGAGCAGGTTTGAGTTAGCTTGGAAATATCAGGATAGCGTTGCACGAGTTGCTCGTATAGCAAATGTGAGAAACAGTTGGGTATTGGGTTGGATTACTTGGAAGAGATCGTTGCACGGGTTGCTCGTGTAGCGAAGGTATCAGACAATTTGAAAACTAGTTGGAAGTATTGAGAATGGGACAGGGCACAAGTTACATAGCGAGATTTATAAAAGAGTTAGATAGTTCATGCGTTGGCTGAGTTTCGTGTCAGACTTTAGTTGGGGATGGCAGGATCACGCATAATGGATGGTTCGAACGAATCTTGAATCAGTGCAAAGAATTATGATACGAGTAGTGACTTGATTCAGAGTGGTATATGGTATACCATATAGTGAACTTGGCATTGGAATATGTTGGATAGACCTCAAAGAAATTGTCTCAATGGACAAGGGTAACAGAAATATAAGTTAGTTGGTGCACATCGGCTGAGTTAGAAAATGGAACATGGAGCAAGCGAATGTTGAGTTACGATCGACAGGATCACCCCGGAATAAGTCAGTTTGGAATAGACGTTCGTCGACACAGAGCAAGAGCTAAAGCGACTCTATTTTCAAGTGGTATATGGTGCAATAGAATTTGACTCAGGTATTCTTCGATACATTAGACTTGAGAAATCAAGAAAGGACTTGTGTAATGGAAGTATCGTTGGACTTGAGAGATGGACGAGATTGGAACAAGCAATGGAATGAGTGTTTGGAATTTGAAGGATTGATGCGGACCAAGTATTGGAAACAAGTGGAGATCGATCAGATGGAAACCTGAATATCAGAGTTCGCTTGCAAGATTTGAAAGTTCGGTGGTGCATTCATGGATGCAAATAGAGAGATGAGCATGAGGAACGAACAGTTGGGGTACGCTTGAGTGAGCGATGGGTGAATCGAAGGATAGCGAGCACGGACTACGAATTTTGGCAACACATTGGAGCTGTTGGTTGAGCAATGAAACACGATCTGGTTTGGAGGGGCAGTGCGATGGATTCGTACGGACTTGAAGGATTTGGATATTGCTCTCGAGAAGTTGGACTCATGGTTTAGTAGAAGTAAAATTTGACGAAATGGTGCAATGATGGTAGACGGATTCTTCGGAAGACATGAACGGACATGAGGCAAGTCTAGTTGATGTTAAGTCAGATTGGAAGTTAACACGTACAATACTGAGACGAATTAAGGCAACAAGTAAAGGCAATATGAATTTAAGATTTATGTTGGAACTGATGCATGAGTCATTGAGAGTGTGTGGACTAATAAAAAACATAGAGAAATCAAGACGGGCTAAGGAATGTAATAAGAACAAGATTGTGGCGGATGGACTATGAAGATAGCTAAACGAGAGAGCAACGTTGAAGCAAATATTTAATATTTTCATTCCAATGTTTGGTTCAAACATGAATTAAAATCTTAATTCGTTTTATTTTCCATAAATATCTTTTCATTAATTTTATGATGCTACTACTATCTAAATTCAATTGGTGTCATTGATGATATTATTGTCCAAAAATTATATATATATCTACTATTATAATGCGGCTTAGAAATGACTAAAAAATGTGCCGTCTAAGCCGTAGGTATATCATAATTTAAATGAATTAAAAAATAGTAAGAATATAACTAAATAACCACCTAAATACTCCACTAATTATTTAAAAAAATCTTAACCAAGCATTTAACTACCTAATATGATATATTTATAACTTGGAACAATATTATTTTTTTTTCTAGGCTGTTGAGTTCAATTCCTTGGAACAATATTTTTTATAATAAATTTATGTTTATTTTTTACAATATTATTTTTATGCGTACTTTACTAGTATCATTAATTTACCTCACCTACATTCTTAAGAAAACAAAATTCTTTCCTGTAACATATTTTCTTCCAATTTAAAAGTTCAAACTTACAAAATATGGATAAAGCATCCAAACCTAAGATAAAAAAAAAGGGAAATTTGCAGTGAAAGCATAAAACTTTGAAGAAATTCCAGTAAAAGCATATAGTTTGCAATATTTGCAATAAGAGCATTGGAAAGTTCTTTTAAATGTCATTACTTCTAATTTCTATTTTTTTTCTTGTTTTTCCTAATCACAACAACGGCTAAAAAAAACAAATATTAAAGATAGATAACCCCTTAACCATTACATCTAGCCTCCTGCCTATTTATTCCCTCAAACTCCTCATAAACTCCCTCCGACGCGGTCAAAGAAATAATAAAATCCTGGTCGGTTGTCATTTAAAAAATTTTGTTATTCACATCACTTGTAGAAAATGTTCTTTGAAATGAAGTCTTCTCTAAGAAAAACATTCTTCCACTGAATGTTTTTTTAATTTATTATTATTTTTTTGAAATTTTTTTTGGGTTAAATTTTTTGGCTAATAGTTATTAGTTGTGGTTAAATAGTCACCATATCCATTAAAACAAAAAAAGGGGTCCTTTTAAAGGATGTTATAATTTTTTTTGCCATTACGCAAATAGCCCTTTGAAAGGGTGTTATAATTTTTTTTTGCCATTACGCAAACTATTTGCTCCACTGAATTTTCGTCAAATTTTGATGCTCTCAGAATTTTTTTTTTTTTTTTTTTTCCTTCTAAGAATCCAGTTTCCAACTAAGTTCTCTCATCAACCTCTCTACTACCCACCTCCCCTGTCCTCACCATAAATACCAACCTCTCCCCTCTACTCCACACTACACCCCCCTCTCCTACAAACTCCAACCATGGCTTCCTCCTCTCCAACCTCCATCATCTTCTTCCTCCTCCTCCTGTCTCCACCCATCCACTCCCTCCAACCACAATGCACCACCCCTAAACCCTCACCCTCCCCCTCCCCTTCCCCCCTCGGCTTGAACCCCACCTCCGCTTTCTCCTCCAACATCCAGTCCACCCTCTCCGAGATCAAGCACCTCGTCTCCATCCTCTCCACCTTCACCTCCACCTCCACCGGAGGCTTCCTCGGCAAGAAGGACCTCCGCTTCTCCTCCGCCGTCTCCGACTGCCTCGACCTCCTCGACCTCTCATCCCAAGAGCTCTCCTCCTCCGTCTCCAACACCCGCAAATCCGACGTCCTCTCCTACCTCAGCGCCGCCCTCGGCAACCAGGACACCTGCAGGCAAGAGCATATCCACTCTGCTGGCTACCCAAAATATACTTTTTTTACTTTTATATATATATATATATATATATATATATATATATATATATATATATAAAAGTGCTTTTATATATATGAATAAACGTAATCTGAGTATAGTATTCATATTTCTACATGAGTAATACACATATGATCTAATAGAAATAGACTGTACTAGTTCATATGGAATGTAAAAATCTATTGTTATTGGTCCACATATATATTGTTTATATAGGAATATGAACACTATAACTCATATTCTGTTTATATATATATATATATATATATATATATATATATATATATATATATGATCTGGTATCATGAGTCGTGTTTATAAAGTTTCAAAAAGTTCTTTCACTGTATTCCGTTGGATGGTGCTTTAAGTCATCTAATTTTGATCGTTGATCAAAACAATGATCAAGATTATATGACTTAAAGACGATCCAACGACTAAACTTACTATTAGTACGATTACATTTCAGTGAACAAAGAAAATCCTTAGTCCCCGATAATCTACTCCCATCCATACAAACTTTAATTTCTGGTTCGTCCTTGCCTGCAGAGAATCCGTCTCCAGCACCAACAGCCTCCTTGGCTCCCTCATCGGCACCGGACTCACCACGGTCACCTCGCTCGTGTCCGACACCCTCCGCCAGGCCGCCGCCAGCTTCAAGAGGCCGAACGAGAGCAGGCGGCTCAGCTCGGCCGGCACCGGGTTTCCGAAATGGGTGTCGAGGGAGGACAGGAGGAGGCTGGCGTCATCGTTGTCCGGGGGGCCGGGAGGGATGGTGCGGGTGGACGCGGTGGTGGCCAAGGACGGGAGCGGGAACTTCACGACGGTCGGGGAGGCGGTGGAGAGGGCCCCCGACGAGAGCGGGGCGAGGTTCGTGATATATGTGAAGAGAGGAGTCTACGTCGAGAACGTCGAGATCAAGAAGAAGAAGTGGAACGTCATGATGGTCGGCGACGGGATGGACGCCACGGTCATCACCGGCAGCCGGAACTTCGTCGACGGGTGGACCACCTATCGCACCGCCACCGTCGGTGAGTTTTTTTATAGTATAGCCTACTTTTTTACTACAATAATCCAAAAATTCCACGAACATGACTACCAATTATAAAATGTAGTCGGTTTTAAAATTAATCATGTTCCGATCCGGTTTTGAAAATACTATTTTTTCTTTTAAATTTCTTTCCGGTTTTGATTTTAGATTTCAATCCGAAACTCAATTATATAGTTACTTCTTAATTTTATGCATATTTTTATAATTAAAAATAAATATATTTTGAAAATAAAAATTCTATTGTTTTCAAGTTCAACTTTAATAGTTTAATAATTATTTCAACTTTGGGTCTAACTTTGACATACAACAAGCTCATGCTCATGTATAAAAATTATACATTTTTAATATAATTCAACAACAATTCTAATTTTGTCAACGACCTCTAGTTCAAATGGTTAGAGTGAGACATCTCTCTCCCCCAAAGGTTACTAGTTCGAGCAACGGAAAAGACGTTTTAATTTCTTTGTGAGAAATTAAGTGAGGACGGTGGGTGCGGTGTGGCCTGGGTGTAATGCGGTTGCGGTGCTTTTACGGGACTTTCGGGACGAGATGTAATTTTCAGACTGGATTTGTAAGGCTTTCGGAGCAGAGCTAGTTATAGGTTGCTGTCCTTCGGGTCAAAATAAAATTTACTTTCTTCGGAAAAAAAAATCGAACTTGGGATCAGGACCATTAAACAATAAAAATAGATGGTCTAAACGGATAGACCGAACAATCGAATCGATTATCGAATCGAACAGCCGGTCGGACTGAATCTGACCAAAAATTCGGCCCCGTCTGACTTGAACCGGATTTTTTTAAGAACGATCAAGTTTTTTTTCTGAACCGTGGTTTAACCGTTGAACCGGTCGAACCGGTTTACTATTGAACCGGCCAATTTTTTTATGAAAAACTAAAAAAAAAATTATAACATGAGATTTTGACAATTTGATACTTGGTTTGGTTTTGAGAAACCTTATAGTTATAAAATCAAACTAAACCAAACCAAATCAATAAGTAGATGCGGATATCTTACCTGATTAATTCTGGTTGAACCTGGTTACCAAAGATTTTACGTTCCATCATCGGTCCGGTTTTTAAAACATTGATCTAAAGTTGGTACCAGAATTTAGGCTTTTGCCTAAATTTTTCCATAGCTTATCAATCAATGGTCAGCCACCCACATTGTCATATTCTTGGGCATGCAGGTATCTCCGGCAAGGGGTTCATCGGCAAGGACCTAACGATCGAGAACAGCGCGGGCCCCTCGAAGCACCAGGCGGTCGCCCTCCGGTCCGACTCCGACCTCTCGGTCTACTACCGCTGCGCCTTCCGCGGCTACCAGGACACCCTCTACGCCCACTCCCTCCGCCAGTTCTACCGCGAGTGCGTGGTCACCGGCACGGTCGACTTCATATTCGGCAACGCGGCCGCGGTGTTCCAGAGCTCCCGGGTCCTCGCGCGCCTCCCCCTGCCCGGCCAGAAGAACACGGTCACCGCGCAGGGCCGCAAGGACCCGAACCAGAACACCGGGTTCGCGCTGCAGTTCTGCAACGTCACGGCCGACGCGGACCTGATCAAGTCTCGGTCCGCGTCGGGGGCCGGGACGTACACGTACACGTACCTGGGGAGGCCGTGGAAGGAGTACTCGAGGACGATGGTGATGCAGTCGTATCTAGGGGACGCGATCAGGCCGGAGGGGTGGCTGGCGTGGGAGGGGGAGTTCGCGCTCGACACGCTGTACTACGCGGAGTACATGAACTACGGGCCCGGGTCGGGGCTGGCCGGGAGGGTGAAGTGGCAGGGGTACCATGCCGTCACCGACAAGGCACAGGCCGCCAACTTCACGGTGGCTCAGTTCATCGACGGGAACCTCTGGCTGCCGTCAACCGGTATCAGGTACACGGCTGGTTTGATGGATTGACCGAGACTGTCAAATTTGAAGTAACGACCATTTTGTTCAAGATTTCTACTCATGTAACTACTTTTAAAGAACAATAATGCTAAGTTTACTACCAAATGCTTACAACCCTCTCTCCCCCGCTCACATCCGGCCCCACCTCTCTCTCTCTCTCTCTCTCCAATGAACGACTGTCACGTAGACGTCATGTGACGGTTGTAAGAGGGGATTATAGTCATAGCATAACCGTTTAAAGAAACAAAAAATACTATTTGTCACCCAAAATATTTGGTTGATACCATATTCCATTATATGTCAGCTGACATGACAGATGACATAGTAAATTTTAAAATTAAAATTAAAAAAATGGATAATTATTTTTTGGGGTTAAAAACTACCATGTCAGATGTCACATAATGGAAGATGGTATCATCCAAATTTTTTGAGAGACAAATAGCAAAGTTTTCTATTCTTCAGCTCAAGGTGCCAAATGGGTCGGACGGACCGTTCGGGCCCGGTTTGATCAAACCCAGGCTGGACAAATCTGGTCCAGATCAACAGGTCGACCCTATCCGACCCGGACCATAGTAATCCGGAATTCGGGCTTGATTACGAATGATGACACGAAAGCTCGGCTCGGTCTGGATATATCGATATTAAAATCGTGCCGAAGCAGATTTGCCAATCCCGACATGTTCTATTCAGCATGGTCTGATCGGTGATCCGGTTCAGGCTGAGTCCATTGATGGTTACTAATCCGATATATATATATATATATATATAATTTAGAGGAGATAATTTATAAGAATACCTTTCAATATATCTATTATTTAAAACGTTGGAGGAATATTTTGGTAAATTATCTCTCCCGACAGCCATATTAACATAAATGGGACATTTTTATCAAAATATTCCCATATTGTATTTTTGAAATGTTAAAATCGGGTCAACCCAGACCCGGTTCTCAAGCCACCCGGACCCAGCTCGATCTGGTCCGGCCCATTGTTTTTCTGGGTACAGGTCTGAGCTGGATTTGGATTTAGAAACTTTTGGTTCGGACCGGCCGGATCCGTCTCCATCTCGGATAATCCTGGTTCGGCCAAGAACCGATCAAGTCCGATCAATGCTGGATCCGAACCGGTCCAAAATACACCTTGATCTGTAGCCCCTCCCAATATAACAAATCTCTTCCTCTCAAATTGGCTTATGGTAGACAATTGCAAAAGGAGCTGGTGGACTTGGATACACCGAACTGCTCCAGAAACTTCGATAGATAATCCCAAACTATAGGTTTTGTCAGCTAAATGATGCTAGAGTTTATGTTCCATGGACACAAAACACGAAGAAGTATGTACATGTATCGTATCAGCGTCAGTACAACATAGGAGACTATTTATTATTGGTAACGGGTTTTGCTATGACTACAACCAAATACCTGTAACCCGTTTACAACCGTCACGTGGCGTCCACATGACGGCCTTCCATTGGAGGAGAAGGGAGAGGTGGGACTCGGTGGCTGTCCGAATGGCCGTCACTTGACAGAAATGTTATGTGACAGTCATTCATTGGAAGGAGAGGTAAGGCCATATATGGCCCACATAACAGGGGAGAAGAGAAGGTTGTAAGCATTTGGTAGTAAACTTAGCATTATTGGCAACTTTTGTTCCTAATCGGTGATAGTATTGGTGTAAAATCTAAGCAGAATGTTGGGATTGGGATAAAAAAAAAAGAAAAAAAAAGAAAAAAAAAGAAAAACTACTACTCATCTTCGGGTTTAGGTAATGCCAGGTTCCTCAGTCTTGCACTTTCACCTATAATAATACTCTGCATTATAATACTTTTAACTACTCGTTTAATATTTTTATTGGCAAACTTAGAATATTGAGGTTTTGCAATTAACAAGCCTTCATCAAGACGTCTAATTTGACATTGTTGTCACTTTTACTTTTCAGAAAGGTACAAGTAGAAGAAGCTTTTAGAATTATTGTCTCTGATTTCAAAAGTTATCCAAAAAAGATGAAAGTAATTTACCAGTAACAAGAACCTGATTTGGTGGCGGAAGATCGGTAGATCGAATCACGAGAACGTATTATTTCTTTCATAATTTATTTGGTTGAAATTGGAGACAATATGTGCGAAAGACATCCAACGCAACGTGTACAAAATCGTGAGCATTACGTCGGACATCTAAAAAAAAAAAAAAATTTACTCGTAACCTCTTTTGTCAGCATAAAATCTCGCTATTATAAAACTCTAAATTCTATGCCAAAATATGCCAAGGATTCTTTGGATGCTAAAATTTCAGCAATTTTAAAGCTGAACTAGATTGGCCTAGACCTTTCCTACAAAGGGTATGGAGCATTGATGTCTACCCTCTTTTTCTTTTTCTTTTTTTTTTTTGAGATGTGCGATGTAAAGTTTGAGACTTTGTGTATGCTGTGTCATATGTCGTTTGGATCCACTGTTTCCAATTCTCATCATTTATAAATGGAAGAAATAATATGTTTTCATGTCTCTGTCCATCGAAAATCTATATCTTCTTATTTTTAGAACCTTCGATGACCCTTCTTTTATGGTTTGCAGAATCTTGTTCACTCCTATTAAGATGGAATCCCCGAAAAGTCCATCGGTATCAAACATGAACATCTCAAAGTTTTCCCACTTCGGAAAACCATACCTACACCTCACCAATGTCCTCAAGTGCACTTCACAGTCGAAAGACATGTTTAGGTCCCTGCCGCAAGTCCAAATGACAGTCACTTGCGGCAAGTAGAAATTATGGACACTCTCTATCGATGCATCTTACAATGGTGATAATCTAAATAGTCCCACATCGGCCGAGAATCGGAAATAGAGGCTTTTTATAAGCTGACTAAGTTCTAACTTTCCACGAGCAATGAAGAAGCTGCTTGTGTGGAATGGGTTCCCACAAATTGTCAGAATTGTTTGATGATTAGCTAGACTCTGAGCTCATCTATTTTTTATTTCGAGAAAAAATTAAAGGTTAAATTAAAATTTTATTTTTCTCATTACTGGAATAATAAATATTTCGACGTCAACCACACGAGTTGGTTAGATGCGTAGGACAAAGGGTTCGTAGTACCCCTCTTATTCAGTATTTTCTTCGTTTTGGTAGTGAATCATCTCAAATCCAAGGACTTAACAGCAAATGCACGCCATATCCATCCAGTGTATTGCAGGTAGACGATGGACTCTTTGTTTGATTAGGGAAGGAAAGAATAGGCCTAAGTAGGGCAGATAGTTAAAAATTGAAAAAGAAAAAAAATGCAAGAGTATAGAAAAAAAAAAGGTCAAAAAATATATATATATATTTGGACAAAAAAAATCCACATATTCTTAAGAAATATAATCTTTATGTTTTATGGATAAATTGTTTGTCCAGTTATTCACAATTCCCAAAATAATTTTTTATAGATAAATTGTTCATCCGGTTATTCGTAATTGATGAAAATAAATTTTTATAAACGGAACATGAAATAGATTTCTCACCCAAAATATGTTTATGAATAAAAAAATTGCGAACCAAATATCCCATAAAAATAATTTGGCAATATTCTTCTCTTCCTAAGGGCTCGTTTCGATCAAAGTTTTGTATTACTAGGAATGTTACTTTCGAGTCTAAATCGAAGAACCAAATCTCTCTCTTTGATATCGGAGTAACGGGTCCAAATGACAGCCCACTATTAGAGGATAATGCTCGTGCATACGTGCCGTATGTGTGTGTGCTCGACGGAGAAAGGTGGCCGGACGTTTGTGCCGTTGCTCGCGATGCATTTGATACTTTTGGTGAGAAGCAGTGGATGAATAATAGTCCCACATCGGCCAGGAAAGTAAATAGAGCCTTCTAATAAACGTACTAGTGAGTGACACCATCGTGCAATGACGAGTTATTTGTGTGGAATGGGTTCCCACAAGGCATCGATAAGTGATGATAGGATTATTTCTGAGCACTTTTATTTGGCTGATGATAAAGGCACTACAAAATACACATTCCGGTTGGTCCAAATTTTTTTTTCATCTGTAAATTTTGCCCTTAAACAACTTTGATGGAGACTAGTCCAAAATTTTATTTATTACTGTCAACTAAAATTTTCACTTAAACTTTTTCTATGAGCTAGCTCAAAAATTTATTTAGGACTGTCAAAAATATACTCAGATTTTTTTAAATTTTTTTCTCTAAATTTTTTATTTAAACTTTTACTCGGGACTAGGCCAAATATTTATTTATGACTGTCAATTAAAATTTTCACTTAAACTTTTACTAGGAACTAGTCCAAAAATTTATTTAGTACTATCAAAATTTTGACAGTATTTTCAATATATTGGACTGTCAAAATTTTGACTGTCCATTGGATTGCATACATTATTTAGGATTGTCCAAATTTTGAAAGTCCAAACTATTAGAAGGACTGTTAAAATTTTGACAGTCATAAATATATTTTTGGACTTTGATACCCTCCTCCCCCCTCCCTCTTCGGTTTATCCTTCTTTGTGAAAGCATTATTTTAAAACTTATGCTAAATTTTACTTTGATATCATTAACTATTTTAAATGTTCAACTTAATATTCTAATTTTTTTTTTTTTTTTTGAATTCTACCCGAAACTTTTTTAATCAATAACTTGATACCCTCAACTATTAAAATTTTGCAACTTAACACTAAAAAAAATCATAAGCTATCCCTCCCCCATCCCCTCACCAGCCTCCTCTCCCTTGCTGATGATCGGTATGGACATGAAAAATGGAAGAGAGAATAGCTGAAAACATTGTGGAAGATGCATTGGTTTTATTTGGTTAGAGCAAGTGTTACATATTCATAGTCCCACGTCTTAGCGTAACTTTGACTTTTGAGGAGAAATGAAAAATAGTCCCATATCGACCAAGATGTAGAAATATAACCTTTTTATAAAGTGAGTACTTGTTAGCTCATACGAGCGGTGAAGAATCTACTTGTGTGGAATGGGTTCCCACACATTGTCAGACTAGTTTGATGATTAGTTATACTCTGAGCTCTTTTTCTATTTGTTTAAATAATTGTAATAAATGGTGAACTATCATTTGTATCTTGATGTTTTCAGCTATTTCTGTTTTTCAATTTGATACCCTAAATTTTTTTTACTTAACAACTTGATACTATAAACTATTGAATATTCTCAATTTCGTACCCCAAAAAAAAAAATATATTACTCGTAACCTCTTTTGTCAGCATAAACTCTCGCTATTATAAAACTCTAAATTCTATGCCAAAATATGCCAAGGATTCTTTGGATGCTAAAATTTCAGCAATTTTAAAGCTGAACTAGATTGGCCTAGACCTTTCCTACAAAGGGTATGGAGTATTGATGTCTACCCTCTCTTTTTTTCTTTTTCTTTTTTTTTTTGAGATGTGCGATGTAACGTTTGAGACTTTGTGTATGTTGTGTCATATGCCGTTTGGACCCACTGTTTCCAATTCTCATCATTTATAAATGGACGAAATAATATGTCTTCATGTCTCTGCCCATCGAAAATCTATATCTTCTTATTTTTAGAACCTTCGACGACCCTTCTTTTATGGTTTGCAGAATCTTGTTCACTACCAGTAAGATGGAATCCCCGAAAAGTCCATCGGTATCAAACATGAACATCTCAAAGTTTTCCCACTTCGGAAAACCTTTCCTACACCTCACCAATGTCCTCAAGTGCACTTCACAGTCGAAAGACATGTTTAGGTCCCTGCCGCAAGTCCAAATGACAGTCACTTGCGGCAAGTAGAAATTATGGACACTCTCTATCGATGCATCTTACAATGGTGATAATCTAAATAGTCCCACATCGGCCGAGAATCGGAAATAGAGGCTTTTATAAGCTGACTAAGTTTAACTAGAGCAATGAAGAAGCTTCTTGTGTGGAATGGGTTCCCACAAATTGTCAGATTTGTTTGATGATTAGCTGAACCCTGAGCTCATCTACTTTTTATTTTGAGAAAAAATTAAAGGTTAAATTAAAATTTTATTTTTCTCGTTACTGGAATAATAAATATTTTGATGTCGGTGGAACCGATGAACCACACGAGTTGGTTAGATGCGTAGGACAAAGGGCTCGTAGTACCCCTCTTTTTTCTTGATTCATTATTTTCTTCGTTTTGGTAGTGAATCACCTCAAATCGCACATGCACGCCATATCCATCCAGTGTTTGGCAGGTAGACGATGGACTCTTAAGGAAAGAATAGGCCTAAGTAGGGCAGACAGTTACTTAAAAATTGAAAAAAAAAATGGAAGAGTATAGAAAAAAAAAAGGTCAAAAAAAAAAATTTATCTGGACAAAAAAAATCCACATATTCTTAAGAAATATAATCTTTATGTTTTAGGGATAAATTGTTTGTCCAGTTGTAAGCCCCTGATTTTTCAAAATTAGTAAAATTGGAATTTTTCACAATTTTCTGGAATTTTCTGGGAATTTTCTGTAGTTAAAATCAGGGTTTTGAATTATTACATGATTTTTTAATTGATAATAAACAACATTAAAATATTATGAAAATAATATTTTTGGGTGTAAAATGAAAAACTGGACTTAGGGTAATTTTGCTGGAATTTATTGGACCCCGGACCTATTTTTAATTACCTAAAAACTATTTATTTATTTATTTATTTATTATTATTATTATTATTAATATTATTATTATTATTTTTCTTATATTCAGCCCAGCCCAGCCCGGCCCAATTACCGGCCCAGCCCGCTTCGTCGGCCCAGCCCACCCTATCGGGTCGGGTCGGGTCCGCCCGACCGAACCCGACCCGCCCGCAGACCCGTTTCTCCCCCAGCCCCCGCACGACCCCCACGCCGCCCGCGTCACCCGGCCGCTGCCCGTTTCCTCCGCCGCGCTTCACGGCCGCCGCCCGCGTCACCCGGCGCTGCCCGCTCCTCCGCTCCGCCCGCCACGATCCCCTCTCCCTGACCTCCTCCTCCGCCTATAAGAACCCCCCCGACTGCTCCTTCTCCGGCCACTCCTTCACCCACGAACCGCCGCGCCACCGCGCTCCCCTCCGCCGCACGCCGCCACGGCCACCTCGCCCCTTCCACCGCCGTCGCCGTCGCCTCTCCCCCGTCCTCCGCCTGCCTCCGGCCCCCTCGACAGCGCCCCGCAACAGCAGCACAGCCGCCCTGGGCCGCCCTCGTGCCGCCGCCTCCGCCCGAGCGCCGCCCTGGCCGGCCCCTCCCCGCCGCGAGCCGCCCTAGCGCCAGCCGACCTCCCCGCCTGTCACGACCCGCACCCGGTTATTCGGGCACGAGTGCGTGGGCACGTCCAGCCTACGCCGCAGAGTCGGCGGTAGTACGCTGTCTAGGTCTTACTCACAGGTAATTTAAATCTATCTCATCCACAATAAAGTAAATAGACAAGAAAATTAACAGGAAATAGGAATGCTGATTTATAAAACAAATTGTGATAACAGATCCATAGTTTATACATGAACAGAAGATAAATCGGGGACAAACCCGATTACTGAGCTGAAAAGGGAAAACTAGCTAACTGGCTACTACTCCTCAGAGATAATCTCCTGAGTGGGAACCGGCCTCTCAACTGTGTCACCTGCTACGTCATAGGGATCAGAATAGGTAGGGCAAAGTCCTCATCATCGCCTAAAACAACGGATCCAGTCAGGAAAGGAGCAAAGTACACAATGCACAACAAGATTAAACTAAATATTCATGACAATTAAAAAAAGAACTGACAGGTATCATGCTGAGGATATGTATAACTAAATAGTAACAATAACTAAGAGTTAATTTGCTGTAAGACAGGGTCATGAATAAAACAGGAATAAGGGGACAGGAAAATGAATTACAACCAGACAATAGGAACTGTAACCAGACAAGAAACTATGTGTGTGAACTTGTGTATTTAGAATACCTAGTTGGCATGTAGGGGTCTATAAGGTTAAACCGGCCGTCATAGACGGCTATTTATCACGAATAATCGAGATCCGGCTGATGGACAGTCGTGTACCAACAGCTATTATTCATGGCAAGAGTCAGGGTAAGCTACATGCCTTTCAGTATTCTCCCACCCGACATGAAAAACAAAACATGAACTCCAATATTCAAGACATGAAATTCAACATTTCTAACACTAGGTGTAAACATCAAGGGTACATGTAAGGCAGGGAATTAACTATCACAATATAAAGATTAAACTTGAAGTGCAGGTACTTGCCTTTGTTTGGATCCGATTAATAGGTCTTCGGAGAAAATATCCAGAGATGAGTCCAAATGCTGAAATAAACATTACCATCACTCTCAGAAGATATCAAATAGCTAGAAACGTCTGTCCTTGGGTCCAATTTGGAGACAAGGGCAAAAACGGCAGTTTCGGGTCAAAACGGGGTCCGCCGTTGGGCCCGCTTTGCACCGAAAAACGTGTCCGGGTCAAAAGTCTCCAAATTCACCAAACTTAGTGTCAACAGGTCAGGAACGCTGATACGAACCCAATGGAACTTCCAGATTTGGATTCCGATGAGCCGAACACAAAATCGCCCGTTAAGCGGGGCCTGTGGGGCCCACGACACGCGATTTCGTCAACGTTCTCAGAATCGAACCAAACTTGACCCACAGGACCAGCGTATCGCTACGAGTCCGATGGCGCAAGTTTCGTCTCGATCTGACGAGTGTGCACGAAGTTAGGGTGAATTGTCGAAAAGGCGGATACGGGGCGATGTCCGCGGATACGCGTTGATTCCGGTGTGCACGCACACCCGAATCAGCTTCCACGAAGACTCACACGTCCGTATCGATGATGCGCACGTATCTGTGAAGATCGCACGCGACCAAGTCGTCCCGTTTGGCGGGACGTACTCGGTTCCGGGGTGAAACAGGGTCTGGTTTTTCCTGTTTTTGGATCGCGGTGTGCGATCACCACAGGACGCGGTGTCCCGAACAGTTTATCCGGACACCGAGAGGGTCATACAGGCTTCACAACGCAATTTACGGAATTTAAAACCGAGCAGCGAGGAGCAAGATACACGTACCTGAACTGGCCTCCGAAAACTAGGGTTTTCGTGTCCGTGTGTCGAACCCTGTGTCCACTGCCGTGTCCGACACAGAAGAGGAAATTAGGGTTAGGGCTTGGGCAGCCAGGCGGAGGACGGCGGCTTGGGCGGCGGGGGATGCCGGAGGCGGCCGAGGGCGGCTGGGGGCGACGCCGGCGAGGGCGGCGGCAAGCGGCAGGCGGGCGGAGCGGCGTCGGGGCAGCTGCTGGGCTGTTGCTGGAGTCGAGCGGGGGAGAAGAAGGAGGCGGCGGTGGCGGGCGGCGCTGCACGGCGGGGAGGCGGGCTGCGGAGGTCTGCGGCGGAGCGGAGGCGGCGCGTGGCGGTGTGGCTGCTGGGGACGGCGGCTGGGCGGCGTCGCCGATGGTGGGGATACGGAGGAGAGGCGGTGGTCGGGGGGGGGTTCTGGCCAGGGAGTTTTAAAGGGGGCGGCCGGTGGCGTGGGGCCGAGGGAGGCGGCGGCCAGCGCGGGGGCGGGGGGCGCGTGGCGCTGGCCGGGCGGAGCGGCGGCGTCCGCGGGCGGCGGCGCCGGACGCGGGGGGGGAACGGGTCAGGGGTGAGAGGGGCCGGGTTTCGGGTCGGGCGGGTCGGGTTCAGGCGGACCCGACCCGACCCGTTAGGGGTTTGGGCCGGGGGACTGGGCCGGGTGTTGGGCCGGGCCGAGCGGGCCGATTTAATTAATAAAAAAATCAATAAATAAATAAATATAATTAATTAATTAATTAATTAATTAGTAAATAAATATTTTTAGGAGATTTAAAAATAGGTCCGGGGCCCAATAAATTCCAGAAAAATTACCCTAAATCCAGTTTTCCATTTTACACCCAAAAATATTATTTTCATAATATTTTAATATTATTTATTATCAATTAAAATTCATTTAATAATTAGAAACCCTGATTTTAATTACAGAAAATTCCCAGAAAATTCCAGAAAATTGTGAAAAATCCCAATTTGAAATTCTTGCAAAATCTGGGGGTTTACAATCTACCCAACTTATAAAAATTTCGTCCTCGAAATTTAAAACTTAAGCCATACTCTGTTAACCCTTCATGTACATAAGGCAAGTCCATCGCAACCTCCTCGCGATAATTAAAATCCGAATCATGTCCACTGCAATCACTTCATGATTAAGGTGACTATTTGTTTTAATCAAAATTCAACCTATGGTTATCACTTCTTACTTCCTCAAATTATCCACAGGCAGATTTTAGATTAAGTTCATATAGCATTTTCAAGATTGCACATGACTATGATTTTGCCTCACTGTTCTGACTATCATAATTCCTCTAGAAATGATTCGAGTCTACTAGTATTCACACTGTATGCTTTAACTTATTAAATTTCATTCACATCCTCAGTAATCCAACTAGGTAGTCCAACCACCAATTTTAATTTGTAATTCGAATCATCAAATTAAAAAAGTAAAATGTAGTCCACCAATGTTCACGTCTGAATCATAATACCCTCTAAATTCAAATTGACGATTTTACCCTCATTATTTCAAGATTTAAATCATGTACTTGAGATATAACTATTGATATCAATTCATTAATCATCTTAGCCACTCCTCTAAATTTTCAAAATTGAATGGCTTGCTTCTTCCAATCTAACCTTACTCGGTCACAATCCAAAAGACATTCCTCTCGAGTTGACAAATGCACTGCTACCCAACTTAGAGTTTACCCCTTCATAACAAAAGACTATATACCTTAAGAAAAATGTTCCTTAATATGTTTACTTATGTCATTCAATCCTCGAACTTCAACGCCGATCATATCACATATGATATGTCCTCAATTACGAAAGGTTAATCCTCAAGTATGTGATCGGCCTATGTGGCATATCTAGTACTTATCTATGTATTAAACTTATACCAAGCACGAGATTTCGTCTTTCCGAAATAGGGGAGACGAAGATCAATAATGAAGAGTTCAAAGGTGGGGTGATAGAATAGAAATATCGGGGTTAAGGCGTTTTTAAAGAATTCAGGTGGGAATTGTCAAGCGATTGTGGATTGAATCCTCTCTTGGTAATTCCTATTCACATGCTCGTATTAATACAGTTATACTCAGACATGTCTAGGGCAGGTATACTAGTCATCTGTATATCTCAATCCACGTAAAGTAGTGCGAAGAGCGAATCAAAATGTACTAAGGCTGATCAGACCGTAATACACTGATTCTGAATAGACAATTGTATTAGTGTGTCGACCCACTAATACATATGTCATGAACAAGCTCGATAAAGAGTAAGCTTGCAAAACTAGGCTATAAAATAGCAGCATAAGTCGAGTACATCAAAATTAAGTGCGCTAGATGATGATGAAAGGAGGTACAAAATATTTAAGTTCACAAAACAACCTACAATAAGCACAATAACAAAAGATTCTACAACTCTACAGTTATCAAATATAAAAGCATACCAGGTTATTAGCAAGTTTTAAAGTTACTAGGTTGGGGCTGAGGTCACGAACCAATAGGCACGAGCTAAACAATACTAGGAAAGGCAGCTAAAAGAAATCACTTACGCGCATCAGCTACTCCAAGAGTCTGCGCGTTCTCCACGGTCATGCTGGTAGAGCATCTCGTGGTGATCTTGTAGGAACCTCGTTGCTTGCTGATAGATCCTTTACTCTGCATCCAAAAATAAACGATAAAGACGCACAGGAATCAAGGCAGGATGCAAGTTCATATTAGTTCGAATACGATACAGATATCAAAAACGATTCAAGCAAGTGGATGAGATCCTATAAACTTATCTTAGCTTTATTGCAGGCCTGTTCGGTCCCTGAGTTAAAACCGAACAATTTAGTCGTTCGACCTGCATGGGCCACCACAAAAATGTGTCACGACCCGCACCCGGTTATTCGGGCACGAGTGCGTGGGCACGTCCAGCCTACGCCGCAGAGTCGGCGGTAGTACGCTGTCTAGGTCTTACTCACAGGTAATTTAAATCTATCTCATCCACAATAAAGTAAATAGACAAGAAAATTAACAGGAAATAGGAATGCTGATTTATAAAACAAATTGTGATAACAGATTCATAGTTTATACATGAACAGAAGATAAATCGGGGACAAACCCGATTACTGAGCTGAAAAGGGAAAACTAGCTAACTGGCTACTACTCCTCAGAGATAATCTCCTGAGTGGGAACCGGCCTCTCAACTGTGTCACCTGCTACGTCATAGGGATCAGAATAGGTAGGGCAAAGTCCTCATCATCGCCTAAAACAACGGATCCAGTCAGGAAAGGAGCAAAGTACACAATGCACAACAAGATTAAACTAAATATTCATGACAATTAAAAAAAGAACTGACAGGTATCATGCTGAGGATATGTATAACTAAATAGTAACAATAACTAAGAGTTAATTTGCTGTAAGACAGGGTCATGAATAAAACAGGAATAAAGGGACAGGAAAATGAATTACAACCAGACAATAGGAACTGTAACCAGACAAGAAACTATGTGTGTGAACTTGTGTATTTAGAATACCTAGTTGGCATGTAGGGGTCTATAAGGTTAAACCGGCCGTCATAGACGGCTATTTATCACGAATAATCGAGATCCGGCTGATGGACAGTCGTGTACCAACAGCTATTATTCATGGCAAGAGTCAGGGTAAGCTACATGCC
This sequence comes from Iris macrosiphon, assembly GCA_036927795.1. Classification (NCBI taxonomy): domain Eukaryota; kingdom Viridiplantae; phylum Streptophyta; class Magnoliopsida; order Asparagales; family Iridaceae; genus Iris; species Iris macrosiphon. The sequence goes on from JAYESA010000006.1 coordinate 225,694,498, forward strand.
TTTCAGTATTCTCCCACCCGACATGAAAAACAAAACATGAACTCCAATATTCAAGACATAAAATTCAACATTTCTAACACTAGGTGTAAACATCAAGGGTACATGTAAGGCAGGGAATTAACTATCACAATATAAAGATTAAACTTGAAGTGCAGGTACTTGCCTTTGTTTGGATCCGATTAATAGGTCTTCGGGGAAAATATCCAGAGATGAGTCCAAATGCTGAAATAAACATTACCATCACTCTCAGAAGATATCAAATAGCTAGAAACATCTGTCCTTGGGTCCAATTTGGAGACAAGGACAAAAACGACAGTTTCGGGTCAAAACGGGGTCCGCCGTTGGGCCCGCTTTGCACCGAAAAACGTGTCCGGGTCAAAAGTCTCCAAATTCACCAAACTTAGTGTCAACAGGTCAGGAACGCTGATACGAACCCAATGGAACTTCCAGATTTGGATTCCGATGAGCCGAACACAAAATCGCCCGTCGAGCGGGGCCTGTGGGGCCCACGACACGCGATTTCGTCAACGTTCTCAGAATCGAACCAAACTTGACCCACAGGACCAGCGTATCGCTACGAGTCTGATGGCGCAAGTTTCGTCTCGATCTGACGAGTGTGCACGAAGTTAAGGTGAATTGCCGAAAAGACGGATACGGGGCGATGTCCGCGGATACGCGTTGATTCCGGTGTGCACGCACACCCGAATCAGCTTCCACGAAGACTCACACGTCCGTATCGATGATGCGCACGTATCTGTGAAGACCGCACGCGACCAAGTCATCCCGTTTGGCGGGACGTACTCAGTTCCGGGGTGAAACAGGGTCTGGGTTTTCCTGTTTTTGGATCGCGGTGTGCGATCACCACAGGACGCGGTGTCCCGAACAGTTTGTCCGGACACCGAGAGGGTCATACAGGCTTCACAACGCAATTTACGGAATTTAAAACCGAGCAGCGAGGAGCAAGATACACGTACCTGAACTGGCCTCCGAAAACTAGGGTTTTCGTGTCCGTGTGTCGAACCCTGTGTCCACTGCCGTGTCCGACACAGAAGAGGAAATTAGGGTTAGGGCTTGGGCAGCCAGGCGGAGGACGGCGGCTTGGGCGGCGGGGGATGCCGGAGGCGGCCGAGGGCGGCTGGGGGCGACGCCGGCGAGGGCGGCGGCAAGCGGCAGGCGGGCGGAGCGGCGTCGGGGCAGCTGCTGGGCTGTTGCTGGAGTCGAGCGGGGGAGAAGAAGGAGGCGGCGGTGGCGGGCGGCGCTGCACGGCGGGGAGGCGGGCTGCGGAGGTCTGCGGTGGAGCGGAGGCGGCGCGTGGCGGTGTGGCTGCTAGGGACGGCGGCTGGGCGGCGTCGCCGATGGTGGGGATACGGAGGAGAGGCGGTGGTCGGGGGGGGGGGGGTTCTGGCCAGGGGGTTTTAAAGGGGGCGGCCGGTGGCGTGGGGCCGAGGGAGGCGGCGGCCAGCGCGGGGGCGCGTGGCGCTGGCCGGGCGGAGCGGCGGCGTCCGCGGGCGGCGGCGCCGGACGCGGGGGGGGAACGGGTCAGGGGTAAGAGGGGCCGGGTTTCGGGTCGGGCGGGTCGGGTTCAGGCGGACCCGACCCGACCCGTTAGGGGTTTGGGCCGGGGGACTGGGCCGGGTGATGGGCCGGGCCGAGCGGGCCGATTTAATTAATAAAAAAATCAATAAATAAATAAATGTAATTAATTAATTAATTAATTAATTAGTAAATAAATATTTTTAGGAGATTTAAAAATAGGTCCGGGGCCCAATAAATTCCAGAAAAATTACCCTAAATCCAGTTTTCCATTTTACACCCAAAAATATTATTTTCATAATATTTTAATATTATTTATTATCAATTAAAATTTATTTAATAATTAGAAACCCTGATTTTAATTACAGAAAATTCCCAGAAAATTCCAGAAAATTGTGAAAAATCCCAATTTGAAATTCTTGCAAAATCTGGGGGTTTACACCGCCGCCCTGGCCAGCCTGAGCCCGGCCACCGGAGCAAAACCCTAACCCTAGCCCTATTTCTCCCTGTGTCGGACACGGACACGGGACACAGTGTCCGTGTCGTGTCGGACACGTTTTTGCCCGGTTTTTGGGCCCCGTTCAGGTGCGTGTATCTTCTTACTCGTAGCTCCGTTTTTGATTCCGCAAATTGCGTTGTGAAGCCTGTATGACCCTCTCGGTGCCCGGACAAACCGCTCGGGGCATCGCGTCCTGTGGTGATCGCACACCGCGATCCAAAAACAGGAAAAACCAGACCCTGTTTTATCCCGGAACTGAGTATGCCCCGCCAAACGGGACGACTTGGTCGCGTGCGGTCTTTACAGATACGTGCGCAGCGTTGATACGGACGTGTAAGTTTTCGCGAAAGCTGATTCGGGTGTGCGTGCACACCGGAATCAACGCGTATCCGCGGACATCGCCCCGTATCCGACTTTTCTGTAATTCCCCCTAACTTCTTGTACACTCGTCAGATCGAGACAAAACTTGCGCCATCGGACTCGTAGCGATACGCTGGTACTGTGGGTCAAGTTTGGTTCGATTCTGAGAACGTTGACGAAATCGCGTGTCGTGGGCCTCACAAGCCCCGCTCGACGGGCGATTTTGTGTTCGGCTCATCGGAATCCAAATCTGGAAGTTCCGTTGGGTTCGTATCAGCGTTCCGGACCTGTTGACACTAAGTTTGGTGAATTTGGAGACCTTTTGACCCGGACACGTTTTTCGGTGCAAAGTGGGCCCACCGGCGGACCCCGTTTTGACCCGAAACTGCCGTTTTTGCCCTTGTCTCCAAATTGGACCCAAGGACAGGCGTTTCTAGATATTTGACATCTTCTGAGCGTGATGGTAATGTTTATTTCAGCATCTGGGCTCATCTCTGGATATTTCCCCCAAGTACAATTAATCGGATCCAAACAACAGGCAAGTACCTGCACTTCAAGTTTAATCTTTATATTGTGATAGTTAATTCCCTGCTCTACTAGTACCCTTGATGATTACACGTAGTGCTAGAATACTGGATTTCATGTCTTGGATACTGTATTTCATGTCTTGCTTTTCATGTCGGGTGGGAGAATACTAGAAGGCATGTAGTTTACCTTTCCCCCTATCATGTTTAATAGCTGTTGGTACGCGACTGTACCCTCAGCCGGATCTCGATTGTTCATATTTAATAGCCGTCTATGACGGCCGGATTAGCCTTATAAACCCCTACATGCCAACTATGTATTCTAAAATAAACACAAGTTCACACAGATAGCTTCTGGTCTTGTTATAGTTCTTGCTGACTGTTGTAGTTTCATTTCCTGTCTCATTTATTTCCTGCTTTCTCATATTCCTGTTTATAGCTTTAACTCGGAGATATTGATGTTCTTCTATGCAACTTTCTCAACATGATAATCAAGTTAATTGTCATGAATATTTAGTTTTAATCTTGTTGTGCATTGTGTACTTTGCTCCTTTCCTGACTGGATCCGTTGTTTTAGGCGATGATGAAGACTTTGCCCCTACCTATTATGGCCCCTATGAGTTAGCAGGTGACACATATGAGGAGCCGGTTCTCACTCAGGAGACTACCATTGAGGAGGAGTAGCCAGTTAGTTATTATTTTATTTTCTTTCAGCATATACTCGGGTTTGTCTCCGGTCTATCTTCTGGCTTGTATTAACTGTGGATTGGTTGTCACAGATTAAATATTATGAAATCTTAGCATTCCTATTTCCTGTGATTATTCTTACATGTTCATTATTGTGGATGAGATAGGTACTTATTGACCCCAGAAATGACCTAGACAGCGTACTACCGCCGACACTGCGGCGTAGGCTGGACGTGCCCACGCACTCGTGCCCGAATAACCGGGTGCGGGTCGTGACACATTTTTGTGATGGCCCATGCAGGTCCAACGACTAAATTGTTCGGTTTCAACTCAGGGACCGAACAGGCCTGCAATAAAGCTAGGATAAGTTTATAGGATCTCATCCACTTGCTTGAATCGTTTTTGATATCTGTATCGTATTCGAACTAATATGAACTTGCATCTTGCCTTGATTCTTGTGCGCCTCTTATTGGTTATTTTGGATACAGGGAAATGGACCCACAAGCCAGCAATGAGACTCATGCAGAAACACCACAAACCGTTGTGATTACCCAAGAAGACGATGTGATACCAGTCGGTGAAGGCCAATTATCACAAGGCAGTCAAGCAAGTCAGCCTGCCTCAATAATCCGTCAAGATGGCGTTCCACCCTCGACACAGCCTATTCCACCGATGCCTTCCTTCCCACCGGGACCGCCTATGGACGAACAGCAGATATTCCGCATGTTCTACATAATGATGCAAGCCTATCAGAAGGTTCAACAAAAAACTCAGCAAAACCAAGCGGAGAACTTCATCGACAGAATTAGCTCGGAGTCATGGAAGCCGAGCAGTTCAAATGCAATTACCTTCGACGAGGACGTTCTTACTGCAGCGCGACCTGTGGAGTGCACCACAAGGATCGAGTCCAGCCGGAAGCGGCCGTCTGCGTCAGCACCAGACCAAGCACAACGGAAAAAAGCTGCAAAGCGACCACGGATGAATCCAACTCAAGGACAGAACCAACAAGCTCCCACTTGTGGCTATTGTCGAAAACAAGGTCACATTTGGCAGGATTGTAGAAAGAGACTAGGTGCCTGTCTATATTGTGGATCAGCAGCACATCAAATGAAGGACTGTCCTGCTGCTTAAAGACGCACACTGCACAAAAGTTCCAGTTCAGGCCAGGCCCCAGCAGCGCAGCAGAGGGCACCACCTCAAGAACACGGACAAGCTTACGCGAAGACCGTGGAGAACGTGCAGACTCTTAGAGTAACTAATGCGCGTAAGTGATTCGTAGATACCATTTTCTAGTATTGTTTTAGCTTGTGCCTACTGGTTCGTGACCTCAGCCCCAACCTAGTAACTTTAAACTTGCTAATAACCTGGAATGCTTTTGTTGGATAACTGTAGAGGTTGTAAAATCTTTTGTTACTGAGCTTATTGTAGGTTGTTTTGTGTGTTTAAATAATTTGTAGCTCCTTTCATCATTATCTAGCGTATTTATATTCGTTGCACCTTGACTTATGCTGCTATTTTATAGCCTAGTTTTGCAAGCTTACTCTTTATCGAGCTTGTTCATGGCAAATGTATTATTGGGGAGGCCCACAATGATACATTTCAGAATCAGTGTATTACAGTCTGATCAACCATAGTGCGCTTGATTCGCCCTTCAAAATAATACTTTGCGTGGATTGAGATATATAGTTGACTCGTTGCCCTCTAGACATGTCCGAGCATATCGTATCGATTACATAACTGTATTAATACGAGCATGTGAATAGGAATTTCCGAGATAGGATTCAATCCACAATCGCTTGACAATTCTCACCTGAATACTTTAAAACGCATTGACCCGATATTTCTTTTCTATCACCCCACCCTTGAACTCTTTATTATTGATCTTCGTCTTCCCTTATTTCGGAAAGACGAAATCTCGTGTCTGGTATAAGTTAGTATATAGATAGTACTAGATATGCCACATAGGCCGATCACATACTTAAGGATTAAACTTTCGTAATTGAGGACATATCATATGTGACATGATCGGCGTTGAAGTTCGAGGATTGAATGACGTAGGTAAACATATTAAGGAATATTTTTTTAAGGTATATAGTCTTTTGTGATGAATAAGTAAACTCTAAGTTGGGTAGCAATGCATTTGTCAACTCGAGAGGAATGTCCTTTGTATCGTGACCGAGTAAGGTCAGGTTGGAAGAAGCAAGCCATTATAATCTTGAAAATTTAGAGGAGTGACTAAAATGATTAATGAATTGATATCGAGGACCCAATAAGTTGTATCTTGGATACATGATTTAAACTTTGAATGATGAAAGTAAAATCGTCAATTTGGATTTAGAGGATATGTGATTCAGACTTGAACATTGGTGGACTACACTTAAATTATTTGATGATTTGATTTAAAAATTAAAATTTGATGGTTGGACTACCTAGTTGGAATATTGAGGATGTGAATGAAATTTAAAAAGTGGTGAATGGAAATACTACTGGACTCGAATCACTTCTAGAGGATTTATGATAATTCGAATCGTGAGGCAAGGTCATCTTGAAAATACTATATGGACTTAAAAATTTAAAATCTGCCTGTGGGTAATTTGAGGAAGTAAGAAGTAATAACCCTAGGTTGAATCTTGATTGGAACAATAGTCGTCTTAACCTTGAAGTGATTGCAGTAGACATAATTCGGATTTTAACTGTCGCAAGGAGATTACGATTGACTTGCTTTATGTACATGAAGGATTAACAGATTATGGCTTAATTTTAAATTTCGAGGACGAAATTTTTATAAGTTGGGTAGATTTTTTCACAATTTTCTGGAATTTTCTGGGAATTTTCTGTAGTTAAAATCAGGGTTTTAAATTATTACATGATTTTTTAATTGATAATAAACAACATTAAAATATTATGAAAATAATATTTTTGGGTGTAAAATGGAAAACTGGACTTAGGGTAATTTTTCTGAAATTTATTGGACCCCAGACCTATTTTTAATTACCTAAAAACTATTTATTTATTTATTTATTTATTTATTATTATTATTATTATTATTATTAATATTATTATTATTATTTTTCTTATATTCAGCCCAGCCCGGCCCAATTACCGGCCCAGCCCGCTTCGTCGGCCCAGCCCACCCTATCGGGTCGGGTCGGGTCCGCCCGACCGAACCCGACCCGCTCGCAGACCCGTTTCTCCCCCAGCCCCCGCACGACCCCCACGCCGCCCGCGTCACCCGGCCGCTGCCCGTTTCCTCCGTCGCGCTTCACGGCCGCCGCCCGTGTCACCCGGCGCTGCCCGCTCCTCCGCACCGTCCGCCACGATCCCCTCTCCCTGACCTCCTCCTCCGCCTATAAGAACCCCCCGACTGCTCCTTCTCCGGCCACTCCTTCACCTACGAACCGCCGCGCCACCGCGCTCCCCTCCGCCGCACGCCGCCACGGCCACCTCGTCCCTTCCACCGCCATCGCCGTCGCCTCTCCCCCGTCCTCCGCCTGCCTCCGGCCCCCTCGACAGCGCCCCGCAACAGCAGCACAGCCGCCCTGGGCCGCCCCCGCGCCGCCGCCTCCGCCCGAGCGCCGCCCTGGCCGGCCCCTCCCCGCCGCGAGCCGTCCTAGCGCCGGCCGACCTCCCCGCCGCCCTGGCCAGCCTGAGCCCGGCCACCGGAGCAAAACCCTAACCCTAGCCCTATTTCTCCCTGTGTCGGACACGGACACGGGACACAGTGTCCGTGTCGTGTCGGACACGTTTTTGCCCGGTTTTCGGGCCCCGTTCAGGTGCGTGTATCTTCTTACTCGTAGCTCCGTTTTCGATTCCGCAAATTGCGTTGTGAAGCCTGTATGACCCTCTCGGTGCCCGGATAAACCGCTCGGGGCATCGCGTCCTGTGGTGATCGCACACCGCGATCCAAAAACAGGAAAAAACAGACCTTGTTTCACCCCGGAACTGAGTACGCCCCGCCAAACGGGACGACTTGGTCGCGTGCGGTCTTCACAGATACGTGCGCAGCGTCGATACGGACGTGTAAGTTTTCGCGGAAGCTGATTCGGGTGTGCGTGCACACCGAAATCAACGCGTATCCGCGGACATCGCCCCGTATCCGACTTTTCTGCAATTTGCCCTAACTTCTTGTACACTCGTCAGATCGAGACGAAACTTGCGCCATCGGACTCGTAGCGATACGCTGGTCCTGTGGGTCAAGTTTGGTTCGATTCTGAGAACGTTGACGAAATCGCGTGTCGTGGGCCCCACAAGCCCCGCTCGACGGACAATTTTGTGTTCGGCTCATCGGAATCCAAATCTGGAAGTTCCGTTGGGTTCGTATCAGCGTTCCTGACCTGTTGACACTAAGTTTGGTGAATTTGGAGACCTTTTGACCCGGACACGTTTTTCGGTGCAAAACGGGCCCACCGGCGGACCCCGTTTTGACCCGAAACTGCCGTTTTTGTCCTTGTCTCCAAATTGGACCCAAGGACAGGCGTTTCTAGCTATTTGACATCTTCTGAGCGTTATAGTAATGTTTATTTCAGCATCTGGGCTCATCTCTGGATATTTCTCCGAAGTACAATTAATCGGATCCAAACAACAGGCAAGTACCTGCACTTCAAGTTTAATCTTTATATTGTGATAGTTAATTCCCTGCTCTACTAGTACCCTTGATGATTACACGTAGTGCTAGAATACTGGATTTTATGTCTTGGATACTGTATTTCATGTCTTGCTTTTCATGTCGGGTGGGAGAATACTAGAAGGCATGTAGTTTACCTTTCCCCCTATCATGTTTAATAGCTGTTGGTACGCGACTGTACCCTCAGCCGGATCTCGATTGTTCATGTTTAATAGCCGTCTATGACGGCCGGATTAGCCTTATAAACCCCTACATGCCAACTATGTATTCTAAAATAAATACAAGTTCACACAGATAGCTTCTGGTCTTGTTATAGTTCTTGCTGACTGTTATAGTTTCATTTTCTGTCTCATTTATTTCCTGCTTTCTCATTTTCCTGTTTATAGCTTTAACTCGGAGATATTGATGTTCTTCTATGCAACTTTCTCAACATGATACTCAAGTTAATTGTTATGAATATTTAGTTTTAATCTTGTTGTGCATTGTGTACTTTGCTCCTTTCCTGACTGGATCCGTTGTTTTAGGCGATGATGAAGACTTTGCCCCTACCTATTATGGCCCCTATGAGTTAGCAGGTGACACATATGAGGAGCCGGTTCCCACTCAGGAGACTACCTTTGAGGAGGAGTAGCCAGTTAGTTATTATTTTATTTTCTTTCAGCATATACTCGGGTTTGTCCCCGATCTATCTTCTGGCTTGTATTAACTGTGGATTGGTTGTCACAGATTAAATATTATGAAATCTTAGCATTCCTATTTCCTGTGATTATTCTTACATGTTCATTATTGTGGATGAGATAGGTACTTATTGACCCCAGAAATGACCTAGACAGCGTACTACCGCCGACACTGCGGCGTAGGCTGGACGTGCCCACGCACTCGTGCCCGAATAACCGGGTGCGGGTCGTGACACCAGTTATTCACAATTCCCGAAATAATTTTTTATAGATAAATTGTTCATCCGGTTATTCGTAATTGATGAAAATATTTTTTTTATAAACGGACCATGAAATAGATTTCTCACCCAAAATATGTTTATGAATAAAAAAATTGCGAACCAAATATCCCATAAAAATAATTTGGCAATATTCTTCTCTTCCTAAGGGCTCGTTTCGATCAAGGTTTTGTATTACTAGAAATTTATATTTTATTTCTTTCCCATGGGAAATGAATTCAAAATTTTCATACCCATGTTTGGTTAAATTAGGCTGAGAATATGAAAACAGAATGTTAATTTATTTAGTTTTCCATGAATACCTTTTCATGTTTCTATTATTTAAATTTATATTTTTGTGATAGATGTTAAAATTTTGAAAGTAAAGTGAGGGTGTTATTGTTCAAACAAAATATTCAAGCACAATTTCTAGGAAAGCAATACTGTTCCCAAGGGAAGCCTTGGAAATTATTTTCCCACAACAATGAAAATATGAAGTTCCTCATGTTTCCTCCTAATTTTTAATTCTACACATACCAAACAAATATAAAGAATCTAAAATCCGTTTTAATGTCTCAAAAATTTGAACCAAACGTTACCTAATTGTTGTTAAATTGGCCTTAAACTTTTAATTGGTTCATATAGTTGTTATTACATTTTTGGGATTTTCCGTGTATCATCCCTTGATAAATTCTTTGTCATGTTAGATGAGGCAAATATACCAACATTTCAATTAATTAAGAGTAGAACCAAAACTCAAATAATAAGGTGGCCTTATTTCAGAAGTTTGGATTAATACACCACTGTGGGGGGGGGGGGGGGGGGGGGGGGGGGGGAGGAAAGAATTTCTTTTCTTTTTTATAAGAAAAAAATCGAAAATTTTCATCCAAAACATCCAAATTTATGTAAATTCCATCAAAATTTAGGTAAATTCTACAGAAAATTTCACTCAGGGCATAATAGTTTAATATATTTCTAAAAAAAGCAACAAAGTTTCAAAATTTACCAAAAAAGCATTAAAACGTCCTTCCAAAGGGCGTTTTACGCTTTTCCGTCCACGTAATTAACGGTCGAAATTTTGACGTTAAAAAAATAATAAAAAAAGTAAAACGCCCTTCCAAAGGGCGTTTTATGTTTTTAAAATATTTTAATTTTTTCCTCTCCCCTCTCTCTCTTCTCTCTTCTCTCCTCTCTCTTCTCTCTCCTGTCCGCCGCTCCCCTCTCTTTCCTCCTCTCTCCTCTCTCTCTCTCTCCTCTCTCTCTCTCCTTACAAAGTAATATATATATATATATATATATATATATATATATATATATATATATATATATATATATATATATATATTCTCCTCTCAGCAAAGTAAAATATATATTTATATTTATATATATATATATATATATATATATATAAATTCTGATTTTTTACTTCTCTCTCTTCACACATTTACTCTCTCTCTCTTATCACTCTCATTTCTCTCTCCTTCCTAGTAAATCTCTCTCATCTAGGTAATGTTATCTAGGTAACGTTACTATGCTATGCTGTGAAGTAAATAGTAGTACTAGCAAAAATAGGTAACGTTATTATGCTATGCTATGAGGTAGATAGTACTAGTAGCAGTAGCAGTAGTACAATAGGTAAAATAGCTAACGTTAGGGAAGTAGAGTAGTAGCTAACGTTAGGGAAGTAGCAGTAGTAGCTAACGTTAGGGAAGTAGAGTAGTAGCTAACGTTATAAATAACGGATAGATTTATTTTCTATATATATGCCAAACTTATGAATTATATGTCATCCACTCTCTCTTATCCTACTGCTCTCTAAATTGCCTACTGCTCTCTAAATTGAAGTCAGAAGGAATTTGTATCATCGAAGTCAGAAGAAATTTGTTTCCCTATTCTGCTATCATTTTTCTTGATATACTTCTGTAAGTCTTAATTTAGGCGATAGTTTTTACTATGGATCAAAATTTAGTAATAATTTGCTACCATGGAGGTATACTAGATAGATTATCTTACCAAGGAGGTAATACTCATCTTATAACCACTTATAAAAATATTACTTTAGCTAGTTTGCATAGTATAATTTCTGATCGTTTTTGCATAAGTTATGAATATACAATAAGATGGTTTTATGAAGATGCATTGATAATAGTAGATTGTGAAAAAATATGGAATTATATTGTTCAAAGTAATTTAGTGTCAGCTTGTATTAAAATTTACATCATCCCATCACAAGTAAATATCGACACAACTATCATATCAACTAGTGAACATTTTAATGATAACCAAGATTTCAATGTTGGTCCTAGTTGTATAAATCACACTGAGAGTAACTCTGATACAGAAAATAATGATGTTGACGATGAAAACAGTGATGATTTGGTTGAAAATTTAGATTACTATTTAGATGATAATGATGCTAATGTATATGGTTGCATTCTCGAATTATTTGTTGGAAGACATTTTGATTCTCCTAAGGAATTTCGTAATTTTATTAGCGACCTAGCAATTACATATAAATTTAGTTGTTCATCTAAACATAACAATCATCAAAGAATTGTGTATACTTGTGATTCTCCAAACTATTGTTGGAGAGTATACGCTAAAGCTATTGGTGATAGTAGTATATTTAAAATTCGTACATTTGAAGGTAGACATTCATGTTCAGGTGGATTTACAGGAGGGCATCATCCACTAGCCACCACCGCATGGGTAAGAAATAAAATAATTGGTAAAATTAGAGATAACAACTCGTATAGTCCGGCACACATTTTACACGATATACTTAGAGAACATCGGATACGTATTACATATTCCAAAGCTTGGAGAGCTAGGAAACTTGCATTATCTGATATTAACGGCAGTTACGTTGATGCATATGGTAGTCTTGAGAAATATTGTTTTACAATTATGGAAACAAATTCTGGTAGCAAATGTTTTTTAAAAACTGTAGAAAATAATATCTTTCAAAGAATATTTATTTGTTTCAAGGCTTGTATGGATGGTTTCTTAAGTGGTTGTTTACCTGTTATTAGTATTGATGCTACTTTTCTTACATCTAGATTCCAAGGTAATTTATTTGTTGCTTGTGCCCACGATCCAAACTATCAACTATATCCTATCGCATATTGTGTTGTTGAGAATGAAAATACTGAGTCGTGGACATGGTTTTTAAACTGTTTGAAAATGTCTTTCGAAACTTATTTTGAATGTTGGGATAGTATTTCATTTATATCTGATAAACAGAAAGGATTAATTCGTGGAATGCGAACAGTTTTTCCAAACTCTTCCCACTTTTTTTGTATTCAACATTTTAAACAAAATTTAAAAAATATGTGTCCTCGTACACCGACATATCTACAATGGTTAGACAAACTTGCACGATCTTCGAAAGGGCGTTTTGTAATTTTTTTTCTTATTATTATTTTATACTTCCTGCCACGCTGTCTTTTAAAAAAAAAAAAAATAATATTTAAATAAAAATGCCCCTACGAAGGGCGTTTTTTCTAGGAAAAACGCCCTTCTTATGGGCGTTTTTATTTAAATATTATTATTATTATTTTTTTCTTCGGAGACTCTCCTCTCTCTCTCTATTCCTCTCCCGCTGTCTCTCTCCCTTCTCTCTCTCTTTCTCTCCCTCTCCCACTCCCGCTGTCTCTCCTCTCTCTCCCTCTCCTCTCTCCCGCTGTCTCTCTCCTCTCTCCCTCTCCCTCTCCCTCTCCCGCTGTCTCTCTCCCTCTCCCTCCTCAGCCTGCAGCAAGCCGGTCGAGGCCCCCTCCGGTTGGACTTTGGGTTTTCGTACGAATATTATTTGTTGAGGGAAGAGAGAGGAGAGAGGGGAGAGAGACAGCGGGAGAGGAGAGAAGAGGGAAGAGAGAAGAGAGAGGGGAGAGAGAGGGGAGAGAGAAAAAAATTAATAAACAATATAAAACGCCCTTTCGAAGGGCGTTTTCTATTATTTTATTTATAAAATTTTTTTTTCTGTTCCGTTAACGAGTTATAATTTATTGACGGAAAAGCGTAAAACGCCATTTGGAAGGGCGTTTTAATGCTTTTCCTGTAAATTTTAAAACTTTGTTGATTTTTTTATAAATATATTAAACTTTTATGCTATGAGTGAAATTTTTCGTAAATTCTATCGAAAGCATCGACTTTACAAATTACGAAAAAAATATCAAAACACCAATTCCTAGAGACGTTTAAGATTAAAAAAATATAAAACACACTTCGAAAGGACGTTTTACAATTTTAAAAAATATTAAATCCAAACGTCGTATCTCTTCGTTAACCTACAGACAATGAAAAAAATAAAAATAAAATAGAAAACATCCATTGGAAGGACATTTTCTCGAAAGAAAACATCCTTCCTAAGAGTATTTTCTAATTTTTAAATTAATTTTTTTCCGCTCTTCCGTCTCTCGTCTCTTTTTGATCTCTCTCTCTCTCTCTCTCTCTCTCTCTCTTACAGTCTTTGACTATAAATTTTTTTTTAGAAAATGCCCTTAGGAATGACGTTTTTAACACCCTGTTTTTTAACATTTTTAAAAATAAAATTTTTGGATTTTTCGGTAATTTTTAATTAATTATTAAAAATGTCCTTCAGGGATTAATATTTTTATGGATTAAATTAAGTATTAAAATATTACAAAAAAAAAATTGGGTGTATTATTAATTATTGAATGTTGTGTTTTTCTGAAATTTATTGGGCTCAAAAACTATTTTTAAAATAGCTAAATACCAAGGATTTAATTAAACCAGCTTAAACCCAATTAAACCGGACTGAACCGGACCAACCCAACCCAACCCTGCTGAACCGGACCGGACCCTAACCTAACGGGTTGGATCCTACCCGACCCGACCCTACCCGACCCGCTAATTCTAAACTGTAACACCCCGTTCCGCTCAAGAGAACTGCCGTCTCAAACGGCAATAGTGCAACTGTCCCGACCCGCTTTGCCTCAACGAGAAGCAAATGATATCCAGACTTGTCCCTACAGGAATCCCGGCTTAGGCTTTCAGAGGCTTGCTCGACGTATCGCTATACCGAGGCGAATCATCGCTAAGGTGGGTGGCTACGGTGAACTTGTCTTTGCTTAGCCAGCACACATAAAATATAGAATATTTATGCTAGTCGCTAGGTGATTCACCCCCTGCATGCTAATAAATCCAACGCACCTAGCTAAGGGAATAATCCCAACTTGTATTGCTTGCTAGAACATGAAAATTGAAATACTGCTTATGTTCAGACCCTCGCATGCTAAGTCCCTTAACGGTTTCAACTCTCGGCTTACCTTCGGGTCCGAGCAACGTGCCTGCTTATGTTCCTTAGAAACGCATGCTTGTCTGCTTGAATGTTGCCATATTTTCATCCAAACCCCGGAAGACTACTACGTAGTCGTTCTGTGCCTGAATAAACCTGCAAGTATCCGGGACCGTCAGGTCATCTAAGGCAATCCCCGAACCAGGGGAATGCACTAAGCAAGAATAAATACTGAACGTGAATCTCGCTTGAATGATAATCATGCTATGTATGCATCTGAACGAGGATCGTGTTATGTACTGATGGAATCCCAGCTCGTGGAGCAATATGCTCGTTCATATTAAGTTTAAGTTTCATGATTATCATGTCAAGCTATGGAATATGAATAAACCCTGACCTGCATTATCGCGGACAGCTTGTGCACAAGATATGTTATGTTGAGTTCCTGCGGACGGCTACACCGGGGCACCGGAGCCGATCCGATCCGGACGGAACGTATGTATAGTCGTATGTTACCCGGCAAGTGTTATGCGACGGGGCTCGCCACCCGCGTTGTACGTCGCTTCGCCCTGAGACTATAACTGTCCTTTATGGCTATGCCAGCGACATTATGTTCATATAGATAAGTCATCCTCGCTTAGCGGCTATCCGCGTGCGAGTCACTGCATTGCATCAAGAACAAATAAACACCTGAACGATCCTGTTAAAATGACCCTCGTGTTTGCATATGCTTGTCTCCTGAATGCTTATACTTGCCCGTGCGTGAATTAACATGTTTGCCTCAATGTTTGCCTTGGACAGGGAAGGAGAAATGGTAAGTTGGTAAGTCTCGCCGTGTTTCCTCAAACATCGCACGGCGTACTGCCCGACACGTTAGGCTATTCAAATCTTGCATAAAACTGATCCTAAGGCAACTAGAAAGACAACTAAATAGTTGTGCACGGAACCTGTATTACGTGTTTGGATTTGACGAGCGGGCGAGTAGCTTCCCCACCAGTGCATTCAATGTACTGATAATCCACCAGTTTGTATGCAGGGTGCGGGAGAACCTCGTTCGGTGCGGACGCCTCCAACATGCGTGCTAAGGCGTGGACATCACTCCGAAGCAACGGTGCGTCCGGAACAGAAGCACATATACAAGACATAAGTTGTGAATATCGCCTGAATATCGCCTCTACAATCATTCCACAATTGTAGCCACTTGGCACACTTTTACTGTTTCAGAGAGAGAGGCTTGAGCGACTTGTAATCTCGGCTATACGCCGCCTGTAACACATGTTTATATCAATAAAAGAGCTTGCTTTACTTCAACTTGTGTTTCAATGCTTCCGCTATATTTGTCAACTCAGAGAACTTGTTACCGAATCGCTATGCGTTCATGACTCCGCTGCACTCGGACAATCTGTGCGACTCTGTGGCTTAGAACTCTAACCGCCAGCCAATGAACCATGGCCTTGCACGGACGTGGATCACGCTCGTGCGGCATCACGTCCGGATGGGTCAAGCGATCGTTCCGCGGGAGCGCTGGCGAGGGTGATTCCCGCCTAGCGGGAACGACCGATTTGCCTGCGGGAGATCGGGGCGTGACATAAACCCTCACCCTCGTTCCCCACGATACCCCGTCCCCGCGTTTCCCGGCCACGACCCCCGCCTCCGCCGGCGCAACCGCCCCGGCATCACCGCCCAACCTCCGCCCACGAACTCCCTCCCGCTCCGGCCTCCCCGCCTTTCCCTCTCCCCTTCTCTATTTAAGGCCCCGAGCCGAAGCCCACCGCCACCACCTCGTTCACCACAGCCACCGCCACCCTCTCCACCCGAGCTTCCGCCGACAAGCTCCCCCGGCGACCTCCGCCGTAACCCCGACGCCCCCGGCCGCCGGCGACGACCCCCACGGCCCCCAGCAGCCGTAGCTCAGCCGCCGCCGCCGCAGCCACCGTGCCCCCGCGTCGCGTCCTTTCAGAATAGTGAGGTACCCCTCTTCCAGCTCTCGTATCTCCCGGTGTGTTGATCCCAATTCTGTTCTGTCGAATCCTGCGCGTAGACCGCGTGACCCTCTCGAAACCCGTGTAACTCGTTCGGGGTATCGCGTCCTGTGTCGGTCGCAAACTGCGACGCAAAATCAGGAAAAAACCTCATTTCTGAAAATTCAAAAATCGTCCCGAACTAACAAATTCACGACCGTTTTGCGTGCAACCTGTTAACTATTTCTAAAATCTACTTGAACAGTAATTTAGACCGTATAACCTAGTTTTAAAACCCTAATTTTGTTCAATTTATGGTGTTGTAGATTGTGATTTATTCGCAGGTGAAAATGACCAAAAACTTGCTTAATTAAAACGCTGATTTTTCTCGGAACTGGATGCGCCCCGCTAAAGTAGGCGACTTGGTCGTATACGAACTTCACCAAAAGGTGCGCGCCGTTAATACGGACGTGTGGAATTTCGCGAAAGTTGATTTGGATGTGCGTGCACACCGGAATCAACACGTATCCGTCGACAACGTCCCGTATCGGCCCTGTTCTGAAACTCGTTGTAACTTCGTGTACGCTCGTCGTTTCGAAACCGATCTAAGTCCGATCAATGCTGGATCCGGACCGGTCCAAAATACACCTTGATCTGTAGCCCCTCCCAATATAACAAATCTCTTCCTCTCAAATTGGCTTATGGTAGAAAATTGCAAAAGGAGCTGGTGGACTTGGATACACCGAACTGGTCCAGAAACTTCGATAGATAATCCCAAACTATAGGTTTTGTCAGCTAAATGATGCTAGAGTCTATGTTTCATGGACACAAAAAACGAAGAAGTCTGTACATGTATTGTATCGGTGTCCGTACAACATAGGAGACTATTTATTATTGGTAACAGGTTTTGCTATGACTACAACCAAATGTCTATGACCCTCTTACAACCGCCATGTGGCGGTTACATAACAGTCACGTGACAATCTCACATTGGAGGAGGAGGAGGAAGAGGTGGGACTCAATGGCTATCCGGATGGTCGGTATGTGACAGAAATGCCACGTAACAGTCGTTCATTGGAAGGAGAGGTGGAACCGGATGTGACCCACATAACAAGGAAGAAGAAAAGGTTGTAAGAAGGTTGTAAGCATTTGGTAGTAAACTTAGCATTATTGGTAACTTTTGATCCTAATCCGTGATAGTATTGGTGTAAAGTTTAAGCAGAATGTTGGGATTGGGATACCAAAAAAAAGAAAAAGAAAAACTACTACTCATCTTCGGGTTTAGGTAATGCCAGGTTCGTCAGTCTTGCACTTTCACCTATAATAATACTCTGCATTATAATACTTTTAACTACTCGTTTAATATTTTTATTGGCAAACTTAGAATATTGAGGTTTTGCAATTAACAAGCCTTCATCAAGACACGTCTAATTTGACATTGTTGTCACTTTTACTTTTCAGAAAGGTACAAGTAGAAGAAGCTTTTAGAATTATTGTCTCTGATTTCAAAAGTTATCCAAAAAAGATGAAAGTAATTTACCCGTAACAAGAACTTGATTTGGTGGCGGAAGATCGGTGGATCGAATCACGAGAACGTATTATTTCTTTCATAATTTATTTGGTTGAAATTGGAGACAGTAGGTCCGAAAGACATTCAACGCAACGTGTACAAAGTCGTGAGCGTTACGTCGGACATCTAAAAAAAAAAAAAAAAAATTTACTCGTAACCTCTTTTGTCAGCATAAACTCTCGCTATTATAAAACTCTAAATTCTATGCCAAAATATGCCAAGGATTCTTTGGATGCTAAAATTTCTCAATTTTAAAGTTGAACTTGATTCGCTTAGACCTTTCCTACAAAGGGTATGGAGTATTGATGTCTATCCTCTTGTTTTTTTTTTGAGATGTCCGATATAACATTTGAGACTTTGTGTATGCTACGTCACATGTCGTTTGGACCCACTGTTCCTAATTCTCATCATTTATAAATAGAAAAAATAATATGTCTTCATGTCTCTATCCATCGAAAATCTATATCTTCTTATTTTTAGAACCTTCGACGATCCTTCTTTTATGGTTTGCAGAATCTTGTTCACTACCAGTAAGATGGAATCCCCGAAAAGTCCATCGGTATCAAACATGAACATCTCAAAGTTTTCCCACTTCGGAAAACCATACATACACCTCACCAATGTCCTCAAGTGCACTTCACAGTCGAAAGACATGTTTAGGTCCCTGCCGCAAGTCCAAATGACAGTCACTTGCGGCAAGTAGAAATTATGGATACTCACTACCGATGCATCTTACAATGGTGATAATCTAAATAGTCCCATATCGGCCGAGAATAGGAAATAGAGGCTTTTTATAAGCTGACTAAGTTCTAACTTTTCACGAGCAATGAAGAAGCTGCTTGTGTGGAATGGGTTCCCACAAATTGTCAGAATTGTTTGATGATTAGCTAAACTCTGAGCTCATCTATTTTTTATTTCGAGAAAAAATTAAAGGTTAAATTAAAATTTTATTTTTCTCATTACTGGAATAATAAATATTTCGACGTCAACCACACGAGTTGGTTAGATGCGTAGGACAAAGGGTTCGTAGTACCCCTCTTTTTTCTTGATTCAGTATTTTCTTCGTTTTGGTAGCGAATCATCTCAAATCCAAGGACTTAACAGCACATGCACGTCATATCCATCCAGTGTATTGCAGGTAGACGATGGACTCTTTGTTTGATTAGGGAAGGAAAGAATAGGCCTAAGTAGGACAGATAGTTAAAAATTGAAAAAGAAAAAAAATGCAAGAGTATAGAAAAAAAAAGGTCAAAATATATATATATATATCTCGACAAAAAAAATCCA
Source organism: Iris macrosiphon (assembly GCA_036927795.1). Taxonomy (NCBI): domain Eukaryota; kingdom Viridiplantae; phylum Streptophyta; class Magnoliopsida; order Asparagales; family Iridaceae; genus Iris; species Iris macrosiphon. Next base: position 225,713,734 of record JAYESA010000006.1, read on the forward strand.
CATATTCTTAAGAAATATAATCTTTATGTTTTATGGATAAATTGTTTGTCCAGTTATTCACAATTCCCAAAATAATTTTTTATAGATAAATTGTTCATCCGGTTATTCGTAATTGATGAAAATAAATTTTTATAAACGGACCATGAAATAGATTTCTCACCCAAAATATGTTTATGAATAAAAAAATTGCGAACCAAATATCCCATAAAAATAATTTGACAATATTCTTCTCTTCCTAAGGGCTCGTTTGGATCAAGGTTTTGTATTACTAGGAATTTATATTTCATTTCTTTCCCATGGGAAATGAATTCAAAATTTTCATACCCATGTTTAGCTAAATTAGGCCGAGAATATGAAAACAGAATGTTAATTTATTTAGTTTTTCATAAATACCTTTTCATGTTTCTATTATTTAAATTTATATTTTTGTGATAGATGTTAAAATTTTGAAATATAATCTTTATGTTTTATTTATAAATTATTTGTCCAGTTATTCACAATTCCCGAAATAATTTTTTATAGATAAATTGTTCATCCGGTTATTAGTAATTGATGAAAAAAAAAAAAAGTTAAGAGAGAGGAAGGTGACATAGGAAAGAGAGAGAGAGAGAGAGAGATCGAGGGAGAGATCGAGGGAGAGAGAGTTGGTGAAAGAGAGACCGAAGAAAGAGACGAGAGAGTGAGAGCTAGAGAGGTCGGAGAGTAAAAAAATAAAATAATAAAAAACGTTCTTGGTTAGGACATTTTCTCTTGAAAAAATGTCTTTCAATGGACGTTTTTTTTATTTTTATTTTATTATTAGTAACAGAGAGAGATGGGAGAGAGATCGAAATTTAAATTTTTTTTTTTAAGTTATAAAACATTCTTCCGGAGAGAGGGAGTTATATATATATATATATATATATATATATATATATATATATATATATATATATATATATATATATTTATTTATTTATTTATTTTTAAATAGAAAATGTCATTCGGATAGGCTTTTTGTGCTCTCCGTAAAGTTTTTGAAACTTTGGTGCTCTCCTTACGTAAACTCCGATGCTCTGAGTAAAATTTTCTGTTAAAAAAAATCCAACTATTTGTTTAAAATGTACCTTCTTGCTGGTGTGTTAAAAAATAAACATATAATCTTTGATCTCCACTATAGCTCTAGAATTTTGATCCATTGGCACAATAAACAAGAAAAATAATATAGTGCTCAATTACGTGTAAATTCCAAGTAGTGATAGATTGGGGTGAGCAATGGTTAGATTCGGTTCAAAGAATCATTTAAAAAAAAAAAAAAAAAAAAAAATCGAACCGAACTAATTCGGTTCGATTTTACGGTCAGTTCGATTTTATGGACCAATAGATCGATTTTTTACATTTTAGCAAATAGTCATATTTAAATAACATATCTTAAATAAAAAATCTAACATTGTTGTATTTATGAATTATTATAATTATAGAGTAAAAAAAATATTAATATGTATATCGATTGAGAGTTAAGAGAGCGTTCAAAGAAGTGCCGATAGAGAATAGGATGAGATAGTACGTTCAGTTAGGATTAGAAAAAATATTAGTATATATAGATTGATGGTAGTTTATTAAATTACTAAATCTAAATCGGTTTTCGGTTATTCGGTCCAAGAACTGAAAAACGAACCAATATTTGAATTTTAAATTTTAAATTTTCAAACCGATAACCGGAAAACCGAGCTGTTTATCTTATTTCGGTTCGGTTAGGTTCGGTTTTTGGTTTCTAACCGTTATATGCTCACCCTAGTGATAGACACAACAAATCTTCACTATTATAATGCGGTTTAGAAACGAATCAAAAATGAACCGTCTAAATCGTATGTATATCATCATTTTAAAATTTAATTTTTTTTTTAATATTTTTTTCACGAACGTGCAATGCACGTGCATATTACTATTATGTTTTGGACTAGGATGATGCCAAGCTATAAAAGAAACTATGTATGATCCGCTCTAGCAAAACGACAATGTTACCTCTACAACTAAATGCTTACAACCGATGACGTGACGACCACGTGGCAGAAACGGAGTGTGTGTGATTTGGTTTGTAAGTTGGTAGTAAACTTAGCATTATTGCTAGCAAAAAGGGAATTCTAGGCGAACTTCAAAATGTGGGTCCCTTTATAATTTTTGTTTGTTTGTAAAATTTAGGAATCTTTCTGTAAATTTTGGGGTACTATCCCTATATGTCCGAGTCGTTCTGATTCTATGAATCTATGGCATAGGAAAGTGAGAAGTGCAGGAAAGAAAACATATGATCAAGATACCAATGGCTTCCGGTTCTTACATGAAACAATGTGGACCAAGTTGTTATTTTCGAGTCTAAATCGAAGAACCAAATCTCTCTCTTTGATATCGGAGTAACGGGTCCAAATGACAGCCCACTATTAGAGGATAATGCTCGTGCATACGTGCCGTATGTGTGTGTGCTCGACGGAGTAAGGTGGCCGGGCGTTTGTGCCGTTGCTCGCGATGCATTTGATACTTTTGGTGAGAAGCAGTGGATGAATAATAGTCCCACATCGGCCAGGAAATTAAATAGAGGCTTCTAATAAACGTACTAGTGAGATGCCCCATCGTTTTATGAGGAGTTATTTGTGTGGAATGGGTTCCCACAATGCATCAGATTATCATAATTGAAAATTGGATTAAATCTGAGCACTTTTATTTGGCTGATGATAAAGGCACTACAAAATACATTCCGGTTGGTCCAAATTTTTTTCATCTGTAAATTTTTCACTTAAACTTTGATGGGGACTAGTCCAAAATTTTATTACTAGGAGCTAGTTCAAAAATTAAGTTGAAATTTAGAATAGTTGAGAGTATCAAAGTGAAATTTAGCCTAAAACCTATAATGAATTTGCTGATGATCGGTATGGACATGAAAAAATGGAAGAGAGAATAGCTGAAAACATTGTGGAAGATGCATTGGTTTTATTTGGTTAGAGCAAGTGTTACATATTCACAGTCCCACGTCTTAGCGTAACTTTGACTTTTGAGGATAAATGAAAAATAGTCCCATATCGACCGAGATGTAGAAATATAGCCTTTTTATAAAGTGAGTACTTGTTAGTTCAGCCGAGCGGTGAAGAATCTACTTGTGTGGAATGGGTTCCCATAAATTGTCAGACTAGTTTGATGATTAGCTATATTCTGAGCTCTTTTTCTATTTTTTTAAATAATTGTAATAAATGGTGAACTATCACTATATCTGTTTTTCAATTTGATATCCAAATTTTATTTTATTCAACAATTTGATACTATCAACTATTGAATATTCTTAACTTCGTACCACAAATAAAAAAATTCTGAAAATCTCCGTCGTTCAAAAATCTTCATCGCCACCCGCTCTCCTCTCTCTCTCTCTCTCTCCCCCCGACAGTACACGGCAACCTGGGTAATCTTTGATTTTTCTTTTTTTTTTTTGTGTTTAAATTCTGAGATAACGCACGTAATCTTGGATCAAGTCAATGACTATATATATTGTATGTTCAGAAATTGAATATATATTATGTAATAAACCATGGACCCTGTCAACAAAGCCTGAATCCTTTTGGAGCTGGATATTCGATCAAATCGAAGTATTTGCCAATTGCTATCGGTCTGAAAGAGATGTGAAACATCCATGGTTTCTGAGATCAAATCCAACAATATATGAATAAATATGCAATCTGATGTTTCACATGTAGACTAACCTTATTCAAGGAAAATGAGAGGTTTGACTGGTCCAACTTACATTTCATTATTTCTAACACTTTTGTTTTGTGTTTGAGGTCTCATTTCCTGTTTAATTCCTTTTTCTAGCGATATAACAACAATAAAGCTGCTTAAGTTTTGGTCAGGATGTAGGTAAGAACGTCCATTGGTTCAGGCTTGTACTAATACATGTAATTCATGCTTCTTCTTTTTTTAGATGCATCATACCATTGCCATAGATATCCTTAGAGAACAGAGGAAACTGAATTAGGGTTCTTTCATTTTTTATAAAATATTTTTTATATTTTATAAAATATTTTTTATTTTATTTTATTTTTTAAATTTTGTAATATGTGCTACTGTTTGCTAGGAAGCTGAATTAGGGTTCTTTCATTTTTTTCATTTTTTTTATTTTTTTTTATTTAAATTTTGACTTACCTTCCACTTTATTTATTCATATTCAGGATGCACCCAACATTGTTTCTATAATGTACAAATTCTATCACTTTTGATGGAAATCGTCTCTTCCTAACGGTCAACTCGTTTGACTCATTTTTTTGGACGATAATACTTTCGTCTTCTTTCCATATCCTTGGTACAGACTCCCGCTCCCCCCCCTCCGTGATCGCTGTCGTCGACTCCGCTCCCCCCTCCCCGCCACCGCACCAGCTCCCCCTCCCCGACCCCGCTCCCCCCCCCCAGCGACCGCCGCCGTCGACCCCGCTCCCACCCCTCCCCACTACAGCCCCAGCCCTCCCTTCCCGCCCCCGCTCCCCCCCCTCTCCGCTACCGCCCCCCACCTTCCCACCCCCGCTCCCCCCCCCCCCTCCGCCACCTCCCCACCCTCGCTCCCCCCTCTCCGCCCCCACAAAAACGAAAAGAAAATAATTTTTTTTTGTGGGATCAGTTCACCCCACTTGTCTCTTACTATGTCCGCTCCTGGTTTGTCTCATCTACCTCATGCCCACTGGCTAGTAATCCTACCTCCGTGATTCAAACAAACGCAAAGCAAAGTAGAGGATAAAAGGTTGGTCTTTAGGTCTAGGACTGAACGGACTGAACAATAAGGTGATGTTAACTTGTTTATAAAATAATTCATTGTTTGATACACACAAACACTTGTATATCTATATTATTATAAAAATGATTCAAAATAAGCCGTCTAGTCCTTTCGTATATCTCCACATAATTAAAAAAATTTGAGAAAATAAATAAATTATAACTAATAGCTTAACTATATATACATATATCTATAACAAAATTTAATTAAGATATAATATATTTATAACAAATCATAATTAACATATTTTCAAATTATATCTATAAAAAATATAATTTAAATTATTTTTTAACAAATTCAAACTATTTCTTAAAGTAATAAATGTTCGGAATATCTAAGGTTACACCTTTCCAATTGTTTGTCCACTGCTCCTAAAATAGTATTTTTGTTCATCTACCAAAACTTGTGTGGATGTTTACCATTCAAAATTTATCACATGTCGAGAGTTGCCACGTGTCGACCTAAGAATTGTTGGGATCAACAGCACCCTACAAGCGCTCTGATACCACTTGTTGGGAATTCGTGCGTGACCCAAATTGGATTCACCACTGGCACGGACGTAAAAGTTATAACAACCCACATGAAGATAACGAACCAATCTATACGAACGCCAAGATAGATTAAACAACGTATATATTCGGTGACTACGTCACATGAATAAATATCAATCTTTATAACTCATGTAAAATTATGAGATTGAATAAGAACAATGTTGAACCATTTGTCCAAAGATTCAACCCATCACCGAACTCAAGAAGAAATAGAGAGATTACAACTGAAATCACTCACCCTACACGTAGCAATATTCATATACGAGACGATGACTTTTTCGCACAAATCTTCTCTTCCTGCACGAGAATACACTCAACAGAGTCCTTGCTAATCACAATTAGTAGGATTTGTGGTGACTCTTCAAAAGAGTCTGAAGGGAAGGGTCATAGGTGGCCGGATCACGGAGAGTAATGCCATATATAGGGGGCACTGTCTCAACGTTATGTGAGGCTTGGGATAATACCAAAGATAGTGTCACTAAGATGACATCCTTGCAATTGGAAGACAATGACTCCTCGAAAATAGTTGAAGAAGACTTAACATTATGTATTGGGTCCACGAAAGATTCCTCCTTGCTAGCCTCCAACTAGGTCTCGGTCGCACCTCTCTATCCATAACTAGAGTTGGCATTCCCTCCACTTAGAAGCTTCAGGCATGTTCAACTCTATCAATGACAAGGTTGAGACATATCTTAGTGCTTCATGATTGTGCTTGCACTCCAAGTATATATAAGTTGGGTGCTCCTATTGCTTCTCAACCTTTCCGGGTTCATCTTCTTAGGTGTACCTTCGGGAACGAATGATATGAACCTTCTCATAACCAGACGATAGAAATTGGGCTTGAATCATTCGCCTCATCTTCTTCCATGTATCGACATGCAACTTTCATTGAGTTGTACATGAGCTTTGCTCTTATTCCCATAATGACAATACTTTTCCCTTGAGTCAGTTTTTGCCTTGTCCCGACTCCGCAGAATTGATAATCGCCCCCCAGGTGTGATGTCGTGCGTGCCTAGGTTGAACAACGCACAAGATAAGAGAATAAAATATAATGGTCATCATCGATTCCCAGTGTCGTAACGGAAGATTTATAAAGTCAATATAAAAACACAAAGAGTATGCAAAGCAAAGCTCTTTTATATATAATTACAGTAGTTACAAAGGCTTTGAATAGCCCCATTTAATATGCCAAGTTGGCTTACAATACTCTTTGATCACTCTTTCTCACAAAGGATTCCATTGTTCCATATATCATATCTTCGTATATTGTCACCCCCAGTTTCCGATATACGTATTTGGAACGTATTTTTATTTTAGCATGGTTGTATGTGCATGGAGACTAGACTCATTCTTTAGTTTAACCTTGTCACGCCCCAGTCCCAAAATATCGAGGGACTAGACACGTGGCAATGGCCAGCAGCACACACTGATGGACAAACCCAATTTAATGGATCCATCAGGATGTACTTAAGCTGTAATACAACAATAGGGGTCTAAATATACTAATCTCATCCACAGTTATGAATACAACAATATCAGAATCATAAAGCAAGATCAATCTCAATAAAATATAAACTCGGAAAATAACCCGATAATGAGTTTGATACAACTGTCAAGATACCAGAATAAAGATAACCACAGCAAATACTGAGTATGGAAACAGTATATACTCAGAAGATACCCTCAGGGATCACTCGTCTACTGGATCTGGTATTGCTCCAGTGTCTGCACCTGTTCCTGCTTTTGCTGATGCTCCAGTCCCGTATACCTCGGGATAGATCTCGTCTGCTAATCCTGGGGACATAATCTGGATCCAGGTCCTCAGGGGACATAGCAAGGTACAAAATAACTCATGCCAAAATAAAATTAGTACAGCAATAAATGAAACATCAGGGTAAATATATAATCAGCTAAGTGATATGCAAGTGAGAGTTTTAGTCATACTCGGGCTGAGACTACTATAGGCTCTGTGTCGGGGAAACCCATAGCAGCATTAGTATTATGACTCCAGTATATATATCAAAGCAAGTAGTATCACGACTCCAGTATATGTGCCAAAGCACCTCCAGATATATATATAATATAATCAGCCTTTGATATGGTAATACTCTCCCCACCCAATATAATCACACGTCTCATATCCATGACACGCAAGATCAAAACTAATACAGCAAGTCATATAATGTCTATGAATATAATGTCTATGTCATAAAACATGTATCCTATACAGAATCACCTTGAATATTTTAGGAAGATTCTGTCACATGAATAGTGTCTAGTGTCCTGGGTTATGATGTACTTGATAAGACAAGTACGAGAATGTAAAGGGTCAAGATATCCATCTCTAGGTGACGTTACACAACTCCGCGTATGATGTTGGCACCTGACTATTAATCGGACGCTAAGTAAGTCACACGGTCCTAGGTCAAGCATGTATAAGATATAAATAAATTAAGAAAATATGTAACAAGAACTGCAATGTTGGCAAGGTACACTTGCCTGGGGTTCTGGCTCCAACTGTAGCTCTGACCTCAGTGGAAATTGCAGGTACTCCTCCGGTTGCTGAAATAAATATTATCATTAGATTCAAAAAATATCAAATATCTAGAAACGCCTGTCCTTGAGTCCAATTTGGACACAGGGGCAAAAATGACAGTTTCTGGTCAAAGCAGGGTCCACATGTGGGCCGCTTCACACCGAAAAACGTGTCAGAATCAATGGTCTCTAAATTTGTCAAACTTAGTGTCAACAAGTCCAGAACGATGATACGTACCCAATGGAACTTCCAGAACTGGATTCCGATGAGCCGAGCACAAAATCGCCCGTCAAGTGGAGCCGCGGGACCCACGATACGCGATTTTGTCAACGTTCTCAGAATCGAACCAAACTTGGGTCACAGGACCAGCATATTGCTACGAGTCCGATGGCGCAAGTTTCGTTTCGATCCGACGCGTGTACACAAAGTTACAACATGTTCCAGAACAGGTGGATACGGGACGTTGTCGGCGGATACGCGTTGATTCCGGTGTGCACGCACATCCAAATCAATTTCTGCGAAATCTTGCACGTCCGTATCAACGACGCGCACCTTTCGGTGAAGACCGCACGCGACCAAGTCGTCCCGTTTGGCGGGGCGCACTCAGTTCCGGGGGAAATGGGGTATTATTTTTCCTGTTTTTGGATCGCGGTTTACGATCGCCACAGGACGCGACGCACCGAGCGGGTTGTACGGGCATCGAGAGGGTTACACAGCCTACGCGTCACAACTGACGGAACAAAAAATGGGACAACGAGGAGAGAGAACGGGTTACCTGAACAGGGCTCCGCAGAAACCGAATTTTCCCGTGTCCGCGAGGCGACACGACACAAGGGGACACAGTGCACTGTGTCCTAGGGTTAGGGTTTCGACGACCGGAGCTGGCCGGGGCTGGCCGGAGCTTTGTCGGAGAAGGGTCTGGAGGGCCGGGCTTCGCCGGAGGGAGGCGCTAGCGTCGGCTCGGCTCGTCGAAGGTGGCTCAGGCGGAGCTAGGGCAGTGGCTAAGCGGGGCTTTAGGGAGGAGGGCGGCGCAGGGGTTCGTCGAGGGGAGAGGGTGGTGGCGGAGCGGGGCTGGGCTCGGGGCTGAGGGTGACGGGGAGGCCGTGGGTGGCTGAGACGCAGCGGGGACGGCGGATCTCGAGGAGGAAGGTGGCGGCTGCGGGGAGACTCGTCATGGCGGGGTAGGGGAGATCGGGCGGTGGTTGGGGGTTTCCGGTAAGGCGGTGGAGCTAGGACAGGGCAGCGGGCTCGAGTGGCTATGGTGGTTGCTGGGGCGAGAGAGAGGCGGAGGAGACGGCGCTGCTGCGGGGTTCAGACGGTGGAGCGGATTAGGGTTCCGGCGACGTCGGCGGTCGAGGGGGTTAAATAGGGGCGGCTCGGCTGAGGGAATAGGATTCAGATTAGGTTTTCGACCGGGTAACGGGTCCGGGTCGGGTTCAATTCGGATCTGACCCGACCCATTAAGAGTGGGTTCGGTTCGGTTTGGTTCTCCTTGGTTCGGTTCGGTTCGGGTTGGTTTGGTTTATTTTAAATAAACCGGGTTTAATTCAGGGTTTATTTGGTTTAATTATAAACTTGGTTTTTTAGGGTTTTAAAAATGCTTCCGGGGTCTAATAAATTCCCGAAAAATTATCCTATGTCTAATTTTTTATTTTACACCCAAAAATATTATTTTCATAATATTTTAATATTACTTAACACTATTAAAATTTATTTAATTACAAATACCTTAGTTTTAATTAGTTTAAAAAAATCCCAAAAAATTACAGAAAATTGTGAAAAATCCAAATTAAAAATTCCTGAAAAATCAGGGGATTTACAAACCTTGCTCATGGTTTATTTTGTGGGTTGGTTTAAGTCATGAGAACCCTTGGTTCAACCCTCAACCCTACCATATATAACCCAATATTTTTTCTCTTTCTTTCTCTCTCTCTCTCTCTCTCTCTCTCTCTCTCTTCACTTCCTCATTTCTTCCTCTCTTTAGTTTGTTCTCCCAATTTCCATAGGCAAGTACACCTTGCATGAGAAATGAAGAAACCTCCATATTATTATTCTATTATGTTTTTTATGTGCTTATTAGCACTTTTAGAACTTGAAGTTTTCTGTTTTGGTGGATGGATTAGTGTAGATCTACATTTCTAACTTAGAATTTTTATAAATTTTATGAGTTTTTCTTGGTTTTGATCTATTAAACATGTATATTTGAAAAATAATTTTTGCTACATGATAGAGCTTTAAATTTAGAGCATTTTGGCTTTTGGTTCACCCGATTTGGACTTAAAATGAGGATTTTATGGACAAAATAAGATTTTAGTTTTTGGAGCTTTTCCGCCATGGTTGAACCTTCTGTTAGAGAAGACGAAGTTCATATATGTCCAGCAAGTTATGCGGCCCAAGAGGGTTATGCGGCCTGAACTCTTGTCGCATACTGACAGCATACGTCCATCTTGTTGGACGTATGACTGCTTATTTACACAAGTGTCCTTGAACACCTGGTGTTTTCACTCTCGCTGAACGAATGGGAATTTCATGTAGTGCCCCGTTCTCCCGGTGCGGAGATCGCGGCTAAGAAACACAAGACGGTATCGTTCGATCGGGATAGATTGAATTAAGAACTCGTCCTCGTTATGGATTTGTTTCTTCGGAATCGATTCCCATATTCAGTGGACTGCGCCCCCGGGATCGGCTTAGCGGCAGAGTCAGGAGGGACCTCTCCGCTGCTATCTTTTATTGCCTCGGTTTTCGATGTCGCTTGTTGCTTTCGTGCTTTGAGTTGGTTTTGGGATTTGCTTGTTTTTCTTGAACGGTTTCGATGGTTTTCATTATTTTCGTTCATCGACTTGCACTTCTATTCCGAGATTGGAAAGAGAGGAAGAAGTATTAATCGAGCTGTTCGTGTGCAGGTGAACGAGCAGTAGGCGGCTTGCGAGCGGAGTCGTGAAGCGCCTCTTTCCTTCTTCTTTCCAAAATCTAGGTGAGTGGCTACCAACCCGATTAGCTAGCCCTGCTTCCAAGCTTCACTCCTTTGCCCCGATCAAACGATACCAAGTAATAATAAAAGAAACCAAGATAAAAGAGAATAGACTTGGTTATATGCTTGTCAATAAACTTCACGAACGGATACTTAAATGCATGCTTGTTCGCTTGGGATAAATCATTGCTTGTCTTGTACATTGCTTGTCTTGTCTTGTACATTGCTTGTCTTGTATTCTTGTTGCCTCAAAAGCATGAACTGTTAACTAAGTAAACATATTGTTCGATCACGGAATCCCTATTGTATAGTCCATTGTGCTGAACGGAGTGGCATGTAGCGCTCCTTGTTCATTCGCTGCATACCATTCCCGCCAGTGACTATTGTCCATTGTGGCATCCCACCAGTGATCTCTTGTATATTTAAACCTGTTGCATACTAACTTGTGTCTCCGTGGCAGGGAAGGCATGGTAAGTATTGTGCAGGTAATTCAGACGGTCAGGTAAAATCCACCTAACGGTGGCACGTTCATTTCAGTAAATTCAATATGCTGCTTACTTGTAAATGAACTAAGGCAAGATAGTAACCCACAAAAATATGCATGTTTCACTAAACAACGTGTTGATTGGTATAGTCAGGCTAGCTCGCCTTCACCAGCATGTTTCGATATGCTGACCCTCGTTGAAACAGGTTCTCCGCACCAAGGGGAACCGAGCGAGGAGCCAAAGTCGTCTTCCCGATCCAGTCCAGCTGTTAGCGCACCTTCACCGCGCCTCGAAGCCTTTTGAAGCCCGAAGCTGCAACTCTTCATACACAAATGCAGCTCCGTGGCAAAGCCGTCCTCCAGCCTGGAGGTCTTTATCGTTTTGAGTTTATAAAAGGATGTAATGTACAGGACTGCTATCTCATTTTGAGTCAACCCTTTTGTAAGCCGTTCGGCATATTAGCTGACTCGTTCAGGAGTTTGTAATAGATGTTCATTATCAATAAAGAGAACTTTTCTATGTTTCAAATCTGTGTTTCAATTTATCTGCGTACTCTGAATATGTGCTTGCTATGCAAATCATGAAAGCCTTGTGCGGGCGCAACTCCAGGCCCGCACGGCGGTCACGACTCGGGGGACGCCTCGGGGCGTGACATTTCACTAAGTCCAAAGGACCTCCATGCGGCATCGACTCATATACGGCACCGACACTTATGCGGCATTGGAGAATATGTGGCCACCATTTCCTTGGACGCATGACTCCGAACCGTGGCACATATTTCTATGATATTTGTCTTTTCTCTCTGACACACTAAGGCTTGTCACATCAATAACTTTATATCACATCACTGAAATTTCATTCATTGCCCATCACTTCAACACTTGTCCCAAGGAATAGACTTTTACCCTGAGCATGCGGCCCAGACTCTATATACGGCCATAACTTTTCATGCGGCCTGACTACATATGCAGCCAGGACTTTTCATGTGGCTTGACTTCATATGCAGCCTAGTGGTCTATGCGGCCTAGACTTCCCATTGGCTTTGCTTGTTGATTGAATGTTTCTTGTTCTTCGTGACCCAATGTATATTGGTAATTGGACTTGAATACTGTATCCGTGCTGATACCACTATTGTCTGATAATTATCCATGATTTAATGTGCGCCGAGGTGCGACACATCGTGTCACGTATTAAGTGATTATATTTGGGTTGTGCATCGAGAATACCTCCAAATTTTTGAATGCATGATATTATAAATATATATATTATTTTTCCAGCACAGACATAATAAGCGAGTCAACTACCAAAGCGTGGCTAGGATATTAATTGTCTGAATGTTGCATACGCGCTCGGATGAATCTAGATTTGACTTCCATGGATTCGTATCTAGCGTGTCCATACTTTGTACGATATCTTAAGAAAAATTCTCATGTGACCACACCTTGAGATTTTAAACACAACATAGGGCTAATTGCAACTAAAAGTTGTAGTAACATTGGAGGGAACGGTATTTTGAGATCATGCCAACGAACCTTCCAACATAGATTCATTCTAAGTGCGTTGTGGGGTGGCCACCGCAGATACTGTATATCATCTGCCTTAGTGGAGTACAGTATCTGACCTATTATTATGCCGAGCCACTGTTTCACTATAGGAACACTGGAACCTCTAATCCCGTATTTTTAGCGCAGTGGCCCTACGGGAAACTGGTGCATCTCGTGAATAGCGATTTTATTTATTTGGTTCGGTTAGCTCGTGTTCGATACTAGCGTGATCTGAGGATTCCTATTATGCATTATTTCTGAGATAACCTCTGACTTCACAAAATAGCAAGCCGGACAAATGATTGACCGATATAAGAAATGTACTTGGTTGTGATTGTATCATTCGGCTAGTAGCCTAGGAAAATGGACTATCATAGTGTGATGGTTCAACCCTTGTCCTTGTTTGGTTGTAGGGTTGGGCCTTTGCGCAAGGATATGCCATGGACCTAAGTTACGACACTGATCCTATGTATTATTATATATTTTTCTTGGGGTTTTGTTTCTCCATTTCGTGCTTCCTTTGTGATACTTGCTATTTGGGGTCTAACTCCACTGGTTTTGCATGGCCAGGTTTCAAGCCAGCGTACCTTCTCCTAACTTATGTCGCGTAGCAGGAACATGGTCGTAGGGGATATCGAGTAGGTTTTTCTTCTTTCCTGCTCATCATTGTGCATTTACTTCTTTTGGGCGTTTAACCACCGGCACCTGTTAGCCGGCTCATTTGGACATTATTTTCCTTATATGATTGTATTAAATCAGGCTGCAGCTGATCACTGTCATGTACTTTTGTTACTCTTCAAACTCCTTATTTTGCATAGCTGGTCTCTAGAATATTTTGAGAAAGCGTTTGGGACGCCTTATTGATTTATCATATATGCTCTATGCTTAATATTTCTTATTTGAATGATTGAGACATAAAAGTTCTTGACCATATGAGACTTGATTGTAGCATGCACCCCTTGTCATTTACATCAGTGATCATCTTACGACGTATAGCACCTTGTACAAGGTAGCTGGCCATGTCCGTCTTCATATTCCAGTACTGGAGCGTGACAAGGTTTTAGTGGTAGCCCATACAGGTCCGTTATTCAGACTTGTGGGGTGTCATGGTCATAGGAGTCTCAATCAAACACTATCCTTTTTGAAATTCTAAATTCGTCCTCTTCGATACTCAACTTGAATTTTTCCAGATTGGTTGCTCCCTTGTTTCTTCTCGTCCTGTACTTGATATTTCTTGTGCGCTTCTTTAGGCTTCTCCTTCCCCTGATGCTGCAGCAACAAGAGAGAAAGAGTTGTCAGTAGAACGAGATCATGTAGAATCCCAGCCAAGGATCTGAGTTGAGCCCACGATGAATGGGACAGAGCAGCATGCTCCAGGTGTTCCTGTACCTCCCGCAGTGCCAACAATAATGGATACCCTGGCCTTGCTAGAGATTATCCGTGTATTATTGGTTGTCCAACACCACCAGATGGTGGTGCAACAACAATAACAACAGCAACATCAGCAACAACAGCAACAAAAGCAGGAACAAATGTCATATTGAACCAACTGTTGCAGACGGCCCTGTAATGAGATGAAAGAACATATTCTGGGGCATCTGTTAGATTTTGTAGACTGAACCCCAAATATTTTGATGGCAAGGAGGACTCAATCACGGCAGACGATTGGCTCCCGGATATTGAGACCATCTGACAGTAGCTAAAGTTTTGGCCGTGGAACAGGTTGACCTGGTTCGCCTACAACTCCAAGATCTGGCAAGGGACTGGTGGGCCACGATGGAGGTAGGATTGAGACATCCTATTTCATAGGAGAATTTTAGCACCCGGTTCAGGGTGAAGTACTTCAGGATTGTGGCTTAGTGTGAGTTGCAACAAAGGTTCATTAACCTCAAGTAACGTGGAAGGACAGTAGACGGCTATGCGGCAGAGTTTTATCGACAAAGCAGATTTGATCCAACCATGGTGGAAACAGAGTTGAAGAGAGCAATAATGTTTCAACTGGGACTTCACTTAGAGATCTTATACATGGTAGAGGTGTACGACTACCAGACCTTCAAGGCGGTATTGATAGCAGCCAAGAGGGTTGAGCTTACTTCCCAGAGGATGGCATCCAGAAGAATAGACCAGAAGAGGCCTCATGGACATAACAATGAGGGAGGACCAGTACCGCGAACGCCAGCACCATCCCCTAGAATTCGTATCCATGATGTGACACAGAGGAGGCCAGTGACCTCGACAGTGATGGTACCAACTCGACAACAGCAGCCGAGGTAGCAACAGCAGCAACAATAACAACAATGACGGGGAGAGCCGACAGGTTGTACCTACTATGGCAAAGAGGTCATACCCTCCTGGAAGCCTCGTTATACCGTACTAGGAGAGTAATCTCAAATTCTTCCTAGACCGAACGATTTTGGCCGCCCCGGTTCTTCCGGTGCCCCCGGTACATCTCATTCAAGGAATACCAAGCCCGTGCATGGCAGTCCATGACCATTTTTTCATGCAACTTTTTGAACTAGTGTTACCTTGATGTATTTCATAATTATATGCTCCTCTAGTATACATAAAGATAGTACGTCTTACATTAGAAAGAAGTAATATCGTACAATCTGTTTTACCAGCTTGTAACACTGAGAATGAAATATTAAATATCTGTATAGGTATACGTGCATCAGTACATAATAACTATGAAGAAAACGCTTTATATGCGAGTATAATTGTGGTTTGGTACCACCGGGCTACGAGAAGGTCTGTAAGTTGGGACCTACGAGTCACCAACCAATATGAGAATGAGTAAAATAAGAAGGATCAATAATGCGAGGCTTTACTTATATTTTCTTTACTATGTAATTTATGCTTACTATTTCATTTGCATAGACGTTGCATGGTCATTAACAACTTGTGCACAAGGTTTGGTAAATTTTCTCGAACGAGATGCACCGGGGCACCGAGATCGTTCAGTCTAGGAGAAAACATAGTGCTTTGGTAGCACCGGGTATAAACAAGATATTCATTGGGGATCGCAACCTCATGAATGACGCTTCGTATGCCCTTCGAAGTCCTATATGGCATGTCCCTCGTGGTGCGAAAGCATATCACCAATAACGCTCATGTAGTTAGGCTGCATATTAACGAGATTATTTATGCAGGCTTAACATTATCTCTGTAAGAATGATTTATATTATTTATGATGTGGCTAATCCTTGTTTTGCAGGGACAAGAATAGCGGGATGCTAGTAAGAATCGTCGATAGGAGATATGCAATGTCTATCATATATATATTCACATTATTCTCCTGAACTATTAATAATGTTTTCATTATGCTGTTGATATCTTGAATACTGAAATGAACCTAGTCCCTAATAGAAATATCACTAAATTAATGTTATGCTTTTCACATGAATACTTAGTGTCGGTTTAGGCGAGTGGGCTAATTTCTGCTCACTAGTACGCGATATGTACTAACCCACATTTGTGGGCATCCCCGTGTACTTAGCATTGGGGAGTGGCTGGAACATTTTTGAGGCATCGAAGCATTGTTGGACGTGCAGAAGCTCTTCTTCCAAAGGATGTGCCTTCTGTTATAAAGGGCATGATGTATGGAACATTATAATTAAATTATATCCGTGAGGTTGTAAGCCAAGATGAAAAGTATCAATGTAAGCCAATCAG
Source organism: Iris macrosiphon (assembly GCA_036927795.1). NCBI lineage: Eukaryota > Viridiplantae > Streptophyta > Magnoliopsida > Asparagales > Iridaceae > Iris > Iris macrosiphon. The sequence goes on from JAYESA010000006.1 coordinate 225,730,279, forward strand.
CCAAGTATCAGTTGTAATTAAGAAGCTTTAAAATCTGTTATAAGCCATGTACTCAAATATTATTATCAATAAAGATATAATTTTTATTTTATTCTATTGTGCCTTCAATTTGTCTGCTTATTTCTGCTGCTATATCGATGTTTCAGAGATATACCACTATTTTTTTATCTTCTTGCCTTATACAAGTGTAATCTAGGATTGTACGGTATCATGCCCATGGCGACTTTTGATTCTTCGGAATTGGGGCGTGACATGCATCAACGTCTAGGATCATCCCCGCTAGGCGACTTACCTAGACACCGTACTAAGTCTTTCCGATGTAAGGGACTAACTTAAACCGACATACCCATATTCACAAAATTCGTAATATGATTCCATACCTCAATAAACTTTCCATTATCTCGTTTCTTAAAAGGCTCCGATATGCTATCGTACCCGACATATATCGCTAGCATTGATCAAATCGATAACCAATGCTAACTACCATTTGGTTCTCTCTATAAAATCGATGATGCTCAAAGGCATCACTCTATCTGACACCAATATTATATCTGGTACATCTAATGTTATATACTCTATCGAGTATGAAATCACCAACCATCAAAATTTTGCTATGTTATTTTCGGCCGAAGGCTATTCCATCAAATTCTGAAATTAATAGCTGATCGCCTAGACTTATCCTCAATATTAATTTATCCTTGACGCAATCTCTTATGCGTCATCTTCCGAGTCATCCTATGGGTCTCCAACGATCATTCATATTCGGCGGTCAAGTCTCTAGGGTCAGTTGTCCTAAAGCTACACTTGATAATTATGGATTATCAACGATGGACAGTTACTAAGAACCATGCTATATCTTATCCCAAAGCCAAACCATATTCTGATGAGTTCCATGGGACTCTACCCTAAATCCGAAAATAAGTTTCTAATTCTGAAAATGCATGCATTACCTACCAACATATCCACTAACCAAGGAAATATCTACCCGTCTAGGGTTCAAGTCTATCTACCCTTTGATCGATATCCGAGACACTCTATACTCGACGAAACCCATCCTCAATTGAATCGCTATCCCCGCTAGCTCATCTTGCTAACTCTATCGTTCTGTCATAACTCCATCAAGTAAATTCCCGATAGATCGATACGACTTCTCGTATCATTACTCATAAATTTCCTGAATTGCAGACTTGCTTTATTTTTTATCATTTATCCCGCCTTAAGTTTTTTGCACCATCTATTTTGCTCGAGTGATACCGTAAATCATTCCGACGTCAAGTTTCATCGAGTTTTCTCAAAGGTCCATCCCTTATGATCCTTGCTCCCATTTTATTCTTCTGTCGCTATGTCAATTTCTATTCATTTTGTTTGTGGCTCACAGTCCCGACGACTTGGTCACAAATTCCTGCGATAAGGTCATTCCAACTATATCCATTCCGATATGCCATGTTTGTTTCGATACTGTAAGGGTCAACTTATAATCTGTGTTACATCAACTTAACTCGCACCGCATTCGTCTATATTTCGTAGAAAACTAGCCTACGCTCGCTGCACCATCTCGCTAATATCTGTCTTCATATATCTCGATCGCATAACCTAGTTACCGATCATAAGTCACAAGAAACAACGATCGAGTCCTCGATGTTTTAAGTGACACAAATTATTTTTAAATCCTTTATTCTCAAACGAGTCTCTCTGCTCGGCCAACAGTTTTCTTACGTTAACAAAGTCCTATGTTTGTGTTGTTACTCCTTGATTTGCATCGATCTCTCGTGCACTTGTGTGTGCATACCCGCTATCTATTTTCTTCTCCATTCTCAGCCAACTGTTCGTCTTGTACTTTTTGAATTCTCGTTCGACATAATATTTGTTGACACGACAGTCTATTCTCGGTCACTCGAATGTAATGCATCAAAGAATTACTTAAATCTTGCACTGCCTTAAGATTTCCTAAATGAGTCTCGGCACTACCCTATCTATTGCGGACAAATCTATTACTAATCGTGTAAATGTTCTGTCGCAATATTAACTTCGTGGTATGACATATCACTCAGAAATTGAGCCACTTCTCGTATCAAACTTTGTTTGCACCGATCTGATATCTATTCTGAATTATCCATCCCGTGGTGATCCTACCGACTACGAACCTGACGTTCAATTACTCAAAGTCGGACACAAAACCCAGCCAATATACACTATCACTTAATATTTTTGTTGATCCCATCCGTTGCATCTTGTGCAATATTTCCTTCCCGATATTCCAAACTGTTACTCAAACCGTTCAGCCTATTTTTTATCGTTCCAATGTTACCTCATATATTATATCGTTCGAGAGATTGACTCGATGCACCTATACAACAAATATCGCTTGAATCGACTTGCTGCACACTATGCAACAACGTCGCATAGTGTTACTCGGTATTACGATCGATAGAGAATAAATACAGCAAACACACACAACAGTTTAAGTTTATATAGACTTATTGTATGGAACATCCAGTGTAGCATCGAGTAGAGTTAAGAGACGTTCGAATCGCGGCGACAACTTTGAATTTGTGATAAAAATGAATGATTGTCCAAGGAAGTAAAATCGAGCGCTCTGATACTACTTTGTCACGCTCCGACTCCATAGAGTCGATAATCGTTTCCTAGACGTGATGTCGTGTGTGACTAGGTTACGCAATGCACAAGGCAAGAAGATAAAAATATAATGGTTATCATCGATTTCCAGTGTCGCAGTGGAAGATTTATAGAGTCATCTAAACTTGAAACTCAGATCTACAAAAATTTATACTTCAAAATCTAAAACTCCAAGAACTAAATATGATCAACAACTCAAGAAGAACATTTTTCACCAAACATATTTTTAAAACAATATATATATATATATATATATATATATATATATATATATATATATATATATGGCTTTACCACTTTGAGCAAGATGTACTTGCCTTGGTGGACTAACAAACATCTTCCTAGAACCCATTCTAGGGATAGAGCTTAGGGTTTCGGTCAGGGGAGCTCTTGAGGGAAGGAGGAAGAAGAAGAAAGAAGAAGGAAAGTGAAAGTGAGAAAGAATGAGAGGAGAGAGAAAACCACATATATATACCAAGTGAAGAAATGAGGTTAGCCCTAGGATTAAGTCATGACACTCTCCAACCAAATATCAACCATCCAAAATAGGATTAGTGGTTCCAAGAGTGAACCGGGTCTGGTATCCATCCAATATACAGGTCCTAGCACGGGTCTATGGCAATTGCCATGGTGTTCACTACTGGTCTCGGGTAGTCTCCCACAATAAACATGAATATAATTAAATAAATACAACATATTTAACAAGAACCAATATGTAAATACCACATGAATACATATGCATAAAAAAAATTTAAATATCACAAATTCAAAAATACCAAATCCGGGAACGGGTGTGACAAGCGCTGAAATCATTATTGCATATCATGATACATGATTCGGCGTAGGGCATTGGGGATCTCCGGTCGACTTGGACTGAGAGGATGTGCCCCAATATCAAGGCATTTTGGGACCTTCAGCAGGACTCGCACTATGATCTGATAGGACGCATCATAATGTAAAGAAATAGTCCGATATGATGCTCGTGTCATCAGTGACCTTTATATAAATAAGATACGGTGGGATATCAAATGTTTCATCTAGGAGGATGATTGTTACCTTGTGTCGAGCAAGAGTGTGCACATCGGCTATATTTAGAGTCGCTATTGAATGAGGCAACTCGACGTGTTACATACGATTCTTATGCGATTCAGTGTAACATAGTTACTTATTGAGACGATCGAATATAACAAGTTTATATGCGATCGAGTATAACATGATTGCCTGCTTAAGTGATTCAATGTTAACATGTTTACATGCTTGCTTACCCAATATCTACCATGCGAATATGCTTTACTGCTTTCAAATGCATGCCTCAAACATGAAATATAATTCATCCAAGTTCTAATTGAAATATCACTATATAATTTGCATGCTTCACATGATTACTTAGTGTTAGTTTAGGCGAGTGGGTTATCCTGCTTACCAGTACAAGATACGTATTGATCCCCTAACCTCGCAAGTATGAAAGATCGTTCGGACGTACCATAGGCATTGGAAGCTAGAAATGGCAACATGCATGTGTTCGACCGGGATGCGTGCTTGATATACGAACACATAATCCATGGAACGGTAGAATCCTTTGATCAAGAGTGATCAAAGATTATTGTAAGCCAACTTGGCATATTCAATAGAATTATCCAAAGCCTTTGTAACCGTTGTAATTATATATAAAAGAGCTTCGCTACGCATACTTTGTGTATTTTTATTTTATGTGTTCTATGAGTTTTTCTTGGTTTTGATCTACTAAAACTTAGTGTTTTTGAAAACTAGTTATTTCTTATGTTAGAGCATTTTATTTCTAGCATTTTGGCTTTTGTTTCACTTGATTCGGAGTTAAAATAAAGTTTTTATGAAGAAAATAATTTTTGGATTTTTGGAGCTTTTTCTGTCATGGCTGAACTTGCTGTTTGGAGAACACGAAGTTCGGATATGGCCAGTGAGCTATGCGGCTGAGAGTGCTATACAGCCGGAGAGGGTTATGCAGCCTGAACTCTTGCCATATATTGACCAGCATGAGTCCATCTTGTTGGACGCATGACTGCCATCACACAAGTGTCCTTGAAAACCTTCTGCTCTTACTCACTGAATGAATGGGAATTTTGCTAAGTCCAAGAGACCTCTATGCGACATTGACTCTATGCGTCATTGACTCAATATACGACACCGACACTTATGAGGCATTGGAGAATATACGGTCACTATTTTCTTGGACGCATGGCTCTGAACCGTTGGCACTTATTTCCGTAGTTTTGTCTTTTCTCTCTGACACACTTTATTGTATCAGTTACTTTATGTCACATCACTGACACTTTATTTATTTTTTTGTCACTTCAAACACTTGTCACAAGGAGTAGACCTTAACCCTGAGCATGTGGCTAAGTGGTTCATGCGGCCTGACTTCATATGCGGCCTGGAGCCATATGCGGCCTGGGGTAGTATGCGACCAGCTTGTCCATGCGGCCAGTTGCTCATGCGCCTGATCAGTGCATGTGGACTGACCCATGCGGTAATCCATGCGTGCACTTCTCATGCGCGTATTTGGTCCTATGCGAACCTAGTAATCTATGTACATGTTCCATAATTTTTTGGGTTTAATTATTTTATGTATAATATTTCTTATCGTATCCTATGTGGTTGATCATGGCTTCTTGTTTGTGTTATTCTAAGGAAGAGTGGACTTAGTAACCAGACTGTGCTAGACCAAGATATGTGTTAGAACTGACTATGTGTATAGTATGATTATATCCTGTAGTTGACCTTGTGGCAACCCAGAGTAAACGCAGATTAGAAGATTAACTTATCATTTTATTCATTGAATAGAGTGAGAGGCGTAGTTCTTCTCGGGAGACGATCTGCAATCCCAGTCCTTTTTAGGTTTAAGGATTATGGATCTGCTCCAGAGTAGTTCACACTTTTTTCTTACTCACGTTCAGCGGCAAAATTATTAATTTGAGGAGTTCACATCATAAATTTAGACTTCTAATTGATTGATAGTCTGTGTACCTGATTTGAGGAGATTATATTTTGACCAAGTGACCCCATGTGATAAGACTCTTATGACCAACTGTAAGTTTGGTGATTCGACCTAATTTTTTGTATCCGTGTTGATACAATTACTACGTTCTACGTGTACATGTATTATAATGTGCACTGAGGTACGACATAACTTGCTACGTGCTATGAGATTACATGTTTCAGGTTGTGAATCGAGAATGCCTCCTATACTACGCGATATATGATATTATTTTATTATTTCTCTAGCATGAGCATGGTATGTGGATCAACAACCATAGCATGGTTAGGATGTTTGTTTGATTGATTTGTTGTATTACGCTTGGGAAAATCCAGATTTGGCTTTCGAGCAACAATATGGATTCGTACCTAGCATACACGTACCACGGTGCATCATCTAAATAGGAAGATCTTGTAACTATGACACGATGTTCTAATAACTATAGGGCTAATTAAGTAAATAAACTTGTAAAGCATTGGGAGGGAATAAAATCTCAAGATCATGCGTGGTAGCTACCGTTAGGACATACGTCCTAGGGTGTCATGTTGGTCCCCAATGGATACCTATATCATCTACAGTAGTAGAGTGATGTATCCGACTATATTATTTATATATATTATTACCTGTTTACTTATGTTGTGGCCTTATGAGGGATTGGTGCTTACATACTATATGATATACGTTTATTGGCTCGGACAGTCCGCCTCACCATCAGTATAATCTGAGGATTCTAACATTGTATTATTCTTCTAAGATAACTCATATTTCACATAACAAGTCGTATAATTGATTGGTCGATTCAAAAGAGTATGTGCTGGTAGTCTACAAACATGAACTATTATGGTACGATGGTTCAACCCTTGTCCTTGTTGTGTTGTAGGGTTGCGTTAATGTGTCACAATAGGTCATGTACCGAAGCAGCATATTATATCTATATCTTAGCTTGTATTATGGCATGTATGTCCTGGATTATATTGATGTATTGTATCTTCATCGTGTTCATAATTGGTAAGTCGTACCCTATCTCGGAGTAGTGCGACACCTCTTGCCCTTGTTTGGTTGTAGAGGTGTCCTACTGCTCCGATGAAAGGTCATACGCTTGCCGTTGTGGTACAAATTTCCTATTTTATGTACTTTATTGGTTTTTGCTTCATTCACTTGTGCTCCTTTGTGGTACTTGCTATCGGGGCCTAACCCCGCTGGTTTTGTTTAGCCAAGTTTAGTAGCAGAGCCCGAGGATCCTGTCATGTATCTGACCGATGGCGTACACCAGGAGAATGTCCGTCGAGGAACTTGATTGGGTTTCTTCTCCCCCACTATGAGTATTATTTTGTATTACCTTTTTGGCGTTTAGCCGACGGCACATGTTAGCCGGTTTATCTGGACATTAGTTCCTCTTCATGATTTTATTTTATTCAGACCATGGCTGACTTATAGTCACGTACTCTTGATAATGTACTAGTGTACCATCCTGTATAACTAGTTTTATGATCATTCTGATAGAGCGTTAGGGATGTCTAATTGTTTTATCTTACATGTTAATTCTTATTATTTCTTGGTCGATGATTGAGACATAGATGTTCTTGACCCTAGGCGACTTAATTTTAGTATGTACCCCCTTGCCTCTAGACAACCTTAGCACATTACGGGTTACTTCGGTATTCCGTAAGATGTGGTTTGCTAAGTCACTCTCCCGCTCTCCAGTATTCTGGTTCTGGGGTGTGACAAGATTTTAGTGGCATCCCATGCAGGTCTGTCTTTTCAGACTTGTGAGGCATCTTGTTCTAGGAGTCTCATTCAAAACTATTTCTTTTGATATCCTGAATTCTTCTTCTTCGACACCGAGCTTGAACTATCAACAATTTGCTTCCTTATTCTTTTATGTCGTATCATTTAATGTCTTGGTGCCCTTTTCCTTCAGGGGCACATCTTTTCTGCCTGTTAGAGTAGCAGATGTAGTAGAACAACTAGCATAGCAAGATCCTATTGAGCGCCAAAAAGAGAAAGTACTTCCCCAAGATCAACTTAGAGAATAGCCAATGGGTGGGAAATATATACCAGAGATCCCGACACCCCCGGCCGTTCCAGTAACACCAGCAGCACTTGATACCCCGGCACTGTTAGAAATTATCAGAGGTATGTTGGCTACACAACAATATCAGATAGCAATGCAGCAGCACCAGCAGCTCTGACAATATGAGCATAACGTCCTGTTAAACCAAGGATTGTAAACGGCTCTGGAGGAGAGTGAAGAAGAAGATTATGGGACATCATACAGATTCTGTCGACTCAACCCGAGCTATTTTGATGGCACAGAGGATGCTATTATGGTCGATGCTTGGCTTCAAGACATTGAGACGATCATGGCGGCAGCTAAGATTCTAGCAGAGGAGCAAGTCGACCAAGTCCGATTACAACTACAAGATCTTGCTCGTGACTGGTGGCCGACCGAGGTAGTCAGCTTGAGACGTCCTATCTCTTAGGATAACTTCAGTACCAGGTCCAGAGCCAAGTATTTTGGAGTAGTAGCATAGTACAAGCTGCAGCAGAGATTTATTGATCTCAGGCAATCCGACAGAACATTGGATGGATATGCAGCAGATTTCTGCAGGATGAGCAGATTTACTCCAGCTATGGTGACCACGGAGTAAGCAAGGGCTATAAGATTCCAGCAAAGGCTTCATCTTGAGATTATGCAACTAGTTGAAGGACATGACTACCAAACATTCGATGCCGTGTTGATAGAGCCAGGAGACATGAGCTTACCATCCAGAGGTTAGCTTCGAGGACTGGAGGGCAAAAGAGGTCTCATGCCTATAACACAGGTGAAGGACCAACACCCGCCATGCGTATTCGTGATTTGGCACTACGGGGGCCAGTGGCATCTGATGAGACAATAAAAACTTGGCAATGACAGTCGAAACAACATCAACAACGCCCGATGAATCCAGTAGGATTTATCTATTGTGGCAAAAGAGGCCACACTCAGGATGTATGTAGGATCGCAAGTAGAAAATGCTTGAGGTGTGGGGGTTCCGACCACATAATAGCTACTTGCCTATAAATGCAGAGGCAGGAATGACCGTATCAACAATTCCCAGCGTTGCCAGCTCTAGGAGCATTTTCGTATCAAGAGCCAGTTTTAGCAGTTCGGCCGTTAGACCAACGTCCAATGTTGACGCAAGCACATATATTTCACCCAAGACAACGCCAGTTTGGTCAGCAGAGGCATCCTCATAACAGAGTTCCAACAGCACCGAGACGTGAGCAAGCTGAGTTTGGTGTTCTAGAACAGATGTTAGCAGAAGTGGTCAAGTCGAGGGTAAGATTTGAGTTCTTCCAGTTTTACCTATCTTTTGGGTTTCGTATATTCGGTGAGTGGAGATGATCTTTCGTCTCACTAATCTGCCTTCGTATCTCGTAATAAATGATGTATGACATATGTTCCGACTACGAAGGTACGTCCTGGGCAGAGTCATATTCTTGACTAAGTCATTAGAACCGATTTATCTTGAGACTTGATCCCTGTCCATCTTTGTGAGTCAACATAGGCCACAAGGACGGGTTCTTATTTTTACTGACTCGGGAGACATATGTATCCGTATGCCTCATGTTATTTCTCTTTTCTTTTTGATTGTGTGGATTGTTGGCGCCTTTATTTATATTGTTGTTGCTTTTATTACCTGTCTATTTTATTATGCTTGGTATTCAGTTAGCTGTAGTTCATGAGATTCGGTAGTTCATAAGATTTTCTGGATCATGAGTCTCTAGCTTGGTCTATGAGTTTTCTTGCTTGGTGATCAGCTTGACTAGCCTAGCGAATTTCGAGGAGATAATTTTTCTAAGGTGGGTAGAGATGTCACACCCATTCCCAGATTTGGTATTCTTGAATTTGTGATATTAAAAAAAAATTTTGTAGATGTATTCATGATGTATTTATATGTTGGTTCCAGTTAAATATATTGTATTTATTTAATTATATTCCTGTTTATTGTGGGAGACTACCCGATACTAGTAGTGAACACATTGGCAATTGCCATGGACCCATGCTAGGACCCGTATATAGGATGGATACTCGACCCGGTTCACTCTTGGAACCACTAAGCCTATTTTGGATGGTTGAGATTTGGTTGGAGAGTGTCATGACTTAATCCTAGGGCTAATCTCATTTCTCTACTTGGTATATATATGTGGATTTCTCTCTCCTCTCTTATTATTTCTCATTTCCACTTTTCTTCTTCTTTCTTCTTCCTCCTTCCCTCAAGAGCTCCCCTGACCGAAACCCTAAGCCCTATCCCTAGACTTGGTTTAGGAAGAGGTTTGTTAGTCTACCAAGGTAAGTACATCTTGCTCAAAGTGGTGAAGCCTTAAATTTTTGGATATATATATTGTTTTAAAATGTGTTTGATGAAAAATTTTCTCCTTGAGTTGCTGATCATATTTAGTTCTTGGAGTTTTGAATTTTTATGTATAGATTTTTGTAGATCTGAGTTTCAATTTTAGGATTTTTATGTGTTCTATGAGTTTTTCTTGATTTTTGATCTACTAGAACTTAGTGTTTTCACAAATTAGTTGTTCCTTATGTTAAAGCATTTTATTTCGAGCATTTTGGCTTTTGTTTTACTTGATTCGAAGTTAAAATAAAGTTTTTATGAAGAAAATATTTTTCAGATTTTTGGAGCTTTTTTTGCCATGGCTGAACTTACTGTCTGGAGAAGACGAAGTTCGCATACGGCCAGTGAGTTATGCAGCTGAGAGTGCTATGTGGCCCAAGAGGGTTATGCGGCCTAAACTCTTGCCGCATATTGACCAGCATGAGTCCATCTTGTTGGATGCATGACTGCCATCACGCAAGTGTCCTTGAACACCTTGTGCTTTCACTCGTTGAACGAAAGAAAATTTTGTTAAGTCCAAGAGACCTCCATACAACATCGACTCTATGCGACATTGACTCCATATGCGACACCGACACTTATGCGGCATTGAAGAATATGAGGCCACAATTTCCTTGGATATGCGACATTGAAGAATATGAGGCCACAATTTCCTTGGACGCATAGCTCTGAACCGTTGGTACTTATTTTCTTGGTTTTGTCTTTTCTCTCTGACATACTTTATTGCATCAGTTATTTTATGTCACATTACTGACAATTCATTTATTTGCTCGTCACTTCAAACACTTGTCCCAAGGAGTAGACCTTAACCCTGAGCATGTGGCCAAGTGGTTCATGCGGCCTGACTTTATATTCGGCCTGGAGCCATATGCGGCCTACGGTAGTATGCGACCAGCTTGTCCATGCGGCCAGCCAGCCAGCTCATCCATGCGGCCAGTTGCTCATGCGCCTGATCAGTGCATACGGCCCGACCCATGTGATAATCCATGTGTGCACTTCTCATGCGCGTATGTGATCCTATGCGACCCTAGTAATCTATGTACACGTTCCATGATTTCTTGGGTTTAATTATTTTATTTAGAATATTTGTTAGCGTATCCTATGTGGTTGATCGTGGCTTCTTGTTTGTGTTATTCTAAGGAAGTGTGGACTTAGTAACTAGACTGTGCAAGACTTAGCTATGTGCTAGAACTGACTATGTGTATAGTATGATTATATGTTCTAGTAGACCATGTGGCAACTCAGAGTAAACACAGATTAGTATATTAACTTATTTTTTTGTTCGTTGAATAGAGTGAGGGGCGTAGTTCTGCTCGGGAGACAACCTGCAATCCCGGTCCTTGTTTGGTTTAAGGATCGTGGATCTGCTCTAGAGTAGTTCACACTTTTCCCTTACTCACGTTCAATGACAAAATCATTAATTCGAGGAGTTCACATCATAAATTTAGACTTCCAATTGAATGATAGTCTGTGTATCTGATTTGAGGAGGTTATGTTTTGAGCAAATGTCCCCATGTGATAAGACTCTTATGACCAACTGTAGGTTTGGTGATTCGACCTCATTTTTTGTATCTATGTGATACAATAAATACGTGCTACGTGTAAATATATTATAATGTACACTGAGGTACGACATAACTTGCTATGCGCTAAGATATTACATGTTTCAGGTTATGCATCGAGAATGCCTCATATACTGTGCGATATATGATATTATTATATTATTTCTCCAGCACGGGCATGGTATGTGGGTCAACAATCGTAGTATGGTTAGGATGTTTTTTGATTTATTTGTTGTATTACGTTTGGGGGAATCCAGATTTGGATTTCGGGCAACAATGTTGATTCGTACCTAGCATACACGTACCACGGTGCGTCATCTAAGGAGGAAGATTGTGTAACTATGATACGATGTTCTAATAACTATTTGGCTAATTAAATAACTGAACTTGTAGAGCATTGGGAGGGAATAGAATCTCGAGATCATGCGTGGTAGCTACCGTTAGGACATATATCCTAGGACGTCATGTTGGTCCTCAACGGATATCGTATATCATCTACAGTAGTAGAGTGCGGTATCTGGCTATATTATTTATATATATTATTACATGTTTACTTGCACGGTGGCCTTATGAGAGGCTGGTGCTTACATACTATGTACTATACGTTTATTGGCTCGGCCATCCCGCCTCACCATCAGTATGATCTGAGGATTCCAACATTGCATTATTCTTCTGAGATAACTCAGATTCCATATAACAAGCCGTATAATTGATTGGCCGATTCAAAAGAGTATTTGCTGGTAGTTTAGGGACATGAACTATTATGGTACGACGGTTCAACCCTTGTCCTTGTTTGGTTGTAGGGTTGCGCCAATGTGTCACAATAGGTCATGTATCGAAGCTGCATATTATATCTATATCTTAGCTTTTATTATGGCATATGTGCCCAAGATTATATTAATGTGTTGTATCTTCGTCGTGTTTATAATTAGTGAGTCGTACCCTATCTCGGAGTAGTGCGATACCTCTTATTCTTGTTTGGTTGTAGAGGTATCCTACTGCTCCGATGAAAGGTCATACGATTGCCGTTGTGGCACGAATTTCCTATTCTATGTACTTTATTGGTTTTTGCTTCATTCACTTGTGCTCCTTTTTGGTACTTGATATCGGGGCCTGACCCCGCTGGTTTTGTTTGGCCAGGTTTAGTAGCAGAGCCCGAGGATCCTGTCTTGTATCTGACCGATGGCGCACACCAGGAGGATGTCCACCGAGGAACTTGAGTGAGTTTCTTCTCCCCCACTATGAGTATTATTTTGTATTACCTTTTGGCGTTTAGCCGACGACACCTGTTAGCCGATTTATGTGGACATTAGTTCCACTACATTATTGTATATTATTCAAACCGCAGCTGATTTACAGTCATGTACTCTTAACAATGTACTAGTGTACCATCCTGTATAACTAGTTTCATGATCATTCTGATAGAGCGTTAGGGACACCTAACTGTTTTATCTTACATGTTCATTCTTATTGTTTCTTGGTTGATGATTGAGACATAGATGTTCTTGACTCTAGGAGACTTAATTATAGTATGCACCCCCCTTGTCTCTAGACAACCTTAGCATATTGTAGGTTACTTCGGTATTCCGTAAGGTGTGGTTGGCTAGGTCACTCCCCCGCTCTCCAGTATTCTAGTTCTGGGACATGACAACGTTAGGTAGCAAGCCTGCTTAAAAGCTTTGTTATACCGTGCTAGGAGAGCACTCTCAAATTCCTCCTAGGCCGAATGATTCTGGCTGTCCCGATTCTTCCGATGACCACGGTATATCTCGTTCAAGGAATACCAAGCCCGTGTACGGGCAGTCCATGACTATTTTTCCATGCAACATTTCAAACTAGCATCGCTTCACTTTGTAAGTACGATAAGGTACATGTCTACTCGCGCTACTGTTGAATTATAAGTAAAGCGATGTACATGTCTACTCGCCCTACTAAACCATACTCATGGCATAAATCGCTCGATATTCCGGTTGGGCAACCCGTAGGCTCCAAAAACTAAGTCACCATATCGCTTCTCGATACAGTGTTCCATGGTGCCCTATCCCTGAACGATAGTTTCGTGGCACCATTCCCCTTCTGATACAGTACTCCATGGTACCCTTTTTCTGCGATAGTTCCTTAGCACTATGCCCCTATTTGATGCTTGAGATACCATATCCCTTTTTGACAGTTCTGTGGTCTTGAACCACAACTACCGGCTTCACTTATGCAGTTTTCTTATGATTCTCTTTCGATACTTGTTCTCTTGATGCACGCTACTATATACTTTATTTCAATGTTCTATCTTAGTGTTCAACTTATTTTATGACTTGTATTTTTTTTGAACCACACACGTTGAATCTATTATATCGCTAGCACGCAACTGAAGTATTTTGTTAAGCATGAATAAGTAGAGGAGAAGGGTTAGGGCCCGCCCACCTTATACTCATCTGCATATTATTTTGTCGAGTTGTCACATCCTATCGCTCCGTCTGAGTCGATACAGTCTATCTCCAAATTTCGTGGTATGATATGAAGCACGATGCACTTAAATTGTATAACCATGCGAGCATTTCGTGCTTCTCAATTATCTGACCTGAGTGGATTAAGAAAGACTGCACCATCACTATCTCTGTACTGCTCTGAACTGACCCACTGATTATGTTGCACGATTATGAATCTTTGCTAATGCCCGCATCAGGGCGATATATCGACCTCATAAAGTTCCACGTAAAGCCTGCACAAGAAACCAAAATCTGAATCAATACTTGTTCTCAATTTTGACTCAGCGTAATGCACCATGCGGAGCAGAAAATTATATACTATACCACTCAAAACAAGGTTTGTCCTTGAACCAAATCCTATACTTATTCATTCTCGCTAATATTGAACCTTTGTTTCAAACACTGCCTCTGATTTACCTTCTCTGTTTTATGTGCAACGCTCGTACAATTTTCTTAACTCCACATCGCTTCCCTATAGATCCATTCGAGTTCAGCATATCCCTTAGTTTGGATTCATATACATATTTTAGGCGTCCCCAAAATATATGTATTTTAGCCAAGCTTAGTTATAGTGAAGTCGAACAAGCTAAATGTGCGACTTTTTTTTCCAAAATGTCACTCTTCGTTCCCGATATACGTACTTGGAACATATTATTTCTTGCTTGCATGATAATTAGGTTGCATGTCATGGAGACTAGACTCATTTTTTGGTTTAATTTGGTTTATGAGTTTATTATGATGATAGGACTTGGTCATGGTTTGAACCATGGTTTACCCAACCCTACCCATATATATAAGCCAAACCCTTCTCTCTCTCTCTCTCTCTCTCTCTCTCTCTCTCTCTCTCTCTTCATTCTTCCATTTCTTTTCTCTCTCTCTTAGGTTTTCTCTCTCACTCCATAGGCAAGTACATCTTACATGAGAAATAGAAAAATCTTCCATATTGTTAGTCTATTATATTTATTATGTGATTCTAAGCATATTTAATACTTGGAGTTTTCGGTTTTGGTGGATAGAATTTAGTAGATCTACATTTCTAACTTTAGGTTTTCATGGATTCTTGGAGTTTTCTTAGTTTTGATCTATTAAAACTTATTGTTTCCGAAAATAATTTGTACTATATGTTAGAGCTTTTCATTTCATGCATTTTGGCATTTGAATCACATAATTCGAAGTTAAAATGAAAATTTTATAAAGGAAACAAGTTTTGGACTCATGTTCTCGGACCTGTCATGACAAGGACGATGAACAGTGTCACGTGCAGTACGCAACGCATACAATTCTTTGTCGTACGTAGTGCACCGTGCGCACAATTCCTTGACGCTTGCAGTGCACCGCGTATACAATCCCTTATCGCGTGCAGTACACAGTGCACAGATTTTTTACCGTGCGCAATTCATTGTGCGCACATTTTTTTGCCGCTCGCACAATGACTTGACGCACGCAGTGCGACGTGCACAGATTTTTTTGTCGAGTGCAGTACCCCGCGCAAAGATTTTTTGTCGCATGCAGTGCGCTGTACGCACAATTCCTTGCCGCATGCAGTACACCACGCGCATGATCTTTTTCGCGCGCAGTGCACAGCGCACTGATTTCTGGCAACACACAGTGCCGTGCATATAATCCTCGCATGCAGTGCGCCGTGCGCATGGTGACCAGAATAGCAATTTTTTTTGTTTAACTGATTGTCTAGCCAGAATCTTATAAAACTCAAAACATAAAAGTTGTAGATCTCTGTCTTACCTTTCAAAATATTTTTGAATCACCTTATTTGGAGTTCAGATGAGAAAGTTATGTCTAGTTTTCTAAATTATGTCAAATTTTAATTTTTGGAATTTTTATTGGACCTTGTGATCTCATGTGTTGATTTTAGAAATTGCAAGTGTATATGTATTAAGTATAACTATGTGCTAGAATTAACCATGTATTAGACCCGACTATGTGAAGACTTAGACCATGCGCCAAGTGGCTACACTACCTATGCGTATATCATGAACATGTATTGAACAATGACTTTACATGAACTAGACTATGTGATAAGTAACTCACTAGCCATGTGCATGACATGAGCTACCTATACAAGCGATGATAATTCATGTGGCCAACTGCTAAGTTTGGTAACCTCGCCTCGATTTTCTGTATCCATGCTGATATAATTATTACGTGTTAAGTGATTACATGTTTAGGTTGTGCATCGAGAATGTCTCCTATAACTCGTGAATGCGTGATACTATATATATATAAATATATATATATATATATATATATATATATATATATATATATATATATATATATATATATATATATATATATATTCCAGCATGAGCATGATATGCGAGTCAAGTACCAAAGTGTGGCTAGGATATTGATTTCTGAATGTTACATACACGCTCGGGTGAATCCAAGAATGAACTTCTGATCCTGACATGGATTCGTATCTAGCGTGCCCGTACTCTGTATGACATCTTAAGGAAAATTCTCATGCGGCCACGCATTAAGATTTTAATGCAATATAGGGTTAATTAGGCAACAAAAATTCGTAGATCATGGGGAGGAAACGGTATTCCGAGATCATGACAACGAACCTTTCGGTGTCGGGCTGGCCACCACAGATATTGTATATCATCCGTCTTAGTGGAGTACAGTATCTGACCTATTATAATATGCCGAACCATTGTCTCCTTATAGGAGCACTAGAACCGCTAATACCGTGATCTAGCACAGTGGCCCTACAGGGAGCTGGTACAATTTGTGAAGTGTGTGTATAATAATTTATTGGCTTAGTTAGCCCATGTTCGATAATGGCGTGATCTGATGATACCTATTATGCATTATTTTTGAGATAGCCTCAAACTCCACAATAGCAAGCCGTACAAGTGATTGGTCATTATATAACTTGGACTTGGTTGTTATTGTATTATTCTGTTAGTAGACTAGGGACATGGACTATCATAGTGTGATGGTTCAACCCTTGTCCTTGTTTGGTTGTAGGGTTAGGCCATTGTTCTAGGATAGGCTGTGGACCGAAACTATGATACAGAACCTATATATATACCTATTTATTGCCTTGGATTTTGTTTCTCCATTCGTGCCTCCTTTATGATACTTGCTATTTGGGGTCTAACCCCACTGGTTTTGCATGGCCAGATTTTGGGCCAGCACCCGAGGATCCAGTATACTTTTTCCCGACTCATGGCGCGCACCAGGAACATGGTCGTCAAAGATAACAAGTGGGTTTCCTTATTTCCCGCTCGTCATTGTACATTTTACTCTTTTTGGCATATAGCCTCTGACACCTGTTAGCCGCAATGTCTGGATATTAGTTTCCCTTACATGATTGAATTCAATCAAACTTCAGCTGATCACGGTTATGTACTTTTGTTACTCAGCTAGCTCCTCATTTTGCATAACTAGTTCTCGAAACATTTTCATAGAGCGTTGTGACGCCTTATTGCTTTATCATATATGATCTATGCTTATTGTTTCATGTTTGATTGATTGATACATAGATGTTCGTGTGACCTTACGTGACCTGATTGTAGCATGCACCCCTTGTCTTGTTACATCCGTGATCGCCGTACGACATATAGTCTTGTACGGGGTAGCTGGCCATGTCCGTCTACGTATTCCGGTACTGGGGCGTGACACAAAATATTAATTATTTTATGCTCTCGACTGAACTGGCCTTAGCGTCCATTCTCGTAACTCATTCGCATGCACACTATTTCTGAATACCTAATTCTTCTGCCACGAATCTCTACGCATAACTTGATTCATAATTGCCTTCCATCTTGATGTCTCGTGCTGACAAATCTGACTTGCGTATTGCATCGAGTCATTACGCAATCCGGACGTAATGAGTCTCCACAACACCTTTTCGTTCCTCAATTCCTTCACATCGATTCTGACATGGAGGGGATGACATAAAGATGAAGACTTTTGTGTTGCTCGGCCCATTCTTCTATAGAGTATTCAGGCTCATGTTAGGCGATATTGTCTCGAACGACAAACCATAAAAGCAAAGTACGAAATTTCTCTTAGACTTTCTGTGGACAAACATCATGAATCTCCCATCTTGTGCTATTCTTTGTGCCTCCACCCTCAACCCATATAAATAGGACGATAAAACTAGTTTAGGATTTTAGAAAATTTCCAAAATAGCCCACCATCAAATCTGGCCGTCACTAGCATCCAACGGTGTAAATTAAAACCCAAAACTCATCAGCTCCGACCGAACTGAACTCAGCCTGAGTTCGACTTGGACCTTGCCAAAAGTTCTGGAACAAAATCACCCAAGTTCGGACAGAACTCAGCCGGACCAAACTCGGTCCGAGTTCGATCTCAAACATCTTGACTAGACACATCAATAATATCATCTGTATAATATAATACTTTTAGTAATTTTAGATTGACAATTGGTAATTTTTGAATGCCACATAACTTACAAAATAGACTCCTCTCCAAAATCCTAAAATCATACCTGTGAGACTCGTCATACTGTTCTAGTATTTATACCCGATATACGCATTTAATTCATGTATAGCTTGCTTATTGTTTAATTGCTTATATCTTGTCTTATGTCATTCATGAATTGTTTAGGTTATTTTTGTAAGTTTTTTCAAGGTTGCATGCTTTGGACCGTTGGTACCTTGGTTTTCTTGGTGAGCGGCTGCGGCGAACCTAGGTGAGAGGCATGGATCATGATACAATGGCCTATAACCAATCCCTTTGCCTATATGAAGCCAACCATTTCACTTTCCTTCACTTTTCTTTCCTTTTCCTTTTTCGTTTCTTCCCCAGCAAAGAGCAACATTCGAGCTTGGCCTTGGCCATGGGTAACTTTGGTAGTATTAAGCTAGAACTTTATCGTAGGCAAGTACATCTTGCCAACCGACGGAACAACCTTGGATCTTGCTTTCGTTCTTAGTATAACTTGTTTAATTACTTGTTAGGTTTTATTTGGTTAACTCTTAGAACTTGTCTTCATGATGATCTTGATTTTCCTTGAATTGTTGCTCATGGAGCCCAAGAACAGCAAGTCGAAAAATGCAAAGTTGGCCTGAGAATGTATATGAAAAGTATGCAGGAAACCCTTGTCGCATAAGCGAAGTTCCAGTGAGCGCACTTGTGTGTGTTTCACAATTTCTTAGAAAATGTGCTAGGATATGTTGAGTATTATGTGCACATTTTTCTACTCCTATGTACATTTTGTACTAAGAAAATTCCTTCAAAAGTACACCAATGCTACTTGGCGCACTTTTGAATGGGTCTGCAAGTCATCAAGAATATGCGCCACTACTTAAAAGCCAATTGGTGCACTTTGCGGTTATTGCAGAGTTGAAGCACTTTGGTAAACTTTTGTTACCGATGCACTTTTGCCTCTTTTGGAGAATGGTGCACTTTGCTACTTGGAGCATTATGTGGCATTCTTCAAGGACGACGCACTTTGTGGCCCTCCGTAATTACTTAATGACTAAGCTAAGACTTATGACCATTCTCGAGAATTGTGTCCTCGTCTGCAGTGTCGTCTCGACTATTGTGCCATGATTGGAGATGTATATTTTGTCTTTTAGTAGACCTTCCTATGCTCATTTATGCACCAAGACCCGTTTGTGCGCTAATGGTGGCTTTTGGTCCATTGTGCGCGGTAACCCTGACTTGTTATTTTCTGCGCCAACCCTGACTTGTTATTTTTTATGCCAACCCTGACTTGTTATTTTCTGCGCCAACCCCGACTTGTTATTTCTGTGCCAGTATGCCAGTATGCGCTTTTATATGCTTAATTCTTAATGATTCCTTAGTTCTCTTTAATCCAATTACCTTAGTTAATCCTGGCTCTTTCTTGAAATGACATTCTTGTTATTAATCCTGATTTCCTGGCATGATCTAGTGATTGTACATTATAACTGAACCCCTGAATCTTGACAAGGAACTGATTATCCTGATAGTGGCTCGACGTAGTGCACTCATGATCTGCTAGAATTGAACATGGATAGTATTAACATTGTTAATCTTGAACTCTCGACACCTGACCTGTACTGATACTCCTGATCCTGATACTCCTAATAGTGGATCGACATAGTGCACTTTTGACTTGAGAATTTTGTAACTGATCTGATTAAGACTATTAGTAGCACCTGTATTACATGACCTGTATTCCTATGGTTGATTTTGATTGTACCCGTCAAGTTATTGTCTTATCCTGCATCATGTTTAAGGCTGATTCCTGAGCACCACGGTCAGGAACTCTTGATCACTTGTCTAGGTTAATAACTAGAATGAATGAATTAGAGCATCTAGAGAGATTCCTAGCTACATGCAAATTCTGGTATCACAGCGACATCTGATGGATTTGGAGCTCTCCGTAGGGAGGGGCACACTTTCAGCACACCGTATAGTATTGCACTACCAGAAAAGATAAGAAATGTTAATACCTGATAAGTCTAGGCTGTGTACCTGTTCGTTTGGATAATCAGGACAGTTGCAGGGCATTTGGCTGTATGGAATCTCAAATTGCATGTGTTAGTAACTAGGACTGTGATAACCCTAGTTAGTAAATGATAGCAAGCCGTAGGACATGATTGACCGTGATTGCTTAATTTCAGTATAGTCTAGTCCCGTTCTGATTTATTTTTTTAGCAATTGATCCTGAAGACAGTAATTGAAGCCTAACTCCAGATATTCCTGTTTAATACTCCAGAGCATGTTTAACTGTTATTTTTATCTGCTACACTTATTTAAATGTTTCTTGTACTATTTCTATTTATTTGTCTGCATGCTGGTTTTAGTTCCTAAGTGTGGCTCCCTTGTGGTACTTGTTATTTTGGAGTCTTACCCCACTGATTTAAAGCAGAATCGCAGGATCTCCCGTACTTTCCTCCTCAAGATGGTGAACACGAGGAGCACCCGAGGACATAAGTGGGTTCCTTCTTGATCACCCCCCTGATCTTGTACATTATTCTTTTGAGGTATTTAGCCACCGAGCACGTGTTTAGATCTTATTTTAGAACTTGACATTCTAGCCGACGGGCCTACATGTTAAGCATATTCTAGACTATAGCTAGAGCTGGTCATGTAACCGTGTACTCTTGCTAGTTCTTTATTTTGTAACTAACTTCATGATCATCTGTGTATATATAGTTTGGGACACCTTACTATTATATGTTTGGTGATCATATATCTTGTAACTTGTTGCTTGCTTGATATTGAGACATCTATGATTCTTGATCCAGGAATGACTGTTGGATTGTAAACCCTCACATGTCTAGACAGCCGTAACTGTATCTCGGGGTATAGAGTACTCTGGTATACGTAGCTTGCTTTGTCTGCCCCCGCTCTCCAGTAACCTGATTCTGGGGCGTGACAACACCAGTCACCGCTCTTCAAAATCAAAATTTTGATACATACTTTGTATGACATGTGGGCCCCCCTCTCTTCGTAAAACGTGCAAACATAAACTTTATTGTGGTGCCCACATGTCATACAGATTTTGTACCAAAATTTTGATACAGACTACTGTATCAAAGTTCAGCTAAAATTCAAAATACTACCAACATGTAACACATCAACCGAGGAAAACTTTGAT
Organism: Iris macrosiphon; assembly: GCA_036927795.1. Classification (NCBI taxonomy): domain Eukaryota; kingdom Viridiplantae; phylum Streptophyta; class Magnoliopsida; order Asparagales; family Iridaceae; genus Iris; species Iris macrosiphon. The sequence continues at coordinate 225,751,956 of JAYESA010000006.1, forward strand.
ACAGTCGGGGGTATCAATGTATGACATGTGGGCTCCCACTTTACGAAGAGGGGGGCCCACATGTCATACACCGAGGTATCAAAACTTTGACACCACGGCTGTATCAAAGTTTTTCTCACATCAACCGGAGCAATACTTTTTCTTCTTCTTCCTAAGACGTGTCATTGACCCTAGGGTGAGCATTCGGTTTATTTGGTTTCAACCGAACCGAAATAGTCAAAACCGAATAAACCGAAATTCTAAAAATCTAAAACCGAACCGAACCGAACCGAAATTAACCAAAATCGAAACCAAACTGAACCGAATAAGCTATTCGGTTATTCGGTTTGTTCGGTTGGACTATTGTTATTGTTTAATGGATCGGACCCAAAGTTGGAACCGTGGTTAAATTATATTAAAAGATATAATTTTATACACGCATTTGTTGTATTTTAAAGTTGTGTCCAAAGCTGAGTTTCAAAACATATACATAAAATTGTTGTTTTCAAAATATACACATTTTTAATCACAAAATATCCATAGAATAATGATATTTATATAATTGTATAAATCTTATTCGATTTTTGGTTTTAGATCGAAACTGGTATCCAAAACTGAAATCAAATAAAAAATTTATAGTATTTTCAAAACCAAAGTCGAACCAATTTTTTTTAAACCGATCCGAATATCTTATTCAATTCGATTCGATTCGATTTTCGGTCCAAAACCGAATAATGCTCGTACCTAATTGACCCATTTCACCACCGCTTGAGAGAGCTCTGAAACCGATGCACAACAACACAACACTCCTCATTACTTCGCACCACATGCAGGCAGGCAGGCACACCACCGACTCCGAGCTAACCAAACCGCTCTTCCACCGCCATGGCTTCCACCGTGACCTCCCCCGTCCCCGCCAGTTCCATCAACCCCAAGGTCCGAACAATCTCTCCCGCCCCATTGTTATGTTTTACCAACTGCCTTCTCTTTGTTCATGGTTTTATTATCGCCATACGAACCATCATAATGTAAAACCACAATTTTGTAAGGTATTTTGAAAGAAAGTCGAAGAGCAGTGTTGGAGATGTTTTTTTTTCCAGATGCATTGAGTAAGGTTCACATAATCGATATTAAGGAGTTTTTATCGGAACACTTTATTTCTTATTCGGGACTAGCCCAAAATTGTTTATTTTTAACTTAGTTGGGACTAGTCCAATAAAAATTATAAAAGCCAACTTTTTATATATTTTTTTTCTCTTTTTCATCTTTTGTTTCTTTTCTTTTCCAAATTTCAAATATGTTAGGGGTCCATATTCATGCATAGATTTTATCTTACAGAGCTAAAATTTGATTTATGATTCATTTTGGAGGAATTTTTGAAGTTTCGAACTCATTTTAAGGTTTCGAACATCTAAAATTCACACACAGTCGCGACGGGAATGATAATGTACTGTCAAAAATTATGACAGTCATATCTAAAGTTAGGATTGTCAAAATAGTCAGGACTGTCAAAATTTTTGACGGTCCTTGAAAAAAGTTGATGTAACCTAGAATTGTCAAAAATTTTGACAGTGCTGACTATAGTCGGGACTGTCAAATTTTTTGTTAGTCCTAACTTTAGGCACTGTCAATTTTTTTCAGTCCTAACTTTAGGGGAAAACGCGTACAATTTTTTTGAAAAATGTTACCTAGTATAATTGAAGGAAAAACTAATTCTGGATTGCTGGTGACCAAGAGATAATTGCATTAAAACGACCTAAAACAAATGATATTCACATTTGTCATCAGTAGATCCCTTCAGAGGAGAGCTCCCTACTTTCTTTCCACAATCCTTTATCACTTTTGTCGCATAATTGTAAGTATGAAAAAAAGCATGGAATGGAAGCTTAATATCTCGTTCACCAAATGAATGAAGACTAAGAACTTTGCGAATATCTTACCATCATGCTCTCTACCCAACCAAGAAGAAAACTGAATAAGTGGAGTGTTGTAAGGAACACATTTATTTATTGAAGAGTATGTGTTTTCTCCTAAAGTTAGGATTGTTAAATTTTTTGACAGTCCTGACTTTAGTTTGGACTGTCAAAAGTTTTGACAGTCCTTACTTCAGTTAGAACTATCTAAATTTTCTGCGTTCTTCCAACCCACGACTGTGGCAAATTTTATTACTTCGAATTCTAAAATGGATTCAAATGTTCAAAAAATCGTCCGAAGTTGATCTAAAACCTATTTTTATGTTAATTGACTGATATTTTGGGCATTAAAAAGGATTTGGAAGAAAATTAGGATTTTGGAGGAGGTGGAAAAGGAAGAAGTTTAGGATTTTGAAGAGAGAGAGAGAAAGTTAGAATGATTTTTTTTGGGGGGTTTGGGGGAATTTTGGAGGGGTTGGGGGGGGGGGGGGGGGGGGCAGCCCCTTGTAAAAAAATGGCTGCTCCGAGTAAAAGTTCCTCTAAACTGGACTAGTCCCAATCATGGCTAGCCCCGAGTAAAAAATGAAGTACCCCGATAAAAACTCATATTAAGGCTAAATTTCAACTTGATACCCTCAATATTCAAGTTTTTTAACTTGATATCCTAAACTTCAAAAATAGACAACTTAATACCTTAACTATAATTATACAACTTAATACCTAATAGTGTTAACGAAAAATGGCAAATAACAAAATTACTTCCATTCTCCCCTTTCTCCTCAGCGACAGCGGGGCAGCGACGGTGGGGCAGGGGAACGGCGACACAGGGGGAGGGGGAGAGTAATTTGGTCAGATTTTTTAACAGAAAAGTTAACCCCTGACTGGCGGAGGGTATTAACTTGAAAATATTCAATAGTTGATAGTAGTAAGTTGTCTAGTTCTACATGAGAAATAAAAGCATTGCGGAAATCCAAAATTCATCATCAAAAGCTTCTACAACATTCTTTGGTTCTACATGAGAAATAAAAGCAACATTTGCAATAATATCTCTATTTGCAGAACGAGTACTTACACCTTTCGATACATCACCTATTACCAAGTTCTCTGGATGGTCGGTTGAGAATTTCAATCTTTTAGGTAAGTTGTCCAGATAACTTGTTCTAGTAGCATCTTTAGGGGTCTTGTTGGATGTTGTCCTGATATCTTCATCATCATTGTCACTTGCTACTTGACTGTTCATCTCATCAAAAGTAACATTAATCGATTCTTCAACAGTCATAGACTTTTTATTAAAAACTCTAAAACATATACTCTTAACAGCATAGCCAAGAAAAATACCTTCATCAGCCTTGGAATCAAATTTCTCTAAGTTATCCTTAGTATTAAAGATAAAATATTTACAACCAAATACTTTGAAATAACTTATAGTAGGAATTCTATTAAAGCAAAGCTCATAGGGAGTCTTTTTCGATATAGGTCGAATAAGAACCATATTCAAAACATGGCATGCTGTATTGAAAGCCTCAGCCCAAAAATATTTTGGAAGGTTATACTGATTTAACATGACTCTAGCCATATCACCAAGAGTTCTGTTCTTCCGCTCCACAACACCATTTTGTTGAGGAGTTCTAGGACAATAAAATTCATGCACAAATCTATTTGAATCGCAAAAAGTTTTCAAATCAGAATTTTTGAATTCACCTCAATGATCACTTCGGATACGAGTAATCATGAAACATTTTTCGTTTTGTACATTTTTGCAAAATGTAACAAATTCTGAAAAAGCCTCATTTTTATTTGCTAGAAAATAAACCCAAGTATATCTAAAAAAATCATCAACAATAACATAGACATATAGCTTACCACCAAGACTGGCGACTCTGCTTGGGCCAAATAAATCCATATACAAAAGTTGAAGGGATCTAGAAGTGTACTTACAATTTTATTGATTTAAAAGAAGATCTTGTCGCCTTGTTCTTTTCACACTCAGCACAGACCATATCTTTCTTAAAGGTAATTTCGGGTAAATCTCTTACCAATTTATTTGAAGATAGTCTGGCTATAGTGTCCATATTTGTATGTCCAAGACGCATATACCACAACTAGCTTTCGTCTTTGGTTGGGTATAAACATCTTCCTACATTGTTAGTATTTTTTGAGAGAGAAAACATGTCTTATTCTCTTATTTCCTCATAAGTTATCTTACCAGTAGATCTATCATAAATATAACATGTCTTTCACAAAATTAATGCCATAACCATGATCAGCCAATTGACTAATGCTAAATAGGTTATGTTTTAATTCTGTTACTAAACATACATTTTTAATAACAGGAGAAGGATGAATACCTATATCACCATTACCTATAATATGCCCTTTTAGATTATTGTCGAAGGAGACGTATCATTCTTTCTTCATTGATAGAGTTGCGAATAGATTTGTATCCACAATCATGACGTGAGCAACCGCTATCGAGAATCCACTTGCTCCTAGTGTGAGAGGGCAGGTCCACCTACAACTGTCATGCCCCAGTACCAAAATACGGAGACAGACATGACCAGCTATCCCGTACAAGATACTATACGTCATACTGTCACGACCCGATTCCTTAGAATCGTTTGAGGCGTCCCCCGAATCGTGACCGCCGTGCGGGCCTGGAGTTGCGCCCGCACAAGGCTTTAATGATTTGCATAGCAAGCACATATTCAGAGTACGCAGATAAATTGAAACACAGATTTGAAACATAGAAAAGTTCTCTTTATTGATAATGAACATCTATTACAAACTCTTGAACGAGTTAGCTAATATGCCGAACGGCTTACAAAAGAGATGACTCAAAATGAGATAGCAGTCATGTACATTACATCCCTTTATAAACTCAAAATGATAAAGACCTCCAGGCTGGAGGATAGCTTTGCCACGGAGCTGCATTTGTGTATGAAGAGTTGCAGCTTTGGGCTTCAAAATGCTTCAGGGGGCGCGGTGAAGATGCGCCAACAGTTGGACTGGATCGGGTAGACGACTTCGGCTCCTCGCTCGGTTCGCCTTGGTGCGGAGAACCTGTTTCAACGAGGGTCAGCATATCGAAACATGCTGGTGAAGGCGAGCTAGCCTGACTATACCAATCAACACGTTGTTTTAATGAAGCATGCATATTTGTGGGTTTCTATCTTGCCTTAGTTCATTTACAAGTAAGCAGCATATAGAATTTACTGAAATGAACGTGCCACCGTTCGGTGGATTTTACCTGCCCGTCTGAATTACCTGCACAATACTTACCATGCCTTCCCTGAAACGAAGACACAAGTTAGTATGCAACAGGTTTAAATATACAAGATGATCACTGGCTTGGTTGCCATAATGGACGATAGTCTTTGACGAGAATGGCATGCAACGAAAGTACAAGGGGCGTTGCAAGCCATTCCGCCAAGAACAAGAGACTAAACAATAGGTCTCGCCCGGACCGGATCGATGCCAGTGCCCCAGCATCGTCCGCAAGACCGTTACCCTGTGCACTGGTTGTCCATGATCGAACAATATACAAGTAACAAGTTTGTATTTGAGGCAACAAGAGTACAAGACAAGCAAGTACAAGACAAGCAATTCATGATCCATTCCCAAACGAACAAGCATGCAGTTAAGTATCCGTTCATGAAATTATTGACAAGCATATGAACCAAGTCTATTCTCTTTTATCTTGGTTTCTTTTATTATTACTTGGTATCGTTTGATCGGGGCAAAGGAGAGTGCAGATTATTAGATGTGAAGCTTGGAAGCAGAGCTAGCTAATCGGGTTGGTAGCCACTCACTTAGATTTAGGAAGGGAGAAGGAAAGAGGCGCTTCACGACTCCGCTCGCAAGCCGCCTACTGCTCGTTCACCTGCACACGAACAGCTCCATTAATACTTCTTCCTCTTTTTCCAATCTCGGAATAGAAGTGCATGTCAATGAACGAAAACAATGAAAATCAAAACCGTTCAAGGAAAACAAGCAAATCCCAAAACCAACTCAAAGCACGAAAGCAACAAGCGACATCGAAAACCGAGGCAATAAAAGATAGCAGCGGAGAGGTCCCTCCTGACTCTGCCGCTAAGCCGATCCTTGGGGCGCAGTCCACTGAATATGGGAATCGATTCCGAAGAAACAAATCCATAACGAGGACGAGTTCTTAATTCAATCTATCCCGATCGAACGATACCGTCTGGTGTTTCTTAGCCGTGATCTCCGCACCGGGAGAACGGGGCGCTACACATACGACAATCACGGCTATAACTAGACAAGGGGTGCATGATACAATCAAGTAGCCTAGGGTCAAGAACTTCTATATCTCAATCATTCAAATAAGAAGCAATAATATAAAACACTTCAGAATAAGCAGTAAGACGTCCCAACGCAACATCAGAATGTTCTTTAGATATCTGGAGATACAGAATGATGTGCTAGATGCAAGATCAAGATATACATGACAGTGAGTCAACTGTAGTCTGAATATATACAGTCATGTAAGGAACTAGTGTCCAGATTTGCCGGCTAACAGGTGCCGGTTGACTAAACGTCCAAAAGAATATAGTTTACAAAAGATGAACAGTGAATAAAGGAACCCACTCGTTATCATCGGCGACCATATTCCTGGTACGCGTCATTAGTCGGGGGAAAGTACGCTGGATCCTCGGGTGCTGGCTCAAAACCTGGCCAAGCAAAACCAGTGGGGTTAGACCCCAAATAGCAAGTACCACAAAGGAAGCACGAAAAGAAGAATAAAAGCCCAAGCAATAAAAATATAATAGTTATGCGTCGTAGCGTAGGTCCATGTCATATTCTAGCACAAGGCCCAACCTACAACCAAATAAGGACAATGGTTAAATCCACCACACTATGATAGTCCATTTTCCTAGGCTACTAACAGAATAATACAAACACAACCAAGTCCAATTAATAAAATCGGCCAAACACTTGTACAACTTGCTATTTGTAGAGTCTGAGGTTATTTCAGAATAATGCATAATTGGTATCCTCATATCATGCCATTGTCGAACATGAGCTAATATAGCCAATAGATGAATATACATGTATTTTACGAGTTACACCAGTTCTCCGTAGGGCCACTGTGCTAAAAATACGGTATTAGCGGTTCCAATGTTCCTATAGTGTAACAGTGGCTCGGCATATTATAATAGGTCAGATACTGCACTCCAGTAAGGCAGATGATATATAATATCTGTGGTAGCCAGCCCACAACGCACTAGATGTGGGAAGATTCGTTGGCATGATCTCGGGATACCGTTTCCTCCCCATGTTACTACCTCTTTTAAATTGCTTAATTAACCCTATATTGTGTTCGAAAATCTCAAGGCATGACCACATGAGAATTTTTCTTAAGATGTAGTACAAGTACAGACACGCTAGATACGAATCCATGGAAGTTCAATCTGGATTCACCCGAGCGTGTATGCAACATTCAATAAATCAATATCCTAGCCACGCTTTGGTATTTGACTCACATATCATGCCCGTGCTAGGAAAAATCGAATATTTATAGTATCACGTGTTCAGGAATTTGGAGGCATTCTCGATGCACATTCCAAATATAATCACTTTAACACGTAACAATATCGCATCACAACGAACATTAGATCAGGAACTTTATCAGGCAATAATCGTATAAGCACGGATACAATATTCGAGTTCAATTACTAATATCATTGTGTGACATGAATTTTGATCACCTTATAACACGAAGCTTATGTCATGCACATAGCTAGTTAGTCACTATTCACTTAGTCTGGTTCACTGAAAAAATCTCAAGTCCAACACATATCCATGCCATATATGAAGCCAATCTTAGCACATGGTCATGTCTAGCATGAGGTCTGGTTTTTAAGTCCATTCTTCCTTAGAATCATAACACAAACAATACCAGGATCAACCACATAAAGGATGATAAGAACATTCCAAAAATGATAAGCGAACACATAATGAAAATACTACGTGCGCGCATGGGGTCACTAAGGATAACATGCGCATGGAATTGTACGCATGAAGTTCAGGCGCACAAAGTCACTCAAAGAAGGTTGGGGCACAAACTCACTGTAACAATGTTAGCGCACTTTAACAAGAAAGTGCGCGAGCTACAAAGTGGGTGGCGCACTTTTTCAAGTTAACCAACACAACGCACTTGACAAAAGCGCGCAGACAAGAAATAAGGCGTGCTTTCAAAGAAAGTGCGCGAGCAACAAGCTAAAAGACAAAACATACAATCCGAGGTCAACGCTCGACAGTCGAGAAACTCGTAAGTCGAGGAGCACACAAATCAATAACACAGGAATCGAGAAACCAACCAAAAGCTTCGTTCCCAAGAAAACGAATAGGGAAGAAAGTGCGCGAGCAGATCAACGTAAGAAAAGTGCGCCGGATGACGAAACATAGGAAAAGTGCACCATATTGCCAAACGTAAAAAAAGTGCACTGACTGACTGTGGCGCACTTTCTCTATGTTTTCCTGGAAAAACTTTGATTAAATACGCACAAAGTGCACCAAAGTTTTCCTCTCGAAAGTGCGCCACTGACTCAAGGAGTTTGACTGGCGCACTTTTGCTAGGAGACTAAGTGCAGTATGATTAGTACGCACGAAGAATTGGGACATCACACCAATGCACCCAAGGTGAAACACGCATTTCTACGCCAAATGGGTCATCTTGCATACTCTTTACAGAGCATTGTTCTTCATCTCCAGTCAGCCATTTTGGCATATGTATTGAATCAAGTTTTAGCATTGAACTAGTTGGATTCGAAATCAAGCACGGCCAAAAGCAAAGTTACATAAAATATGGAGCTCTACACTATGAGCTAATAGTTTTTTTTAAAACACACTTTAGAGAGATCAAACCCTAGGAAAACAAAAGTGAACCCATAGACCAAACTCAGATCCATGCAATTCCAACAAAAAAAATCAAGAACAACAAGTATTAAAGATGAAGGGGTGCTCAGTCCCAACAATATGAGCTAGAAATAAACTGAAATTATAAGAACTAAAAGCATGTATAAATCCATGGTTCTTCTACTTGTGCAAGATGTACTTGCCTACAGAGGTAGAGGAAACCTAAGGGAGAGAAATGGAAAAGAAAGATAATGAGAAGAGAGAGAAATGGGAATATATAGGTTTAGGTTTGAGATGTGGATCGTTGGATCACTCAAACCCATCTAAGCCATACATTCCACCAACCAAACCAAACCCACTTCTCTCTCCACAACTCTCGGGTCCGGTCTAAACAAATGGCCGGGCTAGCAAACATGGTGCGCCAAGGAGGAATGCACCAATGTGAGCCGGGAATGGGGACTGACAACAACACAAGTTGAAGATGAAACATTTGGTACCCACTTTCTTGAGGGTCCAGCTCATGTGTTATCAGCTTTCCCATGAGTGTTTCCAGCGTCATTGTGGTGAGATCGTTTCCTTCAATGATTGCAGTTGCCTTGGGGTTCTAGTTCTTGGTGAGTCTCCGAGGCACCTTGCGGATCTTTTCATGATTTGTATAATCCTTGCCAAGAGATGACAGATGATTTACAATATCCAGGAAGCGAGTAAACATTTGGGTGATGGTCTCGTTTGGCTTCATCTTGAAAGCTTCGTATTCCTGTGTCAGTCGACTAATCTTTGATTCCTTCACTTGGGTGGTTCTTTCGTGAGTTACCTCAAGAAGCTTCCAGACTTCATGTGAAGTTGTACAGGTTGATACTCTGTAGAATTCAGTCATGTCCACAACACAGAACAAAGTATTAATAGCACTAGCATCAAGACTAGCATGTTTCTTCTCCAGATCAGTGTATCTATTAATTAGGCTTTTCAACAAGATTACCATCAATAACTATTATGGCTGGCTTTTTATATCCATCTATGACTCTAGTCCATAAGTCAAAGTCAAGTAATTTCAGATAAAAATCAATGCGTGTCTTCCAATAGGTGTAATTCGTACCATCAAATAGGGATGGCCTATTTGTGACTGACCTTCACCATTGTTGGCGTATATGGGTCTTGTGGTTGCCATGTATAATACTCTTGGTTGTTAAGCCTGATCTAAGTGCAACTTGGTTCTGATACCAATTGTAGGACCGTATGGCAACTCTAGAGGGGGGGGAGGGGTGAATAGAGTTTAGCAGAAATAATCACTAAATAAAATTCTAAATTTAAGGCCTACTTATAAACTGCAATAACAAGTATTAGAAAATAATGTAAGCAGAGTATAAGTAAAGTTTAGAAAAGCAAACTCAAACACAGAAAATTTTATCTTGGTTTTTTTCGTGGAGGACTAGTCCAGGTCCGAGAACTCTTGCTCGGAGTTAATCCACTATTTGTGAAATAGGGTACAGACTCGCCTTTGATCCGAAGAGTACGCCAACTTCTTACAATACGAGTTTTTGATCCGAAGAGCTCGAAGACTTCAGACATGAATTGAAAGCAGCTTTTTAACCAAGCTTGTACAACTCTTAACTCAACTTCTAATCGAAATAACACTAGGCACTTAGAAGAAAATTTGAGTTGTCTTGGAAATGAGAAGAGTAAAGATCTTTTTGGAATAGAGAAGATGAAGAATGAATGAATGTGTTGGAATGGAGAAATTCTTCTATATTTATAGGATTTTTGTGGGCAGAGTTCGGGCCGAGTTCGGATGCATAACGTTCGAAAATTTGAACGTTGAGAGCCTGGTCTTCAGGAAATGAGTCTGACTAGAGATTTAGTTTGAGTAACCGAGTTCGGACAGAACTCGTATCGAGTTATGAGTTCGGTTGGCCATATTCTAAACTGTTTTGGCTAGGTTTTGAGTTTAGGTTCGAATCCAAACAAATTTCTGGTTTGGGTTGGCTTATGTTTGAGTGAACTTGGATAAAGGTTTAATTGAAATGCCAAATTTTCGTTCCGACTCAACTAAGTCCTTAAACTCAAGAAATAAAAAAAATTTACATAACAAAGTATAAAAAGAAACCGAACATAATCGTCTTGTCATAATATCTTGTGATGAAGTAGTCTTCTGAACAACACGTCTTCTGAACAAAACTATCAGAGTTGCAACGTATCGACTCGTAGTTTAGATCGATTATTAAAATCGGTTTGACCATGACCAAATGGGCCACAACATCCTAGACTGATGCTAGAATCAGTTCTAAATATATTATGATAACATAAGATAAGTGAGCCAAAGTCAAGAAGACTTGGTCTTGCTAACACGCCACCGCAAGATGAGGGTACTATCAAGGACACCAATCTTGATTTGCAAACATTTATCCAGACAACAATTCCAGCTGGATAAATGTTTTGTGAGCACATCAGCAAATTGATCTTTGTTGGAGACATGAGCAACTTTAAAGGCCTTTAGCAACTGATGTGTTTCATGCTTGAATGAAACGCGTATTGGGGTTTGTTGAAATTGTTCTCTAGAAATTGTCTCGCATTTGAAATTGTTTTCTAAAAATGGTCTCGTATCCATGTGGCAAATCCCAAGTGTGTATTTCAATATAAGATTATTTACTGTCCCGCTCCCCGCACAAGGAGCACGATTATGGAACACTGTTGGTATCCGTTATGGAACACTGTCGCATCCATGAGGTAATCCATATGGTTGGTATGGTGGGGTGTTTTACTAGAGAGCAAGATTCAAATAATCCAATAAATATATGTTTTTGTTATCCATTTCTTGAAAAACAATTCTTTGGAGCTAGGCTCAGACTCAGACGTGGATGAATGGCGCAAAGTGACGCTTTGATGACGCACATCGCATGTATGCATCGGGCACGAGTTAACACTTTTGCGCATCATTGCATCGTTCCGTACTCATTTCTGTGCGAGTTCTCGCGGGGTCGTATGGGGCTGCGCTGCTCCTGCAGGACCTAGGTTCCAGCGGGACTGTGCTCCCGCGTGACTGTGCTCCCGCGTGACTCATGTTCCAGTGAGGTTGTGCTCCCGCGAGACTAATGCTCGAGCCTGGCTGTTCGTGTGCTTCTACTAGGGGTTTCAATTTCTACTTAGTGGTGGTTACTGCTGTAACCGCCCACTTAATGGAGAGTTACTTTCCGGATTAACTATCCATTATGGGTAGTGTCGCTGTTAGGGGGTTGGCTCCCCTGTATATTCGATCGCCCTTCTCTTTTGGAGAGAGACTTAAGAGAATATATGTCACATCCCGATTCTGTAGAATCGATAGTCGTTTACCGGACGTGATGTCGTATGAGCCTAAGATGCGCTTGTACAAGGCATAGTCATTAGGTTTAGGTATCATAAGTTACAAGAGCACATCAACAGAGTTACGCACAGAAATTGAACAACACATTGGACAGAAGGAAAATATTTCTTTCATTGATAATCTACATCAATTACATGAGTTTTGGTACAAGTAAAAGGTTGTCGCATAGACATATAACATGAACGCAAAATGAGATAGTCGTTCCATACATCATGTCCCTTTACTAAGAACAAAATATATAGACACCTTCAAGAGTAAGAGTCTTTTCTGCATCACGGAGCTTCAAAAGTCTATGCACATGAACTCCGGCTGATGGACGAGATGGGCCTAGCTCCTCGTGACGCCGCCTAGGCTTGCAGAACCTGTGGAGACGTGGATCAGCACATTTGAAATGTACCGATGAGAACGAGTACCCAACTCACCAAATCGACACGATATTCATGTGAAACATACAACATTATTAGGTAATCTTTCTATCTTGCCTTATCAATTTACAAAGCATACGATAGGAATGAAGCAACATAATAATGTGTCACCGAATGGTGACTTTTACCTGCAGCCGATTCGTCCAACATGCACAATTCTTACCATGTTATTCCCTGTGGAATAGACATTGTTAGAACGATAGTTTAAATATACGAGGGTCACTGGTACCACAAGTCATCCTGGACTATAACATGGTTAGACGGCGATCCTTTCAGCGCGGGTAGCGAGCCCTGCTGAAAGTTCCCGAATCATACGTGCTAGTTTGCTATCACTGCTATCCCTGTCCCCCTAGGACGAACCGGTCTCAGTATCTCGGCGACCGTTCAAGGAACAATATAATCGTGCACAAGTTGTCTGTGACCATGCGATATCTAAGAAACTAAGTTATCAAACGAAGCATGTGCGACAACATAGATTGAAAAGTAACTACGCAGTAAAATTCCGATAGCATAGTCTACCTGCTTTAAGTGATCGCATAGTAAATTTGTTCTACTCATTGCACAATTATAGATGAATGAATTCTAACTACAACTGAAGTATGACAAGCATTTATAGCAGGCAAGCACGCTACAGTACAAATATTCCATGTTTCTATGTGACAAGCATAAAGTATCCAAGCATACTCTCTTTTATCTTGATTCTTTTTATCAAGATATCGTCAATCGGAATACACAAGAGAGTCATTTTGATTAATGTGAAGACTTGGAAAGAAGGATCAAAGCTAAAGCCACTCACTGGTTGGTGAATTACTGAAAGAGAGAGATCTTCAATGTCCCGCTCGAGCATCGCCTACACGATCACCTGCATTGGCATCAACAGACGATCAATATCTTCTCTTCAATTTCTCCCAGAATTTGATACGAATGTGAAGTACGAAGAACACAAGCAATGAAATCCATCAAAAACATTCACGAAAACACAATCATAAAACCAACAGGGAAAGCAGCAAAGCGGCAACGAAAACAAGGAAAATCAAGCAGTGAAAAGATCCCTCGCGACTCTTGCACAGAGTCCTTCCTCGAGACGCGATCCACTGAATATAGGATCTGATTCTGAAGAAACTAATCCATAAAGAGGAAATGATCTTGATTGAATCTGTCCTGATCAACCGATACCGACAATGTTCCATAACCGTGCTCCCCGTGCTTGGAGCAGGGCGGTACATCATAACAAAGGAATTTTTTTGTCATCGAAACTTAGGAGTAGAACCTACCACTAAGAAAACAATAAAGGAAACTTTTCCTTCATCTCAGATTCAAGCTCCCAGATCGACTCCTCGACCGAATGATTCTTCCAAAGCACGCAAACGAGAGGAACCGTACGATTCCGGAGCAGCTTATCCTTCCGATCCAATATCTGAACAGGTTCTTCGACATACGATAAGTCTTCCGTAAATCCATCTAGCCAAAATCTATCACGTGACTCGGGTCGTGCATGTACTTCCTGAGCTGCGAGACATGAAAGATATCATGTACATCTGACAATGTTGGTGGCAATGCAATATGATAGGCAACTGGGACAACTCGATTGAGAATTTTGATCGGACCAACACATTTCGGACTCGGCTTTTTTTTTTTTGCTCCAAATCTCGTGACTCCTCGCATAGGCGTTATATTCAAAAATACATGGCCGCCTTCCATAAACTCGAGGGGTCGTCGATGGGTGTCGGTGTAACTTTTTTGCCTACTCTGAGCCACTTTCAGTCTCTCGCGGATCAACTGAATTTTTTAAACTGTCTGCTCAACTAATACCGGGCCAAGGATATGTTGTTCCCCAACTTCATCCCAGAAATGGGTGACCTACACTTTCGTCCATACAATACTTCATACAGAGCTATCTGAATACTGGACTGATAACTATTGTTGTAAGCGAATTCTGCTAACGGTAAGTAAGTGTCCTAACTCAACTTTAAATCCATTGCACAAAGTCGTAACATGTCTTCGAGGATCTGATTTATCCGTTCTGTTTGGCCGAGTCTCGGGATGATAGGTTGAACTGAACTTCAACTTGGTCTCCATAGCCGACTGAAGACTACTCCAGAAACGTGAATTTAATCACCTATCCCGATCCAAGACAATAGATACTAGCACCTCGTACAACCGAACTATCTTGTTAAGATAAATCTGAGCGAGGCGATCAATGCTCCAAGCAACTTTGATTGCAATGCAATGAGCTGACATGATTAATCAATCGACAATGATCCAGATGGCATCATTCTTCCGTTGCGTCTTCGACAAGCCAACAGTAAAGTCCATGCGATGTGGTTCCATTTTCACTCTGGAATTGCGAGGTTTTGCATCTCGTCGTCGGACCTCTGATGTTCTGCCTTAACTCTCAGACAGGTCATGCACTGCGACACGAAGAGTGTCATATCTCTCTCATGACATGCCACCAAAAAGTCGTATGCATGTCCTTAACATTTTTATGCTGTCGGGATGCATTGCATATCCCGCATAATGAGCCTCCGTAAGAATTTTCTTTTGGAGCGCCTCATCGTTCGAAACACATAGCCTACCCTTCAGTCGCAAAATCCCGTCTTCGGATTCTGAAAACTCAGCGGCCTTTCCCTCTGACATCTGCTCGCGGATTTTGTGTAAGAACTCGTCGAACCTCTGTACCGTTTTGATCCTCTCGAGCAAACTCGGTTCAAGCTGGAGCTGAGCTAACTGAACATTCCAACCACGAACCCGAAACTCAATGTCCATACTTTCAAGTCCTTCAATATCTCAGGTGCTATAAACAGTGCGCAAAAAAATCTACAGGTCAATGCGTTCGCTACAACATTTGCCTTGCCCAGTGTGTACGCGATTGTCAGGTTATAATCCTTGACAAGTTCTAGCGATCGCCTCTGCCTCAAGTTCAATTTTTTCTGCGTGAATATATTCGGTAAAAACTCCCATGACACCATACAGTTATTGTCGCCATAACTTCAATGCAAAGACGATCGCTGCCAACTCTAAATCATGAGTGGGATAATTTCGCTCGTGCGGCTTCAACTGTCTCGAGACATATGGAATCACCCTTCCTTTCTGCATCAGCACACATCCCAAGTCCTGACCCGACGCATTGTTGTAAATCTGGAATCCCTTAGTTCCGTCCGGAAGTGCGGGTATCGGGGCCGAAATAAGCTACTGCTTTAACTCCTGGAAACAAGTCTTGCAGTCGTTTGTCCACTCAAAAGTGACTCCCTTCTGAGTGAGGTGAGTCAGAGGCAATGCGATCTTCGAAAAACTTTCACAAACAGTCTGTAGCATGCCGCCAAACCGAGGAAGCTTCGAATATCACTGGCTGACGCGGGTCGTTTCCAATCAACAATGACTTCAACTTTCTTTGGATCGACTGCAATGCCTTCCGTAGAAATGACGTGCCCAAGAAACGATACACTGCTCAGCCAAAATTCACACTTACTCTGCTTCGCGTAGGTTTTCCCGAAGGGTCTGAAGCACGGTTCGCAGATGCTCCGCGTGTTCCTCTTTACTCTTTGAGTAAACCAAGATATCGTCAATCAATACTACTACAAACTTGTCGAGTAACGATCGGAATACTCGGTTCATTAGATCCATAAACGAAGCGGGAGCGTTCGTCAGAACAAACGACATTACCAAAAACTCATAGTGGCAGTAGTGAGTGCGGAATGCTAACTTCGACACATCTTCCGGCTTGATCTTGAGCTGATGGTAACCCGAACGAAGGTCTATCTTGGAAAACACTGACGCACCTTGTAACTGATTGAAAAGGTCATCAATTCTAGGCAGCGTATACTTGTTCCTGATGGTGACCTTGTTCAACTCTCGATAATAGTTAAGTCACTTCAGGCTTTCTTATTCCAGGAAAGTATGTAGTTGCAAAAATAAAAAAAGTACTTAGCATAATTTGAAGCTATATGTGATAGTTTATGTAGTTACCAAAATAAAGTTTGGTTTGACGAAAGTTTTTGGACCTAGCGAAAAGGACACTAAGCCTTCGTGCAAGCAAGCGCGATAGAAGCAAGCAAAGTAGAAGCTTTGCCAGAAGTACGACGAGGAAGCGGAGCTATCGTAGAAGCGTGACAGGATAGGTGAGGAATCACTCTTGATCTGATCTATAATCTATGCACAAGCGCATCGACCCGTCTTTCTTCTTTACAAACAAAACTAGCGCAATTATTACAAGCAAAAAGTTGCTATTATTTTTTTACTAAAAAGAGTACTTGAAATAAACTATTCTTACTGAAACTTCCTTCACCATGATTTGTGCCCTTCATTACCCAGTAGCTCTAAGAGGTCTCTGAAATCTGGAAGTATCACTGCGGCTTTCTTTTGTCTTCCATCACCCATGTCCCTATGGGAATGTCACCTTAAACTATCGTTGGGATAAAGGTATGCAAGATACTCATTCATGTTCTCCATTTTCTGCGGCAATTGTGGAAGGCTAAGAGAAATATGCAGTCTCAACTGCTAGTGAAGGGGTAGCTCACTGAAGTGAGCAGTTGAATGTGGAAAAGAAATAACTTTCATAGCAAATATGCTTTAGTACACGTTGAAAACTTCACCTTAGATGGCCCATCGACAGAGGTCTCTATTTTTCTGGGTATCTGTGTGGTTGTTGCTGATGGTTGGTGTGTGTGTGAGTGCAATCTGAGGTTGATGGAGGTGAAAGTATAACTGTCCTTCAGTCAGTGTTAGTGAAGCTGCAATCTGCCACTGATATATATGGGTATTGTTTACACACTTTAGCTTAACGTAATATGCTGGTGATGCCTTTCTGGTTTTCCATCTTTCTAAACAAGAAGAGTTATGATTTGTCCATCATATAGAGTGTTACTTATTGTTGAGATTCTTCACTTATGACTGACACTTTACATTTACGTTCATTTTTTCACTCTTCTTCCTCACCATATTGGTAGTAATTAGACTGTTGCCCTTGCAAACTATTGCTTTTATTCTTCAGGTTAAAGCTTGTGAATATGCTTTCCATGGAGATATTCTTATCCATGCTGAGGTAAAGAAGTTTTTGCCACTTTTATATTCAATCTTCAGGTTAGTCTCAACAGGTAGACAACAAGATATAGTTAAACGACTTGATAATCTTAATCAAACCATCTTCTATCGAGAAATTGGCTAAAGTTAAGGAAGTTCCCTATAAAATTACTTTGAAGCATGTCCTACGACTAAGGATGTATGTGTACTCCAAATTGATCTCTCATCTCAGAACTCAGAAGGTGATATCACCACCAATTAAGAGAATCACTCGTCATGGAACCCAACCATATTTCAATTCCAAATTTTTTCCCACTTTTTACATTTTAGGTGATGTAGCCAATTAAAGGAAATTACATGCATGCAACCCAACAGAACCGTAGTTTCAGTGGCCTTGCTTCATTTTGGATATTCTTTGGGATGTGACAGCTAGATGAATCCGCCTCCACACAATTTTTTTAGGACTGTGCTACAAGCCTGCAGACTATGAGGCATGTGAATTTTGCTAGTAAGGCATTTGTGCCAACTGCCAAACTCCTTTACGTAAAAAGTTTGGAAAGATCGAGATCCTCCCTACAATTTGAACACTTCATTCAAATCGTAAAGACAACATAACCTATCCTTTGTTACCAGTTAACTGTATAAAACGAAATAACTAGAAATGAACCCAGGCGCAGCATGCAACCGAAATTCTTCTCTTAGGAGGTTAAGGTGGTGTTAGGTTGGTTGAGAATAATGTAATGCTAGGTCCTAGGATTGAACTGATTATTGATCTTTGAGAAGTTATTGCTAGTTCTATAGAAATGCCTACTGTTCTATATGGCAGCATTTGGAGAAAGAATTACAAGAAAAACCAGCTTCACTGCCTTTCAATGAGGTATCCAATTTATTCTTTTTGTTCTCGTATGGCTGCTACTAGCTCCAACTGATGAATATAACATAAAGATGGGTACTTGATCTTTTTACATTTAGTTTTTTTTGTTTTTGTTTTTGTTTTGGCAGATAATATATTGCAATATAGGGAATCCCCAATATCTTGGTCAGCAACCACTTACGTTTTTCCGGGAGGTGTGTGAATCAAAGGTTCTAAAGGTTTGACTTCTGCCGCGAGGTTTGGTTTCTTCTAATGGCTTATGATGCTCTTTAGGTTCTTGTTTTATGCGAACATCCAGCTCTTATGGACACAGCCGAAACTCGTGAATTTTTCAGGTATGTGAAGCATTCCTTGTTTTCAGTTCACAAGAGAGTGCTATATTTTTACAGTAAACTAAAACCTAATAACCTATTGGATTAACTGCAACTTCTATTAAAATCGTGAAACAAGAACATTTACTTTATCTTCAAATTTGTTCTTTGTCTCTAATCCCTATGTATCTTAGATTGCAGTATGCATGTTGACAAAAGTATTCTAAAGCTTCAGGCGGTTTTTCCCTATTCATGTTTACACATTCTTAAAAACTTTTCCTTCCATTATTGTTTCTCTTATGTATATCTTTAGAAAAATGACATGATAGTGAGGAATCTATATTGACTATAAGTTTTTTTTTAAACCGATATATTATTCATGGATCAGACTAAACTCAATTTTCAAGAGCTAATAGAGGAAACATATAATATTGGAAGAAGAAGTTATTTAAGGCTCAATGTTACTAAAAGATTAATTAAAAATGCAAGTCATGAATACAGATTGTTCTCCATAACCAAGGTTAATGGCATGGTGATTGAGAATCTTTGAGAAGGGGAGGGGGTGGGGTGGGGTGGGGGGTGTGTGTTCAAGGGGGTGGCTGCTTAAGTGCTTATGAGTGGATGTTCTTATTTCTAAATAAAAAAACACGGGAAGTTATTAATTCTTGGGACTGCAAAGTGGAATTGGCTGAAGCTGTTAGATATTTGCCAGATTTGAAGTTTGTTTTAAAAGTTTGATACGGTTTGAGCGTATAACACCTGTTGTTTGTGATCATTTAAAAAGCTGCTTCAGCTATTGACGTTATTCTTCCCCCAAAATTGCAAAAGACTCCTGTACCAACCTCTAATGATGATATGATGGGATAATTTTTTGCCAACATGAAATCTTCAACACAAAGGACCCTTCTATATTATAAAGAGTCAGGATTGGCGGTAGATCTAGAGTCTGCAACTACTTTGCTATATGTTTGTATGCTTTTGTCGACAAAACTCCGTCAGCATCTATCTTATTTACTGAGATTTTGTCGCTTGATTGAGGAGATTTTTGTTCATACTGTGTCAACAAATGGCAGGAATAAAAATTAGTAAAAGAAGTTACCCTTCATGTTACCAGAAACTGACAGAAGTAGTTTTCTGCAACTATTACGAAAAGAGTTGATATATGAAAATATCAATAGCAGAAAGAATTTTATTTAATTTAGTGGATATCTATGAACTTATATGCTTAGATTCAATAAAAAGAAAGTAGTGCTAAGCCAATTTTACTGGAGAGGAGCTCGAGCCACTCTATTTGTTGCACTTTTAACACCTGTGTCCATAGTATTCAGTATTCATAAGAATGTATTATTTGCTACCTTTGCTACCAATATAGTGAAGTTTACTCTAGGAAAGTGAATAATATATCACATTCTTGAACATTCTCTTGCATGAATTATTGTATTGTCTAGTTAAATCTGGATTTCACAAGATGGATAAAGAAACCAGTACACTACAGCTGTTTTGGAGTGTCTCAGGTCCCAACCAAGTAAAGGTGTTTAGTAAGCACCGGATTTCCATCCTTTTTCCACAATTTGTTTTTTTTTTAATCTTTTTATTGCCTGAAGACATACTATTGATGTGAGGGTGTAATAAGGTCTTCCTCAAAATAACGTTGAAAGCATGTCTCTGTCTTATTCCATTGGAGTGTTTTTTTTTTCCACACTGCTTTTAGTTATTTATAGATTCCATGTAAGGTGTTTCTCAAATTTTTCGTACTCCAGAATTCAAAAGCATGGATATGATTTCTGTCATACATGGTTCCTTTTACTTCACTATTTCAAGAACAGTTTGTAGGTTTGTTAGTTTGGGTGATTTCTACGATTCTTGGTGTTTGATGAGTTTGACTAGCATTGTGTCGGAAAGAAACTGGTAAGTGGTAATTAGTGTTGAGGAGACCCCCTCGGAGGCAGCCATGTTACTGTAGACTCTGAACTATCACCTCAGACCTCATTTAACATTCATATCTTGAAAGTTGAATTTCATCTCAAAATTTTATCTAGGTCATTGCCGAAATTAAAGATGATCGCATACATTGCATCATCAACAACAACAAAGCCTTTGTCACGACCCACGTCCGGATGAACGGACACGAGTACGTGGGTACGTCCAGCCTACGTCACAGTATCGACGGTAGAACGCTGTCTAGACCTCAAGATCAATACAAGTCCAATGGATATTGTTAGAGTTTTTTGTCTACTTTTCATGATTCGTCGTTCGTCGTTCGTCGTTCGTTGTTCGTGGTCGTTCGTGGTTCATTTATGAGATCTAGGGTTTCTACAGATCTCCGTTGGTTATTCGTCGTCGGTTGAGGTTCCTTGTGAGATCTAGGGTTTCAAAGACCTCGTTTTTCTGTTGCATCTGCAAGTATGGTGGGGACCGAATCTTCTAGCGAGGTTAATAGTGGTGGTGGTAGCGGAGGTGGTTCTCCTTTTACTGTTATTCATAATGATGAATTGGGAAAGTCGATTACAACGGTGAAACTCAATGGTGCGAACTACCTTGCCTGGTCCAAGTCTATTAAAGTGGTGTTAAGGGCAAGGTTCAAAGTATCGGTATCGGAATCGGTATCGGACCATTCCTATGAGTATCGGGATCGGCGGTATCGGTAGTATCGGCGGTTTCGGATCGGAGTATCGAATTTTTTGGTATCGGAAAGCAAACAACTATTAGTAAATTATTAACATTTTAGAGAATATATTTTATACATTTATGCATAATTTAAAGTATTTCTAGTATTGTTTCTTAGTATTTTTGATATTGAATGAAATAGTAGTCATCCTTGTCGATTGATTTATATGCGATAGATAAATTTTACTCTTTTATATGTTTTTACAACCTTACTATGCTTTTACACCCTGCTATTCAATATTTTTTGCCGAATTGACCGGAAAAGAGACCTCTAATGTCGGTATCGATCAGTATCGGATATCGGTCGGTATCGGATCGGGACATGCCAAACTGTATCGGTATCGGCCGTATCGGATCGGTATCGGCCGATACTTTAAACTATGGTTAAGGGCGAAGAAGAAGTTGAAGTTTTTGACGGAAGAACCCCCGCCTGAAACTTCTACAGAGTATGAAGATTGGATGAGTGTAGATGCATACGTTATGTCGTGGTTGTGGCATAGTATGGAACTGCATATCGCTGCTAATGTTCAGTGGTGTGAATCAAGCAAATAGATTTGGGCATCACTGGAAGAATCATATTCGTAGAAGCGAAACGTTGTCTGTATCTATGAGTTGTACGAGTTATTGTTTAATTCAAAGCAAAATGGGAAGCCTGTGAATGAATATATGGCTTCAAAGAAGGCTTTGTGGGAGAAAATGTTTCAATATCATTCTGTTAATACTGATTTGAAGGAAGCTCGGAGACAGAAGGAAGAGTTTCATGTTTCACTTACCGGCTTGGATCTTGCGCTCGAACCTTATAAAGCTCAAATCCTTGCTGGAGAGCAGTTACCTACGGTGGCAGATACTTTCTCCCGTCTCAATCGTTCCTTTCTGGGACCGAGTTCTGTGGTGCCGAGTACTGACTCTTCTGCCCTAGTTTCTAGTGTTGTTGGTCGTGGTGGTGGACGTGGTAGTGGACGTGGTGGTAGAGATAGTGGTCGTAGTTTTGGTAGAGGAAGAGGCCGTGGTGGTAGAGGCAACGGTCGTGTGGTGGCCGTGGTGGTGGTGGTGGCCGTGGTCAACCACGGAAGTGTAACTATTGTGGAATATTCGGTCATGTGGAAGACTATTGTTGGGACAAGTGGGGCAAACCAGAATATGCACATCAAGTGCATGATGGAAATATGCAGTCCCAGGTCACCACTTATGCTCCTAGAGATGATACTTCGGGTTTCAATCAGACTTCAACGTCCGATACCTCATCTCCATTTGAACAGATCCTCCAAAAGTTGAACGCATTTGCTAATACCACCTCCCAACCTACTGCAACCATGGCACGTATAGGTAATCCTGCTTTTGTAGCAACCCAGTCACCATCCACCTCTTGGGTCGTCGACTAAGGAGCAAGCTCTCACATGTCTGGTATAACATCTCTCTTTCATAATCGTAGTTCCATGAAATATAATATTATCTTGGTTAATGGGTCTACTCGTCCTGTGCTTGGAAAATGTGTCATTCACCCTACTCAATCACTATCATTATTTAATTCATTATATGTGCCTAATTTTTTATTTAATTTGTTATATGTGAGCCAGTTAACCAAATCTCTTCAATGTTCTATGACATTCTCCCAATTCGTGTGTTTTTCAGAACCTAGGGACGAAGAAGATGATTGGTTCGGGGCATGAAAAAGATGGACTGTACTACTTGGATCTACCTGGAAAGGCCTTCACTTCTGTTTCTACTTCTCCGTTACAGTGGCATTATCGTTTGGGACATCCGTCTTTGACTAAGTTGCGTCAAGTTATTCCTAGTTTTAGTCATGTTTCTAGTATTGAATGTGAGACTTGTCAGTTAGGCAAGCATCACCGTAGTTCCTTCCCTCGTCGTAATGAGAGTCGTCAATTAGAGTCTTTTGATCTTGTTCATTCTGATATTTGGGGTCCGTCTAGAGTCAAAAGTTCGAAAGAATTTTAGTATTTTATTATTTTTATTGATGATTATTCCAGAATGACTTGGTGTTATTTAATGAAAGAAAGATCTGAGTTTCCAAATGTGTTATGTCTTTTATAATGAAGTCTATATTCAGTTTGATAAACGTATCAAAATTCTGCGTTCTGATAATGCTTTGGAGTATACTCTGTGAACAGTTTTTGTGTTAATCGTGGTATGATTCATCAAACCAGTTGTGTCTACACCTCTCAACAAAATGGTATAGCCGAACGCAAAAATCGACACATTTTAGATGTGGCTCGAACTCTCATGTTCAATATGCATGTCGCTAAACAGTATTGGGCAGATATCGTTCTTACTGCATGTTATCTAATTAATTGCATGCCTTCATCTGTATTTAATAACAAAGTTCCATTTACCATATTACATACAGATGTCGCACATTTTCTCTTATCTCCTCGAGTGTTTGGGTGTGTCGCTTTTATTCATAACTTGGAACCTAATCGAGATAAGTTGGCTCATAGATCTCTGAAGTATGTCTTTCTTGGTTATCCTCGTACTCAAAAAGGTTATCGTTGTTACAGTCCACAGTCACGTAAATATTATGTCAGTGCGGATGTTATATTCTTTGAGTCTACCCCTTTCTTTCTTTCAGGAGACCGTTGTATTCCTTTTACAACAGATTTGATATCTTCCATACCACTTCTGGTCATTCCTGAATCAATTTCTGTCTCCATTCCACATTTACAGGCTTATTAGAGATCCAAGAACAGACCAATGGTTCTGCAAAATTCAGCCTTCAACCAATCATCTATCGTGCCTGAGGTTTCTGCTCCCATCACCATAGATCCAGATGATCTTCCTATTGCTCTCAGAAAAAGAAAACGTCTTTGTACCACAAAGAATAAGCATCCAATTTCTAACTATGTTTCATTACACCGTGCTTCATCATCTTTTCATGCATTTGCTGTTTCATTGTCTTCTATTTTCTTTTCCAAAACTTACAAGCAGGCTATGTCATCTTCTGGTTGAAAAAGTGCAATGGATGAGGAGATGTATGCTTTACATCAAAATCAGACTTAGGAGCTTACATTACTTCCTGTTGGAAAGCAGACAGTGGGTTGTAGATGGGTGTACACTGTTAAGTATCACCCCGATGGTTCTGTTGAGCGCCTCAAGGCACGGTTGGTTGCCAAAGGGTATACTCAGACATATGGTGTGGATTATATGGAGACTTTCTCTCCAGTGGCTCGGCTGAATTCAGTTCGGATTCTTATTTATGTGGCGGTTAATCACTAATGGCCTATATATTAGCTGGATATAAAGAATGGTTTCTTGCATGGTGACTTACAGGAGGAGGTTTATATGGATCAACCACCGGGATATGTTGTAGCAGGAAATAAAAAACTCATGCCGATTGAAGAAAGCATTATATGGGCTGAAACAGTCACCTAGTGCTTGGTTTGACAAGTTCATTTCTCATTCAGTATGGCTTTCAGCATACCACATCAGATCATTCTGTATTTTGCCATTCTTCCTCAGCAGCTATTATCGTGTTGATTGTTTATGTTGATGATATCATTATATCTGGGAGTGATCATGCTGGGATTGTGGACTTGAAGGCCTACCTTAGTCGTCAGTTTCATACTAAGGATTTGGGTCTTCTTCGATATTTTCTTGGAATCGAGGTTGCACGATCTAAGAAGGGTGTGTATCTGTCACAACGCAAGTATGTTCTAGACTTGCTCTCCGAGACTGGGATGTTGGAGTGTCGGCCAGTTGAGACTCCTATGGATTATCATGACAAGCTTGATGCTGACAGGGGAGAGTTATTTGAGGATGTTGGATATTATAGACGTTTGGTTGGCAAACTTATATATCTTACTGTTACTCGACCAGACATCACATATGTAGTTGGAGTAGTTAGTGAGTTTATGCATGCCCTTCGGCAACCACATTGGGAGGCTATCTCTCGCATTATTCGATACTTGAAGGGTGCACCTGGAAAGGGTTTGTTGTACAAACAAACCTTCCCAGTTGCTTACGGTGACTGGGTTCAGTGATGCTGATTGGGCAGGCAGTCGCAGTGATATGAGGTCTACTTTTGGCTGTTGTACGTTTGTGGGTGGCAATCTTGTCACGTGGCGTAGTAAGAAGCAGAATGTTGTGGCTCGTTCTAGTGCAGAGGCCGAGTACGGTGCGATGGCTCATACAGCTTCTGAGATGATGTGGGTGCAGTCTCTTCTTCATGAAATAGGGATTATGATTCCAATTCCGATGGAGATGTATTGTGATAATCAGTCGGCAATGTTTATTGCAAGTAATCCGGTGTTTCATGAGCACACAAAGCATATCGAGGTGGATTGTCATTTTGTTCGTGATTTGTTGTTGAAGAAACAAATTGTCACTCCTTATGTTCGGTCAGAGGATCAATTAGTTGATATCCTCACCAAACCACTTGCTCGTGGTCCATTTTCTGATTTATGTAGCAAGCTGGGCATGTCTGATCTATATACTCTTGCTTGAGGGAGGATGTTAGTTATTTTATTTTGTTATTTATCATATGAGGGTATAATAGTAATTGTGGGTGTATTGCATATCAATATAAATAGACATGAGATGCAACCTAGGGTTGAAGGCCCTTGCAATATCCTTTCTCATATTCTCTCTTCTCCTACTTTTTTCCTTCTCCTCTCTATCTCCAAACTTTACTGATATCAATATGTACTCAATCACAACATGCTAAAGGAAGATATGAATAAGGATAAATTCTAAATATAATATCACCAAACATCCAGTCATAAATCTAGAATCCAAATTGTTAATACATACTGAATAATGTTCCGGAGACAAATCCGGTCAATAACTAAAGAAAATAAAATTAGTGAAATGTACTGAAATAGAGAAATGCTAATCTAGATCTCTCCAGAGGTCACCTCATAGTCCAAGGTGAAAGAATGGTCTCAACTATAGCATCGTCCAGAAGTCCAAGAGTGTGGGCACAACATTTCTTAATATGTCAACATTCAGTTATGATTGGAGCAAGTACTATTATTGCTATGGAAGTACAGATGCATGTATAAATCTATCATGGCAAAACTGTACAATAAGTAAAACTAGACTAGAAGTGATGAACATCATGTAATGAACAAGTAGTAAGATGAAACTGACAACTTGTAAACAAGTAAACTAGATCACGAAAATCAAGAACTGGCAAGAATAATAATACCGTTTTATCTAGAGTACAAAGTTCGACATGTGGGGGCTAGGCTGATCCGATACGTCGTACGTGAAGTGTATAACTACTATCTATCGAATCGAATAGAAAAATAGGGATTGGTCACATGTCTATTAGTGTATTCTCCCGTCCGACTCTCATAATAATCACGAATAACAGATAATCATGAATCACTAAGATGGATAATCACGACTCACGAAGAACGGATAATCACGAATCACGGTACGGATAATACATGTCACAAATATGGATAATCACGAAGTATGACGCGGATGCTCACGAAGTCACGACACGAATAACACACATCACAACTAGGACTCACGCATCAAAATCTGAATAATCACGAGCCACGACACGTATGCAACTCAATCATGAATCAAGACAAGTCGTCCATGTGCACAAATTATGGTGTCAAAACAACTAGCAAGAATGACATGAAACTTTCACAATATCATTTATAAATGTAAAGGTAAATCCAAGTGTAATGACTTGTCTCATTTTAGTTGGAGTCGACGTGCGCGACACGAACGTGTTGACACGAAATAGATATAGATGCTATACTTCCCAAGATAATCCAAAATGACGAAACATACAATTCCATTGAGACCGGAATAGCCCAAATAGCTATGTTCGATATAAAGAAGTCCATAATCGGAGTTCAGCACGAATTCCGAGATGAAGATATCAGGTCCGCAACGGCCTGCGAGAGACAAGAAATGCATAAATTAGCTAAGCTCAATAATAACTAGGTTTAGCTTAGAGAAAGGAGTTGTTCTAGTTATTAAGCTAAACCTACAAATTTTCAAGCCTAATATATGTGTTTTATTAAATAAAAACCCACTTTTAGAAAAGATAGTGAATATTAGAATATTCTTATTTAATATATATAATTATATAAATACTTAATATATAGAGATCCTTTTTAAAGGCCAAGAAGTCTATTTATACTAAATAGGCACATAGGCTAAGTTGATTACTAAAGCCCAGTCCAAGCATTTAATTTCAAAGCTCAGAAGCCCATTTAGAATATTTTTAAAACTTGAAATATTTTATAAACATAAAGCCCTCAAATTATTATATATATTCATTTATATTGACAAGCCCCAATACTTTGAAATCCAACTTTTGGTCCTATTACCACTAGAATATTAAAAGTCCATTAGTAATGAATTCGAACCTAGAAAACCAATAGCAAAGCTATTCCCCTCTTCCTTTGCAACCAACTCTTGGTCCAATTACCACTAGAATATTAAAAGTCCATTAGTAATAAATTCAAACCCTGGAAAACCAATAGCAAAGCTATTCCCCTCTTCGGCCAAAATTTGAAAGCCCATATTAAAAGTCCATTAGTAATAAATTCAAACCCTAGAAAACCAATAGCAAAGTTATTCCCCTCTTCGGTTGAAGCCAAAATTTGAAAGCCCATTCTATTAAAATATTAAACCCATAATAACTTAATAAGTCTACTATTTATTATTAAACCCAAAGCTTTTATTAATACTCAAATTATTGTCTATATACTTGCAGGCCCAAGAACCCAAAACCCAAAATTAATTCATAGATTAACCTAATATTTAGCCTAACTAATTAAGCTTAGACTAATTATTAATAGGCAAATTCTAAAGGCACTCCAATAGTTATGACAGTCCATTACTTCAGGACAGTCCAGATTTTTGTAACTTTTACTTAGAACATCCCAAAATTTACTCAGGACAGTCCAACCCCACAAACCTTCCAAAAATCTTTCATTCTAAATTTTTATTCTCTTCAAATTCCCAAACCCCCAAACCCTAACCCCAACTGCCGGAGGAGGAGGAGGCGGCGGGAGACGGGGGAGGAGGAGGCGCATGCGCGGGGGCTGTTGCTGCTGCTTCTGCCGTCGTCGTCGCCGACCCGCCCCTGCGTGCGTGCACAGCCCCCCGCACGCATCCGCCTCGCGCAGCCCTCGCACCACGCACGCCCCGCGCAGCCCCCGCACCCCGCGAGCGTCCGCCCCGCGTCCTCCCCGCACCTCCGTCCCACGCCGCCTCCGCTCGCCGCACCCCGCCCTTGATGATGCTGCTGCTTCTTTTCCTCCTTGTCAATTTTGTTTACAGTCCTAATTATTTAGGACTGTCACAAAATTGACATTCCTTTCAATTGGAAGGACAGTCAACATTATGACAGTCCTAAAAAAAAATTGGGCTAAAAAATAGAAGTCATTGACTTTTATATGAGGATTTGGGCTGTCCTCAAGTAAAGAAATTGGATGACAAACTTGTAAATAAACCGAAAAAAATTGAACCATCCTAAGCAATTTATATAATGCCTGTAGAATTTGCCTTATTAATAATTAACCAATACTCTCCCTCTCGGTCACCGAGGCGAGAACAAAACAAGAAAATGAAGGCAGCAGAAGAAAGGAGCCACGGAGAGGCGGCTCGGTGCTGGGAACCGAACAATGAGTTCGGTGTAAACGTCGAGACGGTGGCGCTAGCGCCAGATGGGAGCGTGCCAGCGACTGGAGGCCGGATTCGCCAGGATCGGCGGCGAGGATGGACGGGAGGTGCGGTGGTGTCGCAGGATCAAGCCGACGAAGGGCTGATCCGGTGGGAGGCAGGTCCGGATGCTTACGGAGACGCGGGGTAGAGGTCCCGGAGGCGGATCGACATCAACTGGCGGAGGATGCGGCCGAGATCGATGACAGGTGGTAGGTTAGGGTTAGGGTTTCTTTGCTGATTATGTGTCGAGTCGGGGTTGTGTCGGACACGAGAACAGCGTATCCGCTGGTGGTTTAGGGTGGACATGTCCGGGTGTCGGTTACGTAGGTGATGTACTATGGATGTATTGAAAGGATACGGAAATAGATGGATACAGACACCGGGGGTCTGACCCGAGGCTGACACGGATGGCTGTGGACACGGATGCACGGACACAGAAATTGGTAGATATTGATGTGTGAGATGGGAATGGATATGGTGATGAATGGTTGGGGAAATGATTTGGAAATTTGTGTCTAGGGTTTAGGAAATGATTTGGAAAGAATAGCCCAAAAAAAAGGAAAATGCATTCTAATGTGCGTTGAGCTTGCTCCCAAGCAAATGACAAAGTTGTAAATTTTCAAAAGAGTGAGTGGATGAGGATTAAAAAAAGAATATACCATAGAAGCTTCCAATAGCTAATTACCCTTCCAAATTAAAACCCAATGATTACCAAAACTAATTAAACAATCCTAACCCAATAATTAGTTTAAAAATTCTTCTTCTTAAATAAATACGTAAATTCTTTTATTAGTAAAAAAAAATATTTATGATTTCCAAACCATTTCTTTGAACCAACTTTTGAGAATCAACAATAATAACAAGACATCTTCCAAAATAATTTCATTAATAAAATTTTAAGAGAACATTTTCTAAAAAAAACGATATTTGAATTTAAATCAAATCTGAAAATTTTGAAAATTCTAGGAAAACAAGGATTACAAGCCTTTATCCCAAAGTTTTGGAGTTAGCTACCTGAATCATTTTCTTCCATTCAGCTTTGTTGAGGGGTCATTGTCACGGCCCGATTCCATAGAACCAAAAGTTGCCACAGAACGTGGTGTCGTACATGTCTAAATTGTACTTGTACATGACAAAAATAAACAGTCTATAAAACAATCTCAGAATCAGTCATTGCAGCGGAAAATAACCATAAAAGTTGATAGAACATGATATGTGAAAACGATTATCTTTGTTGATAATTTGCAGCGGAGTTATATCGACTCTTAGGCCAAAAGAACTCGACTACAAACAATAGATCTCATTACAATGAACGATGCTACAAGACTTACAACTCGTAAAACTAATACAATCAACAATATTCAATACATTATGTCCTTTATAAATAAAAGATATATTTTAGTCGAATAACTTCAAGTTGCCAAACGAGCTCCAATGTCTCATTACTTCCGCACATGTGGAGGAGTTAGCACATTGGAGAATACACTGGTGAGCGGTCTTAATCCGACTCACCTAAACCAACACGGTAATCATTTAAG
Source organism: Iris macrosiphon (assembly GCA_036927795.1). Lineage (NCBI taxonomy): Eukaryota > Viridiplantae > Streptophyta > Magnoliopsida > Asparagales > Iridaceae > Iris > Iris macrosiphon. Next base: position 225,782,569 of record JAYESA010000006.1, read on the forward strand.
CACATGTAAAATTATTATGTAATCTTTCTACTTTTCTTAGGATCAATTAACAATTCATATGTATATGAAACTTAAATGTATCACTTGACACAATAAATCTTATCCAAGGCTAACATCCTTCCATGCAAATAATGTTATTATTCATAATATATAAATGTCTTCCTGCATCAATTGTTATGATTCATAAAATATAAACTCGTAAGTTCGTCCATTTAAACAACTTGTTAGGTCTGCAAACAAATGTCATTACCATGCAACTTAACTATACATATGCATAGTACAAAAAACTGAAATAAAGCAATGTAAATCTCTACTCGTATATTAGTTCATACTCGCGATTCTTTGTTGTTCCGATTGGAGACTCATTCGTCCCAAACTATCCTGATTATTCCGTAGTACCGCATCACCTCCATACCTCTTTCCAATCCAGGAATTTCTATCTTGACAGCTCAATAAACCTTTCTCCATAATTCTATTACTTTCTAACATCAGTACAATATTCAATGTTTATAACAACAATACAATATTTCATGTTTCTATATAGCAAGTTAACAACAAATAATATTACTTTCTTTTATCTTAATTTTTTTTACTTAGCGTCAACAATCTTATGGAATATAAAAACAAAGACTAATAAGACTTCTTTTTATTAGGTGTGATGGTAAAAGAGCAAATGATCAAAACTGCCTACCATAGTGAATAACCCTTCTGTCCCGATTGAGCAGATATCGAACGATTCTTTAAAGAGACGATTTGATACGATGCACGAACTTAATTGGTATAACCATACAAGTGAGTTTTGCTCTATAAACTATCAAATTCGACCAATTTAAGCAAGTTTGCATCACCACTCATATTCTGCGATTTTTCGCATAACTCAAATTCAATCAGCCTATTTAATCCAAGAAGCCAATACAATGTCTCCACTTGGAGCGGAGCATTATACCAATCTCATAGATCTTTGAATTATTTTTCCATATGAATCCAAGTTCAGCCAAGCCCTTCGAGCAAACAAACTGGCCCAATGTACCATACTAACAGGGCATTACATAATACACTCTCGCATCAACTGACCAATAAAGAAAACTCTTTACTCAATCTCTGATTCAAACTCCCATGACAATTCCTTGACTGAATGACCGCCAAAGCAGACATATCAAGACCCAAAACAAATACAAAACACCATACATTTCTGATCAAGACATGAGCAAATCCTTCGACAGACAACAAATACACATGTAGCAAATCTTTTTACATATGTCTATGCATTCTCTTTCAATCCATAGTCGCACCAAAATACTCAAATAGATGAACTCACCGAACTTCACGAAGCCTCTTCTTGTCCAACTTTGAATACATCTTGCATAAATTTAAATGTGACTTTAGCATAACTTTTTGTCCAATAAATACAAGCTCACTCACACCTTAGCCAAATTCGTTGAACAACTTATACCACAAAATTTGATCCAGCTATTTCCAAAACTTTACCAACATTCTCTGTCTCCATCAATAGCGTGCCTCGTACAAAACTATACTTATATAAATCAATAGGCGAGATATTACTAGCGAACCTAGCTGCAGACACATGCATCAATATCAATCTATCTCAAATTCTTATAAGCATTTCAAGAAACTTATTACATTGTCTAGACTTATTCAACTACTATTAATACTCTTAAGGCCAAAACCAACTGATATCTCCATTCAAATTCCAAGCGTTACACCCTAAATAATCGAAGTCATTCTCAAGAGATCAATTCCAATTATCTACTAAATTGTCAAACCTGACTGCATCAAAGTCATAATCACAATTGTACATCAATGTCCAGTTACAGAAGAATCTCACTATTTCAGGTTTTACCATTGAATCAATCCACGTTTCATCTTCAATTTTTTTGTCAATCTAAGAAAACTTAACCAAACATGTTTCTCTTTACTATGCATACATCAATCAAACTCCTTTCAATATGATCACAATCTCAGTTAACATCGTTCCATTTCAGTCCCACTTCAATTACTAAAGAATCTATCAATAATTAAAGTTAGTTTCAACCAACAATTGTCAATTTTCTTTTACCGATAAAAGTCGTCCAACACCCAAAATATCTACTATTCAACCAAGACAGGTCTACTTAAAATATATCACCCAAAACTTTCAAAAAAAATTCAGTCAAGTATAAAGTTATCATCAATTAATTTCCAATGTCAATCTCAATTCATAGCTAGCTTGTCATCATGTAAAAACATATATCTATCTCACGCATTAACTTTCGTCCAATAATAAGAAATCTTGAACCATCAAAACTTAATATACTTCATGAGACAAATCCAAATACAATCTTGTTCTTCCAATCGCAAGAAATTAACCAAAAAATTTAAGAACTAAATCACTTCTTGGACTTATCTCACAATATTCACTATCTCATCTCTATTCTTATCGCAATCTACATAGACAACTCTTCTTACGGTCATCCTATCGATTCCTAGCGCTCAACATTGGAATGTTTGCCTAACCACTAAGACTAGTTAACTCATTATTCGTACTTAAAGATCATGATAACCCTCTCCAACAAACAACTAGAAATCACTGTACCCCATCTCATGTCCTAAAGTCAAACCTTACCCAATAATCTAAAGGGAGTTTAACCCAAACATGGGGGAAAACGCTTCTAACCCAAAACAACTAATGAACCAACTCCCTGCAGCATATTACCCAGCTTACACAAATTGGTTGTTTGATAAATTCTTGATGCCTATCCTTTGGTATGAAGGTCAGCTTCTTCATTCAAGCAGTAAATTTTAATAATTCAAGACTTTGATGACCAACCTTGTTATTAATGTTAGCTTCATGTATATTTCCACATTTGTCTTTAAAGTCCACTCACAAATTTAGTGTTGCAATTAGTAAATATATAAAAAAAAAACTTTGAGATCTTGTAACTGCCTGGCTACTCATATTGTTTGGATTTTTATTGGATTGTGTTTATCTTGGTTAAAGCTACCCATATTGTTAGGATTTTTATTGGAATTGTTTCTCTTGGTTAAAATATTTAGATAAGCAACTCCAAAAACAATTACTTAGTGTTAGGCTTACTAGGAAAAATGGAGTTCTTAGGGGTTACTTCCAATTTTGAGGTGGACCACAATAGTATCTGGCTTTCTACAACTGAATGGTAATAATAGTGTGGTTAATAGCTGTTGGATACCAACATATGTAGGATACTATGCTAGCTACTTAGAGGCGGATCACAATAGGATGTGGCTTGTCAATATCTATTAGACACCTGGTACAGGTTTAGTTATGCCTGTCTATGATGAAAGGTTGAGAAGATGTCAGACATTTGTTTCTATGATGACAGTAGTTACCATTTCAGCTTTCCATAACAGTCTCCCCTTGTCATATGATAAGATGTCAAACTCATTAGTTGTGATAATCACATCAAGAATATAATTTGCTTCCCTGTAGGTAATCTTTTTTAATTTTAATACAGCCCAGATGCCATAGCAAGAGCAAAGGGGATTTTAGACATGGTTCCTTCTAGAGCCATTGGTGCATATAGTCATTGCCAGGTAAGTGTCTCCGTGGGCCTTTTCCTCCCAAGCTGTTTCACTTTCCAATCCCTGATTTTCTTCTAGTAAACTCTTCATCTCATGCTAATGACGATTTTCATGGTTTTTGTTTTAGGGGAACAAAGGCTTACGTGATGCTATTGCTGCTGGAATTGGTGGTCGTGATGGGTTCCCCACCAATTCTGATAACATTTTCTTGACGGATGGATCAACTCCTGCAGTATCTACTCAACCTTATAACTTAAACTTCGAATAGTTTGTGGTATTATTATGTAAAATGGGCAGAACTGCATTCTGTTTGTTTTCCTTTTACCATCTGTCAGGTGCATATGATGCTGCAGTTATTGATAAGGTCAGAAAAAGATGGCATTCTCTGTCCAGTCCCTCAGTGCCCCTTGTACTCTGCCTCAATTTGTTTCCATGGCGGATGTTTCGTACGTGTATTCCAATCTCTTGGAATGTAGTACTTTCTAATTATTTTGGCATATTCCATGATTTTTTAATACGTTGCTAATAGAATATATCCATTGTAGTTGTTGGTTTTTGTTAGGTAAAAGGTGGTTCTGTATCAATTTTGTGTTTGTGCATGTTATCACTCATTGACTTATTGTCTCTATGCAATCGTCTGACTCTGTGTTTGGATGTTCAATTAAGTTCTTTAAAGCATCTGCTTGTTTTTCTAGGTTCCATATTACCTCGATGAATCACAAGGATGGAGGCTTGATCTCTTCGAGGTGAAGAAGCAATTGGAGAATGCCCGCTTTAAGGAAATAACTGTTAGAGCTATGGTAGTAATAAATCCAGGCAATCCCACTGGTCAGGTTGGTGCTTACTTCCTCTTAGCTGTATATGAACCTTAGGAGATCATCTTTCCAAAAAAAAAGAAGGGAAAATGGGCTGAAAACCGACTCTGTTCCATTAGCGAAGCTATAGCCAAACAAGAAATTTTGACCCCGGGCCCTTTTAATTCCAGAAAATTAACCTGCACAGGCATCATGAACTCCATAAGTTCAGACAGCATAGTGATCACAAATAAAACTCTCCCAATCCAAAACAGACCACCAAGCCCAAGATAATTCATAGAGACTATATGACACATAAATGGGACATAATGAATTTAGAAGAGAATACCTTTCTCCAAGGTCTCAAAGACTCGTTTATCGTTCCTATGTTGTTTATGGCTCGTGTTTTAATACGAAATGTTACAGGCTCCTCAGTTTGGTACCAAGGTGGCACACCGATGGTATATTTCCGGCATATACCAGTTAGTGTACAAAGCATTCCAACAAGTTTTTGGGCACAATTTTGTGCCCACACTATCTTACGACATCACAGTATACCGGTGTGTCGGGACTAGTTCAGTTTCGTGTGCGATTCAGATCTAATGATGCTTGTTTTGACAGTCCATATTGCTCTAACTTATGGATTGAGAATCCTATTTAAGGGTCTCTCCATGCCCTAGTTTTGGTGTTCTTGAAGTTTAAGGAGACTTTGCTAAGAGAGACTTCTTGGAATCCATTTAAGTGAATATATAGAGAATGAGAGCTCATTGTACATCTCGTAAGGAAGGATTTCATATACGGTATTGTGTGTATAATACTTGTAAGGTTTTCTCTCATTGATTCAATAAAAATATTTCTACCCTTGCCCTATGGAGTAGGTCGAGCTTCACCGAACCACGTTAGTATTGTGTGTGTGTGTGTGTGTTTGTTGCTATTGTTTGGTTAATTTTTGCTTTGTTATTCTCGTCGTCGTAAGGTTATTTGTGCGTGAGCTTCCACGTGTTGCACGACAAATTGGTATTAGAGCTAAGGCAACCGTAGGGGTTTCAAATTCTTGGGGTCTAGGTCAACGGTATGTGACGATATTGGTCTGCTCCCTATCTTTCTAGTTCGGGATTCTTCAAACCATTGGTTCATTAAGATTCGAAGAAAAAATTCTCTATTTCGGAATTTTGGGATGACTTGTAATAAAGTTAATAGCACTAAGTTCGAGGTGGAAAAGTCCAATGGTAAAGAAAATTTCTCTTTGTGGCAGAGAATTGTCAAGACAATTCTTGTGAAAGAAGGATTGTATAAAGTCTTCGCCGGAAAGGACAAGGAGCCGGCTAATACGACGGTGGATGCATGAGCGTATATGGACCAAAATGTACAATGCATGTTAGAAGCGGATGAGATGATGTACAATTTTATGTCAGAGACTTTTGCGGCAAGTTTATGGTTGAAGCTAGAGGGCTTGTATATGACTAAGTTGTTGTCTAACAAGTTGTACCTCAAGAAACAACTCTATAGTTTACACTTGAAGAAAAGAACCTAAATTCTCAACCATCTGAACAACTTCAACAAGATTGTTAGTGATATTCTCTCTCAAAGTAAGTTAGAGGAGGACAAGACACGTTTACTCCTATCTTCGCTTCTGGGATATTATGACCATTTGGTGACAATGATCCTCCATAGAAATGAGACTCGAGAGATGGAAGATGTGACAACAACTCTTCTTAATAATGAGATTATGAAGATGCCAAATTCAATTAAGGAGTCATGTGGGTTGATTGCCAATGAAGGGGAAAATCGAAGAATTAAGGATGGAGACGAGTAGCCGAGGAAGTCCAAATCATCCAGACTTGAGTATATGTTTCTTCTGCAAAAAATCGAGGCACAAGAAGAAACAAGGTCCGAAGTATAAGTAGTGATTGGAGAAGGATAAAGACACTTGTTCAAGCAATCCGGGTCAATCCAGCGTAGCTACATAAGGAGTTACTATGATACTTGTGATGCATAGCGGGAAGGATAATTTCTTCGAAGCTTCGATTCTTGACTCGGTATGTTCATATCATAGCAAGGAGTAGTTTTGCGTCTATAAGGAGTACAATGGTGGTGGTGTTCTAAAATATTGCCAAGATTTGTGTAGACCATGCCAACGAGAGACCTTGGGGTCGATTATAATCCTATCTTCAAGTCTTATATGATATGTGTTAAGCAAAGTGAACTTCTTGCAAGTTGTTTGAAATTTTGAATCACTAGAACTTAGCCAGTGGGTAAAATTCTGATTACTGAAGTTATCTTTTTGTTGGAGCAAGTAATCAAGTCATTATTATATATATATTGCTGCAGAGCATAACTTCTCTCATCTAATCTAGGGAGGACATGCAACATTTTTCCTGTTAACTTCCCTGAAAGAAACATGTAATGGTTGTATGTTCTGCCTTCAATAAAATCACTTGAATTGGTCAAATTTGTATGATTACCATCATCTGAAGCTGCCTTCAGTCAAATTCTTGAGTTGGCCAAATTTTTATTACTAATTACTACTTTTATTTGACAGAATCCTCTTAGTATTTAGATTTGCCACCTATTTGAGGAGGCTAAAACAGAACTTATATTATCTTGTTATTAACAATCCTAAATTTTGTCTAGGTTCTTTCAGAGCAGAATCAATGGGAGATTGTGGAGTTATGCAAGAAAGAGGGCCTTGTTCTCTTAGCTGATGAGGTTATTAATAGTATTATTATTAATTTATTGTTGGACAAGTTAATTATCTTTACATTGCAATCTTCCAAGTTTTTATGATTTTACGTAGTTGACATGTTTTTGGAAGTTTTAATGCTTCAACCCTTCATCAAAGGAATCCGGCCTCTACTTTCCGACTCTCAGGCACAAAATTTAGTAGAGGCCCTTCATTTTCAATTATGTGTATGGCCGCACCCGCTAGACGTTCAGAATCATTTGTCCTTGGTTTTTCTAAATTAAATATGACATTTCTTACCTTCCTTCCAATTTTAGCAAACATGCAATAGTAGCCCCCAGTCTCAGAAAACTTTAGTGAACGTTGCCTTGTGGTACTAGATTAACATGAAATATCAAGCCTTCTCCCATCATAATGCTCTCAGCTGTTGAAAGGCCCATAAAAGATTTCACAAAGTTCTTATGACCAGTGTCGTCCTGAAATCAACCTCTATGTTGGTCTCAATTCCTAGCCAAGGTAATGAGAATGAGAGGGCTATGACATAAAATCTAGATTACGGATAAGTAGACCTACCTCTTGGCTATGCAATTTAAGCTCATGTAACCATGGAGCACTTTCCAAGTCTTTATAGACCATAAAGAGTCTAGATGAAGATGTAAGGTGATACAATTTGTGTTGGTATATTAGAATAATCTTGGTATATTTGTTGGTATATTAGAATATTCTTGGTATATTTGTTGGTATATTAGAATATCCTTGATATATTTGTTGGGATATTAGAATATTCTACAGGGAGTTTTAATGGGGTATTAATGTAAGATGAAGGGTTGTAAGGCTATAAATAGCCAAGAGATTATCAATAAAAAATAGAACAATTACTCCAAAATATTCTACATGGTATCAGAGCTCAAACCCTAGCCACCACCTCCCAAACCCTAGTCGTCGCCACCGCTACCGCTGCCACACCGCCCGCCACCACCGCTGCCGCACCGCTCGCCCGCCACCACCACCGCGAAGCCACGACTCTCGCGGAGCCTTCTACCGCGGTTCCTGACGTCTCCCGCGGGTCATTTCAGACGTTGACATTGAAGGCCTAGATCTGATGGGGGAGACATGATCGGGTCTAGGAGAGGACGAAGAGTACGAACGTGAATCGTGGGACGGGTATGAGGTGATCGGAGAAGAGGAGAATCGATGGAGGAGATCATCAAGAAGTTGGACTCTGTGGAGGTCGCAACATTGATGAAGCTGATGAAACTGTCGGCTGGTGAGAGCGCGACACAAACATTGGCGAAGTTGGAGTTTCCATCTATCGATCTGAAGCTTGATGGACCAGCCACCTACCTGAGTTGGTCACGACGGGTGAGGAGAACCCTCGCAGGGAAGAACCTGGAGAGTTTCTTGTTAGGAGAGAAGACAGAGCCGGATGAGGGCTCGACAGGACGCAACGAGTGTAAGTCCACTCATATGATGGTATACATTTGGCTCCTCAATTCTTCAGTCCAGTTGATCGCCGCCACAGTGGATGGCCTTGAGATAGTGAAAGACGTGTGGGAGAAGTTGAGGAGAACCTACGATGGTGTGGGGAATAACTTGAGGGTTTTCCAGATCAAGGAGAAGATCGACGACACCGTACAGGAAGAGAAGGCGGTACAGGAGTATGCCATGAAGTTGTAGCATCTGTGGTTGGATTATGACCATTTTTCAGATCGGACGAGCTGCGAGGACCCGAAGTGTAAGGAGAGACAAGTATGTCTGCAGGAGAGGACGATGAAGTTTCTTAAGGGGCTGGACGCAGTGTTTGCTCAGAGGACAGCACTACTTCTAGCCCAACCGAAGATTCCTACACTTGAGGAGGCTATCTCGGCCATGATCCAGGAGGAGACTCGTATCAAGCTACAGGCAAGGACATGTGGTCCTCCTGAAGTGAAGACAGCACTGACGGTTGCCAATTCAAGCGGCACAGGACCTAAGGGAGACCCCCGACAGTGTTACAACTGCGGGAAGGTGGGCCATCTGAGGTATGTTTTCACCAAACCACCAAATGAGGGAGATTCAGGTGGCAAACGTGGACAGTTTAGAGGACGTGGTCGTGGTCGTGGGGGTCGACGGGATGGTCGAGGAGGTTATCGGGCGAACCTGCTGGTAGCAGAAGGCGAGGAAGGAGCTAATGGTGCCTATACTGAGGAGGATCAGGCACTACTGGTCATGCTGGAAGTACTCAGGAGAAAGCAGAGAGCGTCAAGCGATGGAGACATGAGGAGTGGGACCGAGGAGGCGTCCATCTTAATCTTCGCCAGAGACAACGCTGCCATGTATGCCCATCCATCGGAAGGTACTGATGACTCACTCGTCCTTGCATCTCTGTCTTTCCTTAGATCGTCGGACTGGAATATCGATTCGGGTGCGTCTCGACACGTGACAGGGAATGCTAGTGAGTTCTCTTCCTACACTCACCTAGCATATGCAGACAACATTCAAGCAGCCGATGGTACTTTTCAGCCAGTGGTCGGTAAGGGTAATGTCGATTGTACAGGTTCTGTAAGATTATCCAATGTTTTATATGCTCCTTTTCCAGTCAGCCTTTTGTCCATTAGTTCTATAATCCTCCAACTAAAATGCATTCTCTTTTGATATTCCTAAGGTGATCTTCCAGGAGAAGGAGACGGGACGAAGACTTAGGACTGTCACTTGGCATGATGGACTGTGGTACCTGGATCGGGAATAACTGGATTCGGCATTGATGTCTATGGCAGAAAGGACAAGAATGGGAGGACCAAAGATGAGTGCCGAGGATACACTTATACTCCATCATAGGCGGTTGGGGCACTCCTCTTTTGATATTTTGAGTAGGTTGTATCCATCTATTTATGGGAAGGCAAATAAGAAAAAACTAGTATGTGATTCATGTGATTTAGCCAAACTTACTAGGAGTTCATATGTTGGTGCGGGCCATAGGAGCTATTCTGTTTTTGATATTATATATTCTCATATCTGGGGGTCGTGCGCCACAACTACTATGAATGGTTACAAGTATTTCGTCTCTTTTATTGATTGTTCCTCTCGTGTCACCTGGCTGTATTTGATGAAGAATAAGAGTGAGGACTTTGCCTGTTTCCGGGACTTTCATAAACATGTCCAGACTCAGTACAGAGTAGTGGTAAAGGTACTAAGGTCTGACAATGGAACAGAGTATACCAACAAAGCACTTGAGGAATACCTGTCAGCCCAAGGGATACAGCATCTGACCACTTGTGCATACACACCAGTACAAAATGGAGTGGCAGAAAGGAAGAAAAGACACCTTCTGAGGTGGCAAGGAGCATGATGATCGTCATAAATGTCCCACAGAGTCTGTTGGGGCATGCAGTGTTGACAGCAGCTCGATTGATCAATAGGATGCCCTCGAAGGTACTGGGATGGAAGTCTCCATGTGAGATATTGCAAGAAAATAATATTAGGATACTCCCACTAAAGGTGTTTGGCTGCGTATGTTTTGTAAAGGATAACAGACCGTCTGTTGGAAAACTTGACTCCGTAGCAGTCAAGTGTGTATTCGTGGGCTTTCGGCGACTCAGAAGGGGTACGTATGCTGGAGCCCAGTAGAGAAGAAGTTTGTGAGCATGATTGTTCACTTCAGGGAGTTTGAGCCATACTACCGTCAGGAGGGAACCTCATCCATAAGCAACTCACCTGATACTGAGAGTATTGAGGCAAGAGAGGGAGATTGGTGAGTGTGGTGACCGATTTAGGAGTATGGCATGGAGGAAAGTTTGAGGAGGAGCAGGAGAGTGAAGAAGAACAGGGGGAGGCGATGAGAGGTGTTAGGCACACGGCTCAGGGGGGAGTTACTTACCTACAGCAGAAAAGGAAAGCAAACTACAGGACCAGTACCTATAGTACCAGTACCAAGTTCCTTGCATGCGTCCGTCTCAACTCCTGAGACACCTACACCACCACCACCAGATTCTCCTTCAGGTGATATAATTCTTCCTACTTCTCCCACACCATTATCAGTACGGAGGACCACTCGCAGCAATGCAGGAAATCCTCCTGATAGATATGGTTGGGACCTTGCTCAGTTTGTTTCATATAATAACATCTCTTCTTCTCATGGAGCATTCATTGCATCTTTGGATAGTATTACTGTACCTAACAATTGGCAGGTTGCCAAGAACGATCCAAAGTGGAAAGCGGCGATGCACGAGGAGTTAGGCGCTCTTGAAAAGAACCACACTTGGGAACTGGTAAAACTGCCAGAGAGGAAGAAGACAGTCGAATGCAAGTGGGTCTTTACTGTGAAGCAAAACCCAGATGGAAAAGTAGAGCGCTACAAGGCTCGACTGGTGGCAAAAGGATACAGTCATAAGTACGGCATTGACTATGATGAGACCTTTGCACCAGTGGCGAAGATGAGCACCGTCGGGACCCAGATTTCTTTGGCAGTGAATGGTGGATGGAAGCTACACCAAATGGATGTGAAAAATGTGTTTCTTCATGGGGATCTAGTGGAGGAAGTGTACATGGAGATACTATTAGGATTATACACCAATAAGATAGTGGACAAGGTCTGCATGTTGAATAAGTCCCTCTATGAACTGAAATAGTCTCCTCGAGCGTGGTTTGACAGATTCAGGAGGGCGGTGATAGGGATGGAATATCAGCAGATCAATGATGATCATACTGTGTTCTTCCATCGGAGTGGAGGCCACATCATCATACTTGCGGTGTATGTGGACGATATTATTATCACAGGAGATGATGAGCAGGAGATTGTCCGACTCAAGGGAAAACTTGGTAAGGAGTTCGAGATGAAGGACATTGGCCTTCTTCGGTACTTCCTTGGGATGAAGTTGATCTATTTGAGCTGATCAACCAGGGGTTCAAGCTGTGTGCTAAGACTGGAGAACCAGTTGACCGAGACAGATACCAGAGACTGGTGGACAAGTTGATCTATTTGAGCCATACACTTCCTGATATCTGCTTTGTAGTGAGTGTGGTGAGCCGCTACATGCATGACCCAAGGAAGGGTCATATGGACGCAGTGTACCAGATTCTGAGATACTTGAAGGGTGCCCTCGGAAAGGGGTTGATATTCAGGAAGAATGATCACTTGATCATCGAGGGCTACTGTGACTTTGACTGGGCTAGCTGTACTGATGACAGGAGGTCTACCTCGGGCTATTGCATATTTGTAGGAGGCAATTTGGTCTCTTGGAGGAGTAAGAAGCAGTCGATGGTGGCCAGATCGACAGCTGAAGCGGAGTACAAAGCTATGGCCTTGGGAGTTGCAGAGCTGCTATGGCTGAAGAGTATGCTGGTGGAGCTGAAGCTGGATCAAGCAACCAAGATGAAGTTGTGGTGTGACAACCAGTCAACCATCAGTATCGCCAACAATCCAGTGCAGCATGACAGGACCAAACACATCGAGATCGATAGGTTTTTCATCAAGGAGAAGTTGGACCGTGGACTACTGTAGCTAGATCATGTTCCAACCAAGGAGCAGGTAGCAGACAGTATGACCAAGGGACTTAGCTCTGCAGACAAGATGGGCTTAGTGAATATCATTCGCCCATCTTGAGGAGGAGTGTTGGTATATTAGAATATTCTTGGTATATTTGTTGGTATATTAGAATATTCTTGGTATATTTGTTGGGATATTAGAATATTCTACATGGGGTTTTAATGGGGTATTAATGTAAGATGAAGGGTTGTAAGGCTATAAATAGCCAAGAGATTATCAATAAAAAAAAAAGAACAATTACTCCAAAATATTCTACAATTTGATCTAAGGAATTGTATTAAAATGAAGTATTCATCTTCCTATTTGTTCTCCTGGAGTAGGAATTGGTCTTAGATTCCAGTATTCCATCAAGGGTTTTGATATAGAGGCTTTATTTTGTTTTTCTGACATTGATTGGATAATTTTTGTGGATATAGACAGCAATAAATCTTCCTTCCAACTACACAATAGATTTTAAATGCAATCAAAATTCGTGCAATTATCTGTTTCTTGTATTATTATAAGTTGGTTTATTTATAGGTGTACCAAGATAATATAATCGTTGAAGACAAGAAATTTAACTCCTTCAGAAAGATTATTAGGTCAATGGGATATGGAAGGGATGAACTAATTCTTGTATCCTTTCATTCTGTTTCCAAAGGTATGTCTAATATTCAGATCTTTTATTTTTAAAGGGACACATTATATTAAAACCCAAAATTAATGGCTGGTTTTTAAATCAGGGTATTATGGAGAATGTGGAAAAAGGGCAGGTTACATGGAGGTAAATGGTTTTCAACGTGAAGTGAAAGCACAAATTTCCAAGATGGCATCCTTATATCTTTGTGCAAATGTCCCTGGTCAGATTCTCACAAGCCTTGTCATGAATCCACCAAAGGTGATTATCTATTAATGCCATGTTGGAATAATATAAATAAATTAGCCCTCAATCTTCACCACAACTCGGGAGTTGTGGTGCAGAGGCAGGGTCTTTAACTTGGTAGCATAGCAACACAAGCTCAAATCTCATCGGCACGCACTTGAAGAAGATTTTTTAAAATGGGCATTCAATCTGCAGGGCATGTTGGAATAATGTAAATAGTTGACCTTTAACCCTTACCACAACTCTGGAGTTATGGTGTAGTGGGTTTCCTTGTTTCTTCATATTTTGTATGCATAAGATTGTCTTCCTGAGCTACTCTGGCTATGAATCTATGATGGGTTTCCGTCAAGGTTCTAAACGGCGGTAGGTAGCTGTGCGGCGGAAAGAGTCCGCCTACCGCCTAGGCAGTTGATACATTTTGGATATTTTTTACTATTTTACCACCGTTTTTTTGCATTATATACATATTTTAAGGATATTCCATGCATAACTATGTTGTTGAAAAAAGAATTATTAAGTTTTAGTCTTGTAAAAGTGAATCATAGGTCCATAATGCTTGCAAAACCGTTAGGCCAAAACATCTTGTTAGGTATTGCTCCGTCTTGGCGCCCACCTATGCCGCCAAAGCTTCGTTGGCCGCCTACTCCACCGCCTACCAAAAAGTGGTGCGGAGAGAGACCGCCTACTGCCTAGGCGCCGCCTAGATGGTCGAGGCGCCCGCCATTTAGAACACTAGATTCCATACACTCGCGTTTAGAAGACTCTCCCACAATTTGTGTCTATACATTTAAAACTCATTAATCTGCCTCCTACCCTCAATATTGTATATTCTTATAAAAGAATTCTAAGAATACTTCAGACTGCAATCTAATATTCATTTGTAGGTTGGAGATGCATCTTATGAATCATTCACTGCAGAAAAAGAGGGAATTCGTTCATCTGTGGCAAAGCGTGCAGAGGTTTGTTTTGACCGTTGTTTCACTTCTTAAATCTTCATTCACTTGACTTTACTATGCTTCTACTTCCATAACCAAACTTTATCACAAATTCAAACTAGCCCTTATCTTTATATTTACTGGAATATATGAGCTTCCTATCTCATACTTGCTCAAAGTAGAATATTTCTCTCTAAAGCTATGATTATTCTTGTAATCCCGTTGTTGTTATATACAGGAGTTAGAAAGTGCATTCAATAGCTTTGAAGGGGTAACATGCAACAAGGCTGAAGGAGGAATGTATCTGTTCCCTCGTCTCTTTCTCCCCAACAGGGCAATTGAAGCTGCCAAAGCTGACCAGAAAGCCCCTGATGCCTTATATGCACGCTGTCTTCTTGACGCCACTGGGATTGTTGTTGTTCCTGGATCAGGCTTTGCACAGGTGAACATACTTGCAATCTAGTTCCATGAGTTCACACACAAATAAACATCATTTATTACATCACATTTTTGAAATTAGTAATACAACTAAAGATATCATTTCATTTTGAGGAAATCAGTGGGGAAGACTCCAACACCCGAAGACATCATTATGAATTGACATCACAGACAAACTTCACATTATTAAGCATACAGATGTATGCATTATATTGTAGACAAGCAGTTCTCTCCCTTGGTTTTGTTGCGTTTTGATGTAAAACAAGTTGCAACAGCCTAGACGGATTGATGCCAACGCGGTGTCCAATCGACATGGCTACACTAGTTTGAACATAACTTCTTGATGTGGAGTCGGATTTGTCAAATTGTTTTCCGTAATTGCCTGTAATTTTGAATATCCAAAGGAAACAACACAACAACAAAGCTTTTATGAATTCCCCAAAGTTTCTGAGTTGGCTACATGAATCTTAATCTTCCATTTGCATGTGTTAAGAGCCATCTCCTTTATAACATTAGTAAATACTATATATTTTCTTTCTTTATGGCCTCAAGCCAAGTTTTTATAGGTCTTCCTCTAGTTTTAGTAGCTCATCAACCAAGCCTTCTCCCACCATAATATGCTATGGAACATAAGAAAGCTCCATTTTTGGCTATACAGTTTAAGCTTACTTCCATGTCACATTAAGGAATAGAGAGAAACTGTACAACATTCCCATACCTCTAGTTTTAGTACCTCTTAACTAGTATGCCAACACACTCCTAACGTCTGCATCCATCGGCCCTAATTGTGTTTTCCTAAATCACCTCTAACAATTTCTCTCACGTTATTCTCACATGTCCAACTTCCAAGGAATGAATGAAATGGTAAAAGCAAGGTTGTATAGAGGTCATAGGTCAAAGGTTGTATAGAAGTCATAGGTCAGGTTCATGTCGGAATGAGCTTTTTAATCCCGGGGAAATATGTAATTTTTTATATGTTATATAACCTAAATGTCCCATCTAAATCTAATTTATAATACAAATATCGAATAATTTTAGAGTAAGTTCTCCTTGAATTTTCTTTTACCAAAAATTACCCGAAACGAGGCCCTTGCTACTGGACTAGGACACTTTGGGAGCAACTTTAAGTCGGATACATGAAGTCAGCGTTTGGATGCGAGTATAACAAAGAGGGTAGTAAGCGTAAGCGTAATTGGAGAGGAAGAACCTTACCGGTTGGTAACTCCAAAAACACTAAACACAAAATTTGGACCCGAAAAGAATATTCTTGAGGTAATTGGTGAAATATCCAACCACCAAGGTCGAATGAGGTTCCAAGTGGGTTATAGGATCCTAAGTGTCCGACTCCAGAAGCTTAATGAAGTAACATCAATCAACCGAACGACTAGACGTGGCAATACAATACATATTAGGAGGATAGACAATACTTCATTTAGTCCAGAAAATTTACTTAATGCAAATGTGGACTTCTTGACTATTGATCGGCCCTACCTCACGGGTGCGCGTCTATGTGTGTATAATTTCAATTTGAGGTATACCTAATCGGAGTAGGGCTTGGAGTGGCTGGAGTAGAGCATAGGACTTCGGGTGATTGGAGTGGAGCCTTGCCTACGAGTGTTCGAGCAACACCAACACATTGAGAGATGAGAGAGACGACATCACAAATCGAGAGACAAGGCAACAACAACGGATCGAGAGAGGAGAGAGAGGTTAGTGTTTCCTTCGGGCTAGTTATTGCTTATGGGTTCAACCCATTTTGAAATCAAACCAACCCAAAATCACAAACTCGGTTCTTTGACCAACTTCTACAAATAACATATTGACCGCAATGTCAAAAAAACCCAAAATATCGACAATTTTCTACAAAAGACATAAAGGACATTTTGTTCCGATATATGTCGTTTTACCCTCAAAACAAACATATCAGCCGACATATTGGTTACGTCGGCTGACGTCTACAACATTGGGTAAAAGGCATTCGATCAAGAATAAAGTTTGTAGATATATTATCTTCTTATTTGGTGGCCATCAATGGATTCAGAGTTATTTTTTTAGATTGGTAGCTTCTTCTTCAATATTATCGTTAGTTTTGCTCTACTTTCATGAATAATTTTTTTATGTAACTCCACAATCATGATCAAACAAATTAATCCACAAAACTTAAAGCCTATGTCTCTCTCTCATAACCTTGTATTTATATTTATATTTCAACAATATCCTCTCTGTCAACCTTATATTTATGTTACCAGTGACTCCTCGAGGCAATTGTCACTACTTTGATTCACATACCTAATATTGGGAAGATCAAGATCTACTCAACTTCCTTTGTGATTTATTGATAGTTTTGGGAATACAACAATCAGCTGACCCCATAAATTTGGGGTAAAGGGTTGTTGTTGTATATACAACAACAAAGCCTTTATTCCAAATTTGTGGTTTGTTGAAACACTAAGAAAAATTATATCCTTATTTAGAACTTCAATACATGTTCGTTTAAGCCTATCTCTAGTCCTAGTGGCTCCTTTAATTAGTATCTTATGTTGTTCCTTACTAGAGCATTTATTGGTTCGCGTTTGTCATGTCCAAACCACCTAAAACGATTTTCTTCATCTTGTCCTTAATTGGCGCCAGCTCTAACTTTCCAAAGTAACGCTCATTTCTTGTCTTATTTTTTAGTGTATTGCCGCTTATCCATCTTAACATTCACATTTCGACTATACCAAATTTTATTGACATAGTCTTGTAGAATATAGTTAATCTTTCATTTAGTAATTCTTCTTTATATGACCTTAGAGCCTCTTTTGTTTTCCTAGGTTTATTCCCACGTTGGAAAACTATAGGAAGGGTGTGAAACCCTTGTGTGTGTGTATATATATATACACACACACGAAGCTTCCGCGCAGCTTGGAGCTTCCGCGCATCCCCCTCTCCTCCCTCCCGATCCTTCCCCTCCCCCCGCTTCCGGTCGCCCGCCCCCCCCCCCCTCTTCCCCCCTCCCCTTCTCCACCGCTGCTACCTTCCTCCCCTCCATCCCCCTACTTTCCTCTTCTCGTCTCTTGCGTCTGGATCTGGATCCAGACCTGCGGCCGCCAGTGGCAGTGGCCGACCGTCGGTGGCACCGAGGCATCCGACTGCCCCTCAGCAAGTCCCGATCGTCTCCAGTGATGGATGGACGACAGTGATTCGACGACGCGGGAAAGGTGTTAAAGCCTCCGCCTCGTCATCTGCGCCTAAGCGCGTTCCTCCGTCGGTGGCGTGACTTGCACCTCTGATGGGGCTGCCCCGGACGGGAAAGGGAGGTGGCTCTCGCCATCCGGCTTCGGCCAATCCTCCCCGAGCTTCTGGTTCCCCAATGGTCATGTCCAAATTTTTGGTGCGATACGCACCCCAGGTGATTGATAAAATGCCGGATAGGGTTCCTAATAATTTTAAGATCTTGGAAGTGGCTTCTCTCTTCTGGGCAGATTGATGCAGGCCTGACCTGGCGAGGGATGACATTGAGATGTACTTTGTGGCGTCTAGTCTTAAGGTAGGAAGAAAGGTCATCTCTATCACCAAAGAGGGCACGCCGAAACAGAAGTGTTCTGGAAGAACATTATTGTCCTCTACGTTATGGGAGTCCGACCTTACTTCGGTTAGCTATACGGATTCGCATTGCGAATGTGGAGACCTAAAGGAAGCATGGACATTTACTCTAGGAAGAATGGCTTCTATTTCATCAAGTTTGGGATACCGAAAGATTTAGAAAGGGTGATCCAGAATGGCCCTTGGACATTCGATGGGAGACTTGGTTGTCCTAAGAAGATGGGACCCCTCTACTAATTTTGAACATAATCGGTTGGCAACAGTTCCTATCTGGATTAGGTTCCCTTGGCTTTTACCCCAACTATGGAGTGTCCCGACTATTATGAAGCTGGCTAGCGGAATTGGAATACCCCTTCGGCCAGACAAATACACGACTGATAGAGCTCGATTGTCCTTTGCAAGAGTTTTTGTTGAGATCGGTGTGGCTATAAGCTTCCTGACAAGCTGGAGGTTGATCTTCCGACAGGCGAAATCATTTTCCAAAAAGTTGAGTATGAATGGGTTCTGCCTTGTTGTAATTCCTGCCAAAGCTTTGGACACATCCTAGCCCAGTGTCTGGACACTAGAGTTGTCCCGGAGGCCACTAAGCAAGTCCCCTGCTCTAGTACAGAGGTGCCAACACCTACTAGAGCTATTGGAGCCAGTACGACTATCATTAGCTCGAGGGGAGAAGAAGTTGACTTAACTATGGAGTAAAGGAGAATGGACACGGATGAGCTAGCCCTGCAGGAGGCTCCCTAATCCTCTCTACTGGGGAAGAGTATGGGGGCTGAGAACGAGAAAGAAGGGAGAGGAGGAAATGAGGAGACACAACATGCGATGGTAGTATTCGCTGCTGACAACCAACAGAAGAAAGATAACTCTAGCCTGGTCAAGTTTAGTGCTGAGACTGTTAACCAAGAAGGTAATCATGTCATAGTTAGGAGGAGACTGGCAAGAGGAGGAGCGCTCTGTATAGTTTCGCCTGTGGACAAATCCTCAAAGACCCCAAGTAAAGATTATGGACAACTCGACGGGCAGCAAATTAGCCAGGAACCGTTGACGTACCCGAATCCCATTTAGCAGGCAAAAGTGGAATCCAAAGCAGGAGATGGCAAAGCTAATAACCGACAAAATGATGGACTCTCCCACCCCCTTAGAGAGAGTTTGCGTATCAACAAGGGAACCCACCAACGTAATTTATGACTATATTCACATGGAATGTAAGAGGGGCGAATTCGATAGGTAGGTGGAGAGATATTTTGCGGTACATCAATAAATCCAAGTGCTCTATCATCAACATTTTGGAATCCAAAGTAAGATCGAAAATTTTAATTAATAGGAGTACTCCGACGCACCGGACATCCGTCCACAACCTAGATTGTAGCGATATAGCTCGCATATGGGTTATGTGGGACACCAGGATTTGGCAGGGAGATGTGATACAATGATCGGACTAACTCATCACCATTAAATTTACCAACAAAGGGGGGCTTCAAATTGTGGTAGGAGCGGTGTACAGTCAAAATGACATAATCAAGCGTCTAGGGTTATGGAATGACATTACTATGACCAGTACGCTTATTGGAGATAGATAGCCGTTAATGGTGGTGGGAGACTTCAATGCTACCTTATTCCCCCCAAAAAAAATGGAGGCCGCTCAATGCAACAAGCGATTCTCTCGAAATTTTAACATTGTCTCTTATCCTCAGGACTCAGGTGCATGGATAAGACTGGACATATGTGGACGTGGAATAACAGGGCGATAACTAACCGGAGTGTCGTTCAGCTTGACCGTGCTATCTGTAACTGGAGATGGTTGGAAACGTTCCAGTTTTGTAGGACGGAATGCTTAACACCTGGAGTAGTGATCACTCCCCTATTGTTGTAAGACTGGCAGAAGTGCCTGTTATCAAAGGAAGACCTTTCATATTCAACAATGCTTGGATTCATATGGAAGGCTATGAGAAGGTAGTTCAACAAGGTTGGGAGACTGGGATGACTGGAACTGTTCAGTTCAAGATTGTTCAAAAGTTGAAAGCTATTAAAGGCCTTCTCAAAGCCTGGAATAAAGGCAGACCTCCCACTCCTCTCCAAGAACTGGAGGACAAGCTAGCTGACATTCAAATGAGAGTTCAGCTAAACCCGCTTAATCCCGCCCTCACGGAAGAGGAGGTAGCCCTTCAAGATCGTCTGTGCAAGGATATATTCTTAGATGAGGTCCAGATCAGACAAAGAGCTAAATGCAGCTGGCTCAGAGATGGAGACAAGTGTTCTAAATTCTTCCACGCTACTGTCAAAGCTAGCAGAGTCGGAATACAACACGGATTGCTTGATCCTGATAGAATTCTCATTACTGGGGATGAGGATATTCGGAATGAGGCGGTTCGGTATTTCCGAGATCTCTACAACCAGATCTCCTACCCGGATGACTTTTCACACTTTGATTTTAAGAAGATGGTCTCTCGGCGAGGTAATGTTGTTTTACGGGCAATGATGTCGATGGAAGAGATACATTCTATTGTTAGTAATGCAGACCCTACCAAATCGCCAGGACCGGATGGCTTTGGGGGGGCATTCTTCAAGAAACACTGGAAGAGGTCTACGTCCTGGATGCGGTGAGAGAGTTTTTTTATCTCTGGTAAACTGCTGAAGGAGCTCAACCACACGTTTGTGGTCTTAATAGCTAAGGTGGAGGGTGCGACTGAACTGGGAGACTTCAGGCTGATTGCATGTTGTAACTTCTTATACAAGATTATAACCCACCTGATGTGTGACCGGATGAGGGATGTTATGAAAGATCTTATCTCCTCCAGTCAGACAAATTTCATCAAAGGGTGTTCCATCTCGAAGAATTGTCTGCTGGCTCATGAACTTGTTAGGGATTTCAACAAGTAGGGAGGTAACAAAGCATGTCTTAAGCTGGACCTCGGGAAAGCTTATGATATGGTAAATTGAGACTTCCTTTGCCACATCATGATCTGCATGGGTTTTGACAGATGGTGGGTGGACAGGGTGAGGGAGTGTGTATGCTCTGCATCATTCTCGGTTATGATTAGGGGTCAGCCGGAGGGTTTTTTCGGAAGCAGCAGAGGCCTGAGACAAGGGATCCCCTCTCCCTATCTCTTTGCTATCTCTTTGCTATGGTCATGGAATTCCTCACTTGTCTTTTAGATGATGCGACAATGGACGATTTGATTACTCCTATATTTCGGAGGGTGAACCATGTGGTTTCCCATCTAATTTATGCTGATGACCTTCTGGTGTTCGTCGAGCCGTCTGACAGATGCCTGGACACTCTTAAGCGTATATTCGATACCATGGAAAAATGGTCGGGTTTGCAGTTGAACAAGAACAAGAGCCAAATATTCATGAACCGTACTTATGAGAATAAAGAGGCATGGCTGGCCAAGATGGGCATAATGGAAGGAATGCTTCCAGTGAGATACTTGGGTCTTCCACTCACAATTAACTATGTTGCTAATACGGAATGTGAAGGTCTTCCTAATTATACGCAATCGAGACTAGAGGGATGACAGGCGCAGATGCTGTCCTTTGGAGGGAGGATTGAACTTATTAAAGCCATAATTGAGGCGGTTGCACTTTTCTGGCTCTAGGCCATTATGCTTCCCAAGGATACGATGAAGAAAATTGAAAGCATGTGTGCGGACTTCTTGTGGAAAGGAGGCATACACGCAATTGGTTGGAAAAGGTTGTGTCGGCCTAAAAAGGAAGGTGGAGTTGGACTTTGATCTTTGGGTCTTCTCCGGAAAACTGCATATCTCAAATTGTTCTGGAGATTCATCAATGGTAAGTCTCTGTGGGCCGAATGGATCAAGGGAAGGTACTTTCCGAAGGGGGACTTCTGGTCAGCTAGTAGCAATAACAACTTCTCGATCACCGTTAAAGCTTTGTTGAGGACGAGAAGAAAGGCTAAGGGTAAATTGACGAGTCATAGGGGCTGGGGCCCAAACAAGCATTTGGCATGACCTCTGGATTGGGCACACTAGTCTGATTGAGAGGGAGGGATGTCATATTTATGAGCTGATGGGTTCCACGGATATGGTTATCAGCCTAATCCAGGAAGGAGAGTGGAAGATCCAGGGCTATTTGATCGAGGCGGCCCATGCAGAAGATATCCGGACAGTGAAATTTGATAGACAAGCGATGGAGGATTATTGGACCTGGACAGACATGGAGAAAGACACTTTCAAGTTCAGTACAACCATGAATCAGATACGGGCCGATCATGAGGAGGTTGATTGGTCGGAGGTGGTTTGGACCAAAGGAGTTGCAGTCAAAATGTCGTTGTGCTTATACAAAGTGATCAGGAATCGGCTTCTGACCCGAGACAGGTTGAGCAATTTTGGCATCAACTGTGAGGACATAAAGTGTTGTTTATGCGGTAAACATAATGAGACCAGGGATCATTTGTTCTTTGCTTGTGATGTTTGTTGAGAGATCTGGAGTGCGCAGAGACGTAAATTAGGGCAAATCGATGTTCATTATAGAGAGTTGGCTGTAGTCTTGAATGATATTAAAGCTCGGAAGGGAAAAGGGGAGAGAGACTATTGCCGTCTGAGAATAATGTTTGGGGCGGTGGTATAGCATGTCTGGAGGGAACGCAACCGGCGTATCTTTGAAGGCCGTCCCCTTAGTACTTTTGTTGTACAAAGAAACATAGATGGATTTTTTAGACCCCAGATGACTCATTTTGTAATCTAGGATAGATCTAAGTTGTAATTATCGTTGATCAATAATATTTACCTTCTTAAAAAAAATTATATATATATATGACTCGTTTTGTAATCTAGGATAGATCTAAGTTGTAATTATCGTTGATCAATAATATTTACCTTCAAAATATATATATATATATATATATATATATATATATATATATATATATATATATATATATATATATATATATATATATATAACTGTTTCATAATGAATAATTAAGTCCATTAAGTTGTGCCAAATTCTGAGCCAAATTTCTTTCCTGGAACTAGATTTTCTTGCCAAAATTCCAAATTTTCTTATACTCCCAAATTCTCAAACCCTAGCCTCCATCTCCCACCCTAACCCTTGCATCATTTTGGGTCACTAAAACCCTAATTTCTTACAAATTTCGGCCATCCCTAGGCTAAACCTTAATTCTCCAACCAAAGCCTAAAGCTAATTTCCAAACCTAAACGCTTGCCGCTGCCTCTCTTCCCTCCCCAATCCCGGACTCCTCAACCCACACTGGACTCGTCTCCTCCAACAACTCCAACACCGAGATTCGCCTTGACTGGTTTCATCTCTGCTCTATATTTTTGCCATAGCTTCAGTCTCGTCCTCGAGAACCTGTTCTAATCGAAGGACAGATAACTCTCCGACGACACTGGACACCGGACTCTTCCCCACAACGAGACGACACTGGACTCTTCCCCTCAACGAGTCTTGGCAGATGTTGACATGGAAGACGTTGATCAAAATCGAAAATTGTCTGACATGGTAAATCCAGAGAAAAGGAAACTAGAGTACACTGAACACGAACAAATGAATATGTCTTCATCTTCGTGATCAAGGCTGTGTCACATTGGCCTGGTCGTATCTGACCTCTGACAACACTTCATGTGTTCAGTGCTCTGTACAAGTGTAGCACTGTGTATCACTGGTTTTTCTGATTATAGCACTAGTTACACTATTTTTCTGGTTGATAATAGTGGCACACAGCCTTGTGTGTGAGCAGTGGGAGCTTCTTTTACTTGATCATTTGCTTCAGGAATTTCCTTGGAGCTCAGTCTATACAGTGGGAGCTAACAGAGCATGTATTTTTTTTATTACAGATTGGTACTTGAGCTTCTAGAATTTCTTGGATGCTTTATAGTAGGTTTTTTTTTTTTTTACTTATGGTGGAGATTATGTTGATCGTGACGTGGATCATGTTCTTGGTGTTCATTGTGATGATGGTGGCACTTTCTATTGTCTTTGTCTACTCGGAGACCTCCACTCTTGATGCACATTAAGGTCGTCTAGATATTTTCTCTTGACATTTGGTCATGGCGACTACTACCGGACCGCTTTGTGACTTGGGGCACAGAGAGGACATGGTCGAGGTCCTCTATAGTCCTCGCATAAGGTTCTCGATTATTTCTCACTACTACAGATGCAACGATTTCGTAGTCTTATTTTTTGCATCTTCTTCTTCCCCCACTTAGCCCCCTAATTACTTTTCACCAAAGGAGATGTAGAGTCTCTGTCGTCTTATTTCTCAGAGCACATGTTACATCTTTTCTGCTTCTGCAACTGGTATTATATACCTGACTTATGAATCTTTGTGGGTTATTGATACCGGCGCGACCAATCATATTACTCTGCAGCCAGTAAGTTTACAGATGAGACATTCCCCAAGTTCATTACTGTGGTTAATGGGTGTAGAAAATATTCTGTTACTATGTAACATAATTCAGTTCCTAATCTTATGAACTGGTTTCAGATTCTGTAACAGAAATGTGTTCCTATTCTTAGGAACTGATTTCATGAACAGTTCCAGATTTCAGGAACAGAATTCAGTTCCAGATATTTCAGTTTCTATAGTTCATATTTTGTTCCTATTTTTATGCAATAAGTTGGTGTATGTTTTCCTATTTAAAGTGTAAAAACTGAAGGTTACAATCAATAAAGTATTTTCAGTTTTTCTTCCACAAAACTTACATGGTATCAGAGCAATGACTGGGGCGAACACATCCCAGACCTCGGATGCTACCTCGACGAGTCCTTCGGTGACTACAGGCAATGTTGATCCTCTGAATACTCCATATTTGCAGATTACTATTCATAAATTGAATAGTAAAAATTATCTGGAGTGGTCTCAATCGATCAAACTAGCCATTGATGGTCACAGAAGATTGGGACATCTGACGGGGGAGACGAGAAGACCAGTTGAAACTGATCCAACCTACAAAATATGGCGATCAGAGAATTCTCTCATTATAGCGTGGCTTCTCAACTCAATTGAGCCAGCTATTGGAAAGTCGTATCTGTTCATGTCAACTGCGAAGGATGTGTGGGATGTTGTGCAAGAAACCTACTCAGATTTAAAAAATTATTCTCAAGTCTTTGAACTAAAATCAAGACTATGGCAATCCAAATAAGGAGATAGGGACGTGACAACCTACTACAACGGGATGCTCACCCTCTGGCAAGAGTTAGACCAGTGTTATGATGTTGTTTAGGAAAATCCCAATGACTGTGCACAATTCAAAAAAAGGGGAGAGAATGACCGAGTGTTCATGTTCCTCGCCGGTTTCAACAAGTCTTGATGAGGTGAAAGGACCCATACTTGGACGAAAACCTTTACCCTTCATTCGTGAGGTTTTCTCTGAGGTCCGACAAGAAGAAGGACGAAAGAGGGTGATGATGAACCAAGGGGCTGCTAGCAATTCAGAACCCGAAGGCTCTGCTATGGTCTCCCGAGGACCTGATGGCAAAGGGGAGAGGAAGAAGAAACCGTGGTGTGACTACTGCAAGAAATCATGGCATACTCGAGAAAACTGCTGGAAAATACATGGAAAACCAGCCCATCTAAAGAAGAAGAGTGAAGGTCAGTAACTGAAGCTTCTCAAGCATAATCAAGCAACTCAAAGGCGTCTCCATTCACAAAGGAACAATTAGATCATCTGTACAAACTCTTACAACCTCTACAATTTCCTGCAAACTCTTCTTGTTCCTTAGCCCACCAAGGTAATTCTTTCCAAATCGCCCTTTCTAGTACTAAAAATGTGTCTCAATGTTCCTGGGTAATTGATTCTGGAGCAACTGATCACATAACAAGTTGTTCAAAAAAAAATTCCTATAGTCATTGAGCAGGAAATAAGAAAATTCGGATTGCAGATTGATCTTTTTCGACAATAGCCGGAATAGGTTCCATAAAATTGTCGTCCTTTCTAACTCTCCATAATGTTTTCCATGTCCTATCTTTCTTGTAACTTGTTGTCTGTCAATAAGTTAACCAGTGAACAAAATTGTCGTGTTAATTTTTTTTCTTCATCTTGTGAGTTTCAGGACCTAACATCGGGGATGACGATTGGCAATGCTAAGGAGTGTGGAGACCTCTATTTTTTCGAAGATGGATCAAATTCAAGTAACTTAGTCTCAAATTCTTGTTTCGAATCCATCTATATTTCTAGTGATCAAGACATTATGTTGTGGCATTATAGGTTAGGTCACCCAAATTTTCAGTATTTAAAATGGTTGTTTCCAACTTTATTTCGAAATAAAAATTTATGTTCCTTCCAATGTGAATTTTGTGTGTGAGCAAAACAACAACGGTCTGTTTTTCCCCACGACCTTACACACCATAAAAACATTTTTCACTTATACATAGTGATGTGTGGGGTCCTTCAAGGACTCCCACACTTTCAGGAAAAAATTGGCTTGTTACATTTATTGATGATCATTCCAGATTAAGTTGGGTTTATGTGTTGAAAGAAAAATTTTAAGTAGAAGGAATTTTCAAAAAAAATTATACCATGGTACAAACACAATTCCATAAAAAATCCAAATTTTTAGAAGTGATAATGGGAAAGAATACTTTAATAAAATATTAGGGCAATTTTTCTTAGAAAAGGGAATTATTCATCAAAGTTCTTGTAATGAAACCCCTCAACAAAATGGTGTTGCTGAGAGGAAAAATAAACACCTCCTCGAGGTAGCACGAACTTTACGATTCACTAAAAACGTGCCTAAATATCTTTGGGGAGATGCCATCCTAAGAGCCACATATTTGATAAATCGAATGCCTTCTAAAATTCTAAAATTTTATACTCCATTAGCTGTCTTTCAAAACTGTTTTCCTGCACACATATCAGCCAAATTATCGATTAAATTTTTTGGATGTCTTGTGTTTGTTCATGAAAAAAATTATGGCAAACTAGAACCACGGGCAAGAAAATGTGTGTTTTTGGAGTATGCACCAACTCAAAAAGGTTTTGAGTGTTTTTATCCAGTTTCAAGAAAAATATTTGTAACAATGGATGCTATATTTTTTAAAACAAATCATTTTTAATTCTTATCTTCAGGGAGAGTGTGTGTATGAAGATTTGAGTTTGAATTTAAAAGACTTGTGTTCGCCATTAAATGTGTTCTTGCAAACTTTGTATTTAAGGAACGAAAAAGAGTACAAAGAATCCTAAACAGAATTGTTTAAGTATAATATTTTGATCTGAGGTGTGACGATGGACAAGGAGTGCTATGGCGGCTCCTTTACTCCGTTGACGATCCGATCCAGGGTGAGGAAGCTTACGTTCTCTCTTTGCTCGTCTCGGTATGCTCTCTCTTTGTTGGGCGACCCTTGCCTGTCTCTTGTGTTTGGACATGCCACCCGGGTATATATAGTCATCCTGGGCACCCATATGTTGGGCCGCATGGATGCCAGAGGGTGCCACGTGTGCCTACTTAATATGGTGCAGCTGTAACCGTGAGCGGGCCAGGCTGTCACGTAGGCGCTTGTGATTTTCTGTTGCTGAAGATCTGGGTGGTTCTCGTCCTTTGTGGGCGTGACTTGGTCAGCTGGACACATGGTCTGCACTTGGTTGGAGAGAATCACTCGTCGTAACAGCAAGATTTGGTCTTCATGGAGTCTGAAACACATGTGGCCAGAGACGCATAGGATGCATGAAGTCAGGGACACATGGGGCCAAAGACGCATGGACCGCATGGAGCCGGGGACGCATGGAGCCAGGGACACATGGAGCCGGAGACACATGGAACGCATGGAATCTGGGACGCATGGGGCCAGTTATGTTGTACACGTGGCGCTGCACACCTATCGAGAGTGACGTTCTGTGCTGACATGACTTCTGTCGTTTAGTGTGTTCACGCCTTTTGAGGCATTCAGAAAATCTTCTTCGTCAGGCTTCTATGTCAGAGACGTTCCTGTTGCTAGTATGCTACGTCGGGTCCATCTGCGGCCAAAGTTGTTTCGGCTGATTGGGACGCATGGATGTCGTCTTACTGGGCCGTAGGGTGATTCTGCGGTCCAATCTCTTCTGAGCTTTACTTTGGGGCGCATGGCTGTTGGACGCATTGATGCATATTTTTCATGTTTTTACAGGACCCCTTTCAAAGTTTTGAAACTGACAAGTTTGAAATACTTTGAATAAGAAGCATGGAGGAAAAAGCACTTTTGGTCGCATAGATATTGTGTCGCATGGACATTGGGACCACTTGGTGGCGGGCCGCATGGATGAGTGCTTCCAGGCTGTTACTTGTGCATTAACTGACAGATTTGTTTCGATTTTGGAGCGGATCTCCCTTTGGATTTTGAGCCATCTCCTGACGTGGGGCTCGAGGCGACGGTTTCCAGGGAGATTAAAGTGGACCCCGTGAATCGGGGTGTCAGGTTCATCCTCATAACTTCTTGGTTCATTGCCTCGATCTCTTCACGCGGCTTTGAGGCCTATAAATAGGCAGTGGTGAGGAGAGAGAGAACTTTATCTCTTTGCTTCCTTTCTTTCTCCTGTGAGGGATGCTGGAGGCTGCGGCTCTTTTCGTCGAGGAGTTCGTCTGGGTCGGCCTTGATCCGTGGCCTCCTGATATAGGAGCACCCAGCTTCTCATGTTGGGCCTCCGAGGACACAAAGTCACCAGTGCACGGTCTTGCTGCGTGGATGAAAAATCATCTAGAACATACGCAAACTCTTTACACAGCCTTGTCGTGTGGATGAGAGATCATCGTGAGCATGCGCGAGCTTTTCTCATGAGTCTATCTCATGGAAGGGTAACCACCATGCGCCAGTTAGGACTCTGCCGCATGGATGAAGGTTCGACCTGGACATGCAACCACCATGATTCTGTCGCATGGATGGAGGCTCGATCCAGACATGCGACCATCATGTCTCTGCCGCATGGATGAAGGCTCGACTCGACATACGACCACCATGGCAAGCACCTCATGCGTCGGCTAGGCTTTGCCGCATGGACTTCATATTGTCTTTGTTTACTGACGCCTTATGTTCTCCTTGTGCAGGCTTTGTTCTACCTTGTGCGGCTCATGATGGAGCATGGAAGGATATCATAACACCCGTTGTTCGGGGTGAAAACCAACTTTATGCGGTGGTTCGCCAAGAACTGCTCCAAGAGAGGACAGTTTGGCAAGAACTAATCCAGTAGACGAGGATGAGCATCCTGCGTCACGCGTTGGACTGTTCTTGTTCATGCAGCGTGCTAGCTAAATTTTTTTCCTCTATGCAGCTTGCTACCGGCTGGGGCTTGCGGCGTCGATGACAGAATTTGGATTAATTGATATTTCTGTCGTCAGTCTTCCCGCCTGTTTATAGAGCATCTGCCCATGCTCCTCCCTTGCTATCCATCAGTATGGATCATTTTCATATACTGAGGTTTGCACTGTGGAGGGGTGATCCAGAAAGCATTGAGCTCTGTTGTCGTGCTAACTTGCGTCCGTGGCAGAAACATCACAGGGGCACCTTGTAATGGAAGAGGTTCTTGTTGGCGAGAACCCATGGAAACCCTTAAAAGGAATTCCCATCATATGTACCTGAGACCTTGAATATTAATGAAAACCCTTGAAAATGTAGTGGATTCTCATCATATGTACTCATGATCTTGAATAAAGGTTTCTCTTTTCCAGAACTTCTTCCTTCATTTGTCTTTTTGTGTATGAATTTTGTGTGAACTTTGGATATTGCACTAGAGATAATATTGACGTAGTACAATATCGCCGTCTGTCTAGGATGTCCCACTGGGGGACTTAGGTAGACCCATTATTTGTTGCGCAAGTTGATTGCAAATAATAAGTTCGAAAACAATTTCTATCAGAGGTAATGTGGATGTGATAGGTTTTGTGGACCCATTACTTCTTGCGCACCTGAGTGCAAGTAATAGATTTGGAACAAGCCCTGCCAGAGGTGATATGGACGTGGCAGGTTTTGTGGACTTAACACCGCTGGCGTACCTTGGTAAGTACGGGTGATAAGTGGAGATGACAACCAATATTAGAGGTAATATGGACGTAATGATCAATAGCCAAGACCTGGGAGGTTTGCTCAGAGGTAATATGGACATGGCAAACTCAACCAGAGAGGAATGTTAGGACAGTAGTTCAGAGGTAATATGGACGTGAACCAATGTCCGAGAAACTCACTGAGGAGTGATTTGGTGGGTGTGGTCTATCCGAGAATGACGATAGACCTGAGGATTGCTCCGCTGGGGAGACTAGAGTCTAACGAGACTGATTTTTGGGTGGTCCAAGCGGGAGTGTGCCGGTGGACCCCTGAGGACTGCTCCGCTGGGAAGACTTTGAGGATTCATCATCTGTTGCATATCCAGGACTCCTGGATACAGATAATGGCTTTTACAGAAAGTTATAAAGCAGGAAAAATATTGTACATAGGTCCTTGTTGGAGATGAAGAACCAAGAGTGTAAAGACTGTACATCTTGATTGCCTGGCTAGGGATAAGGGGAGTACAAGTCTAGCTTAGACATAGTATTTTTTTTAGGAACTTGTCGTTGATAGGTATCATGAGCAAGTCGTCGTTGGATTTCGCAAGCCGGTAGGCGCCGTTGGAGAATACCAATTCTACGATGAATGGGCATTCTCATTTGGGTTGGAATTTGTCGGCCGTCCAGATGGGAACGATTGTCCTGCGGGAGCGCTGGCACGGTGATTCGTGCCTAGCGGGGACGGCCGATTCCTGCGGGAGATCGGGACGTGACAGTATGCACCCCCTTGTCTAGTTACAGCCGTGACCGTCGTACGACGTTCTATACCTTGTACGGGAGAGCTGGCCATGTCCGTCTCCGTTTTTCGGAACTGGGGCATGACAGCCGCTGCGGGCTGGACGCATGGGCCGATTTTGTATGACTTTCCATCAGGGGCACGCATAGTAAGCGGCCCCTGCTGGCGGTCGGTCGAATGAACAATTGCTTGAGCCTGGCGAGCTCGCATTGCCCTAGACTTCTTCGTCCTAGCACGCGTTGGTGCATAGTAGGAAGAGTCCAAATTCACATCTTTCCCTTTTTCAGCAAGGCGCATGGAGTCGACGCTGCGTAAAATTCGGTCGAAGACGAAACTTCTGTGGTTATCCTGGCCGCATGTGGACATTTACCTGCTACCAACGATTGGTGCCGCATGTGGACTTTTGCATGCTGCTGCCGACTTATGCGGCTTCTGCTGTGGCCGCATGGAACATGCCTCAGCACCCGAACTTCTGGCATCGTAGTGTTTTCCTTTGCCAGAATTTGGATGTTGAGCACATTCCTTGTCCATGGAGGGTGCCGCATGAGAGGTGGACGCATGATGTGCGGTCCCTGCGGCCGAGGGAGAGAGGGCGAGCATGCTCCGCAGTTGGGTGAGGCACAACAGCCTTTGCAACCCATGTCCTGCGGGTCTTCAGGTGCTGAATACCCTTCTTGTTGGAAGGGGCTGCCGCATAAGCAGTAGACGCATAATGTACGGTCCCTGCGGTAGAGAGAGTCGGGGAGCGCATGCTCCGCAGTTGAGTGAGGCACATCGGCCTTTGCAACCCATGTCCTGTGGGTCTTCTTAGGCTTTGCTAGCCTTGGAGAAGGACTAGCACTTCCCTCCGAGAGCATCTCCTCGAAAGCCTGCTGGTCGAAGCGGACCACCATCATTTTTTGAGTTGATCCGAGCTTGGCTGCGTCGGATTGCGTCGCAACTTTTTCATCAGAGGAGAAAAAAGTCCCCAGCAGAGTCGTCATCTTGTTCGCCATTAAATGTGTTCTTGCAAACTTTGTATTTAAGGAACGAAAAAGAGTACAAAGAATCCTAAACAGAATTGTCTAAGTACAATATTTTGATTTGGGGTGTGACGATGGACAAGGAGTGCTAACGCGGCTCCTTTACTCCGTTGACGATCCGATGCAAGGTGATGAAGCTTACGTTCTCTCTTTGCTCGTCATAGTTTGCTCTCTCTGTGTTGGGCGACCCCTGCATGTCTCCTGTGTTTGGACATTCCACCCAGGTATATATAGTCATCCTTGGAGGCGCATATGTTGGGACGCATGGATACTAGAGGGTGCCACGTGTACCTCCTTAATAGGGTGCAGCTGTAACCGTGAGCGGGCCAGGCTGTCACGTGTGCCTCCTCCGGTACTTTCCGGCCGTTGGATGTCTTCTTGTAAGATGGTTGCTGGGACATAGGGTACTGTAGCATTCATGTCGCCACAAGAACTCATTGTATGTATGTCCTACACAATACAACTATATATGTTGTTAGGATTTTGATATGCCTAATACAATTTCAGTTGTTAGATTTTTTTTAGATGGCTCGTATTATATCTGTACAAAATAATAAATTGCATCCATTCCAACCAACTTAAATGAAATACAACTGTCAATGATAATAATTTTGCTCATTTAGACTCGTGCTCATTGGACTCTCTCTCTCTCTCTCTCTCTCTCTCTCTATATATATATATATATATATATATATATATATATATATATATATATTCCATCGTAAATAATTAAGTCCATTAAGTTGAGCTAGAGCTAACTTCTCAAGATTTCTTAGTTGTCCAATACTCGATACATAAAACATGGTGGTTTTATAACAGTCTTTTAGAATTTTCTTTCAACTTTAATCGTATCATGCGATCATAAATTATTCCACAAGCACTCCATTTTAACTGTCACAATTTAATTTTATGCATGACATTATTTTCAATCTCGCCATCGTGATGAATGATTGATCATATGTGCCAAAAAGTATCACTCTTTGGTATCTCATGTCCATTTATAAGTATTCTGCTTGAATTTTTCTTCGACTTGTGTTTGAAGTTACATTTCACTTTCTTTGTTTTTGTTGTGTTAATTTTAACTCTTGGATACCATTCTCTCTCTCTCTCTCTCTCTCTCTCTCTCTCTCCATACTTCTATTTTAGCATCAAACATTTTTATACTCCTATCGACCACCACGTCAGCAAGAATCATAGATTCAGACATCATGAAATTTATGTCTGAATATTAGGGGTGCATGTCGATATCTACCTACTATCCTTTTCTTGATTTATCAAGTCTTGGGATATATATCCTACAGTTCTTCTCTCTCTTTGGATTGGAGAACCACCCCAAACTAGTACATATCTTTTCTTATGTCATGGTCCTTACAGGCTCATTCAACATTTGGTCTATCCTTGTCATTTTCTAGCATCCCAGCTCAACATGGAGTATTGTTCCTAATGGTTTGTCTCAATATAAAAATAAAATATTAGAGTACTGATATGTCTGACGCAGCGTGATAGCGAAACGAGCTTACCTTCGTATTTGGCAATGGCCAAGTTGATCAGTGATGACGATAACTGGACCACCGTTGCTTGGTGAGAGCGAAGTGGTGCCGTAAAAACTCCGACAGATGGCCTGGTAAGGGGTCTGCATGAAGGTTACTTGAAAATCTCAAACGATGGACTTCCGAATCCACAGAACAGTCGAGTCTACGACCAAGAAAAGAGAGAACAAATCTCAAAACTCAAAGAAGAATTTAATTGATTAAAAAGTTATTTTTAACCGGTACCTATTTATAGGACTTTTATGACAAGCTAATATTAATCAAACACAAATTCTAATACTAATCAAATAAAGATAAAGCATATCCTAATAAAAGATATAGTCAAAATAAGAGTTCTAAAGGAATAGGATTTTTAACAACTCTATCCTAACAAAACGATAAAGCTAAAAAAGGAAAGGAAAAGGAAAAAAAATCCATACTAATCAAATAAAGCTAAAAAAGGAAAGGAAAAGGAAAAAAAGAATCCATACTAATCAAATAAAGATAAAGCATATCATAATAAAAGATATACTCAAAATAAGAGTTCTAAAGGAATAGGATTTTTAACAACTCTATCTTAACAAAACGATAAAGCTAAAAAAGGAAAGAAAAAGGAAAAGAAAAAAAAGAGTCCTAGAAGGATGTGAAATCGGAATTCATGCTACATTAGTCTCCTCTGCTTCAAGAGAACTCATCCCTGAGTTCTTGTCAGAATAAAGTGGTTCGGCAGGAGAAAAATACTCATAAAGATCAACGACATTGAAGGTAGGGGAGATCTCCATGTCTTCATGTATCATGTCATTGGTGTCACGATAGTGCTGAAGTTACGGATAAATCACGAGTAGAAGTTGGAGAGACCATGGAAGCTTTGAACTTCAGTCATTGTCTTTGGAGTAGGCAAGTCGCGAATTGTCCGAATCTTCTCTTAATCAACACCGAGACTTTCGACGTTAATCACAAATCCCAAGAATATGAGTTAGTTGATAAGGTGGAAACTAGACTTCTTGAAATTGACATAAAGTTTGTTAATTTGAAGAAGATTGAGAACTTTCCTGAGGTGACGAACTTTCCTATTAATGGCTTCAACACTTGATTCATGAAGCACATGAATGTGTTTGGCATATTTGAAAGTCCGAAAGGCATAACAAGCCATTCGTAGAGTCCTTCTCAGGTCTTGAAAACAGTCTACCATTCATCACTAGGTCGGATTCCGATATGATGGTAGCCGCTCTTCAGATCGATCTTTGAGAATATGGTAGACCCTACAAGCATATCCAACATGTCTTCTAAATGGGGTATAGGAAAGCAGTACCTGATGGTGATGTGATCAATAGCCTGACCGTCGATGCGCATATGCCACGAGCCATCTTTCTATGGAGCAGGCTCGTGTCCATGAGCTTTCGTCTCTAAGGAGGTATTTGTGTAGATAACATGCAAAGAAAGAGGTGGCCTTGAAGTTGTCTGAAAAAACGCATATATGTAGGATTTTCTGCAGCATCCCGAATATCTAGTGATCTTCGAGTAAAATTCCTAGGATTGGTCGTGTCATTATGGTAACTTCCATGTGTGTGGCTTATAATGTTATTTGTAAATGCATTCGGAAGAGATGGCTTGAACTTATCCATGAGATCGCTAACCCTCGACTTGTTCTTTTGTGATGTCCTCGTCGCCTCGCCATCATCCACATGGATACTCCTAGGAAATTTGTTTTCCATAACTGAAATGTCGTCGGTGAAGCATCCTGATGCAACCAATGCGTAGAGTTCTTGTTTCTCGAGACTATCACGTCCCAGATCTGCAGAACCGAACGTCCTCCCTCGCTGGGTGTGATGTCGTCTGAGCCTAAGTTGCGTTCACGCAAGGCAAGCACCGAAACGGCCGATTGAAATGCTTAGTCTAAGAGTCGCACAGATAGTCCCCAAAGCAGAAAAGTTGAAACAACACAAGATATATAAGAAATGGATCTCTTTATTGATATGAAATATAGATTACAACGACGCTAGGAAAAATATTACAATCGTTCAGGCTCTCTCTCTATATTACAATGATATATGCCTTAAAGCTTACAACTTAAAAATGAATACAATAGATGATGTTCCAATACATTATATCCCGTATATGTGAGCTTCAAGGTCCGGCCCGTCGCGCACATCCAAGACGCCAGAATGAGCTCCAACGCCTTGGCGTGTCCAGGCAAACTCTGCACCGAACGAGTTACTCCCGTGCCATGCACGCAATATGGTGGGGTATCAGTACATTAAATGCACTGGTGGGGAGCCTTCTCGCCCACTCAACAAAACCAATCACGTTCAATATATTTCGTGCACCAACTTATTATGTTGTCTTTCTAGTCTAGCCTTAGGATCAGTTACATGGCATACTAAATGTAAAGCCTACTCGTGTCTCAGATAAAGAGTGTCATGTAACAAATAACTGAGATCGTCTTACCATTTCTTACCATCCGGCCTTCCCTGTTCAAGAGACACATCAATAGTCTTTAACACAGATATAATGAAACGAAGAAAATAACTATATAAACTCTGAGTATCTTTGAACGTGTCTTTGCCACAGACATTATACTCAAAACATATAGTGTACCGTGCATTCGTCTTCGTGCACAAACGGCCTACACGCGGATTGCCGCTAGTAAGGCCAACTTAATATATATGAAGAGATCAGTGGCACCACAAGCTATCTTGGACTATATTATGGTACGATCCCAGTGCGATTCACACCGTCAGGTTTCGAATTACCGATATTGCGATGCTCCTTCAGTGGTCATTGGTCGGTCGCACTCCCACTACAAGTCTCGCAATACCTCGATTCCTCCTAGACCGGCACGATCCCAGTGCCCCGACGATCATCCTGAGGAATCTCAAACCTTGTACACAAGTTGTCTGTGACCATACAAGTCTCTTCTTCTTCTTTTCTTTCTGCTCAATCTTTTCCAGAATCTCAAACTTCACTGTGGGGTCCCCGAGATTTCTTTTCTGAACATACTGTGCTCCCAGAGCATTCTCTTCTTAAACTTTTATCTTCATGCAGCTCCCCGGTTCGGGAACTGCCTTGGCGACCTAAGGGTTCCGAAAACTTTATATGTTTCTGACTCAGACTCGGAACGACTAGTTGATAGTCTTCTTGTCTAAACTGAAAGAACCGTGTTTCCGTGAAGTACTCCAAAAACAGTGACATAAACAGTGTGAATGTTAAGTACTATGACAACATGTAAGATAGTTTACTTGAAGTATTTGCAATTCTACTTTACAAGTCTAAAGAATACGAAGATCCAACGATAGTAGCAAGTTTACATTCCATGTTTTATGCAACTGATAAAGAGTGGGATTATTCCCTTAGCTATGTGGGTTCATCTCATTTTATTAGCATGTATCAGCTATCGCCTAGCAACCAGCATGTATCGTCCAGGTTATTAAGTGTGAAGGCCAAGTAAAGACA
The DNA here is from genome assembly GCA_036927795.1 of Iris macrosiphon. Classification (NCBI taxonomy): domain Eukaryota; kingdom Viridiplantae; phylum Streptophyta; class Magnoliopsida; order Asparagales; family Iridaceae; genus Iris; species Iris macrosiphon. Next base: position 225,819,679 of record JAYESA010000006.1, read on the forward strand.
GGTTCACCGAAGCTACCCACCTTAGCGAGGACTTGTCTCGGTCGAGCGGGACTCCGAGAGAACCATTGCATATGCCAAGTCCGAACGTCGTTGCACCAATGCTTCATCTTGCTGAGCAGAGCGGGTCGTTACATAATACACCACTCAGAAATAGTTTCGTCCTCGAAATTTTCTGAGCACATTCATCCAACTATACATCACCATCGCTCAAACCACCGAACGTTTCGCTCCATATCTAACTAAACACGTCTTGTCTAACTTCAAGATCGCGCGCATACACTCTATTTATTTCCTCAATCCATGTCGCGCTCATACCTTAGTCAAATTTTCTCGAACAACTATATCACCCAATTTAATTTGACTATCTCTGAAACCTAACCATCAAATCCTCTGCCTCAATCTCTACTGCGCCTAGGGGCAGAGCTGCACTGCTCAACACGGGGTATGTTATAATTCACTGTGCACGGGAAAACCTAAAAACTAGGGCAAGCTCGTCCAAGCGAGACTCAAATCATTTTCTCAATCATTTCGAATCCAAGAACATAACCCACCGATCTCTCGACGTCGTCCGATCGAAACCAAGTACTATGCCTAAACCAAATCCCAACAATCCTCGAGACTTCAAGTTCGAATCTCGATCAATCTTTCAACACGACATTATCCAAGTCTAAATCCGATATATATATATATATATATATATATATATATATATCGTAATTCAATTTTTGCCGAGAAATTTTACTATCTTCCGAAGTCATCGTTGAATCGTCTACGTTCCATCTTCTGAAACTTTCCAAACCTATAAACCATCAATCACAATCCGAATCTCTTACCATGTGTAACTTGATTGTACTCTTCCAAACATGATTTCAATCTCGATAACATTGTCCGAATCCGACCAAGCACAAGTTTGTCTTCGTTCAATCCTCAAAGAAAGACTTTAATTCATCTCTTTGTTTGCACATCTCCACTTGCATCCATCTTGTTCATTCACAATATTCCGATAACATGAAATCAAAATCATCCAAATCTGATTCGTTCCATAAGCTAACCATCTATTCATCGACCCATCCTTATGTTGACACGATTAATATTCCGAGTATTCCCGTCTCATGAATCTACAATGTTACCTCGAGCAGGTTCGATCAAAATTCAAGCCAAATTACAATCCTTGATTTGCACTACCATCAAGTATATCTTCCGAGTACATGATTTCAATTCTCAATTTCCTTGTTATCCAAATTTCATCCAACTTTGTTTGAGTGTCACTAATTTTCGATCAAAAGCATTCAATCCAACAAATCTTCGATATCGTCTTGTTATTTCAATCGCACGATCTATCCAACTTCAAGCCATTAACCAACCAACATTCAAGCACCATAGTCCATTCTGATCACATCAACATCAAACTGTCCTAACTCTAAATATTGTTGTTCCAGCTCTATGGTCTACCCAGGCCACTCTCTAAGGTCAATCACACTAACTCTAACTCTCGATATTGGGACGCCTGCCTAACCGCTAGATCGGCTCACCAGGTCATAGTTACGTTTCAAGATCACCATCCTCAACGTGCAATCCCATGCATTGCGCTCACCCTAATCCTAAGGTCAAACCATAGTCGATAGTACAAGGTATTCTACCCAAGCTCGTCTCACTCAGATTTCTAAACATTGAGCATAGATCATCCTACCCGCATCAGCATTATCCGTTTCATGGGTCCGAGTCTGTTCAGCAAAGACATACCTAAGGTAAGTCCGTTTTAGTAAAATTCTCGATATATCCCGATCAACAAACATCAATCCCGAGCGATTTTCTTAGTCCTTATCCTCAAATCTAAGCGATAGAATCCATCTATCTCATTCTCCCAAGTCTCGATCACCAAATCATACCTTAAATTTCCTAAGTCACCAAATCTCAAATTGTAAATCTAAGTCGTCTAATATCGCTAGATATTTGATCACAAATTCACCAAGCATGACTTGTTTCAAGTTCTAGACTAACTCGTCCTCAATACACGCGTTCGATTCACTTATATTCTCAAACCATAAGTCCGTGCAATCTCAAACTCATCGAACACTTTGTAGTTACGCATTCATCTCCTCGAAATTTTATATCGTCCTTAATTTCGTTCCTCGAATCAGAAATCAATCCTCAAAGTTCCAACATTCATTGAACCGTGTCAAACTTATATCCATTCGTTTCATGGTCCCTTCGACCAAGTCGTCCGTAACTTCAATGTTATCATCTGATCATTTCATAGACCATAACCTAGCATTCCTCGAAACAACCAAGTTCAAAGATCAATTCGATAATCTACACGTCGTTTGTCCAATTGAATATCCTCGAGCCAATATCTATCTATCCTCGATACACTTCGTCATCGAGTATTTGCATAACAAAGAAGAACATCCATTTGACGATTCAATTTCTTTTTCGTCCATACTATCCTCGAACTAGATTCAAATTCATCGACTTGTCCAATTTCAAAAATCAATTCGATAGTATCTATATACATTCCTCAAGCAACATGATTCTTCAATCGTATCAATCTATACTATCCGCCGAGCATCGATACAGTATCCATTCATCAAATTTCAAGATCGATTAGTTATACTACTAACTCAAACCATCAAGCGATTCTATCTCGAATCCACCGAGTCATTTTCGTATCTTCAATCAAATTTTCAATCGCTATCTTCCAATCGTGCTATCCTCTCGTCGTGCTAACTTCGATCGCATCCTCGAGTCTTCAATCTCAACACTAAATCTCATTCCATTTAATTCAATCCGCAATGTGATACATGATTCGTATTGATTCCTCGACCAAGCGATCCATTCTGAATCCTTATTCGATATACTCTCAACACTTGCTCGACTCATTCTAAATCGTCTGAACCGAATCTCGTACGAGGCACTTGAATTTACGACTAACTAGCATTACTCATTCTAAGGCTTTTGCACAATATCGCTTGATGATAGACTTGTCGATACCCCGAAGTCCTCAATCGCTTGAACATCCCAAGGCTATCTCATACACCACTCAGGTTTCAAGCTAGCTAAAAACCATCATTCCTTGAAAATCAATACTAATACCAATATTCTTCTATATACTTGAGCCACATTCATTCGAAATAATCCTCGATACCGTGATCCCGACTATCATAAGTATAACATCAATAAGTCTAATATGTAATGCCCAGCGCTCAGCCAACAAGGCCTTCTGCATAGCTATCATGTTCAACAAAATATCCGCACGAGCTTCATAAAATATCTAAACTTATTGTATAGAACATCCATCGGAACATAGAGAAAGAACGTCGGTAACATCAATCACGAACACAACTCGAAGCTAAAGAGAATTGATACGAGGGCCATGGACGTAAATTCATGCTCTGATACCAAAATGCCACGCCCCGGATCTGCAGAACCGAACGTACTCGCTGGACGTGATGTCGCGCGAGCCTAAGTTGCGCTCGCGCAAGGCAAGCACCAAAACGGTTGATTGAAATGCTAAGTCTCAGAGTCGGACAGATAGTCCTCAAAGCAGAAAAGTTGAAACAACACAAGATATATAAGAAATGGATCTCTTTATTGATATGAAATATAGATTATAACGGCGCTAGGCCAAATATTACAATCGCTCAGGCTCTCTCTCTCTCTCTCTCTCTCTCTATTACAATGAGATATGCCCTAAGGCTTACAACTTGAAAATACATACAATGGACGATGATGTTCCAATACATTATGTCCCGTATATGTGAGATTCAAGGATCGGCCCACCGGCGCACGTCTAAGACGCCAGAATGAGCTCCAATGCCTCGGCACGTCCAAGCGAACTCTGCACCGAACGAGTTACTCCCACGCCCTACACGCAATATGGTGGGGTATCAGTTCATTGAATGCACTGGTGGGGAGGCCTCTCGCCCACTCAACAAAACCAATCACGTTCAAAATGTTTATGTACCAACTTATTATGTTGTCTTTCTAGTCTTGCCTTAGGATCAGTTACAAGGCATACTAAATGTAAATCCTACTCATGTCTCAGATAAAGAGTGTCATGCAGCGAATAACTGATATCGTCTTACCATTTCTTACCATCCGGCCTTCCCTGTTCAAGAGGCACATCAATAGTCTTTAACACAGATATAATAAAATGAAGGAAATAACTATATAACTGAGTGTCTTGAACGTGTCCTTATTCAAGAGGCCAATGTCTTGAACGTGTCCTTGTTCAAGAGGCCATTGTTGTTCTGCAAAAGAAAGATTTCCAAAGGTTTTCAAAAATTTGGAATCATCGATCTGTATCCCTATGATACCACTTTACGCGGCGTGATAACGGAACGAGCTTACTTTCGTGTCTGGCAATGACTAAGTCGATCGGTGATGACAATAACTAGATTCGGTCAAGCGCCCCTTGTAACACTTTTTGAATATCAATAAAGAGCTTGTTTTCTTATGTCATTATGTTCTTTACTTTTCTGCAATGTTGTACCTCTGCTTCCATCTCTGAATAGCTTATCTTGTCCTTGTTCAAAGCCTTGGCCTTGTGCAAGCGCAACTTAGGCATGCACGGCATCACGTCCATGCGAGAACGATCGGCCCCTACGGAATCGGGACGTGACATAATGGTCTACTTGGTGAGAGCGAAGCGGTGCCGCAAAAACTCCGATGGGTGGCCTGGTGAGCGGTCCCATGAAGGTTGCTTGAAAACCTTAAGCGAGGGTCTTCCGAATCTACGAAACAATCGAATCCACGACCAAGAAAATGAGAGAACAAATCTCAGAACTCGAAGAAGAATTTAATTGATTAAAAAGTTTTTTTAACTGGATACAAAATGTGCCTATTTATAGAACTTTTATGACGACATAATATTAATCAAACACATTATAATCCTAATCAGATAAAGATAAAGTCTATCCTAATAAAAGATAGAGTCAAAATAAGAGTCCTAAAATGAATAAGATTCTTAAAAACTCTTATCATAACAAAAAGGATAAAACTAAAAAAGGGAGAGAAAAAGAAAAAAAAAAAAAAGTAGGAATCCTAGAAAGATGCGGAATCGGAATCCACGCTACATCAACGTCTCATTGTTTAGCAAATTTATATCACCATACGTTCATGATCAAGTTCATGTTTATATCCTTTATTGTATACTCTGATCTTGCAAGCAACTAGATTCGTCTGCCCGATTAAATGTGTTATATTTATGAAATCAATTTGAGTTTTCTATAACCTGGTAAAGCATTCACAGCTTTACTACTTTGTGTGAGGATGTTCATATATATTTATTACTCTCTCCAGCATATTCATGTAAGTTGTCAAGAAAGAATTTGGCATGTCCTGTGTCTATGAACCAGAGTTTTTAGACTTGGGGAAGTTTGTGCCCACCCACCCCCCACCCCCCCCCCCCACCCCCCCCCCCCCCCCCCCCCCCCACCTTCCATCTAGACATTTGCTAGTTGCGGATTCATCATCAGTTAACACTGCTTCCTCTGCTTGTTCCTCAAGGTCCCTGGCACATGGCACGTCAGATGCACAATCCTGCCTTCAGAAGAGAAGATTCAAGACATGGTTTCCAGGTGGAAGGCCTTCCATGAAGAATTCATGAATGCATTTCGCGACTGAGGATGCTTGGTACTTAAGTAGGGATTTCATTGTGTATAAAGCAAATTTCGATTTTAAATGGTGTGTTTTGTATAATCATGTTACCAGGTATGTATATATGTGCAAGAAAATTAACAGATGACAATTTGAAAGTAAGAAAATTTCATAATAGGGCTGTTTGTTCCGATTTCAAATTTAGCTACTTAAACCTGTATGTATTATTACAATATTTCTTACCAGATTGGTACCCATCTCGTTTGAAGGATTCAAAGTTTGATGGAAGCCTAAGGGTCTGTATGGTTGCGGTGAGTCGGAATTCCAGGCCCGAGGATTGTTGGTTTCTGTCAAGCAGAAGACCGTTGGAATTTCTGGAAATTCGATAATTTCCGTTTTCCTCGTGTGCTGCAGAATTTGATCTTTGTATGCTACCGTTGAGGAGTAATTTTATATGTTCCTCAAGGTAATTTTACATGTACTGCTCAGCTGAAGAAACCAATTTATGTATTTGGTTGACATGTTGTGATTGCAAGGATTGAAAATGAACCTCCTCTAATCTTAACTATTTATTTGTATGTTTCAAATCACACACAGCACGCGCGTGCGCGCGCGCGCGCGCGCACACACACACATATATATATATATATATATATATATATATATATATATATATATATATATATATATTATTTTTTTTATTTTTGCACAAAGGCCCAGTCCCTCCGTCCCCTGCGGTTTTATCCCTCGACCTCCCCGCTCGTGTCCCGCTTCCTTTAGACTGCACACACACGCACACGCACACATATATATATAATTTAAACTTATTTTTCAACAATATCAAAGAATTTTTTCTTTTCTTTTCTTTTACGCACGTGACAAGTATGTAATAATAGAAGACAAGATAACAAATATACATTTATATAAAGACTTAAAAACGGTTCAAAATAAACCGTCTAAACTATATGTATATTATCACATAATTAAAAATTATGAAAACAAAAATATCTAGCTTAACTACATGATATTATCTAACTACATCCACTCCATAACAATTCCTAATTAAAATATAAACATATCTATAACAAATCATAATTTAAACTATTTTTCAAAAGCAGGGGAAAAAAATTCTTTTACAAAAAATGCACGCACAAGCGACTAATATGTAATAATAGAAGACAAGGCAACAAATATACATGTATACTATATAAGTCAACCAATTTTTCACAATAACAACAGATTAAAGTGAAAATGTAATGGCAAAAGAGCCCTCTTTCAATGTACTTTTTTCTTCCTTCCTTTTTCTAAATTAACATCTACATTAACATGCATCCGCAACAATAAATCTAGATAATCAAGTGGCTGCACATCAACATGAAAGACAACAATAAAGTTAAAAAAAATTTAATTAATTAATTTTGGAGTCACTAACCCCCAGTGTGTATATATAACACAATAACAGATACATGTACATATGACATTGAGGACCTCTAACAAATAGTACAACTCCTATTAAACTTTATGGCCAACATCTTTACTCTACATTACATCTACAAGAAATAATACAAAACACAATAAAACTGACATCAAGAAAACTATTGAAACAGGAAGGGAAGGAAGAAAGAAAAAAATGCAACCCCAACCCAAAAATTGTGGGTAAACTTCCGACTTGCAACGTGAAATATACTGAATTATGATTGAATTGAGGCACTCTGTTGATCGTCTTCACTAAGGTTGGATTGCGACTTGCTGGGAATGATGGTAGGAGGCGACCACTGGTCTGGGACGACAAGAAAGTATGCAGACATGGCCTTTCTGAAGCGCCTTTTGTATTGTTTGGGTGAAACTACTGTTGGCGAAGCATTTTTCGGGCCCCCCAGAATGCCTGAAGCTTTCACCCATGTCTCCAGGTGTTTGTCCCATGTATACTGCCTCATAAAATCAATGATCCCCAGAACCAGTTCGTGTTTCTCCTCATCAATGCCCACAAGTAAAGAATAATCCATAACATCAATGGACTGTAACAGTTAAACAAAGAACATCACACATGATGATCAACTATAACATGTACATATACGAAAGGTGACAAATCTAAGGTGCCCATCAAAAAAGTGTAGCAAATACAAATATTTGTCGTTTGGCTTCTGTATCGGAAATCCAGATTAATTTTTGTTCTTATTTAGGGAAATAGGTTGTATTAAATGATATAGTTCTACTTCTGCAACCATTTTGGAAGATCACATGGAACTAGGCCAGTGAAAGTGAATAATCTACTATGATGCTCAGACCAGTACAAGGTCAAGGTTAATCAAGCATTTTTTTTTTTACTCGTTGAATGTTTCTTTAGCTATAAAGCCTACTATTCTTAAGAAAAGAGTCACAGTACTATATCAAATGGAACCAATTATTCCAAAAATAATACTACCTCAAAAAATGTGGTCCTTTTGTGTGGGTGTTCTTGTTGTCAGGGTGTGGTGTGGTGTGGTGTGGTGTGGTGGTGGTGGTGGTGGATTAATGCTAAGGGATGCTGGCACTAGCCTCGCTACTGGTGCTTGCTCTTTAACGGATGCATCTATTGGTGGTTGCTCTGCCAACCGATGGGGGAGTTGGTTACTAAGATAGTAATAGACTTCCTTTCCAGATTATATTTAGTATTTGATGATTAAAGGCCTACTTCAAAAGTGCAACTCGTCAAATTACGGATACAACTAGCTAAAACAACTTGACAATTGAAATCTACTCACCGCAAGAAAAGCAGTATCATTCCAAACAGCTCTCTCCAGCAGCCTTTTAGCCTTGTTTCCAACAAAAATTGGTGAAGTTGGCATTGCCTCAATTAAATTCTGATCAAGAAGAACTTTGTTATTTCCGCTTGAATCTGAATTGTAACGTGATCTTGCAGATCCCTTAAGATCATACACTTTTGTCACAGTACGTCCAAACAAAAGATTCTCCATGACTAGAACATCCATCCTCGACTCTTTACCTCCCTTCAAGTGCTTAGAAGAAACCTATAAAGCCAGAATTTTCATTTAAATGAAATCATGGAACAAAGTATATTCTGAAATGTCGAAAAAATTGTGGTATATATTACATCTGAAACAAGGAAATAATTAGCTAAGTTTACAACATTTGGAAAACATTACTGTGGGGACACATTTTACGACTTTCACATAACAACCAAATGAGCAGAATTCCCTTATTTCTACTCTTCAGACTTTATCACTCTCTTATCCCACCCAAACCCGCCTCTCACTTGCCTAAGTTCATCCAAACCCATCCTTAAACTCAGTCAAAGAAGCACCCTTAGTAGTTCGTCTCTTTGCATTTGGTTTCCAACTCTGGATGAACCCTACAGCGACCAGTGCCACTATAATGCTCAGATCGAAATGAAGGTTTTTGAATTTTAACTTCAAGGTGCGGAAAGAGGTGCAGAGCACTAAGATCCAAAATCTATTGGGAGAAGTTACATTTCTGAACATAATCACTTTTGTAAACACCATTCTTGGAGATAGATACTAAAATAGGAAATTCTTGTATTGTGACAAACCATGAAGTTTATAAGAAAAATTCAACATAGTGGTAATGCAAGGACGGATTAAAGCTTATTTGATAATGACCAACTCCAAGTCCAAAGGCCAACTTGGTGTAATGTACTTGAATTGCACTACCTTCAAACATCACGATCATGAGCCAATGAGAACTTGGCTAAGAAGGAAGATGCTTTAATATGAAAAAATTGTTACCATAGCCACATTCTTACCCTTGTGAACTACCAGTTTGTAGATTTGGCAGGTTAGATCCTAAGGTGAAAACTAAAGAGCAACTTTTGACTGATGGGAACATAAGGGGTAAAATTTTCACCTCATGTTCATTCAAGGGAGAAATGTCACCTTTCGTTTCATTCATACACTGATATTTGTTAATATAACTTCCTAAACAAATGGTTTACTTAATGGTGATATCATTATGCAGGTAAAAAATTCTGACGACCAAGTCGATTCCATCTTTGCTACAAGGATTGCTTGCCAGAAGTTGGGGATGGATATAGATCACCAGACAAGGTAGTCATCAGGAGGGGGGGGATGACAGACCAGTAGAGTGTGCAGGATGTTGGTTAAGTGGGACATACTAAAGAAGGGGAATCTGAGACCAGCAGAGCCTGCATTTGTACATGTACACTCCACTATAGTTGATTATTCCAGGTTCTGAGGCTATGATCAGGTTTCTAACAGCACACCAGAGTTTCAGTGGTTAGCTTAGGATAAATTTTGCTAGGTTGGCTAAACCAATTAAAAAGTTTTGAATTCCTAGACCAAGCTTGTCAGATTTCCATCTAAGAACAGATGAAATTCTTTTTTGATGGCAGATTCCTAAAATACCATGATCATAAGATAAAAGTTCCAAGTAAAAACAGGAATAATAAAACTAACCGACACACAAGCTTAAAATGCAGCAATTAGTAATGAATTCACCTTCAAAGGCTTAATACCTGGTAAATGCCCAAAATCTTTGCCAAACATGTGGGACTTCCTGTGCCAATAGATTCTGTAAGGTATTTGAAGTATTCTGGAGCAAACTGGATGAACGATTCTAGCTCTGTTTTAGTAACCTGCTTGACAATAAATCTTTCATCCAACGTTTTTGCAAAGAACACGTTGCTCTTGCCACCCTGTGCACCCCATTTCTTACAGCGACTAAGAGATCTTATGAAATCAACTTCAGAGGGACAGCAAATTCTCCTTAATTTGTCAAAGCAATCAGCATAATAACAGGTCACAGTATGTCTAACCTTACCAAGTGGCCCATCAACTGAAAAGGAAACTTTAATATGCACTGGTTTATTGCATGAAAGTGGATCCAAAATCAACGAGCTCCTGCTATTGGACTTGGACAATAAGCTATCATCAGTCAACCCTATACTTCTTAAAGATTCTGAGGATACACTGTCAACTGATTGGCATGGCTGATAGCTTCCTGAATCTTGGACCGACATTGGAAGTGAATCCCCACTCTCTGTTACTCTCTCCTGCTCATGAGATGCTTGCATATGATAATCAGGAGAAACAAGGGCATAAGAAATGAAACTGGTCGGCTCATCATCATAAACAGGTATGACAATGTCATTGATTCCAACAGGAAGAAGAAGCCTTCCTCCATTGTGATGCAGCAAGTCCCGGAACAAAGTAATATAAACAGGATTGTACTCATTGAGGGCATCAAATTTGGAAGCATTATTTGTATTCTTGTTGAAAGAACAATATAAGTTTGAGAATGGCATTGCAATCCAGTTTGAGCAGTTATCTGCACTGTATACCAACTTGGTTGGCAGTGTAGAGGAAAGGGACCTGGACACATCACCTCCACGTTGTTCATCTGAGCAGTTATCTGCACTGTATACCAACTTGGTTGGCAGTGTAGAGGAAAGGGACCTGGACACATCACCTCCACGTTGTTCATCTGACTCCTCTAAAACAGAAGTTGAATATGTACCCTCTAGTGAAGCAGACAAAACTAACATTCTGGCCTCAGAAAGAACAGGACCATTTTCACCTGTCCACTTTGCATCCAAGGTGTCTGATAGATCTGCCATTATAGGGAACTGACCATCAGAAAGGACTCTACGGACAACACAACCAAAATACAAAGGATCCAATTGATCACCTGAAGTTGGGCTGGTAAATGAGGCTTTGACTTGTTTGGTAGCAGAACAATCTTGTTCTAGATCATTTCTCTCTTGATCTACAATAATAAGATGATCAGGGGCTCCTCCTTGATGATCAATTGCGTGCACCCTCCCCTTCAGGAATTCATCACTCCTTGAGCGTGGAGGCAAAGCATCTAAACTGAGAAAACCTTTTAGTGTTTTTGGACTCAAATTCAAATCAACTAGCTTATCAGAAGAACCGAGCTTCGCTTTGCACTTAGCTGTGAAACCGCTAGCAGCAAAATTTAAGCGTTGATCCCAAAAGTATGATTGGAAGAGTAATTGCCTACATAGCTTATTGATCTCAAGAATATCAATGCCCGGCTGTCCCTTACTAGCATCCTTTTTTACTACTTTCCGCAAGTGATCCTGAAATGAGAACAAACTATCAGGATTTCTGTTGAAGATGCAACACCACCAAAGATCAACAAAGGACCAAGAAAGTATGGCAGTTCACCTCAAATTCTGTCTTTTCTTTTTGCAGCATATCTTCGAGCTCAATCATGTTACAGTTTGCTTCTGGAACTTTATAATTACCATTAGGAGAATCATTGTTAAGCATTTTCTCCGCAATTTCATGCATCTTGTCCAGTATCTCATAAAATAAAAGTTTAGCCTTCTTAGCCACCTGACATATTGGAGTATTACAATAAGATCCAGGGAAAATGTAAAGAGAATATGCACTTAAGCTGACAAAAATCCTTAGGTTGCAATGGTAACATACTTCATCAGCTTCCTTCTGTATCCACTCTTGATGCTTGTAGTTAAAATCGAGTTTGGAAGGTGGAAGACGAACAGAGTTAAGATTAACTGGGGCGTACCGGAAGCAAGCAACCATTCTCCCAAACCTACTTAGACCATAAGCGTAGGTTAAACAAAGGTTAAAGTGAATGAAGAGGTGTGAGACAAAAGACAAGGAATTACCCATAAAATCGGAGGCAATCTCTATGTAGTGAATGGCCACAACTCGCTACTCTACTGGCAGCAGCGTTATTTGAAAAGCTGAGCTCCAAAAATTTACCAAAAGATAAACCCCAAGCAGCATCAGACATGATTACTCTACGGGTTGCTGGAGGAAAACCATTTATTCGAGGACACCGCAGACACCTATGCCACATCCAGATCTTTCCATCTCGTTCTCCGGGCAAAAGGAAGTCGGTGAGCTTTCGGACGGATATCGTCAAACTGCCTTGCTGATGTGTGTAGCAATGGACATGAGCTTCTGATGGCATATCACACGAACGACACAGATGACTCTGCAGCAAAAACAACTACAGTCACTCTTGAATGCATCTGAAACATGAAATTACAATATAAGATAAGCAAACCTGGTCAAATAGATGGTCCCGTAAAAACCTTCCCAGCGGCTTATCAAAATTGCCATAATACTTGATGCGTAATAAATGTGCACGATCACAAACTGTCCCTTTTCGTACACACCTCGATGATGATGAAACCAAAATGCTCTGATGATCAGAGGGAGGAGTAAACCCTTCCTTTGACAATGCAATCTCATCACTTTCAACATTGTCCTGGTGAGAAATACCCATGTTGGAGGAACCATGTCGCCTTTCAGTAGACTGGTTTTCTATCTGTGTATCATTAACCAGACCTCTACACCTTTCTAAGGTCCCCCTTTCTTCATTCCATGGACAAGTGGAAGACAATCCAGTAACATGCTCACCTTGCTGGTCCTTCCCCAGTGTAAACCCATTAATATCACCATATTGAGACATAGAGGTAGGATCAGAATCTGAAATAGCGTTATGGTCTTGACATGAATAAAGTGACACCTTCATATCTCCTATGTTGCTTGGTTTCATAGTGACATCTAATGTACTGGGTCTTTGCATATTATAAGTGAGCTGTGCCTTGTCAGAAGCAGGGATTGTATATGTGGAAATTGATCTATCAATATTCGTTGGTTTATCAGGCAGTGCTACAGTTATTGGGGATTTCAACGGAAGTTCAGGTAAAGAGGCTCCTTCATCTGCAAGAAATGAAGTTTCCAGAGCTAAATGATAGGCTGCAAAGACTCCATATTGGACAACATGTTTAACTTTCTTCAGCTCATCACTGTTGGCACCTCTGAGCAAAACCTATGATATTTCGGAAGTAGAATCAATCATTTGCATGAACCCATTATTTAGCATATATATGCCTGAAGTACAGTTTAGCTTGAAATGTCAGCAGTACAATAAACGAGAACAATTCAAAGTTTCCAACTTGAAACCATTCTAGAAACTCTGACATGTTATTTATTATAAAATTGTATCCTTCATTTTAAAAATAGAGATAGCAACATGAAAAATAGAAAATTTTTAATTACAGTTTCTTTCATTGCACTCCTTCTGAAGACAAATATTCATTCCTTCTAAAGCAAATATTCACTATGTCATTGTCAAGTAGTTACAAGTAGTAGAAATGAATATATATGGAAACCAGGGGCAAACAAGATCAGAATGAAAAATTATCAGTGACATAAAGTCAAATCAAGATATCTGCTTAGTCAACAGAAACTTTGGACAGTACGCCTGAAGCTAAAGAGGGCTGATTTTTAATTGTAAAAAAGGACAACAGGTACAGATTGGTGTACCTTCCTAATGAAGACAGGATATTCCAATATTCTATCAAACAGAATCTTGCATTAATTAAAATATGAAAACCACCTTAGTATGACGAGGGGACATGAAAATACAAATTGCAGGTTAGATGAGCAGCATTCAACATGTAACAAAAAGAGTTTTACATATAAGATAAATGATTTGTTAAAATTCATTTTAATTTATAATATTTAAGAAAACTTGTAACTAACTGTACTTTGATACACAAGTACATTAATGTGTCAAAAACAAATCAAGCATGAAGAGTTACAACAAAGTTCGACAGTCTTCTAAAGTAGGAAAAAATCATAGCAAAACAGAAGAGAACTTAAGTTGGAAATGAGCATCTAAATCTAAAAAGTTCAGAATACTAACAGTACAACCCAGTGGCTTTGGGCACCCTTCAAAAAACATCAACGTCTTAATCATTTTCCTCTCACCCTGACCAGTACTACCATGCTCTTCATCGAACTTCTCCACATGAAATAGATCACAATGCCCCAACTTTTGGGACGACAGGTGATCAACTGAAGGAACTATTTGAGCACCAGTGCAACGGGCTATACGCTCTAGAAGTGGTCTTTTGATATTTAAAACAAGTGAAATGTTTTTGGCGAGGAGACAATCTTGTGCAAATCGAGACACTGATTTTTCTACCAAAAGAACATTAGGGTGATGAGCGTCTATCTTGGCAACTGCCATCTTCAGGTGATCCGTTTCCTACATAAAATACTTGGTATATGATCAAGGAGTAATACCTTTCTCAATCATAACACTATATCACAATAAAAATAAACGGAAACAAAAAACAAAACGTCAATTTACCTGCTGCAATAATGTGTCAACACTTGACAGCGTATTTGATACTCGCTGATATTCAAGAGCTCCTCCAAGGATAAGGAAACGAGGTTTGTCAATTTTTGTTGACATGCGCCGGTGAGCAACATTCTTCTTACAAACGACTCCTCTCACTACCACGCTAGAAAACAGACCGTAGAAACATCGTCAGCATTTCATATCACGTCACCAACACAACTATAAAGGTTTTCAATTTAATGAAATTTATATAGAGAAAAAAGTTGATACCAAGAAAAGACCGAGATGGGAATGTCAAAACACAAAAGCTGAAATTTATATAGTGAAAAGTAAGCTTCCAAAGTTCTTGCTTGAGGATGCTTACAGTAAAATTTGAATTGCAATAGTTTAACACATTCACTAAAACAAATCAATAGTACAAAAGTTAATTGACCAAAGGCTTCCTAAATTTCTCATAAGAAATAGGGAGTAATTTACCTTTCGCTGCGACGCCCACAAGCTATACACTTGACCTTTACATACCCCCCAGGATCCATTCTTCCTCCTTTACTAGTGTCTGGTTTCAGAAGAGTTGCAGCTTCCCATGATAAAGTTGTAATTATTTCTAACCAACTCTCCTTATCATCTTCTTTGCCCAAGGGTAAGTTTTCAACCTGCAGAAGCTGAGCTACCAAAGCCCTAAAATGACCATCAACAACATTTTTCATGACTTTCTTATGTTCCTCATTTGACCGATCCCTGCTCCTGTACTCACCACTGCCGAAGCTATTAGATGAGCGCAAATATCCCCACTCTCCAGTAGCGTCCTCGTCGTCGTCGTCATCACATAGAGCAGCCTCTCTTTCATCTTCTTCATCTTCAGGCTCAGGAGGGAGCCAGAGTACTCTATTATTCTCAAAATCCACAAGCTCTGTATCTGAACTTCCATTACCATATATAGTAGAAGAAGCATCACATTCGTAGTTATTATCATTTGCTGGTCCTGGTATCTTCCCAGCATCCAATGATGACTGAAACTGTGTGTTATCCTGTACTTGAGAGCTAATCCTAGGGTTAGTGTTTTCTTCAGCAGTATAACCCTTATTTGATCCGTAACCCTGGTCGATCTCCTCAAACTCAACTGGGCCATAATATTCATCAGAAGTTTGGAAATGGTGTATATCAGAATTAGATCGTAGAGCACTATATTCATCATCTTCATCGTCACTCCTGAAACCAAAAATCCAATTAATAAAGCACCTTGAGGACATAATGAGACTAATTTTATATCCATCTTCATGCAAAGCTTAATCTAGGAAATGATATGTTATATAATGTGAATATCCTGCATGAGTTCATTCGATGGAAGATTGAAAGAAATCGCATCACTTTAAAAACTTGAGGTGGCAGTGACTGACAGAATCCACCCAAACAAGTGTTTGTACACAGTTATGGCAGAGTGTTCTTTCTATTCCATTTCAACCAAACCGAAGTACCTAAAACTGAATGAATCGAATCCAAAAAATTCAAACCAAATCCCAAACCAAAATGAGACAATCAAACTGAACCGATATAGTTGGTACGGTATGTTCAGTCTAACTTTTTTACCGTTTAATGGGCCATGCCTAAAGTTGGGCTGCGGTTAAAATATATTAAAAAAACAAACTTGATACACAATGCAAAGTAGATGTAGAATAATGAATATATCAAAAAATAGAATTAGGGTTAGGATTTCTTCTCTCTCTCAAAGGCGACGCAAGTAAGAAGAGGAGAGAAATGAAAAAAATTAGGTTTAAGTTTTTATATATATATATATATATATATATATATATATATATATATATATATATATGTCTTTGTGCGTGTGTGTGCGCGCGGCGCGAGTGCGTGTGTACGGATCGGGATCATGTGACACATATAATTTGGCATTTAAAAAAATATGGAATCCCAGTCGCACGTCATTTGAAATGAATGGTCCAGATTTGATAGAGTAATTTGTATTAATTAGCATAGATGTCAGATTGAATATCCCACTAATTAATACAACCTACTATTAATTAGCATGTATGTCAAATTTGACATCCATGCATGTAAATTTGGTATGCATTTAAATCTGAACCATTCATTTCAAATGACGTGCGGCTAAAATTGTGTGTGTTTTTAGATGTCAAATTATATGTGTCACATAATCCCGATCATATATATATATATATATATATATATATATATATATATGGGTTAATGTGAGGGTGTTTAGGTAATTTAATAATTCTTATTCAGTTTTTTGCCTTTGGACCGAACCGGAAATCCAAAACCTAAATCGAGAACCAAATAGTTTCGAAACCAAACCGAATCCCTTATTCAGTTCAGTTCGGTTCTTGGTTCAAAATCGAATAGTCCTCAACCCTATAGACAGTATTTCAATTCTGCGGCCAAGTACTCAAAACATTTATTATGTTTATGTGACCTTTTTTTATGAGAAAATAGTTTATGTACCATGTAATCTAATTAATCAGCGTCTAATCCAATTCCATGGTCCCGAACTGAACACATAATGAAACTGCAAAATTTAACCTTGTATATAAAACACAAACAGAATAAGTTGAATAATTGATTCGAGATAGGACGAGATAGGAACCTGGAAAATGACAAATAAGTCCGAAAGGATGTTTTCGTATTTGTGAGTTTTTACAAATAAGAAGAAACTCGCATGAGGTCAGTATGTTGTTTATTCACAAAAGACTATTTCTCTCCACCAAATTAGGTAGCCACCATCTATTCTCTTCCTCCACCTGACTCCTAGGCCTATTTAATTCTGATTATCAAGTTTCAACACGGTATCAAAGCCACCTATGTTCAAACCCATCCACACGCATTCCAAGCAGATTTTATTATATAAAAAAGATATCACCTTGTGAATCCAGCTCTCAGCCCATAAAAGGGCATCCAACATGTGAGTGCATGGAATAATATAAATATATAATCATCAACCCTCATTACAACTTTGGAAGTATGTTGTAGTGGCACGGACTTTAACAATGAACTATATAAATAGCTTTTTCCCGCCAGTAAAAACATGAGCAAAAGGCAGGTTCCCTAGATTCCTAACATCGGATCTGAAGGTTCCTCTTGTTACTCCAAGTTCCTCTTCATATCTTAGCAATTAATTGAAGACAAAAGCTACCTTATCCATGAACTAGACAAGAGTTATTTTTTGTCAACTAAAGCATGAATATGCCATTAAGGGTTATCTTTGGCAAATGGCAATAAGGAAACCTCATGAAACTGTTCTTATTTCCACTAGTTTCAGTGTTTGGCCATCAAAAAAATGAAGTGGTTCCATGAGTCAATATGGAACTCCTCTCCATTTTATATCAAGTAATGAAAGACTTTAGGATAGTTACAGAAACCAGTGATTGCTAGTTATAGTTGAGTTGAAACCTTTCACCCAAGTATCAACCCTCCACTAATAATAAGTTTTTGTTATCATGTCAACATATTTCTAGCAAACGAAGAAATTATTCTAACCAGAAATCTAGTTTCTTTTAGATTCAAACTGAAAGAAACTAAATTTTCTAGTTCTGGAATAGTGTTCGAGTGCCAAAGACACCCTCTGGAGGATTTTATGGTAACCAGAGGAAGGAATTCAGAACTCAAGTTGCCAATCCAAATAGTTACAAAGCTAACCATGATGGCTCCCCTTTGTGAAAAGTTACAAAAGACTAACTGGAAACACACCAAGTACATAGTTAGATTTTGAAAGTCCATTTTACTGAAGTTATATCCATTAAATTTCTTATATAGAATAACTAAATGTTTCCTCTCCCCCTCTACCTTCCAACACACACAAATTCAAACCACCTACCAGTAAGAATCTTGGCACTACCAGCCAGACTTAAGCCCAGCCTGTGAACCATTCAAGGTAGCATAGTTTACTATATACAAATGAAGCAGTTATCCTTTCCCTTGGACATGGAATTTAATAAAAGAAACAATATTTCTAACTCTAAGGTACTATGTTTTGATTCAACCTAGTATTAGTGAAAACATTAACAAGTACAAATATATTACCTAAATCCAAGACAAATCTATTTTCATCTTTTGTTAATGTTTCTCAGAGTACCTATGACTATATAGGCATCATTCTAAAAGGAAATATGCCAAGTCCACCAAATAAGAATCCTGTCACTGCCATCCAGAATTATGCCAAGCCTAAGAACCACTGAATACGGCTAGTTCAGTACATATACATGAAGCATCTTAATTTTCATAAAGACTGAAAATGCGTATATAAAAGAACTATTTCTGATTATAAGAGATCATGTTTTGATTTAACCTAGAACTAGACATAACAAGTACATTACATAAGCCCAAGGCCAATATCTTTTAACTTTTTTTCTCATTTGCTCAGTGCGCTTATGACTATATCAGAATCATGTACAAAAGAAATATGTCATAATTAGAAATCTGATACGAATGCCTCCACCTTCCACTCCACTTTTTTGCAATAGCATATCTAAGATGTGAGTCATGTAAGCAACGTGTCACGCCCCGGTCAAAGGCCCATCAGGACATGATCCATGCACAGGCCTCACATGTATCACCACTTCCCAGTTGCCAAATGGTTAACCCAGATGTACAAATGAAAAAGTCTCATACCATATCTGATGTGGTAATAAATCTTGGGGTTCCACACTACATACCATGTATCTTCATAAATGCCTCCATGACATATTAATGAAACATTGTGTGTTTGGTGTTTGGTGGTGGTTTTTTTTTTGTTTTTTTGTTGGGTGGGGGTGGGGTGGGGAGGGAGGGGGGGGGGGGGGGGGGGGGGGGGGGGGGGGGGGTATTCCCACAGTTTTATCTCAAGAAAAAAAAAAAGAGACAGGAACTAAAATGTAGATGCAATATTACATGTATCTTATTTAGATATCAAAATATCCAAATGAGTTTCTACTTACAGAATGTGCCATTGGTTTACCGTAAAAGGAAACGAAAATTAATGACCTAATGGAACAAGAAAACTAATTGAATGAACATACACCTTGATCGCTTTAACAAATGCAGAAGCCCACCTAGCATCTTGTAATATCAATATCAGACTTTGTAGAAGAATTAAAATGATGAGAACCATAACAGGGAGCATATTTGCAAGCATACCTGTTCATGCAATATGCGAACCCATTAGGAGATGGATCTCCTACGTCCACAACAGCATCCATGTTAGATGTCTGCATGTTCTGTTCATCATGGTGAGATACCATTAGGATAGACTGATTGGGTGGACCAGTTTCGTATGCGGCATGCTGGTATGCTCCGCTTGAGTATGAAACTGGGCCAGTACTAGTGTTACTGCTTTCACCAGTGCCACTGGACTTCGTACTAGCAAAGTCTGTCGTAGAAGGGGAAGGACTAAGTATTGGACTCGTCAATTGCATGTCACTATCAGCTGCTACCTCCTGCTTCCATCCCTTAAAACAATAGTTACAAACCCGGATCCTCCCTCCGTCTTCACGGACATACTTCGGGTCACCCGGTGAGACATAAATGCTATTTGAAGTACACTTCGCACAGAAGACCCGGCCACAGAGCCGACAGTGATGCTTACGGTAGAAAATCGTGAACGGGTTATCACATTCGTAACATACCCTGCAGCTGTTATCGGGCATCCAGTAGTCCCTCGACACGGCTGAAGGAACGGACCTCCGAGGAATCAACGATTTCACTATGTCGACGTACTCAGAGAAAGTGCTGTCATGGGGCTCCATGACAGTAGTCCCACCAAACACTACTCATGCTGAATTCATCTAATTGTAGACAATCGGAACAATCAAATTCCAATTCTTTTCCCAACAAAGACGACACTTTCAGTCCACTTTATCAACCATATACGAAACCTATCAAAAAACCCAAATCCATTTTTCAACACAACGACCACCACCACCAAACCTTAAATTCATCCTCCGCACATCAAAGGCGCCAAATTTCACCCAAAAAAAAAAAAAAAGAAGAAGAAGAAGAAGAGTAAAGTTCTACTGGCTAGGGCTATCAGGACCACGAATCGAAAAACCGCAAGTTACCCAATTGATGCTTCGGCCACCGGAGAAGAACCCATCAAGGAATTAGGGTTTAATCCAGATTTAGAGAAACGCCCAATTATAATTCGATCCAAACCAACAACAAGAGGCGATTAAATTAGGGTTCGCCTGTAATTCCCACATTATTGAGAACAAATCAGACGATATATCAACTCGAATTCAAGAAAATAAACAAATAACTGTGGAAAAATTACAGAGAAATTGGGAGAAAAATCGAACCTTTGATTCATGTGGAGGAGGAAGAGAGCTTCTTAGAAAGAAGAAGGAAAAAAACATATTTTTGTGACAGTTAATATGTGTGTGGAACAGTGAAGTTTAAACTTGTGGGTGTGGGGGCCACGTGAGTGATAATGGCCACACTTTGATGGTAGTCTCCAATCGAACTCAACTGGTTATTTTGGATAGTGAAAAGAGATATAACTTTGTTGGCTGAACGAATATCTCAAAATTAAATTGTAGGAAAGGTATGGAAACAGTGAACCTAAATGACAGTATGCATAAAGTTTTGTATATTGTTGGATATCTTAAAAAAAAAAAACTAACAGTTCATTATGCTAATTTATGATATATCTACTCTTTTTTCTTTTTTTTCTTTTTTTTCTTTTTTTTGGATATCTCATTTTTATGGGATTAGGAACTAAGTTTTTAAACGTGTCTATTCTTACGAAAGTTCCCATCATAACCAACATGACACGACTCCAACTCTTTAGAAAAATGATTATGATGTGTGTGTTTTTTATATACAAAAGTTTATCAATAATTCTATTCATTCCTCCAAAATGTCCTTCCAAATTATTTCTCCTCATGTGACAGTAACATTTAATATGCCAGCTGTAATAACAAATTTAAAAATTAATATTAAAAATAAAAATAATATTAAAAAATTGATGATTAATTTTTTTGGTTAAAATTTGACATGTTAGATATTACATAATACTATTTAACATATCACGTCATCATGTTAGATATCACATAATACTATTTAACATGTCACCTCAACTGTCATATAAGAAATGAGAAGCACTTTAGATAAATTAATAGCATTACTCTTTTATCATTTATCTGGAATAGTTCATCAACACCTAATCTGCAACAGTTAAAAAAATAAATAAATAAAAATATATTCAAGAAGATTTTTTTTATGGTGGATTTTACATAAAAACCTATGCGATCTTTTCATTTGCCTAGCCGCAGTCTTTGTCATGGCCTACATAACTGGGTCCATCTAGAGAGCAAGATAAGAGTGGTCTTCAATAATTTCGTCCAATGTCAAGGTGTCATGTGATTTCCATAAATAGTTGTAGAGTTTGTTTCTCCAACGCCAAGCCGAACGATCATGTGATCTATATAAGATCATTCTTCTTTTACACACAACATTTTTGGAACTTTTGACTTTGTACGAGCAACAATCTGAGAAAGCATAGCAACCAATTTGACCGCCCTTCTGTAACTTAGTATATATGCACGTTCTATTACATTTATTTTATAAATTATTATTAAAATATTTATTTATTTTTATTAATTTTAATAAATAATTTAATTAGTAAATATATTAAAAAATATATTTTATTAAAAAATTACGATAAAATTGAACAGTTCTTATTATATGATAGTATAGGTAATATTGAACTTTTTCCATTATAACATAAACCTCAGCAGAGAAGAAAAAACAGTTTTATGAGAAGTACAAAAACTCCCTCGCAAAATGTACACTTTTAGCAAAAAAAAAAAAAACTCAATATAATTTATTTATCAAATAAACTCTCACATTTTTTTACTTTTATCAAATCATCCCCTCCGTCCACTAATCATTACAATTTGAACGTTATAGTCAAATTTTGATTAAAAAAATACTTAATATCCAAAATATCCATGTATATGACCGCTTAAAATTGCAACAATCTTACCATACATTTGTATATATGTTTAAAATACCTCATATTTTATCTGTTCACACTATTTCACATTTGTATATTATTAGTTTATTTTCTTTCCTACGTAAATAATTTAAATAAATCTTGTTGACCGTATATTAGTTGTCTTGGACATTGTCGTTCAATTTGTGTACAAATTGCACCAAATTAGAAAATAAAATTTTTTTTTTAACTATTGAGTTTCTTCTTTTTTGCAAAAATGTAAATCTTGCAAGAGAATTTTTTTTTGTATTTTACCCCAGTTCTCTCTCTACTTTCAAGAACTGTCAGGCTAACAAAAGCAGATTCGGCAAGCAAGGGAGTTTCATGATTCATGCATGAATCTCTTGGCATTCAAATCCCGACTACCTGTATTTTCAGGAAATGAGAATACGTATCATGAACCAAAACTGAACTAATCGATGTGCACAAGCAAATGCTTTCAAGATAACCAACAAAACTGTACAACAGTAACAAAGAGCGCAAAGTGAGTTCGGTACAAGTCGGTGTACATAAACAGTAAAAGGTTTGCAGAAACTTCACAGAAGAGGTCGGGATCGCGCTGGAGATGAGTTATCAAACATACATAAATTCACCACCACGAAGCGCATTTGCTGCACCTCTCCTTTCTTCCTCGGCCTTTCTTTCCCTCTCTTTCCAGCTCTCGTATCTATGGTCGTCTGTCCTCAGCTCGTGCCGGCAAATGGGGCAGGAGTTGTGCTCGTCCTGTAACCAAATGGGAAGAGAGATGCAGGTCATGTTATTAAGAAAACTGTAATCACATTTGCGGATCGCAGAAATAATCACACCAAATCTGATGTGCACCCCACATTATTTACCAAATATCAAGGTGCATCCCACTGCATTACCATAAAGTACGAATCTTCCCACTTTTGACGGAAACCGTCCACAGCTGACGGTCAAACCGTTTGACCGAATATTTTAAACGAAAATATCCTCCGTATTTTTCTTCCCAAACTCCTAACCCCCACCCCCACCGTGAGCCGGAGGGGGGAAGGGAGGGTGCACCTTGAATTATGGTAAGTGGAGTGCAACTCAAATTTTCTCAATCATAAAACCTACAAACGAGATTTTAAGAAGAAAAAAAGATTACCAGCCATGGCTTCAAACATGGGGGGTGGAAAAGATGCTTGCAAGGTAGCTCTTGCATCTCATCGTCTATAACCAAGTTCTCCCGGCAAACTGAACACACTGTCTCACTGCCTAGCCTAACAATGACTTCCTCAGTAACGTCGATGATAGGAAGATTTGCAACTACTTCTTTTGACGCCGGAGGAGGTCTCGGTGGCTCTGCGCCAATTTCCTGAATACACACACAAAAATGTACATCTTTACATTCATCTTAAAGAAAACTAGTATATAGGCACGTAGTTCATAGAAATATCAAAGAATTGAATTTCAAACATCGACTCTTAAAAAAAAAATTCCTATACATACCTACTAGTGCATGTTATAACTTAATGAACAATTTTAATTAGTAAACATTGATAAGGGTATTTTTTGAGGAAAAAAAAACTCCACGGTGAAACCTAACTTTTCCTATTATATATTAAAGGAAATATAGTTTCAGCAAAAAAAAATGTATGACATGTAAGCTACCAGAAATATGTGCCGCCTAAATCGGTGCCACCTGGATTCGTGATACTGTTTCTCACGAAACATACACCAAAACTTAAATGCTTTAAATATATGAAAACAATGCATTGAGGAGTCACATAATGATCAGTAATGACATCACTCTTTTTTAGCACCAAAATGAAAGTGACACATTGCTGTTTCCACAGCATGTGTTCTACAGTGTTCTACAGTTCTACAGTGTTCTACAAAAAGCACAATATTAAAGCAACAATTAGGATGGCCACCATACTGTTAAGATAAACCACCCGGTATATTGTAAATACATTATTTTGGGCACATTTACACATAATGAGTATCCTAAATTTTCTCAACCACAATTTACTTCAATTTAACAGACTAACTTTTGAACAAACCCCCACAATATTTATTTCCTTTAACAAGGGAAATGGTTCATAGAGGAATCATGAGTCTGCATTGCTCAAATCAAAACACATTTCTTTAATAAAGGGAAATCATCACACTTCGGCATAGTTACTAGATATCTCACCATTTGTAAATTAACCCCATTCCATAAATGTACAGATTATATCTATTCGCACAATCAGTTATACAATATATGCTCCTACAGAGAACTCCACATACTCAATTTCAGGTGGTCAGCAGAAAATTAGATACCGCTATCAGACTTCAAGATAGGTTAATTATTACTAAATAGAAGCTGATGTTAATAATAAGGTTGTCAAGACATACCCGCAACGAAGCTTCAATAGCGTTTTCAAGATCGTGAAAGGCATTCATGCCCTCCACACTGTTTAACAATTCTCTTGCAGACTCGGGAATCAAAGAATTTGCAAGACTTTCTATTGTAGTATTATTTTCCTCCTGGCCTCTAGATGATTCTGACACATAAGCCGAATCTCGCGCAACAGCGAGAGTTGTTAGCAAATTTTGTGCCACCACCCATGCTGGTGTTGCTGGCTCAGGCCCCACAGTCAGATGCCCCTCAAAATGATACCTACCATCTGATGGGTACACAAAATTAGCATACTTGAAAAAAAAAAAAAAAAAAAACCAGTGATGTATCACTCTTATCGATATGACCAACAGGATTTCAACGTGTTTAAGCATTCGTCAGACAGAACGTTGGAGAAAACGACCATACAGGGCAAAACATTGAAGAAAACTACATATGAAAATTCGTCATGATGCACCTTATTAATCTACCATGCTCACTAGCACGACACTGAGTAAGATGCAACAATTGGGATACTGTTCTCCAATTTGCTGCTAATACATACCATGTCAAAAAGTTGAAGAAACTAATATAGAAGCTCTTGTCAAGGCACCGTAACCAAGCATGCTCATTTCCTAAAATTTACAAGCTGTACCATAAATTTGATGCTATTCTCAAATCATGAAAGCAGTTTGTACCCTCCGCTTTCCTAAAATTTTAAATTATATTTATTTAATTGTTATTGTTAGGACTAATTAAATTCTAATTAGTGATTAGTTAATTAATCCTAATTAGTATTTAGTTTAATGTTAACCTTGGTTTAGCTTAATGAAAGATTTATGTTTATGTTAGGATAAATCTTGGATTAGGAAATATCTAAATATGTTTCCTTCCCACCTCTTCATGATTAATATCTAGGGGTAAAATGGTAATTTTTCAACCATCAACCAATAGGAATTATTCCTTCACCCTTAAGTCATGGAAATATCTAAGGGTAAACTAGTCTTTTCACAATCCAAGCCTCAACCAATAGGAGCCCTTGCTTCCCTCCTAAGCTATAGGTAATATCCAATGGCAAACAAGTAATTAGGGACCTCTTTTCCACCCCTTTAGTGGCAGCCTTAAGAGGAGGTCTTTCCCTCATTCTTCTTAAATTAAAACACTCCATTAATTCCGTCCTTCTTCTCCAAATTCCTTCTTCCAAATTCCTTTCCCCACAACCATAAACTAACCCAAAAGGCCAAAACTTCTCCAAACTCCTCCAAAGAAGAGCAAAAGCTTGAGGGCTCAAGGAGGATTACTAGAGGAAGCTTGAGGTTAGAAGAAAAAGTTGGACTTAGCTCTTGAATCCAAACCCTTTGGATTGTACTTGGGAACCCTTCCCAAGAGGTAAAACCCTACTTTCCTTTAGACTTTATAGAGTCAAAACCAATCTAAAACCTATAGGAAATCCACTAATCCCTAGGCCTAATTTCTAATGGTGATGCTTGGTAGTATCATGAGTTTTAGTTGTGCTAGTCTTTTGTGTGTCTTGAACACTAATTGGTATTGGTATATGTAGGTGAGTGTGTGTGTGTGTTTATGTGTATATATGTAGATACATGTGTGTGTGTGAGTTTATATATACATGTATAGAGTGTATGTGTGTATGTTTATACACATAAATATGTGTGTGGGTATATATATATATATATATATATATATATATATATATATATATATATATAGTGTGTGTGTGTGTGTAATAGAGGGGGGAGTGCAGGAAAGCAAAGCAGCAGCATAAGCAGCAACAGCAAAAGCAGCTGCTAAGCAGCAGCAGTGGCAGCTGCAGTAGCAGTAGAGGCAGCAGCAGAAATTGGCATTAGCAGCAGTGACAGCTGCAGTAGCAGTAGAGGCAGCAGCAGGAATTGGCATTAGCAGCAGCAGTGCACAAGTGCATATGTGTGCTTGGTGCAAGTGTGTGAGTGAGTGTCTAGTGTGAGTGTTTAAGTGAATGAGTGTGTAAACAAATGTGAGGTGTAGTGAGTTTAGTGTCAAGTATAGTTAGGGTGTTATGTATAGGATACAAGTGGGTATTCTAGAGTGGGTTAGATAAGAGTCATAGGTAAATACCAAGGTCTTGGAATACCAAGGTATTGAATTAGGAAACTAGGAGTGTTATATATAATCAAGTATTTACGTTAAGTTGACTATATGGATAAGGTATTAGTATTGCAGTATAAGTATCACTAGTAGGTAAATGTTATGAGATACTTCAAATAGGGTAAATGTAAACCATAGGTAAATTACCTATTTAAGATGCCAATAGATATAGGTATTGAACCTAGAAACCAATAACTTAGTAAATAGGTTGATTTAGATTTGCATATCGCCTATTGACATGATAAATTCTTAATATAGGTTATTTGGACCTCGATACGGATTCTATTCCATATCATCATCTCACTACGGCAGGCGAGTACATTCTCTGATTGTTTTCATTATTTGATAGTCTCTATACTGCATGTTCTAGTAATGGTTTTACTTGAGTTATAGACACGCTTGTATCACGGATTAGAGTTATATGGATTCGTTATCACGAAATACGTTGTTCAAACTTGTTGGATAAATCATGCTTGCTTGCTTGCTTGTTGCTAGCACTTCTTATGTTATCCTGCTTGTTCTTGATCTTCATATCGGGGCTCAAATCCATGGCTGTTAGTCGGGGTGGAGAAATGCTATGTGATTATGTGATCAATTCCATTAGTGCAGTGCTTGTGAATAACTAAAATTATATCCTTCACGTATGATTTCAGTCCTATCCAGTAGTGTAGTGCTTGTTGCTTTCGGCCATCTTTTCGATGTGACATATTACCCCTTGCAGTCGATCACATTTTGACAATAGTATTTTAAAATCACATTAGGGTTATAGTCTTTCTTGTCACTCCATATTGTCGTCATATGCCATATATTACCTGTTTCTCTTGCTTACCATGACAGGTCTCTTCTTCAGTCTTTTATATATTATATTGCTATTTTTGTTTTATAATCTCTACCATTTATTTGGAACTGCTTTCATTGATGTACTTTCGCTCCAATCATAACATGGATATGTTGAAAATTTTAGGAGACGATCTCAAGGACCAGTGTCCTACTCACTACGGACCCCAGGATGATTTTGTAGAGGCGCTCGATCCTGCCCCTTAGGAGAATCAGGATGAGGTCGCAGTGATGGTCCAGACTGCGATTCTCTAGATATATCTAGTTAGCTATTTCCCTATTTCTATAGTTGTCCCGGACCTCGTTTCCGGTAGGTTAGATATGCTTGTACTATTCTTTTATTGGACTCTTGGATATTATGTTTATCTAGACTTGAGACTACAGACCCTTTGGACCTTATATTCGATATTTCATCTGGTGACATCTTCCTTTAGTCTTGTGATTGTTATATTTATAATCGTCATATATTTTATTTTTCCTATGATTAGAGAAGGTTGGATATTTAACTGCATGAGATTGCGTGACTATATAGATAACGTTCTACCGCCGACACTGCGGCGTAGGCTGGACATACCTACGTACTCAAGTCCGAATTATCGGATGCGGGTCGTGACACAGTTCGATGTTGAATTTCCCATGTGAATTGTTGGTACATAAATTTTACACAAAAGCTTAACACTACATATACTTTGTCTATATGAAGTTCCCCATGTGATTACATTAAGTTGGAGATGGTGTCAGGTGAGGATGAGATGCAAGAAAAAGGTGGAGATGATTGTCAGATGAGGATGAGATGCAAGAAAATGGTGGAGATGGTTCGGAAATGTGCAAAGAAGACAAATAGATGCAAAGTTAGGAGTCAATTTCCCATTATAATTTGTTGGTAAATAATACATATATAAAGAAAAGCATAATATCTACAAAAAAAGAAGAAGGAATAGCTTGACAGTCTTTTCAGCCCACATAGGATATGGTGCATAGAGTTGGAAATGTTGCCAGTTGAGGGTAAGACAAAAGAAATCAAGAGATGGATTGGACATGTTGAATAGAGTCGTAAGTTGCAGGGACACCGAAAATTGTATATGTATCTGTACCACTGTCCATATTCATGCAACAGAGTTGAGTGCTTAATATACCAATATGAAAATGTCCAAATTCCGTATCAATATAGTGTCCTTATTTGTATCCCTGTCTGTATTCGTGCAACATAAATAGAGAGTAATAGATGCACAAGTTAGGAGGTAGCGTCATAGGAGCTACTACAACTAAGGGGTAGAACTACATGTAATTGGATTGAAGCAGTGGAAAAGGATACAACATTTGCTCAAGGTTGTGAAAAGCACTAGGCGGGCGGACATCCGCTGCCTAACCCGCCTAGGCGGTCGCCCAAGCGGCCGCCTAGATTTAGGCGGTTCAAAAAAATAAAATAAAATCTAAAAAACCTACTGAAACTTGCAAAAAAGTCCATACAATCCTAAAATATGTATAGTTGAGCGTCGAGGGACTAGGCGGGTGCCTAGGCGGACATCGGACGGGCACCTGGCGCCTAGCGCCTAGGCGCCGCCTAGGCGGCCTAGGCAGACGCCATTTAGAACAGAGCATTTGCTAGTGTTGAGAAGAGATGGACCTTCAGGAAGCATCATGGAAGAAAAGGATTCATGTAACCAACACCAAAAAAACTTTATTTTTTGTTGTAAGAAGCAAGGTTCGCAGTATCGGCCAGATGTATCAGTCGAATAGTATCCCTTTTGGCATGTCCTATCAGACACCAGTACCGATACCGGTCGATACCGAAATTGCGGCCCTCTTTCGCACAGTCATTTTAGGAAGGAAAATAACTACAAGAAAAACAAAGAAGTACGGAAAAAGCAATGTAGGCACAATGATTTGATCATTTCAGATCACATTTTACAGGGTGTCAATAAAATTCATTCACACATAATTCACAATGTTCATGCATCTTAATACTATTCCACTCAAAACTATACACTGTGGGGGTGTTTTGTCTCAGAGGAAGTAAAATGAACAATAATATTTAATAAGTATACATAAGTTTATGCCTCAATGTATCAAATAGTTCTAAATCTTTAAATAGCCTTTTATTATTTTTTGGCTCCCCGAAACCAAAAAACCGAAACTTTGATCCGAAACCGCCGATACCGATACTCATAGGAAGGGTCCGAGACCGATTCTGATGCTGATAATACAAACCTTGGTAAGAAGTACTTCATTTCAAATTAAGAAAATTTAGCCAATTGGTTGTTGACATCTGTGCATTGAGAAACATGTCAACCAAAATGAGTGTAGCAGAAATGAGAATGCTAAGATGAACTAATAGCAATATGTTGAAAGATATGATAAGAAATGAGTGTATTAATGGAGAATTGAAGTTAGTGCCAATTGAGGATGAGATAAAGAGAAAACCATCTCATGCAGTTTGGACATATGCAACATAGAGCAATAGATGAGACACGCCGGTCAGGATGAGATTAGAAAAAATCATCTAAGGTTGTCTGGCTAAACAATCTCGTCAAGAAGTTAAACAACAGATCTGCTTTCCTATACTCAATTCAGAAAAGGCACATTACCAGGCTGCCATTCTGAAACCGGAACGTCATTCTCCATTTCATTCAAGTGCTCCCGAGCCCTGGCAATACATTTCTTCAAGTGCTCCGTTTCTGAAGACTCGGAGATCAAGCCCTGCACTTGTTCAAAGAGCCTTAAACCAGCAAGCCAGAAACCAGTCGCCTTGTATCTAGTCTGAAGAACAGTTGCTACACGGCAAACAGTAGAATACATCTGCAAGAGTTAAAATCGATCATATCTTACTTGGCAAGTGTTAACATAGTGTTTGAAAAAATATACTGATTAGCTGATCATTAAAACAGAGTGGGACAGATTACATCTACAGTTGTGATCACATGGGGACTGCAATGAGAAGCATTTACCAGCACAAAGCATTTTTCCTACCTCATGAAAAATGTAATCAAACATAAAGAGAATCAATCATATGCAAAGAGTATTTAATGAAGTGTTCCTAGCCACAAATTTTCTCTAATATAAGTCAAATCCCACTTACATTAAGTTTCTATTGATAAACACAAGTGTTGTTATCTTAGGTTTTCCAATAAATCAAAAATAAATATAAGTACCACTCTTATCCAAGGTGATGCTATGTTTAAAGTGCCCATGTTCTAGACCGACTCTATCGATCACCCAATCAATTATGTCGTTGGATAGCGGTCTGTCCTCCAATCAGTTGGTCATAACCTGTTTTCCTCGTTTTGTCCCTTATTGTCCCTTTTTTGTCTGGCGTCTTGGTCCGTGGTCGTCCCACCCAGTCGTTGAAAAACCTCACTGCATCATTTCTCCATTGGCTCTCATATTCAACTAAAATTTACAGCTCCATCCTCTCTTTCGAACAAAAAAAAAACTCTCTTATTTGTTATCTACTTCATTTCACTAGCAAATTATCATTTATTAACGGCAGGCACATGTTATTCAAGTTTAACTACCATATCCTGGCATGCTCAAGTTGTATCATATGGATGTCCATGTTCGTGTCTATAGATTCCTTTTCCTCTTGTTTCCTTTTCTTTTTTGTTAAAAATAAGTAGTACTAGTATTCATGTAGAGAATGCCCAAAAGTTAAATTGGGAAGTGATCAATAATAAGCGCCCTCTTATAAATGTCACACACGGACACAAATCCGATATGCAGACACAAATTCGATATGCAGACACAAATCCTATACGACACAAGATCGACATGGTGACACGCAAAGGACACGGGCACCATTTTTTCATGTCCTAATATACTTAGGATTGTTTATGCCATGTCCAATATAGCAATATGTGTCCAACACAGACACAACAAGGACATGGCAACCATTTTGGACTGATCGTGCCTCCTAGACTCTTATATAGACCCACGTTGGCTACTCGTCGCCCCTTGTGTTATTCATAGACATTTCCAATCCAAACCTCCAGAGGGATTCCATCGTAGCTTTGCAAACAAGGATTATTCCTTCTGCAATTTTGGCACTGCCGCATATTTGCTTAAAAGGGCTTTTCCATACAAGTCCCTTAATTCTACCTTATATTTACTCAAGTCCACCAAATCTTGTCGTTTGCCTAGAGTCCCTTAATTCATAAGAACTTCACATCAAAATCACAGTTCTAAACCCCAATTTCTTCCTTAATATAATTTCAATCCGTCAATTAAGCCTAATACATAAAAAAGGAACCATAAAATCAAACACATTCCTACCAAGAAGCGATCTTTATGTGCAATTTAGCATAATCTTGGTTGTGGTATCCACAGACATCTCTAATCCAAACCTCCAGAGGGATTTGATCAGAGAATTGCAAACAAGGATTGTCCCTTCTGTAAGTTTTCGCTTATTAATTCCTTAAATCTACTTTATATTTACACACGTCCCCAAAATCTTGTTGTTTGCTTAAAATCCCAAATCATTAGAAATTCACATCGAAATCACACTTGTAAACCCTAATTTCTTTCTAAAAAAAAATTAACCCGTCAATTAAGCCTAATACATAAAAGAACCATATTCCTCCGAAAGAATCAATCTTTATATAAAATCTCGCACAATATTGAAGAAATCTAGTAAAACCAAGAGGAAGGTTGATGAAATTTTACCAAAGTGCGAAGGGACGGGGAGGAAGAGGAGTATCGATCCCGAACGAGAGACTGGATGGAGGAGACGGCCTCCTCGAACGAGTTCTTCTTTCCCAGCTTCTTCTGCAGCGATTGCAGCTCCTCCATCAGAGAATCGTCGGAAGCCATGACGAAACCCTAATATTTTCCAAGTCCAGACGGATGAGTTCTTTTTCTTTTCTTCTTTCATTTTTTCTTTTTTGTTTTGATTTAAACGAATTGTTTCTCGAGGAAGAAGAAAGCTGAGTCACCTGCTACTCTTGGCTGGAACTGCCACAGCAGCAACCGAGTAATAATGCCAGAAATTTTATACTCCTAAAAATTTATTTCCGGAAATCAATCCATCCTTATCTCTTCTCCTACAAAGTTCAAAACGGCAGTAGACAGATACGCGACGAAACGAATCCGTTAGACATCGTTCAGACGCTGACAGTTAATACATTTTCGATATTATTTTACTATTTTACTACTTTTTTTTTCATAATATGTATATATTAAGGATATTTCATGCATAACTAAATTGTAGAACAAAATTTTATCAAGTTTTAGTTTTGTAAAAATGAACTATAGGTCATAATGCTTGCAAACTTTTCTTGCCAAAAACATCTTGTTAGGTATTGCTCAGTTTAGACGCCCGCCTATGTCGCCTCATCTCCGCATACGCCGCAAAATCTCCGTTGGCCGTCTACTCCACCGCCTACCACAAAGCGGTGCAAAGAGAGACCACCTACCACCTACGCGCCGCCTAGACGGCCACCCCAAAATTGAGGTTTTGCAGCGTATGCGAAGGCGGTAGCTTCTCTACCATTAGAACACTGCTTCTCTCTCTCTACTAATATAAGTTGGCTTAGAAACACTTCAAAATTGATATCTCCATTAATGATTTTAAAAAAAATAACTAATTGTTTAAGTACCTAATATGATATATTTATAACTAGACACATCTAACTTAAGTGGTTAAAGAGAGACATATTTCTTTGTGGTTTGATTTCAATTCCACGGGACAAATTTATCTATAATAAATTTATATTTATATTTTTCAATATTTTTTTTACGCACGACACGTGCCCGTTACTAGTCTAATTTATTCTAGTATTCTTGGAACATATCTCTATCCTCTCTGAAGAGGCTTGAAAACGTCTCAAAATGAGTCGTCTAAGCCACATATATATCCTTATATAATTAAAAAAAATTTAATACATAAATTCTAACTAATTGTCTAACTACCTAATATCATCTAACTATAGCAAAATACCTCTAACTCATGTGGTTAAGGTGAGACATTTTTCTCTGGCTGGGTGGATTCGACTCCACGAGGTAGCTGATACCTATAACAAATTTTAATTAAAAAAAATCATCAAATTTTGTAACGTGTGTATAATGCAGATATATGTTAGTAGTATAATAAATAAACTACCATTAATGTAATATTTTTGAACATTTCTTTTTCTAAATCGACCTTATTTTTCTAAACTGACCTTGTTGTACAAAATTATATTTAATAATCTAATCGGGTTGATTGGATTGGTTTTTGTCGAGTCGGGTTAGATTTCATTCTAGTAGACTCGGGTCAAATTTGTATAAGTTTCTTGTTGGGTTCAGGTTTGGATCGAATTTGGTTTCAATTCGAGTTTAGTTACAGGTTGATTGGGTCAAACTTTGGTCTATTCAGTCGTGTCAGATTTTGGTCGAGCCGGTTCAGGTTCATATGTTGATCAGGTCTATATCTGAATTCGAATTTTCGTCAAGTTTTGAGTTTTTGTTGATCATGAATAGTTTAGGTGATTTTAAAAATATCGTTAGCCTCATCCATTAGGTGAAGATAACAAATACCCAGGTCGCAACACGGAAATAGTATTTCGTCGTATGCTGAGAATATGACGTCCAAGAGATTAAGTTAATCCCAAGAGGGACCGTTTGGTATATCAATTGTAATATTTCCAAGAAAAATATATTCATGAGAATAATATGCTCAAACATCAAATTCATAGACATTTATTATTCTGCATTAGGTACATTATACATCGGGCTAATTAGCCTTTAGTCTCTGATTTTTTTACCAATTTAGAGTTTAGGTTCTAACATGTACAATTAAAAAAAATTTAATTCTTAATTTTTATTTTTATTTTCAATTTTTCAATTATATCTTCCTTTTCAACATAGATTGATTTTGCATTTATACTTATATCGAGGGTAAAATGAAAAAAAAAAAAATTGATTAAAAAATAAAAAATTAGGATCTAAATTTTTCAATTGGATATGTGTGGACTTAAACTTTAAGTTGGTATAAAATCTAGGGTCTAAACGCTAATTAGCCCTTATACATTATTGCATGGGATATGTAATTCTGTGTTTGGTATCTTTGATAAATTAACTAGAATACTATATTTCCGAACATAATTTTCTTTGAATTGCACCTACCTCACAAAATTACACCATAATAATCTAATCGGGTTGGATCATGTTTGTTTCTAGTCAAGTTTAGTCAGATTTGGTTGTCTCATTTGTATTGGATTTGAGTTTAGTTGAGTTGGATTGGATTTGGGTCCTGTCAAATTTGGGTCTAGTTGAATTAGGCCATGTTTTGTTCAAGTCAAAATCGTGTCGAGTCCGAGTCCGGTCAAATTTTCGTTGCTTTTAGATCTACTTGAATTGGATCTGATTTTGGTCCAGTAAAGCATCGGGTTTGGGTCTATTTGAGTCAATTTTAGGTTTGGGTCCGATAAGATTTGGGTCTAATCGAATTTGTATAGGGTAGAATCTGGTTTTTGTCCAGGTCATGATTTGGTTTCAGGGTCTGATCGGAAGTAGTTTTGGAATTAAAATATACCTACCTCTTACCATGCATACACATTTGAGAACTGTTTGCAGGTACGCATATATGCTCTATTTTTTATTTATTTTTTTGAATTTCCAACATAATGTTCGGAATCCGATGTAATACTCGAAACTTTGTACACACTGCATTACATGCTTTTGGGTTCAGTGACTCCCAACTCCCACCATTTATAACATAGAAGATAACGTCCCCTTGGCTATATATGCTATACGCTATATCTGTTCGGAGAACTACATGCAAGCAAAGCCTATACATAATTACACACATAATCTCAAGGGAAAAAAGAAAAGGGAAGTTCAGTCCGTCCTATTTATGCCTAAATGGACTTCAAAACTTCTTGCTTAACAGAACCACTGCAGCCACCAAGTCCACCTTCTCCGACGTTCCTCTCTGCCAAACCTCGGTCGTTCATCTGGGAAACCACACCATGGCTCACTCCGGGCTTCCTTCTGTCAACGGGGATAGCAGCAGACGAGCCCTTTTTGCTACAGATTGCAGAGGCGAGAGCTATTGGCATTAGGCACAGGCCTTTATTCTGAAGGTACTGCATAGCAGCAGTGATGTTGGATTCCATCATCTTCACTACTTCTTGCTCGAAGGCTAAATTGTCCTCGGTTTCAGATATATTGGCCGCTCCATGTCCCGTTGACGATAGGTGAAGAGTGCCTGAACCCTGTAAAAACAAAAAATGCACCTAGGTTTAGAAGACTTTCGATGCTAGGAGACCTTGAGGTTTATACTACCTATATAGAAACAACAGACTCCACAATGCAAGAAACAAGTTATCATCCAAGACTGTTTCTGATGACATGAGGTCAGTACTAAAGCACAATTTCGAGTGAGCAAGGCCGAAGAGTGAAAAGACGAGTAACTTTCACAATAGTAAATCGCCTTGATCCCAGCTCTCCAACTTCTGCCAATCTCTAGCTAGATCGAACATGGGAAATGGTAGGCCTCATAAAAGAGCCTAGTTAACATGGTGCATCAGAAAACCTACCTTCGCGGTCACAGTTATGAGCTCAAATCAACTGGAAATGCAGCTAATATGAACTATGGAGGATAGCAGGCAAGAATGATTATGAGAATTCAATTCAACTCCAAGGTCCACCACCCAGCCATAGGTACAAAGTATAACAAACTGTTGAGGCAACATGAAGACAAAAATGATGGTCATGGATAGCTAATGGCTTTGAGTGTCTGACATTTATAGTCCAAATAACCACACTCAGGAAGAGGCTTATCATTTGGAAAAACAGGACACATGAGTTTAAGCTATTTACTAATAATAGAGAATTTGAAGCAGACTGTATTTTGTATCTCTAGATAACAATAAAGAAAAGTTCTATAGATTCACTGAGAATTAACTTCCATGTAAATCTCTAACTAGAAAAGTGAGGAAAATTCTCATTAAAACTAAGGGAATGATACCTCAGATTGAACATCTGTAATTAGAGGTACAACGGCTCCTGCTGCACCCAGCCTGCTCATGCTTAGAACCTGCATAAAAATGATCATGAACATCACCAGAAAATTCTCAAGTCGACTGGTTTTGAATTATACTATTACTGGTACCAAGTACCAACCTTGACTTGTAGCTGAAGGAACTTGACATAGTCTATGATCTCATCAAGCATTGACGCCTTGTCTGTCTGCACATGAAGTGGAGGAAAAATTCAGTCCCATGCTGATAAGCAGCTAAATGCAATAAAGTGCAAGCTCTAAGCTTTCACAGCTACAAAGCAGGGTGCATAGATGGATTTACAAAGATTTTCAGTCTTTCATTAAAGTTCATATTGAGCTTTCAATTTTGAATCTGGCATACTCAGCTCGTTAGGTCTTTAATTAAAATATAATTGTTGTCCTCGATTTGTTATGGAAGAATATGGTATGCTTAGCTGTATTATGTCTTTATCTAGAAGCTCAAGGTGTCCTTTTGGGTCTTTCAATGTTTTCACAAATATCCATATTCTAAGATAAACATGCACAAGTTTATATGTTATCCTTTCTGTAAAGGCTTTTTGCATGTACATGCCTAGTATATCCTAGAAGAACTACTTCCTCTCTTAAGTGTAATATAATAGTAATATTGTCAGAAGACAGAGGCTTACTATAATAGTAATAATAGCAAAAAAAAATTATTTCGAGATATACTTTCAATAGTAATATTTAATATTGATATTTCACAAACAAAAGGATCTATTAAAGAGAGCTCACAAGACATGCATAAAATTGACAGAAGACTCACCACACTAAAACATGAGCATGCAATGAAAAATCAAAAATAAATGACTTAATAGTACCTTATTGGAATTAGGGACGAGTTCCTGCAGATTCTTCATTCTTTCGGCAATTTTCTCTCTGCGTAGCTGCATTAAATTTTGAATTTCACTTGGGAATTCTCTTTTGTATGCAATGTGAAAAACAGCTCAAACAACAGTCATCATAAATATGGATATCAATTATCTTGCAAAATAAGCAAAAGCATGAACCATAAATTTGCCAAGGTTAATCATCATATGACAATATTTAAACACTAACCCTCTCAGCAATGCTATGAGGGTCAGTGGCTTGACCACGCCGTGCACGCACACGTGGCTTTGTAGCTCCATTGCAACCAGTCCCATTAGTTGTTGCTGCTTGATATTGAGCACCAGGAGAATGGTTGGCGTGATGATTGAAGGTATTCCCTTCAGTTGACTGTAACAAATGGATATAAAAAATATTGGTGCAAGCTATTCAAATAAACAAGGGAAAAAATAGACGATAATATATGAAAATATAAATAACTGAATTAAAACCTGTTGAGAGGCCTGCACTACAGCTGATTTACTCGGTGCCATTTGTGGCACAGTAGAGAAAGAGGGCAGCTCAAGGTTAGGTAACCCGTTTTGCTCCTGTAGTTTACATGAGTATGCTGATAAATTTTGAAGAAATGTTAAGCTGAAATGGAAAATAAATAAATATCTAGCACCTGTTGCTGTGACAATCCAGTACTAGTCATTGTCATTTGCTGCCCATGAGGCAAATGGAACGTTTGAAGGTCACTGTCATCCTGCAATGGATGTGTAAAAGGAGTCAGAAAAATATTCAGATTGTGACATGATCCGAGCATAATACTAGAGCTCTAATGTGAGACTTTTACGAGCAGAGATGCAGCCGGTGAATTGGGCAGATGTTGGTATTTGCCATTCTCAATAAATGATTTCCCCAATACATCACCAATACTTCCCACTCCTTGAAAGCCAAAAGTTTGCAATTTGCCTGGTTCTACAAAAGAAGAGCCACCAGAATATGATGGTGCCCACATTGTTGGTAGTGAAGAAATAGAGTGGCCATGTCCAAGGGATAATGGAAATGTTGAGTGGTCATTGCCGTTGCTATCAATTGAATTGGGCATGGCAAGCGCAATCTGAGACATTCTTATGTTACTTTCAAATAAGTCCTTCATCGAGAAATTTTTTTCCTGATTCCCGTTATCATGTAGGGTTGTCTGTGATGGATGGTTTGATAGCTCGGGCTGAGACAAGTACTTTAGATTTTCATCACTAAAGATAGAAGAGGAGTCGCTATGTGCATCTACTTGTAAATCTTCAGCGGCAACATTACTGACAATATGACTTGCAGGAATCAAGCGTATAGGTGGATTCATTTCGTTATCCTCGTATGCCTCTACTGAGTTAGCAAGTAACGCACTTGTTTGAGACGCAACATTGTCGCCCCATGATGACGCTGAAGATGTATGCAACTCTGACCATGATGTTGATGAAAGGAAAGGATCAATAAAATCATCCATGGTAATCTTTCTTGTACTAGAACCACCGGATAAGCAAATGGGGAGCTTCTCAGAGTGGAAGCCAAGAAGATTCTTTCGGTAAAAATTGAACCCAATAGAGCACCACTTCAAAATATAACCATCATCTCCACAAAATTTTGGCAATAGTCCACCCTTACAAACTGATATTGAATAGAGTGGATAACATGAATCTGCTTCTTATTTCTTCTCGTGGCTCCTACATAACATGAAAAAAAATATAAATATTAGTTTCTTACTACAGATTTTGAAAAATAACCTTTTGCCTTCACTATAGAGCCATAACAAGAAAGAACAGGGAGGGATGTTGTTTTGCATAATACTTTTACGGTGTCTTGTTTAAGTCTACAACATGTGTCATGTATAATCTGGTCAATACTAAAAAAATTGCATCACTATGAAACCATCTTTTAGTATGTTTGTCCACATGCATAAGTTCTGTGAAAATTGAATATTATAAAAGAGTTCCAGTGAACTTCATTGTTTTTCTCACGAAGGTTCATCGTGATGGCCTAAACAAGATGATTCCTTTGCTTGGGGGCTGTTTGGTTCGGCAAAGTGAACATTTTGGAAGTGAAGAGTTTGTGTACGCATTGCGTATGCGTGTCATGCGTACGCATATTTTATGAGTTCCTTCATTTGGATGGTTGTTGGAAGTAAGTTGGAAAGTTTCAACTTTTTGTAGTTTCTTTGTTTTGTTTGTAATAAAGTGGTAGTTGAGAAGTGATATGGTTTACCACTTTTAAATATGATGAGATTACCCCCAACTTTTTGTAGTATTATTCATTATTATTTTTTATGGATTACAAATGATTATTAAATAATATAAAGCAAAATTAGTTTTTAATTCTACATTATTATTTTTAAATAATATAAATTAAGTATTATTATTATTACTATTTTTATTATTATTAATTTGTTTTTTTATTAAACTCCCCCCCCCCACCTCTCTCTCTCTCTCTCTCTCTCTCCCTCCCCCCCCCCCCCACACACACCTCCAACTCGTCCTCTTCAACAAACTGGACTTCACTCTCTCCCACACCATGCGGCTTCTCCTCCTCGACGTCGTCTGTCCCTTCCGGGTCTTTCCCGCCTACTCCTCCTCGACGTCCTATTCAACGCCCCGAAGCCCTCCCCGCCCGCTCCGCCGAGGTGCCTGAGGGGCTCACCGCCAATTTGGCCGAACTCGACGACAACAGTTTCTTCTCCGGAGGTCTTTGTCGAGTTCAGGGCGGGCATGTGGGTGCTGCTGGGGTCTTTGCCGAGGAGGAAAGGTGGAGGAGAAGGAAGCAGTGCAGCCATGGGCAGGGTCATGGCTTGCTCCATGTGCTCCTCCGCCTGATCGAGTTCCGCAGATCACTTCAGTCCCTAAAATTCGGAAGTGAAAAGAGAGAAAACAGGGGGGACAGGAAATGCGGAGTGTCAAACCCCGCAGTTCCAAATTTTGAGTCCCTACTCAACCAAACACAAAGTAATCAAAAATTCTGCACAGTAGTTCTTAAAACACCACTTGAGCCACTTCAGTGGCCAACCAAACAGACCCTTAAGCCATTACTTAAGTCAAATTACTGTACAATCATGTTTATAAATGTTTAATAGTCAAATATTAATAATTCAATGATTTCGCTATCTTTTGTGAATAACAGCAGATATCTATATTATAAAAGTCAAACATGAAACAATAAACTCTCATCATCAAAAAACAGTTGAGGGGAATGATTCATTTATGGGCCAATAACGTGTATCAATTGTTTGTTAGCAGCAATCAATTTTGGATCGCAAGTTAACTCGACTCAGAGAACCAATGGAAAAAAAATGAAATTATACCAATCTTTTGTGAATAACAGCAGATATCTAGATTATAAAAGTCAAACATGAAACAATAAACTCTCATCATCAAAAAACAGTTGAGGGGAATGATTCATTTATGGGCCAATAACGTGTATCAATTGTTTGTTAGCAGCAATCAATTTTGGATCGCAAGTTAACTCGACTCAGAGAACCAATGGAAAAAAAAATGAAATTATACCAATCAAGTATATGATAAACTGTATTCATACATCTTTCTACAAAAGAACAAATTGACCAAGACTTACCTAAAGGAAACGTTTATAACTTGATCAAACAATGAATAGTAGTCTAATATCATTAGGGCATGTTTCTTTATGAATTAACTGGTTAGACTCCAATTTTATTTCTGTCGAAAGTGGAGGCTATATTGTGACTAGAATATGATTAAATTTTATAAGCACTCTTGTCCAAATATTTATAGAAATACAAAGCATGTGAAATGACATCATTAACCCTAGCTACAAATGGAAAATACATCAACTAAGAAATGCATAAAATAAAGAAAACTATTATACTCTTTAACAATTTGAATTCAAAAGAATCAAAAAAAAGTTACGAGTACATGATCAAATGTCAAGTGAATTTCAAATTGTGAGGATTATGCGTGATTATCGAGAGAGAGGGTTTCAGAAAATGATATAAAGACTCACAAATCATGTGTATTATGTAGATTTTCATCGAATAATAAAATTAACAAACATAAGAAAGTCACATGAGGGAATTCATTTCACAAGGAAAGAGAATTTCCTAGCAAATTTAGCCACAAAAAGAAATTTAAGAGGAATAATGGATCTATAATTAAACTTGAATCAGTCTGTATTTGCACATAGAACATGCTAGCATTCTAAGGGCTTTCTACATCCACTTAATTTTACAAGTATTGCATGTGTAGTCCATTAATATCCAGTAGTTTTGTCATGAAGCATTATAAACAAAATCTTATTATGCCATGAATAACAAAAGAAAATACAGAATCAGTACAACTGGAAGAGATCTTGCCATGTTTATGTCTCAGATGCAGATCTTAAATATGAGAACGATAAGTAGAAGTTCTGAACCTAAGGCATTCAAGAGAATATTGTTTTGGTTGGGAGACCAGTTCAGC
Source organism: Iris macrosiphon (assembly GCA_036927795.1). NCBI lineage: Eukaryota > Viridiplantae > Streptophyta > Magnoliopsida > Asparagales > Iridaceae > Iris > Iris macrosiphon. Next base: position 225,861,990 of record JAYESA010000006.1, read on the forward strand.
TTGCATAGTATGTGAGATGGTGAGAGTCAAATTCATCAACAACAAGACCTGAACCTATGTGATTACTGATTAGCCTTTCCGATATCCATGATGGAGGATAATGGTGATAACAAAAACTAAGAAAGAGAATGACCAACAAAATCAAGATGGAATTTGTGTAAAGAGTTAAGAGGCCCTTTGTGTGTTATGTGTCCATATTCTTCTTAAGTATGAGTAGCAAGAGAGCACAATGTTGTTGGCAGATCAATGCCAAGATAGAGTGCACAATGCACACTGAATATTACAATAATAACCCAAGGCTGACCGAGTAAAGCACCCACACTCAAAGATCGTAACTGACTAGGTTTTTGCACTTTGGCAGGAAATGATATCACTTAAACTTCTACATTATATTGAGATTGCATCTCTGATCCCAAAGCATAGCTCTTTCATATACCGTACTCCTACCCTTCTTCTACAAGCATGAACTAACTTTGAAAAGTAAACTAGTTTTAAGAACACAGAATGAAGATCACAAGCTTACAAAACTTCTAGGAAAAATGGACACTCCAAAATCCGTGTTGTATAGGTGTTGGTGTGTCTGAATCATATCATGTCTTAGTTGTGCCTGTGAAGACAGCTGCACTCTTGGAAAAGGCACCAACAAATCCAAGAATGGGAACAGAATTTATAAAGAAATAGATCATAGACAGTGCATGGCACTATCGATTAATAAACAGTTTGAACATCCAAAAGCATATTTACTGTACAGAGAACAAGTACTCAAGAAAACATCTTTACAGCAGCACTGCAGTGAACATTGAAGAATCAAAACACCCACCGCCCAAAATGAAAACACTAAAACACACAAGACAAGGAAACAGAATTACTAACAATTAACAAACACACCCAAGATCAACTTTGAACATCGGTAGAGTGATACACAGAAATTATCAACCCTAATTTACCGATCCTAGCCATTAATAAGCCAGTAAAAATAGAACTTCCTTCTGGCAAGAACAAAGACACCACAAGATCAATTTTTTATCACTAAACTTAATGATTGTGCAGAAATTCTAAACCAACTTACCAACCTTAGCCATTAAATTAGCCCTTAAAAAACAAAGTTTCCTTCTAGGCAAGAGCACACACACCTCAAGATCAAATCTTTACAGAAGCATTCCGCTCCATAAAGGAATATCACTAAACCAACGATTCATGAAGAAAATCTAAACCCTAGCCTTTAAATTAACGAAATCCATGCTCCACATGCTACAATCAACAATCGGTATAATCAAAATAGCCAAAAACCAAAAACCAAAAACCAGAAACCAAAAACCAAAAAAAGAAATATTGTGAGAACAATATCCCTCACTAGAGAGAACAAGCACTCAACTCAAGACGACACCCTTCCATCAAAACCGCACTGCAAATGGAACAATCACAACTCCCGCCGCCTAAAATATTATAAACCCTAACCACATTTTCCTTATGGCAACAACACAGACACCCTTTTACAATAGCACACGAAATTCTAAACCCTAATCCACAAACCCTGCCCATCAAATTAGCCAAATTCAACAATTATTACGATTCAAAACAGCTAAAAAGAACCCAAAGAATACACACCACAGACGACCAAATCAGAAACATAAACAAGCGGTTGAATCAACAACGACGAAGAAGAAGTATTTACGAGAAATTACACTGATCGCCTATTAGATTGAGAATCGCAAAACCCTAATTTTGGTGGAGGGGAACAAGAGAATTGTGGGAGAAAGAAACCCTAAGTTTGGGTGGGAAGGAAGGAATACTTGCATGGGAGGGAGAAAGCCAAGAGAGTAAGCTTGGAGCATAAGCCGGAGCAGTTGGGAGAGTAAATAAGCAATTATTTTTCAGCTTTCTTCGGAAATGAATTCAACTGATTAATATGAAATCAAGTGGCTCTTGTACCCAGTGAGAAAAGGTACAACTTCTATGGCTAAAGATGGTCTCGAGATCAAATCACAAAAAAGATATAGAACATTGGATCCAAATAACATACAACATAACATAAAAAAATTAATTAATAATAAGAGATTTTTTATATTACTCCATGTTAGATGGAATATATTGATATTATCCTCGTGTTAGATTAAAAGTTAAAAATATCCTCATGTAAGTGTCGCTAATGAGTTTTGAAAGTGTCGCTAATAAGTTTTTAACGGCACTTATAGGAGTGTGTTCTCAACTTTTAATCTAACAGGAGGTAATATCAATATCTCCATCTAACACGAGGTAATATCAAAAACCCCTAATAATAATAATTTTTAAAAAATTACAAACAATAATAAGGAGAAGAAAAGAAAAAAAAAAATAGTGTGGTGACTTGGTTTTATCATATGACGGCTTATTTTTTCCCCTCTAAATAATGCCAAAATAAGATAAAGTACAAGTGCTTCACGATGAAATATTTGTATAGTGATAAAAACTTTACGGAAAATTTTATACAGAACATTATACTTTAAGTTGATTCCATTGAAAGCATCGAACTTTCAAAAAAATTATCCAAATTATCATAACGTCGATTGGAAGAACATTTTGTATAATTTATAATTAAAAAAATAATATAATATTATTTCCGTTAACAGATGTTAGCTTAAAAAAATATTAAAATATTAAAAACGTTGATCGGATGGACGTTATATATATATATATATATATATATATATATATATATATATATCATCTCTCTGCCCCTCTCTTTTTCTCATCTCTCTCTCTCTCTCTCTCTCTCACACACACACACTCTTATTCTCTTTCCCCTCTCATCTCTCTGTCCGTCCCGCGGCAAAAAAAATATATATAATATAGAAAACGTTCCTTGGATGGACGTTTTTTCTAAAAAAATCACCCATTCCAAGGGAATTTTCTATATAATATTATTTTTTCTCTCTCTCATCTTTCACCTCTCTACTCTCACCTCTCTACCCTCTTTACCCTCTCTCGTCCCTCTCTCTCTCTCTCTCTCTCTCTCTCGCTCACTCGCTCGTCTCTCCCACTCTTACGTCCCTCCCCTCTCTCTCGTCTCTCTCACTCGAACTCTCTCTGTCTCTCTCTCTTACTGTCACCCCCTTCTCTCTCTCGTCTCTCCCACTATCCCGTCCCTCTCTCACTCTCCCGTGAACTCTCTCTATCTCTCTCTCACTGTCACCCCCCCCCCCCCTCTCTCTCTCAATTATTTATGTCAAACCCCCCTCCTCTTTCTTTCTATCACATGTGTCTGTCTTTTGTATTTTTTTTACCCCTCACATGTCTCCATCATTTGTCACCCTCCTCTCTTTTTTACCCCATCTCTCTCACATGTCTCTATCATCTGTCACCCTCCTCTCTTTTTTACCCCCCCCCCCTCTCTCACATGTCTCTGTCCCATTCTCCCTCTCTTTATGTCCCAACTACGTGTTGCGGGCTTTTGACCAAGACCGGAAAGAAGAGAGGTAGTGTGTATAAGAAGAGAATATTTCCTTTGGTGAATTTACATATCAAAGAGGAGGTCGCAGTAGTGAGAGTTTGACGGGATAAGAAAAAGAGCTCAAGAGGAGGAAGAAGAGGAGGATCCAAAAAAATAGGTAAAATTAGTTTATTATTTAAACTGATTTAATTACGTATATTTTTTTATTTATATACCATAACTATAATCATAAGTTTATATTCATAATTTGACTCTTGTGATATCACCATAATCATAATTGTATACAACTTAGGACACTTGTGACATCACCCTAATCATAATCCTAACTACCCTAAACATAGTTATATACAACTTAGGACACTTGTGGCGTCACCCTGATCATAATCCTAACATCGGTCATTATATATGGTTTTTCAAAATGACGGACCCATACCCGGTGGACCTACAACTCCTGCCATTAAACGTGAGCGAGAGTCTTACATTTCTAGTCTGATTTTCGCAGGACCGATAATGTAAATTTTAGATAATTGATATTATTATTGTTAAGCATATTATATTGTATTAACGATATCTATACATATATTATATAACGCTATGATTATCCAGATATAAAATTACGAGAGCATGGTGAGTGGCGGTCAACATGGGAGTTGACTGAAGGCCAAAAGGACTTGGTGGAGGCTTTTTGTTTTCACTTTGTTGACACTATACAAATTAAGTGTCACGATAGAGACATGATATTAAGTATCATTGAGTGATGGTGGCCAACACGCAACACATTTCAGCTACCCATCGGGGAGATGACGATCATATTAGCGGATGTGGCACAGATTCTGGGGTTACCTATCGAGGGTAATCCTATATATTTTGACGAGAAGTTGGAAGCAAAAGATCTCGTTAGAAAATACTTCGGTGTGTGTCACGACCCACACCCGAAATTGGGGCACGAGTATGCGGGTACGTCCAGCCTACGCCGCAGCATCGGCGGTAGAACGCTGTCAATGTCATGATACTATCTAAGCAATCTCACACGAGCATCCAATCTCCATAAGGAGGCACGGATGACACAACATAATATGAACAACATACTCAATCACATAACTACAGCACGATAAGAAATCGAAGAAATAAAATAAACTACAACACAAGTCTAAATGTAAATAATCTAACTCAACAAATATCCAAGTCCCAACAAAGTATGCCGGAGACAAATCCGGTACCAAATAAACTACCGAAAGAAACTAACTAGATAACTAGTGATTTTTGACTAGACCTCCCGGAATCACAACTGAACTACGAAGTCCAAGTCTGCAGCTACTCACCCTGTGGTCCATAAAATGTTGGACACCGGTCCTCTAAGGCATAGTCTGGAAAAATATTTTCAGTCAGGAAGGAGCAAAGTACATTTTCTAATAGCAGTTCTATATCAATGACATAAGCTATGTAGCAGTATATAGATGGAAATATACAAGATGCATGTACATGTACGAGAGATATACAATAAAGAAAATACTGGAAATACTGTAAGTAAATACGGGAAGGAACAATATGTCAATGAGCAAGATACTATGACTAAGTGTGTGAGTACTAGCTTTAACATGTGATCGGCTTGGGAACTTGTACAGGAATAATGGCCTGGCTAGTCATACGTGCAGTATATGACCAACACTAACATGTGAACAAGACTTGTACATGAAGGGTATGATCACATATCTACACTAAAATACTCTCCACCCCCGACTGGTATAGTAGATCCAACCATGGTACGCTATGGCACGGGATCCCCTAGGAAGGTAGCAAGTCTCTCCGGAAATCAGTGTGTCACGCCCCAGTCCCAAATACGTAGGACTAGGAACACGTAAGCATGCCAGCAGCATGGATATGGCAACTCCAATATATGGAAACCATAACCCATACGTACGCTGTAATATGAATATAAACTCACATGTGGTATAAATAATGTCACAAGTCACATATATGCTAATCTCATCCACACAACAAGTCATAGAAAAGAAATACTAACTAGAATAAGGAGTCTGAAATATCTAAAATAATAGTCGGGTGGAGACAAATCCACTACCAATGACTATATCCAAAACTAAAATGAGAGAGGAGTATAAAATCTCCAATATAAAATAATATGAAGACAGAAGTGTATCAGCTAAAAGAATCCATCGCTAGATAATCAACGATGCTCAGAAGGTAAGACCTCCTCGACAGAAAATAATGCGTCAGGTCCAGGCCCGTACTCCTACAAATACTCAAGAGCAGATACACCTGGCAGAGGACCAGGTCCTCAGAGGGACGTAACAAGATACAGAAAATACGAGCCAACTTGAATACAGTAAACATGCATATAATGTGAAAATAAATAAGTACGCTGTACAAGACAATCTATATGAATGCAAGTGAGGACAACTTTTCGACGTATGGGCAAGGGTAGTCTACTCGATCTAAGCCTCACAACTCACACACCCGTCTAGAACATCAGAAATCGACATACCTCTGGGGTAGCGACCAGCGCGACTCTACAGAAATCGACATACCTCTGGGGTAGCGACTAGCGCGACACACGCCCGTAGTGCGAGCTATATACTACGGTTTACCAGAGTGGTTAAAAGCCCATACGCCTAATAATTGTCCTCTATGATACTAAGTGCCATGTGTGTGTCAACATATCTAATACATAGTAATGACTGAAAGAAAACTACACATGCAAAAACTATACAGAAATGAAATAAATAAACAGAAATATAAATAGCATGCAAAGTACTGTAAACAATTTGGCAAGGTATCTTGCCTGGCAAGAAGCTGCAAAATGTAGTGTCCCAATGTCAACACCAAGAGTCAGAAGCTACGGCCTCAGAATGAACGTCTCCGGATGCTGAAATAAACATCACCAACGTTCCCAGAATGAGCAAAATAGCTAAAAAACACATCCCTTTCGTCCAATTTGAACACAGGGGCAAAATGGTAATTTCAGGTAAAAGTGGGATCCACATGTGGCCCACTTTGTACCGAAAAGCGTGCCAAGGGTAACAGTCTCTAAATGGGACAAACTATAGGTCAAACAACTCTAAATGTCAATACGAACCCAACGGTATGTCCAAATATGGATTCCGATGGGCCGAACACAATTTTGTCCAAAAAGTCAACTGTGGGGCCCGCTAATTGGCGATCTGGTCAATCGTCTCAGAATTGCGTGAAAATTAGGTCACAGGACCAGCGCGTTACCACGAGTCCAGTGGCACAAGTTTCGTCGCAATCTGACAAGCGTGCACAAAATACGTGCGAGTTCCACAAAAATTGCGACACGGTGTGTGTCCGCGGATACGGCCTGATTCCGGCGCGCACACGCGTCCGAATCAGTCCCCACGAATTTTCACGTATCCAGTTATGCTGCGTGCACCATTCAGTACACTTGGCACACGGCGGGGCAGTCCCGTTTGGCGGGGCGCGCTCCGTTTTTCAACTTTTGGAAATCTGGAAAAAAGTGGGTGCGTACAGTTTTGTGACGCATTTAACTGGGTCCACAGCAACTAATAGCATAGGGTTATTTAACAGAAAATAAACTAGGTCAGGTATTCTACAGGTATCAAAAGGAATCACCGAATTTGGATCTCTGTGGTGGGAGATACGAACTCGGCAATATGGACGGTCATTCTGGAATTCTGCGATCCCAGAATTCTGTCCGTGCCAACTTGGGCGCTGTTTTTTACCTAGGGGCACACGTTTTCCGAGGTTGGCTATAAAATAAATATTGGAGAGGGTTAAGGGATGATCATACCGATGAAAATGGAACAGCGTTTGGTCGAGCGAGTCGACGGAAAATCACTCCGGAGCGAAGGTGCCTCGAGTGGGAATCTGCAGGACGCGAGGTCGGAGTCGACGGGATGGTTGGATGGCTTGGCGGGGCTTCTCTGGCTGCGGTGACGGCTCTAGATGGGAAGAGGAGGTCTGGAGATTTAGGTTAGGATTTTTGTGAAATAATATATATATATATATATATATATATGATAGGAAGGGAGAGAGAATAGCGGGTCCGCGAGGTATAGAATTAAATTCGGCTGTTGGCTGCTTGAAGGGGGCGGGTCTCTGGCTAATTCAATGTTACATAAGGCCGGAGTGGGTCTCTGGAGTAGCAAATATAAAAGGGGCGGTCTGCAGCAAAGTTGCTAAAGAAGGGGAATCTTAGCAATTGCTAAGGAATGGTTGTAGTATTATGTTGTTAGTATTATTATTATTATTAGTAGTATTAAATTCTTATTTAATACTTCTTTTACTTTTTCTTTCTAAGTATATATATACATATATATATATATATATATTTGTATATACATATATATTATATATATACTCATAAAAAAATTCATGGATTAGGGTATTGCACATCGTTAGGCTAGCAACAGCTCAAGGGGTCTCCTACATGGAATAAAATTCGAAAAATTTCTGATGGTCCCATAAGTCATCTAAGTGCCCGAACACCTAAAATAAAAATTAATAAAAATTTATTTCTCCTATTTAGCACATAATTAATATAATTTAATTATTAATTAATAAATAAAAGGGCATATACGATTTTCTAGGATAGGGATTTTACATTCTACCCAACTTACAAAAATTTCGTCCTCGAAATTGACACTAACCCATTTCATAATGATAGCTATAACTATTACACTACATTGGTATCTAGTAGGACTCCTAAAACTCATGGTCTGCCATTCTAACATTTCTTCATCTATTGTCCATACACTATTCTATCATCCTCTAACTTGTCTATACTACCCAACTTACAAGAATTCTACTAGTGGTCACCTTCTTTGAAGCTATTGTCTAGATTGTAAGGCAATTATATTTATTGGGTCGAGAATCTTGGGATACCTGTCTGGAATCTCATAACTATGACTTCTTCCCATAACCGTCAAGTATCATAGTCTAATACTGCCTCGCCACCTGGCCAGTATGGCTACAAGTAATTCGACTACTCTACTATAATCGTCTGGCGGCAACTGTCGCTACCTCGCCAGCGATTTGCCATAGTCATCAGTTCGTAACAAGTGCCTTCAACTCTTTCCTAGGCGTAGTCTAAGTTTTAGGGAACACTTAAGGTCTTGACTAACTATTAGGGATATGATCTGCCTCAAATGATCTAACAATTTCTACTAGGCTACATGGTGCTACTTAAGGGTTAAACTACTAAAGAATACAGATATTGCTATGGTGCATATATATATTAAGAACTCATCCTTAGTTATCAAGCATTACTAACACATTTATGTTTAACTAACAAAATAGGGATGAGGTTGATATCAAACAATTTATAATGGCACGAAAGATATGACTATGATAGGAAGAGTTACGCACGAGATAAGAAATGAATATAAAAGGAGGAGATGAGTCACCCAAGAGGGCGAGATAAGGATAGGGGAAGAATACTACTACTGCTATTCCCGTCATCCATTAGCATCGCGTGTATGCCATTTGGGTAGAATAGAAATATATCCTTAGAACTGCTAGACTACCATATATAGTTCTACATCTATTTGTGCATCTAAGATCTTGTGTCACAATGGGATTATGAGTATGCAAAGACAGTTATAACTAAAAGGTCGTACCTGTATCTACGGCTTCCTGTGTCTGCTCTCCCATACTTGTCATAATGAGTGCTTGGCCTTGTCCTTGGTTGTTCAACTGGGGTCTAGTTCTCTCCATTTGTGCAGACTGTAGAAGCAGTGGTGGGTCCCTTTGGTCTTCTATACTTGAGGGTGTATGCGGTGTTCCTGATTTTAATGCCATAGACCCTGGGTTCTGTTGAGGACATTCTCGAGCTTGATGGTGACTTGATCCACATACCATGCACAACCCCAATCGACGACGACAATCTCTATGAATATGACCTGGTATACCACAAAAGTTACAAGTACGATGCCCCTTGGCTGAATATGGTGCAGTACTATCTGATTGCTGGCGTGTCAAAGGGTGTCGAATGGGTCCTCCTTGCTGTATCCTTACTGGTCCTTGGTGACTTCTCTGTTGAATTCCGTTTTCCTTGCTGATGGCCTCCTGGATCCTGGCCTCTGTCAATAGCTCGGCATAAGAGATCCGGGACTGGGAGCTAGTGTAGTGCTGGAGCTCCTGAGTCAGCCCGCGGTGAAACCTCTTAGCCTTCTCCAAGTCATTAGGTATTAGGACTGTGCCATACTTACTGAGACGGCTAAACTCTGCGTCATACTCATCAACCGTCTTGCCTCCTTGCTCTAGATGGAGGAACTGATCGTACAATGCGTCCCTTACTGTATCCAGGAAGTACTTCCTCTCAAAGCACTCCAAGAATTGTTCCCAAGTCTGTCGCGTACCCAACTGGCACTCCATTGATTCCCACCAGTGATGCGCGTTGCCTTCTAACTGAGTCATCACGCCTATCATCCATAGGTCAGAAGGTAATTGTGATGCCTCTAACAACTTCTTGGTATTGGCAATCCAGTTTGTGGTCTCCTCTGGACTTTCATTGCCCTTATATGGCTTAGGGCCCATCTGCACAAGTCCTTGACTGAACCGACCCGAGCTTGTGGTATTGAAGCTAGTGCCTGGGTTGGTACAGGGGCTAGTGCAGCCATTCTCTCAAGCGCTGCCAGAAATTCTAGCCTTTGCTCTGCTGTTTGCTGCCTCTGCTCGGCTGCCTGCTGCCTTTGTTCCTGTATTATCATCTGGAAGAATTGAAACAGCTGTGTCTGGCCATCCTGCGGTGCTAGTGGAGCTGGAAAAGTCCTATTAGGTATCGTGGAAGGAGTTGATGGAATTTGATTGTTAGTCAGTCCATCCGGTCCGGGAAGAAGAGGTGTCGTTGAGGTCACTCCTAGTGGTTGGTCGTCGTCCCCTGGAGACGTGTTGTCCCCGGTGGCGGCATGCCCGTCATGCAAAGTCATCTCTCTGCAAGAGATGGACGAAGGATTAAGAAGAGTACATGAATCAAGCAGGATGCAAGAACTTAAGTAGGAATTGTTGGAAGGAAGGTAAGTTATAGTCAAGTGTGGATGAGATCTAAAATTCTAATCCTATGTGCAGGCCCGCTCGGTACAGTTACGTAACCGAAACGGCTAACTCGACCTGCATGGGCCACCACAAAAACATGTCACGCCCCAGTCCCAAATACGTAGGACTAGGAACACGTAAGCATGCCAGCCGCATGGATATGGCAACTCCAATATATGGAAACCATAACCCATACGCACGCTGTAATATGAATATAAACTCACATGTGGTATAAATAATGTCACAAGTCACATATATGCTAATCTCATCCACACAACAAGTCATAGAAAAGAAATACTAACTAGAATAAGGAGTCTGAAATATCTAAAATAATAGTCGGGTGGAGACAAATCCACTACCAATGACTATATCCAAAACTAAAATGAGAGAGGAGTATAAAATCTCCAATATAAAATAATATGAAGACAGAAGTGTATCAGCTAAAAGAATCCATCGCTAGATAATCAACGATGCTCAGAAGGTAAGACCTCCTCGACAGAAAATAATGCGTCAGGTCCAGGCCCGTACTCCTACAAATACTCAAGAGCAGATACACCTGGCAGAGGACCAGGTCCTCAGAGGGACGTAACAAGATACAGAAAATACGAGCCAACTTGAATACAGTAAACATGCATATAATGTGAAAATAAATAAGTACGCTGTACAAGACAATCTATATGAATGCAAGTGAGGACAACTTTTCGACGTATGGGCAAGGGTAGTCTACTCGATCTAAGCCTCACAACTCACACACCCGTCTAGAACATCAGAAATCGACATACCTCTGGGGTAGCGACCAGCACGACTCTACAGAAATCGATATACCTCTGGGGTAGCGACCAGCGCGACACACGCCCGTAGTGCGAGCTATATACTATGGTTTACCAGAGTGGTTAAAAGCCCATACGCCTAATAATTGTCCTCTATGATACTAAGTGCCATGTGTGTGTCAACATATCTAATACATAGTAATGACTGAAAGAAAACTACACATGCAAGAACTATACAGAAATGAAATAAATAAACAGAAATATAAATAGCATGCAAAGCACTGTAAACAATTTGGCAAGGTATCTTGCCTGGCAAGAAGCTGCAAAATATAGTGTTCCAATGTCAACACCAAGAGTCAGAAGCTACGGCCTCATAATGAACGTCTCCGGATGCTGAAATAAATATCACCAACGTTCCCAGAATGAGCAAAATAACTAAAAAGCACATCCCTTTCGTCCAATTTGGACACAGGAGCAAAATGGTAATTTCGGGTAAAAGTGGGGTCCACATGTGGCCCACTTTGCACCGAAAAGCGTGCCAAGAGTAACAGTTTCTAAATGGGACAAACTATAGGTCAAACAACTCTAAATGTCAATACGAACCCAACGGTATGTCCAAATGTGGATTCCGATGGGCCGAACACAATTTTGTCCAAAAAGTTAACTGTGGGGCCCGCCAATTGGCGATCTGGTCAATCGTCTCAGAATTGCGTGAAAATTGGGTCACAGAACCAGCGCGTTACCACGAGTCCAGTGGTGCAAGTTTCGTCGCAATCTGACAAGCGTACACAAAATACGTGCGAGTTCCACAAAAATTGCGACACGGTGTGTGTCCGCGGATACGGCCTGATTCCGGCGCGCACACGCGTCCGAATCAGTCTCCACAAATTTTTACGTGTCCAGTTATGCTGCGTGCACCATTCAGTACACTTGGCACACGGCGGGGCGCGCTCCGTTTTCTAACTTATGGAAATCTGGAAAAAAGTGGGTGCGCGCAGTTTTGTGACGCATTTAACTGGGTCCACAGCAACTAATAGCATAGGGTTATTTAATAGAAAATAAACTAGGTCAGGTATTCTACAGGTATCAAAAGGAATCACCGAATTCGGATCTCTGTGGTGGGAGATACGAACTCGGCAATATGGGCGGTCATTCTGGAATTCTGCGATCCCAGAATTCTGTCCGTGCCAACTTGGGCGCTGTTTTTCACCTAGGGGCACACGTTTTCCAAGGTTGGCTATAAAACAAATATTGGAGAGGGTTAAGGGATGATCATACCGATGAAAACGGAACAGCGTTTGGTCGAGCGAGTCGACGGAAAATCACTCCGGAGCGAAGGTGCCTCGAGTGGGAATCTGCAGGACGCGAGGTCGGAGTCGACGGGATGGTTGGATGGCTTGGCGGAGCTTCTCTGGCTGCGGTGACGGCTCTAGATGGGAAGAGGAGGTCTGGAGATTTAGGTTAGGGTTTTTATGAAATAATATATATATATATATATATATATATGATAGGAAGGGAGAGAGAATAGCGGGTCCGCGAGGTATAGAATTAAATTCGGCTGCTGGCTGCTTGAAGGGGGCGGGTCTCTGGCTAATTCAATGTTACATAAGGCCGGAGTGGGTCTCTGGAGTAGCAAATATAAAAGGGGCGGTCTGCAGCAAAGTTGCTAAAGAAGGGGAATCTTAGCAATTGCTAAGGAATGGTTGTAGTATTATGTTGTTAGTATTATTATTATTATTATTATTATTATTATTATTATTAGTATTAAATTCTTATTTAATACTTCTTTTACTTTTTCTTTCTAAGTATATATATATACATATATATATATATATATATGTATATACATATATATTATATATATACTCATAAGAAAATTCATGGATTAGGGTATTGCACATCGTTAGGCTAGCAACAGCTCAAGGGGTCTCCTATATGGAATAAAATCCGAAAAATTTCTGATGGTCCCATAAGTCATCTAAGTGCCCGAACACCTAAAATAAAAATTAATAAAAATTTATTTCTCCTATTTAGCACATAATTACTATAATTAATAAATAAAAGGGCATATACGATTTTCTAGGATAGGGGTTTTACACAGTGTCTATACATGTACAAGATAACAATGAAACAAGACTTGTACAAGCTAACCATGAACAAGGAATAATATCTCATGACGAGATCCGGATATACCAATCCGTGTAACCAGCGTGTCGAGAATATGGATATTTACACTAGATACAATGAACATAGGAGATATCATAAATAAGAAGCTAATCAGAGAATGTACTCGCCTTGGGTCCTTAGCTGGTAATACCAATGTCCTGTTCCAGAGTATCGCCTGGATGAACCAACAATCCTATAGACATATCATCATAAAAATATTTGCATCAGACGCTACACTAACACACAATCATAATACATTGAACTCAAGGGCTATGCCAGGTATGGCACTGGTCAACTAGGGTCAGTGTGCGTCAAGTTGCACGGGCGTCGCGTCTGTGATTGCTGTGCAAAATATACGGTCAAATGATACGAGGCTCGCCAGTACGTCAGTGTACATGTGGCAGTCAACTAACAGTTCACAGGGTCATAGGTCATGTGTAGTTACGGGGTATCCGTAATTACACTCGGGTCACCTAAAACACATATATATATATATATATATATATATATATATATATATATATATATATATATATATATATATATATATATATATATATATATGCATATTACCAATAATTAAATTAATAGATATTTATGGGTATACCAATAATATATAAAAATATGTATAATTGTATACACACTAAATTATATGTTGTATATATATATATATATATATATATATATATATATATATATATATATATTCAGTATATATATTCTTTTTATACAAATATTGGTTGTAGTATATATATATATATATATATATATATATATATATATATATATATATATATATATATATATATATATATATATATATATATATATATATATATATATATATATATACCAAGTAAAATATATGTATACTATATTTATATATATATATATATATACCAAATCTTAATACATTTACCATATACGTATATATGTGCATATATATATATACCAATACCAATATATACATTTATATATTTATTTCAAATAATACTTATACTATATACAGGTATAATATACCAATACGAACATTAACATATATCATATATATATACAGATAATTTAATATATATACATTGAATACGTATAAATAAATAGAGAAATGCACGACATATTCATATATATATATATATATATATATATATATATATATATATATATATATATATATATATATATATATATATATATACGAAACATACATACACACAAATACGTATTTATATATATACATACGTATATACACTAATGAAGGAGGGAAGAGGGAGAGGGAGGCTCATGGTGGTTGGCTCGACGGTGAGGCTGGTGGTTCTGCTTGCCGGGGGGAAGCTGACCGAGGAGGGCTGTGTGGTGGTGGTAGTAGTTCTGGTGGTGGTGATAGGTGATGAGGATGGTGGGGGTGCCGGAGTATGATGATGATGGTGGTGGTGGTGGTATTCGTGGTAGTGGTGAACGGAGGAGGGAAGAGCAGAGGGAGGTGGTCGAGGTGGTCCTACTGCAGCGGGGCGGCCGGAGTAGAAGCAGCAAGAGGAGGGAATGCAGGAGGAGGAAGGATGACGACGATGGTGGTGATTCGTGTGCAGCCGGAGGCCACCGGGGGGAAAGAGCTGGCCGGTGGAGGAGCTAGGAGGAGGTCGTATGGATGGCTCGACCGGGGTCGGGAAGAGGGGAGGATGATCGGAGGGATGCGGCGGGGTGACTGGAGACTGGAGGAGGTCGGGGTCGGACTGTGCAGGTGGAGTTGAGTCGATGCAGGGAGTCGGGTGGCTCAGCCGGGGAAGAAGAGTAGGAGGTCGGATGGAGGAATGCAGTGGTGGTGGTGATGGTTCGTATGCGCCGGAGTTGGAAGTTGGCCGAAAGCAGGGTCAGGATTGATGGTGGTGCCGGTGGTGGCGAGTCGGAGCTCGGGACGGCCGGGTGTCGCGAAGGGGAGGAGCAGCAGTCGGGGCTCGGGATGAGCAGAGGGAGGTTGCAGCGGGGTTGGGCTGCGGGCCGCCGGGGTTAGAGTTGGAGGAGAGAATGCAGGCGGAGTCGGGGGTTGCTCGGGACTCGGCCGGAGCTGGCCAGGTGGTCAGCCGGAGAGATACCCCGGGGAACAGTGCTGCAATGGTGAAGATTCCCCCCTCTTTTAAATTTAAAAAAAAAAGAAGGAGGAGAAGAAAGGAAGAAGAATGGAAGAAGAAAGGAAAAATGAAAGGAAGGAGGAGGCTACGGTTGAGGCTTGTGAGGAGGGAGGATGATGGGGGCTTCCTTAGGTTTGGGGATTAGGTCTAGGTTGGGAAGAGGGTGTTATAGGACATTAAATAGGATAGTGTGTGTGGGAATGAATGGTGATGATGCACCCATTTTGAATGGGTGGTCAGGATTTGACATGGAGGATTCCTTCATGCAAGGGTGAGGGTTGGGTTGACTAGTCAATATTAGGGCTTCTCCATTGGTTTGAACCAATGGGGTATTGACACCTAATGAAATATTTGCAATTTAGCCCCCTTAAATTTGGGTATTTGCACAGACACATGAAATGATGAAAATTTGGTGGGAGATTTGGTGTTTGGTGTTTGGTGTTTTATAGGGTGAGGGGGCGTTGTGTGTTTGGTATGGGCTTAATTAGTGGGGTATTTGAATTAAGTCAGGATTAAACAGGATTAGTCAAAATGGTATCCCCAATTTAATTAGAAATAAATGCAAGCTGTGTTCTAAAATTAATTAGGAGTACATGGGGCCAAAATTAGGTCGGGTCACAAATATCATTAGTGAAGAAGACTCAGAACAGAATATTACCCTAATTTGGGCTGCACAAAAAATGGATCAAGATTGTCTCCAATTTTGATTGGAACGCACAACGATACAAAATTAGAATTTATTTAGAAATTAAATAATCGTCCGTGACGAATATTGTGCGGCTAAAATGAAGCACAAGAGAGCATGATTATGAGTTACAAAAATGTCAGAATGGAAGGCGGGCACGTCTAGAGCAAGGTTATGAAATTGGTTGGAAGACAAAAGCTAGGGTAGCGCTCCAAATATCGAAGCAACGGCAAGGCGCAACAATTACGGTAATTAATTACTATATCCAATAATTAAATCCTAAATAATACAATAAAATATATAATCTTATAATTCGATCAGGTGTTCATCTAGTGGGCTTCTAGGTCAAGTCTACTAGCTCAACATTAAGAACACAGTACATAATATATTTATAAATGCACATCTCATACAATTATTTAATTTAAATACACGCAATATCGAATACATATAAAAGTCAAAATTACCCCTGCTTTTGGAACGTGGTAGTGACAAGTCTACCCTCCTTAAAAGAATTTCGTCCTCGAAATTTAAAATCCTTTATAGTAGTATTTTCCATCAAAAATTTAAATTCGTCTACCCACCAAATCATGAAATAATCCACATTGTCATCTCACAAATTTTCAAAATTCTAAAATTATTGTATTCCTGAAAATCCTCGAAATAAAATCAATTTCCATTTTTCTCACAATTTCCTCCAAACTTTAAGTTAAAAAAAATTTAAATACTCGGAATGTAACATCCAATCCTCTAATTTAAATTCACTCAATGTACATTTAAGAAATCCCATCTAAAAATACAAATCCATAAATCCAATCTTTCAATTTAATTTCAATCAACGTATATTCATAAAATTTGAAATGTCATCCGAAAAGTTTGAATTTAAACACTAATCCATTAATGATTTTATTCCTCGATTTCCCCTTTTTCCATAAAATACTCAACAATGCGTTACTTATGGAATCTTCAAATGCAACATTTATCACATAAAATTTTAAATTCATATCTTGCAATCAAATAATGATAATCTCCCTAATTTTCTCCAATTTTAATAACCAATTTAATCATATCCTAATCTTCCTAAAATTAATAAATCATCAATTATGCCATGCTAATTTCTTAACTCTCCATTTAAGTTAATGTTTATCCTCGAATTTTAATGATATCTCAATCTTCGTAAAATCAATGATCCATCAATTCTTTTATATTAACTCCTTAACTCTTTATTTAAATTAATGCTTATCCTCAAATTTTAACCATCTTGTCTCTTTTGTCAAGTCATAACCTCTTCGTAGATCTTCGCTATGGTCAAACCCCAATGATCATGGTCTAAGAAAAATTTACCTACAGTCATACAACATACAATCTAGAGGAAACATGCATGGTTATGGTCTGTTTTAGCATGGTATTGCAGTCTCTGTCAGGGTGTACTACTAACTATATTCTAACAAGGAAATCACGAATAGAAGCTACGGTACTAAGGAATCAATCAATCAATCAAATAGAGAGGACAGAAGGAAAGAAAAGAACAAAACATGCTAACACATTACCTGCAGTATCGGTCTCCTCGACCGTCATCGCAAATGCTCTGCCCTGCTGGGGTGGCTCCCTCCGCGGGTGCTGAGCAATCTGCAGTTCCACAGGTGGCCTAACTGGACCTCTATAATTTGGAGCTGCGCCCTGAGCTAGAGGGCAATCCCTCATTCGGTGTCCTGTATCACCACAGCGCAAACAAAGTCCTAGCCTCAATCTACCGCTCTCCCAAAGGTGACCTGGCTTCTTACAGAAATGACAAGTCTGCTTAACACGAACTGGTGCCTGGTACTGTTGTTGATACTGAACCATCCTTGGCAATTGCTGAATATGGGGACGCTTGGCTGGTCCTGTGCTACCATTCGTATCTTCAGAAATATTGTGACTCCTCTTAGGCCCGAGATCCAGATCCTCTTCTGTAATCTGGGCATCCATCAAGATATCCTCAAAGGTAGCGGTACGACGACCAGAAGTGCGTGACCTAATCTCTCTCGTCAGTCCCTTTCTAAACTTCTGGGCTCGATCTCCTGGGTCCCGAATCATAGACGATGCAAAATGGCTCATTCGACAGAATTCTGCGGCGTACTCGTCGACCGACATGTTCCCTTGGAACAAGTCATGAAACTGACTTTCCAAGGTTCCTAAGGCCACGTCGGGAAAGAACTTCTCCTTAAAGAGCTCCTTGACGGTCTCCCAAGTAAGTCCTTGTGCAGTAAGTCTCGACTCCGTGCGATACCACGTGAGTGCGATATCGAACATCTGACTGCCAGCGGCTTCTATCTGCAAGCTCTCCGGAATCTGGGCCAATCGCAGGCTCCTCTCTATATCCTCTAGCCAGTCGTCTGTGTAGAGTATCCTTTCGGTGCCTTTGAATTCTCGAGGCATCATCCTCTTGAAGTCCACTATAGTGCCTGATCTCTGCTGTTGTTGCTGGCCAGGAAACTGCTAGGCAACTCTCTCCACGGCTTGGAGAGCCACCTGATGAGCATTCTCCATGCTCTCTCTTATCAGCTCGGTTTGGGCCTGGTGCACTTCTGCTTGCACCCTCTGAGCCTCAGCTTAAACTCGTTGAACGTCTACCATGCCTTGGATCAAAGTAAACACATGTGCCCCGTCAATGGGCACACCTCCGAAAAACGGAGTCGGTGGAGGAGGAAGGTTATCCTTCACAGCTGCGGCAATCCTCTGAACAGGTGGGGGAGGAGGATCCCCAAAAAGTGCAGATACTCCCACATGCATCGGAGATGTAGGAGGAACTACGGCTGTCTGTCCATCAGGTAGTGTAAACTCCCTCGACCAGAATTTAGTAATTTAGGATTAGTTTTGATTAATTAGATTTATGACAATTTTTTTAATTTTATTTATTATATATTGATTATGCACCTGTTCATTACACAATTGATTAGGGCATCACACTAGCTGTTAACCCTAAACAAATTTCACATACCTGCCCTAGACTTATTAGACTACATTTTCTGTATTTTTAGCAACTTCCAGAAACCTTGTTTGGTGCTTCATTTTATTTATTTCCTATTTAAATTTCTGCTCTTTACCCACCTCTGTACCCTAGTGATTTGAGGACCAATAGACACCTGTTTTGCCCAACCAAAAATACGATAATATTCTACTCTAATTGTATTACAATTATCGTATTGACACCGTAGAAAGATTATGACCCTAACAGCCTCAAAATAAATAGTAAACACCGTGCGCAGTATTTATTAAATAATAAATACGATGACCGTATCACCTGCAGAATCAGACCCTGCCCCTGCCCAGACTCACCCCACACTGTCCAAAATATTTTTCCCAGCTATTTCTCTCATTTTTGTACAATTCAGAATTACGGGAAATCAGTATCTGAAATTTGATAAATTGCGAAATTACACAAAATACAAATTTTATGCTTTTATACAATTATTGAAAAGTTAGGGGTTTTTATGCAAAATTGCATGCTAGGTGGCCTAATCCTATTGGCTAGACCATAGGTGGGTGGGACCCACCATAAAAATCCAGGAAAATATCCCAAAATATCAAAATTACCAATTTACCCTTAAACTTCCCAATATTTACAATTATGCCATTACCTATAAACCCTATATAAACCCCTCATCCCCTCCCTTTCAAACCTCACAACCCTTCCCTCCGCCACCTCCGACCACCGCCTCCGGCCAAACCCTGCCCAACCCTTCGCCACCCTCCCCTCTTCCCTCCGGCCAAGCCCCGCCGCCTGAGCCACCCTCCTCCGCCGGCCACAGCCTCCACAAACACCCCACTCCCTCACTGCTACCCACAGCCACCACCACCCGAGCCGCCTCCCCCGTCGCCTCCGGCCACCGTGCTCCGCCACCACCACCCCCACTCGCTTCGCCCCGACCTCCCCTACCTACCACCACCACCTCACCTCCCCACGACACCGCCTCCGGCCGCCCTAGCCCCCGCAGTGCCGTCGACCACCCCCAACCCTAACCTGCCACCTTCATCCCCGACGCTTCTAGCCACCACCATAGCCACCGTAGACCCCCGCCACCACCGCCAACCTCACCGCCACTCCTCCCTCCACAGTTCCCCCACCCTGCACCGCCGTCCCCTCCGCCGCAGCCGCCGCCACCACCTGCACAAGCTGCTGCTGCTGCAGTTGCTGCTAACAGCTACTACTGCTGTTGCTGCTCCTCCGGCCGCCTCCGGCCAGCTCCGCCGCCGTCCACCCGCCGTCGACGACCCCTAGGGCCCACCTGTCAGTAGGTATATTCCTAATACCTAATATATATGTATTTATATATATATTTGTATATGTATATGTATATATATGTATATATATATGTATAATTAAATGTATACATGTGTATTTATATGTATATATTATTCTATAATATATAAATATAATATATAAAGCTATTATACAGTATAATAATACTGTATATACTAGTATTAGACATATAATAAATATATGTATATATACCTATCATTATATACATATATGTATATATGAATATGTATATGTATATTTACTATATACTATTATGTAATTACATATATATATATCTATAGTATATATATATATGTACATATATTTATAATATGTATACTATATGTTATATATTATATATATATAACATATTTGTATACTCTGCATTTTCCTTTTATTTATTTTTTCTGCACCTATTATATATATATATATCTATATATATATTATCTATATATGTATATATTAATATCCAGCTGGATAATACAGCTTATTATAGATATGTAAATTTACATTTCTGTAATGTCATTATATTATTTATACTATATATAATATATTGTACTGGATAATACAGTACCTATATATATGTATTCCTGCATTGTCTTTTATTCCTTATATATTTATATATAAATATCTATATACGTATTTAAATTATGCCCTGTCATTTCAATTTACATCAGAGGATATACCCTGAATATTACTATTTATTATTATATATATATCAGTGGATATACCATGACTACTATATTATTATATTATATAAATCAGAGGATACACCCTGATAAATACTATATTATCTATAGCAGTGGATATACCCTGCTACTATATATTTATGCCTGCTTTTATCTGTTCTTTATATACTATATATACTGTTATATCTATATATATACCTACTATATATATATGTGTATATATATATGCTTTATATTACAGCTATGATATTCACGAACCTATCTGTTTTAACAGAAACCAACTTCATCACAACCAGTGACCCCCTGTCACCAACACCTTCACAACTGACTGTAAAATCAGGGTTTCAACACTATCAGGGAGTAGGCAAGTATACCTTGCCAAGTTATTATTTAAATTAAATTGTTGATATCTACTTTGTTCTGAAATTCATATACCATGATCACCTGAGACTGCCTTGGGTACAGTCAACTATTATGTTGACACGATATTACAGACTCACCAACAGCTGAGAGAATATCCTAATATTCTCCTATACCCTATCACGGGAACACGCAACATGGTTGCATTACATATATGGATGCGAGCTGCGTATGTGATTAGCTACCAGTACATGTGACCCGCATCACGGATTAGAATAACTCAGGAAATGTACGACTTGACAGTTAGTTTCATGGGGATGGGAAAGATAACTAGTAGACGTATGGGACACCCCCACCAATAATGTTTTATACCTTCGTACCAGTGATGGTCGATTGCAGAGTGCCCTTGAGTCAGGGGGCATACGACACATATACTAGCCAGTCGCCACGATTGGTGAATTACGTCAGCGTATGTCTAGCCACACATTCCCATGCGTACTACTGGATCTTTACTTGCATTTTCACTTAGTATGGTTAGCACCCTGTATTTATTTTCTTTATTCAGTATTTACATACATGGCATGTCATTTCCTGTATCTTGTTATGTCCCACTGAGGACCTGGTTCCCTGCCAGATCTAGACGAGGCTTTCTACCCCACTGTGTACGGCCCTGATCAGGAGGCCAGATGTGCTACTGAGGAGGAGCTCGAGGAGACGCTCTCAGAGTATGCTTGACCCTAGAGGCCTGCCACCAGGAGATGGAGATGTTTTGATCAGATAGACACTGCTTAGTCTATCTGATTTTTCTGCGCTATTATCAGTTTTTGTAGTAGACTTGTATTCTCACCAGTTGTGTACTGTATCAGACTCAGTTTTATATATATTTCAGCACTTGTTTTTCTGACATATTGTTGTGGATGAGATAGTTTTACCTGTTCTATACTTGTAGTATTTTAGGACAGCGTAGCACGTCCCTTTGGGTCCATCAAAGTGGATTAAGCCCATAGTGATGTGTCAGCTGGCCAGTGACACGTGGCCTAGTTCCTGACATTTTGGAACTGGGGCGTGACAGGTAGAGAGGTGGCAGACCCCTCTAAAGCTGGTGCTCCCACACTCATAGATCGTGTCTTAGGCGACATCCTGAAGACAGATCCAAAAGAATAAATTAAGGCAATAAAATACGATATCATCAAGGAAGGACAGTAAAGTTCTAAAGAGCAACATTCAGAAGGAATAAGGATAACAGATAAATAGATTGGAAATATTCCTAATTGTGATTGCACAGGTCAATGATGCATCCAAGGTTTGATACCTCTATCCTTTTAGGTACCACAGTTCTACCACAAGCACACCCACTGCTAACCACTGCAATTGTTGATACTAGTTGTTCTCATCACTCAAGTGCATATCAAATGCAACACACCATACTAAGTACTGCTCCCTCTAATACAACCCTAGATGGACACCCAAGTCAGTTTGTAGTGCAATCTCAATCATGCTCAAGCCAACAAATTCTTACACATGCACCTCATCTACTCGTATACTAATATATATCTCTTCCACTATAAAATTTTATCCTCAAAATAAAGTCCTCAAAACTAACTCCTCGAACAATTTAAAGTAAAATGCATATACTTTCCTCAAAGTCAAATATTCAAATACTGAAACGAAAATTTTATCACTTCCAAAAATCCTTACAGTTTTGTCTAGGTTCATTGAATTGAATCTGAATCCTCAAAAAAAAAAAATTAATAACATAATATCTCAACCTCAAAATTCTTAAAAACTGAAATTCATTTTTAATCTTCAAATTATAATTTAAATCCACATCTTGTAGTCCAATAGCTCTAATGTTAATCTTTCTAACTGATCAACAAGAATCAAATTCAATATCAACAAGTGAGAATGGACGGAAACAAGGGAAATGTTTTAAATTGGAAATTATAATGAGGTTCTCAGGGGTCATCCCAGGAATCTCTCAAGGAATTATGATTGAGTATTCGCTCTCATCCTAGCATCCTATGTCCTAGATTCTATCGCAGGCACGCAGTAGTGTAACAAAGATGCCACACTACCACGGCATCGCACAACTTGCGAAGTCTGACCTGCATGGGCCACCACTAAAAATGTGTCACGACCCGCACCCGAAATTGGGGCACGAGTACGCGGGTACGTCCAGCCTACGCCGCAGCATCGGCGGTAGAACGCTGTCAAGGTCATGATACTATTTAAGCAATCTCACACGAGCATCCAATCTCCATAAGGAGGTACGGATGACACAACATAATATGAACAACATACTCAATCACATAACTACAGCACGATAAGAAATCGAAGAAATAAAATAAACTACAACATAAGT
Source organism: Iris macrosiphon (assembly GCA_036927795.1). Classification (NCBI taxonomy): domain Eukaryota; kingdom Viridiplantae; phylum Streptophyta; class Magnoliopsida; order Asparagales; family Iridaceae; genus Iris; species Iris macrosiphon. The sequence goes on from JAYESA010000006.1 coordinate 225,885,886, forward strand.
CTAAATGTAAATAATCTAACTCAACAAATATCCAAGTCCCAACAAAGTATGCCGGAGACAAATCCGGTACCAAATAAACTACCGAAAGAAACTAACTAGATAACTAGTAATTCCCGGCTAGACCTCCCGGAATCACAACTGAACTACCAAGTCCAAGTCTGCAGCTACTCACCCTGTGGTCCATAAAATATCGGACACCGGTCCTCTAAGGCATAGTCTGGAAAAATATTTCCAGTCAGGAAGGAGCAAAGTACATTTTCTAATAGCAGTTCTATATCAATGACATAAGCTATGTAGCAGTATATAGATAGAAATATACAAGATGCATGTACATGTACGAGAGATATACAATAAAGGAAATACTGGAAATATTGTAAGTAAATGCGGGAAAGAACAATATGTCAATGAGCAAGAATACTATGACTAAGTGTGTGAGTACTAGCTTTAACATGTGATCGGCTTGGGAACTTGTACAGGAATAATGGCCTGGCTAGTCATACGTGCAGTATATGACCAACACTAACATGTGAACAAGACTTGTACATGAAGGGTATGATCACATATCTACACTAAAATACTCTCCACCCCCGACTGGTATAGTAGATCCAACCATGGTACGCTATGGCACGGGATCCCCTAGGAAGGTAGCAAGTCTCTCCGAAAATCAGTGTCTGTACATGTATAAGATAACAATGAAACAAGACTTGTACAAGCTACACCATGAACAAGGAATAACATCTCATGACGAGATCCGGATATACCAATCCGTGTAACCAGCGTGTCGAGAATATGGATATTTACACTAGATACAATGAACATAGAGAATATTATAAATAAGAAGCTAATCAGAGAATGTACTCGCCTTGGATCCTTAGCTGGTAATACCAATGTCCTGTTCCAGAGTATCGCCTGGATGAACCAACAGTCCTATAGACATATCATCATAAAAATATTTGCATCAGACGCTACACTAACACACAATCATAATACATTGAACTCAAGGGCTATACCAGGTATGGCACTGGTCAACTAGGGTCAGTGTGCGTCAAGTTGCACGGGCGTCGCGTCTGTGATTGCTGTGCAAAACAGACGGTCAAATGATACGGGGCTCGCCAGTACGTCAGTGTACATGTGGCAGTCAACTAACAGTTCACAGGGTCATAGGTCATGTGTAGTTACGGGGTATCCGTAATTACACTCGGGTCGCCTAAAACATATATATATATATATATATATATATATATATATATATATATATATATATTACCAATAATTAAATTAATATATATTTATGGGTATACCAATAATATATACAAATATGTATAATTGTATACACACTAAATTATATGTTGTATATATATATATATATATATATATATATATATATATATATATATATATATATATATATATATATATATATATATATATATATATATATATATATATATATATATCAATATGTTAAAAATATATATGCCACATTTATATATATATACTACAACCAATATTTGTATAAAAAGAAAAAAAAAATATATATATATATACCAAATCTTAATACATTTACCATATACGTATATATGTGCATATATATATACCAATACCAATATATACATTTATATATTTATTTCAAATAATACTTATACTATATACAGGTATAATATACCAATACGAACATTAACATATATCATATATATATACAGATAATTTAATATATATACATTGAATATGTATAAATAAATAGAGAAATACACGACATATTCATATATATATACGAAACATACATACACACAAATATGTATTTATATATATACATACGTATATACACTAATGAAGGAGGGAAGAGGGAAGAGGGAGAGGGAGGCTCACGGTGGTTGGCTCGACGGTGAGGCTGGTGGTTCTGCTTGCCGGAGGGAAGCTAACCGAGGAGGGCTGTGTGGTGGTGGTAGTAGTTCTAGTGGTGGTGATAGGTGATGATGATGGTGGTGGTGCCGGAGTATGATGATGATGGTGGTGGTGGTGGTATTCGTGGTGGTGGTGAACGGAGGAGGGAAGAGCAGAGGGAGGTGGTCGAGGTGGTCCTACTGCAGTGGGGCGGCCGGAGTAGAAGCAGCGGGAGGAGGGAATGTAGGAGGAAGGATGACGACGATGGTGGTGATTCGTGTGCAGCCGGAGGCCGCTGGGGGAAAAGAGCTGGCCGATGGAGGAGCTAGGAGGAGGTCGGATGGATGGCTCGACCGGGGTCGGGAAGAGGGGATGAGGATCGGAGGGATGCGGCGGGGTGACTGGAGACTGGAGGAGGTCGGGGTCGGACTGTGCAGGTGGAGTTGAGTCGATGCAGGGAGTCGGGTGGCTCAGTCAGGAAAGAAGAGTAGGAGGTCGGATGGAGGAATGCAGTGGTGGTGGTGATGGTTCGTGTGCGCCGGAGTTGGAAGTTGGCCGGAAGCGGGGTCAGGATTGATGGTGGTGCCGGTGGTGGCGAGTCGGAGCTCGGGATGGCCGGGTGTCGTGAAGGGGAGGAGCAGCAGTCGGGGATCGGGATGAGCAGAGGGAGGTTGCAGCGGGGTTGGGCTGCGGGCCGCCGGGGTTAGAGTTGGAGGAAGGAATGCAGGCGGAGTCGGGGTTGCTCAGGACTCGGCCAGAGCTGGCCGGGTGGTCAGCCAGAGAGATGCCCCGGGGAACAGTGCTGCAATGGTGAAGATTCCCCCCTCTTTTAAATTTAAAAAAAACAAAGAAGGAGGAGAAGAAAGGAAGAAGAAGGGAAGAAGAAGGAAAAAATGAAAGGAAGGAGGAGGCTATGGTTGAGGCTTGTGAGGAGGGAGGATGATGGGGGCTTCCCTAGGTTTGGGGATTAGGTCTAGGTTGGGAAAAGGGTGTTATGGGACATTAAATAGGATAGAGTGTGTGGGAATGAATGGTGATGATGCACCCATTTTGAATGGGTGGTCAGGATTTGACATGGAGGATTCCTTCATGCAAGGGTGAGGGTTGGGTTGACTAGTAAATATTAGGGCTTCTCCATTGGTTTGAACCAATGGGGTGTTGACACCTAATAAAATATTTGTAATTTAGCCCCCTTAAATTTGGGTATTTGTACAGACACATGAAATGATGAAAATTTGGGGGGGATTTGGTGTTTGGTATTTTGTAGGGTGAGGGGGCGTTGTGTGTTTGGTATGGGCTTAATTAGTGGGGTATTTGGATTAAGTCGGGATTAAACGGGATTAGTCAAAATGGTATCCCCAATTTAATTAGAAATAAATGCAAGCTGTGTTCTAAAATTAATTAGGAGTACATGGGACCAAAATTAGGTCGGGTCACAAATATCATTAGTGAAGAAGACTCAGAACAGAATATTACCCTAATTTGGGCTGCACGAAAAATGGGTCAAGATTGCCTCCAATTTCGATTGGAACGCACAACGATACAAAATTAGAATTTATTTAGAAATTAAATAAATGTCCACGACGAATATTGTGCGGCTAAAATGAAGCACAAGAGAGCATGATTATGAGTTACAAAAATGTCAGAATGGAAGGCGGGCACGTCTAGGGCAAGGTTGTGAAATTGGTTGGAAGGCAAAAGCTAGGGTATCGCTCCAAATATCGAAGCAACGGCAAGGCGCAACAATTACGGTAATTAATTACTATCTCCAATAATTAAATCCTAAATAATACAATAAAATACATAATCCTATAATTCGGTCAGGTGTTTATCTAGTGGGCTTCTAGGTCAAGTCTACTAGCTCAACATTAAGAACACAGTACATAATATATTTATAAATACACATCTCATACAATTATTTAATTTAAATATACGCAATATCGAATACATATAAAAGTCAAAATTACCCCTGTTTTTGGAACGTGGTAGTGACAGTGTGGAGCCTCCATCTCACATGGGAGAAATCAGCACTGTCAAACTCACCTGGCTCCGGTCTACTTTCATGCATATTGATCATATCGGCTCTACAACAATTTCTATCGATTCTTCGTGGATATTTATTTTCCTGTATTAATTATTGTGAATATTTATTTAATGTAGATGGTATCAATATTTAATTATGTTTTCAGCTGATATGTTGCACTAGAGCTTACTTATTGTGTCTATGCTGTTCATTTTTATTTTTCGACACCACGAAAAATATGATCAACGTGCGACTGATACCATTCCTTGCGGACATCCATTCCCACACAAAACACGCATGGAGTGAAGCAGTGTTAGCATATTTATACCGCTCTATGACATCTTTTGTGAGTAAGGTATCAAAGGGTAGAACATCAAAAAATATAAGTGGATGTTTAACACTTATACATGTATGAATAAAAATAAATAATATCTGCTATATTTATTTGGATCTTATTTGTGTTCTTCTTTGTAGTTCTGGTATTACGAGCACTTCGATATTGGTAGACCATTTAGTATATATAGAGCTGAACAAAAGTATAGCCAACATGCATTCGCTGGAATACTAAAAATATCGATTACGTGCATTGTATGACAAAAGTGGTATCTTTTTACCAACATCGATTTGATACATTAACCACCTATGATGTAAGTATGTAATTATTAAATTAAAATTTTAGATATTATTTTTTTGTCTATCATTTATTACTTGTTGAATGTCAAATAAGTTGTTTGGCAACCACTTAGTGTGCCACAAGAAGTGAGAGATGGTGAACGTATCCGTAGTCTCCATAGATATTATATCATGTACAATAGATCAATCATGTTTTATCCAGCTGATCGTGTTATGCGATAATTCAGACTGAAACTGATGATACCCCAGGAGCCTTTGGCTTCTAGCAGTACCACATGTCACGCCCCAGTCCCAAAATACGTAGGACTAGGAATACGTAACACCCCCAGCCGTATGTATACGAACTCCAATATATGGAAATCATATACACACGTACGCTGTGTATGAATATTCAAACCATCAGTGGCAATATACTGTCACAACAAGTCACACACAATCTATATCTCATCCATAGCACAAATAATAAGTAGGAATAAATAGCTGAATAATAACTGGATATCCAAGATGAGAATCAAGTCTGATAGTCGGGTGAAAACAAATCCACTACAAAACGACTATACTACAGTAGCAACAAAATCTCTAAACAGTGGCAATAAAATACAGATACTCTGAGGGTAAGACCTCCTCAGTCAGGTATGTAGAGTCGGGTCTAGGACCGTACTCCTGCGGATACTCCTGCTTGTCCATATCTGGAAAGGGACCAGGTCCTCATAGGGACGTATCAAGATACATATAAACATACCAATAAAGTACTAAAATATAAACATCCAATGGGTCGCCTAACCGTCTAAGTGAAATGCAACTTGAGGACTACTTTGAGTGTATGGGAAGTGTAGGCTAGACATATGCTGACGTAATTCACCAATCGTGACAACTGGCTAGTATATGCCACATATGCCCCCTAATACAAGGGCACAATGTATATGGTAACGTCCTACCGCTCTGAAGAACGGGAAATCTGCATAGTATATAACGTCCATATCACCCCGAAGAGTGTGGCATCAGTGTAGTATATATATCGTCCATATCACTCCGTCGAGTGTGGCATCCATAGTAAAGGAAGTGGGGTATCCCATACGCCTACTAGTAGTCCTCCCCGCCCAATGCTCTAAGCATGCCACATCCATGACACGGTAAAACCTCTAAATAACTACCAAGTCTACTAGCATACAAAGTTTCTATCAGCAGTTATCCTTATCCGGCGCACGACCTATACGTACCAGTGGCCAGTCGAATATGCAAGTCCGTGTCCTACATGTGACTCACACTCGTGTAAGAATAGTGCCATTGCCAATGAAACATAAAATGCCTCATAATAATGGGATGGTCTCATAAAATAGGTCCAATAATCTACATAAATAAATATAATACGACGACATCGTCGTTGCACCCAAGTTTCCTTGGACGCACCATTTATTTAGCAATAGATGAACTGAATAAGCAGAAATAAACTATGTAGACAACATATGGAATGTAAATAATAGTATGATGGTAAGGTATACTTGCCGAGAAAGAGTTCTGTAGAGTGCAAGCGTCCAATATTGTGTTAAGTTTAGTAAAAGAAGTGGGGTTAGTGTTTGGAAGAGTTTTAATATATATAGAGATCAAGAGGCGGTGGGGAAACTTAGTGGTTAAGAACTACTGCCGCTGCTGTCTCTTTCTTTCATTGGTTTTGGTTTCGGTTGAGGAGAGTTTAGTAATAATAGGGATAAGAAGCGGTGGAATGAGGCGGTGGTATTGCTGCTGATATTTTTCTTCACACGCGCGGAGAAGAAAGCAAAGTTGGTTTTTGCTACTGCTGCTATTGATATTTTCTTCCCTAACGGATCCGGGTAGGGGCTACACGGGTAGTGGGTTAAAGCGGGTAGGGTAGAGGCTAAGGGGTTAACGGTTTTGGGTAGAGATCCAATATGAATTATATATATATTCACATATCTATTCACAGAAAATTCTACAAAATTATATTTGTACATACCATTAAGCTAGCAACTGTCCAAAGGGTCTCCTACATGGAATAAATTAGGAAAAAATTATAATGGCTCCATAAATCTCCTAAATGCACCGACATCTTTAATAAAAATTAAATAAAATCTATTCCCTCTATTTAGCTCATAATTAAATAATTAATAATAAAAAAATACGATTTTCAGAATTAGGGGTTTTACATTCTATCCAACTTATAAAAATTTTATCCTCGAAATTAAGATAGGGTAGGGTCTCTCTATCTAATCTCTCTTGATCACAATCTAAAAAAATTTATCTCAAGTTTAATAATACAATTTCTACCCAACTTAGAATTTATCCATCTATCACTTAAGGCTATATATTTAAGAAAACTATTCCTCAAATCATGTTATTCAATCCTCAAAGTTTATACAAAATATATCACCTATGATATACCTTTAATTGCGGAAAGTAATCATCAAGTAATATGATTGGACTATGGGGTATATCTAGTACTATCTGCATATCAAACTTATACCAAGCACGAGGTTTCGTCTTTTCGAAGTAAGGGAAGACGGAGAGCAATAATAAAGAATTCCAGATGAAGGTGATAGAATACAAGTAAGAGGTTCAAGGAGTTTTTAAAGAATTCAATTGGGAATCGTCAAGGCGGTTGTGGGTTAAAATTATATTTTGGTAATTCCTATTCACATGCTCGTATCAGTACAGTTATGTAACCGATGCGATATACCAGACATGTCTAGAGGCAAGTATATTCGTCTACTAGTCAACTATACATCTCAATCCACGTAAAGTAGTATTGCGAAGGGTGAACCAAGCGCACTATGGTTGATCAGACCGTAATACACTGATTCTGAAATGTATTAATGTATGCATCCACTAATACATATATCATGAACAAGCTTGATAAAAGAATAAGCTTGCAAAACTAGGCTGTAACAACAGCATAAATCAAGGTAGTTCAGAAAATATAATTACGCTAGATTATGATGAGAGATGTTACAAAATAATTCAACTCACAAAAATATAAGACTCTACAGTCTCTACAGTTGTCATACTAACTCCTTGTCTAAGTCGCTAGTTGACCAAATAGGGTATGGGCCTCTAAAATTTATAGTCTGGATAAACATTATCTTCTTATGCTAGCGTACAGTTAATGTCATTCAACTATCATACTTTACTAAGGAGTCAAGAGGACTATGTGATACTAGGTTGTGAGGCATGCTTCCCAACTTATAAAAATCTTGTCCTCGAAATTAAAACTAAGTCACGGTAGAAAGTCAAGGATGGTATAAGGTATAAATTAACAAAGTAAATTTATACCTTGATCAACGAATAGGTTCAGAAAATATTCGTACCTTTGCCGTCCTCGCGTTGCCAAGTTGATTCCCCTGGTCTATTTATCTGCTGAGCTGGCTTCGGTGCTGGAAGTGCTAGCTCCTGTACTGACGGTGAAAGTGTCACTGTCTGCTGCATTGGACAGTCTCTTACCAAATGCTGTTCGGAATCACACTTTAGACAATGTCCTAAGCGTTTCCGGCTGTCACGCCCCAGTCCCAAAATACCGAGGGACTGGACGCATGTCAATGGCCAGCAGTACGCACCGATGGACCAACCCAATTTAATGGATCCATCAGAGCATACTTAAGCTGTAAAACAAGTCTACGAAAATCATGGCACAACTAATCTCATCCACGCAAGATATAAAATATGATCCACAAAATAAATAAGGAATATAAATCATCAGATAGTCTCACAAAGTACTTCGGGGAACAACCCGATAAATATCTAGTACAATGGTTCAACCGACCAGAAATAAATGACTGAAATAAATAAATAAAATACTGAGCATGAAACATGGATGCTCAGGCAAAGTCTTCAGCTAACACCTCGTCCTCGGGTGTCGGTCCAGCTCCTGCTCCGATCCCGTATATCTCGGGATAAACCTCGTCTGTAAAATCTGGGGACAAAATCCGGATCCAGGTCCTCAGGGGACATAGCAAGGTACAAGAAAGCTCATGCCAATAAATAAATAAGCAGTGCAGCAATAACAAATGAATAAAGTAATAGGGTAAATATGTAACCATCTAAGTGCAATGCAACTGAGAGCATCACTAGTCTCAGGCTGAGCCACTAAAAGCTCTGTGTCGGGGAGCCGGTAGCGGTAATAACCGGTAATGTGTCTAGCTCTGCTCCGAGAGTCTACGACCTCACAATAGTAGAAGATATATATATAAACAGCCTGTAGTCTGTGTGTCTCTCCCCACCCAATGTAATCACACGTCTCATGTCCATGACACGCAAGATCATAGCTAATGCAACCAGTCATACAATATCTAAGAATATAATATCCATGTCCAGTATCCTATACAGAATCACCAAGAATATCTTGGGAAGATCCTGTTTCATGAATGGTGTCAAGTGTCCTGGGTCAAGGTGTACTTGGTAAGACCAGTACGAGAATATATAGTGTCACGAATGTCCATCTCTAGGTGACCGTACCCAACACCGCGTACAGTATCGACACCCGACTAATAATCGGACGCTAAGTACGTCACACGGTCCTAGGTTAAGCATGCACAGCAATATAATAAAGCAAGGAAAATATGTAACAATACTGCAGAGTTTGGCAAGGTACACTTGCCTGATGTCCGAATACCAACAGCTGTCCCTGTAATAGTGGATCCGGTAGGTACTCCTCCAAAAGCTGTAATGAACATCACCAACAGTCTCAGAAGGTATCAAACTGCTAGAATTACCTGTCCTTACGTCCAATTTGGAGACAGGGGCAAAAATGTCATTTTCGGGCCAAAGTGGGGTCCACATGTGGGCCACTTTGCACCGAAAAGCGTGCCAGGGTCAAAGGTCTCCAAATTCCTCAAACTCAGTGTCTACAAGTCAGAAAAAATGATACGAACCCAACGGAACTTCCAGAATTGGATTCCGATGAGCCGATCACAAAATCGCCCGTCAAATGGAACCTGTGGGGCCCACGATACGCGATTTTGTCAACGTTCTCTGAATCGGACCAAACTTGGATCACAAGACCAGCGTATTGCTACGAGTCCGATGGCGCAAGTTTTGTCTCGATCCGACGTATGTACACAAAGTTACAGCGTATTCCAAAAAGGTCGGATACGGGGTGTCGTCGACGGATACGCGTTGATTCCGGGGTGCACGCACCTCCGAATCGACTTCTGCGAAATTTCACACGACCGTATTAACGACGCGCACGGTTCGGTAAAGACCGCGTGCGACCAAGTCGTCCCGTTTGGCGGGGCGTACTCAGTTCCGGGGTGAAATGGGGTATTATTTTTTCTGTTTTTGGATCGCGGTGTACGATCACCACAGGGCGCGATGCACCGAGCGGGTTGCACGGGCACCGAGAGGGTTACACATCCTACGCGTAGAAACTGACGGAATCGAAATCGGAGTTGCGAGTTGGGAGAAAATGGTACCTGAACAGGGCTCCGTGAACCTGTGTTTCACGTGTCCGAGAGTCCAATTCGACGCGAACCGAATCCTGGTCGTGTCCGACGTCAACTGCTGTTCGCGTCCGAGGGCGGCCGTATCCGTGCTAGGGCAGCGGACGGCCGACGAGGTGAATGAGGCGACGCTCGCGGGTGGCGGCGAAGATGGGTCCAGCCGCGGTGGACCCTGGCGTCCGGACGGTCGACTGGACGTCGACGAATGGAGCGGGGCTGGGTCGACTTCGAGGCGGAGTCGAGCAGCGGCGGTCGTCGGTCGCGCGGGTCGGGACTGGACTCGACGGTGGGGATTCGAGCAGGATATCGGACACAGGGACGGGGGCAGGTCGACGAGAGGGGCGGCAGTTGCTCGGGGTCGGGGACGCCGCAGTGGTCGGGTCGGGGAACACCGCGGTGAGGGGAACGGTCCGACGGCGAGGGGAACGGTCCGACGGCTCTTGGAGATGGGAGATGGAAGATCTGGCGGCGGGGCTGCTTTAATAGCTGCTACAGTGTAATCCGGCGGGGCTAGGGCTTCCTTCTGGGTTTCGGGTCGGGTTTGCTTGGTTCAGTTCGGTTTAGCAAACCAATAGCTTTTAGAGCTTAAAACGTCGCTCCGGAGTCCAATAAATTCACCGAAAAATGCCATGCGTCCAGTTTTCCATTTTACACAATAAATTATTATTTCCAGAATATTTTAACACCCATAAACTGCATTTAAAATCCTTAACTCTTAATTACTTTGGTTCTGCATCCAGAAAAATACAGAAAAATCCGGGAAAATTACATTAAAATTATCTGAAAAATTTGGGTGTTTACACCGGCAATCTCTCAAAATATGCCCGCATTTCCCACAATAATGGCAGCGGGACTTCTCTGGGATCTGGTTCGGTCCTGCTCTTTGCTGAGCTAAAGGACGTCTGATAGGTCCTCCTTGCTGTGTCCTTTTTGGTCCTGGATGTGTCCTTACACCCGTTATCCATAGGTCTGCAGGTAGCTGTGCTGCCTCTAATAACTTCCGGGTGTGAGGGATCCAGTTGGTTGTTTCCTTTGGGCTCTCAATGCCTTGGTACGGCTTTGGACCCATCTGTATAAAGTCCTTTACTGAACCAAATCTAGCTCGAGGTACTGGGGCTAGTGCTTGAGCTGGTACAGTAGTCTTTTAAGCCATCCTCTCAATTGCTGCCAGAATTTCTTGCCTTTGCTCGGCTGCCTGCTGCCTCTGTTCCTGCATCATCATCTGGAAGAATTGGAACAGTTGTGCCTGGCCATCTTGTGATGTTGATGAGACTGGAAGGTTCCTATTATATGGAACGGGAAGATCAGATGGAACTGGATTGTGAATCTGTTCATCTGATCCCGAAAGTCTAGGAATTATTGAGGTCCCTCCTTGAGTCTGACCATTGACTCCAGGAGTTGTGTCACTATCGGAGACAGTACATCCATTCTGCATATTCATCTCTCTGCAGGTGATGTACACAACGATTAGAAGAAGTACATGAATCAAACAGGATGCAAGCATTAGATAGAATGTAGAAGCATAAAATACGTTGGGGAATTGTCCGCGTATTTACAGTCAAAACCCCCCAACATACATGAAGTCTCTCCCTGCGTAAAACAGGGCTTCTAGGTTGTTTGCGTAAAACAGGTTGATAAGCTGTCCGCGTAAAAACAGAGATTCAAGGAAATTTGGCGTAAAACAGAGATTCAAAGTAGTCAGCGTAAAACATAGATTCAAGGAAGTTTGGCGTAAAGTAGAGTTTCATAATTTTTTGCGTAAAGCAGAGAAGCGTAAAGTAGGGCTTCAGAACTATCCGCATAAAACAGAGATTCAAAAGATGTCGGCGTAAAACACAGTTTCAAACTGTCTGGCGTAAAGTAGAGATTTGAAGCTATCTGCGTAAAATAGAGATTTAAAATTGTCGGCGTAAAATATGGCTTCAAAGCTAACCGCGTAAAAGTCTGCTATACTTCCTGCGTAAAGTCCGCATAAAAAGTCTGCGCGTAAAAGTTCTGCGCGTAAAATCTGCTGCGTAAAATCTGCGCGTAAAAAAGTCGGCGCGTAAAAGATTTGCGCATAAAATATCTGCTGCACAAAGTCTGCGTACAAATATTCCTGTGTAATGTCTACCTGCGTAAAGTCTGCGTAAAAATCTCTGCGTAAAATCTGTCTGTGTAAAGTCGGCATAAAATCTGCCTGTATAAAAGTTCTGCGTGCGTAAAATCTACGTAAAAATTCTGTGCATAAAATATACGTGCGTAAAGTCTTGCTACACTTCCTGCGTAAAGTCTGAAATACGTTTTAATGCAGCGTAAAGTTGTACGAGAAACTCTTTGTATTTCCTCGGATGAATTTGTCAGTCAAATTAGTGAACCTGACATCTAACCAAAGTACTTGCACGATGATCGAGAGAACGGCTGTGATAATGATTTTGCACAGAGACCCAGGTTGTCATTTAGTGACATATTGGATACAAGTCATTTTTACGCATTCAAATGAAAGAAAAAATGGAGTCCTCTGAATACGCTGCCTATTCTACATGGACAAAAATGAGTTTTTACGCTCAAGACAGGACAAAATCAACAGAGATGAGTTTTTACGCTCAAGAGAAGACAAAATCAGACACCATGTCAAAAGCTGTTTCTTGTACAGGGCTCGAGGCATATCTCTACATTTAGTGTACGAGATTTGGTCAGGGCTGGGAAAAGCTAAGGTTGTAAAAAATACGCTCACATCACCATCCTTATATTTTACGCCTAATCGGTCTACTTTACTCTAGTTATCTATTATTCATGAATCATCAAGTTTACGCTGGGGTAGTTACCTACGTGGCTTGCATGACATGTCATACGCAGATTTAGAAGTCTAAGGGAACGTGGGTGGCAGTTGTCATAACCGCAGCGTAAAAGAGGCAATCTTCTTCATAGTTTATTTTTTTACGCCAACAAGTCAGTCATTTGGCTTTTACGCCAACTAGGTAGTCTTTTGGCTTTTACGCCAACATGACAGTCATTTGGCTTTTACGCCAATAACAGTCATTTGGCTTTTACGCCAACAACAGTCATTTGGCTTTTACGCCAACAAGGGTAAAGGTCTGGTCACAGGGTAAAGGGTTTCTTGGCGTAAAACATGTTTATCCAAATATAGGATGGTTGAAAGGAAGAATGAGATTTCAGTCAAGCATGGATGAGATCTTTATACTTTATTCCTATACGCAGGCTTGTTCGGTATAGTTACGTAACCGAGACAATATATTCTTGACCTGCATGGGCCACCACTAAAAATATGTCACGCCCCAGTCTCAAAATACGTAGGACTAGGAATACGTAACACGCCCAGCCGTATGTATACGAACTCCAATATATGGAAATCATATACACACGTACGATGTGTATGAATATTCAATCCACCAGTGGCAATATACTGTCACAACAAGTCACACACAATCTATATCTCATCCATAGCACAAATAATAAGTAGGAATAAATAGCTGAATAATAACTGGATATCCAAGATGAGTATCAAGTCTGATAGTCGGGTGAAAATAAATCCACTACAAAATAACTATACTGTAGTAGCAACAAAATCTCTAAACAGTGGCAATAAAACACAGATACTCTGAGGGTAAGACCTCCTCAGTCAGGTACGTAGAGTCAGGTCCAGGACCGTACTCCTGCGGATACTCCTGCTTGTCCATATCTGGAAAGGGACCAGGTCCTCAGAGGGACGTAATAAGATACATATAAATATGCCAATAAAGTACTGAAATATAAATATCCAATGGGTCGCCTAACCGTCTAAGTGAAATGCAACTTGAGGACTACTTTGAGTGTATGGGAAGTGTAGGCTAGACATATGCTGACGTAATTCACCAATCGTGACAACTGGCTAGTATATGCCACATATGCCCCCCCAATACAAGGGCGCAATGTATATGATAACATCCTACTACTCTGAAGAACGGGGAATCTGCATAGTATATAACGTCCATATCACCCCGAAGAGTGTGGCATCAGTGTAGTATATATATCGTCCATATCACTCCGTCGAGTGTGGCATCCGTAGTAAAGAAAGTGGGGTTTCCCATACGCCTACTAGTAGTCCTCCCCGCCCAATGCTCTAAGCATGCCACATCCATGACACGGTAAAACCTCTAAATAACTGTCAGGTCTACTAGCATACAAAGTTTCTATCAGCAGTTATCCTTATCCGTCACATGACCTATACGTACCAGTGGCCAGCCAAATACGCAAGTCCGTGTCCTACATGTGACTTACACTCGTGTAAGAATAGTGCCATGGCCAATGAAACATAAAATACCTCATAATAATGGGATGGTCTCATAAAGTATGTCCAATAATCTACATAATTAAACATGATACGACGACATCGTCGTTGCACCCAAGTTTCCTTGGACGCACCATTTATTTAGCAATAGATGAACTGAATAAGCAGAAATAAACTATGCAGACAACATATAGAATGTAAATAATAGTACGATGGCAAGGTATACTTGCCAAACAAGAGTTCTGTAGAGTGCAAGCGTCCAATATTGTGTTAAGTTTAGTGAAAGAAGTGGGGTTAGTGTTTGGAAGAGTTGTAATATATATAGAGATCAAGAGGCGGTGGGGAAACTTAGTGGTTAAGAACTACTGCCGCTGCTGTCTCTTTCTTTCATTGGTTTTGGTTTCGGTTGAGGAGAGTTTAGTAATAATAGGGATAAGAAGCGGTGGAATGAGGCGGTGGTATTGCTGCTGATATTTTTCTTCACACGCGCGGAGAAGGAAGCAAAGTTGGTTTTTGCTACTGCTGCTGTTGATATTTTCTTCCCTAACGGATCCGGGTAGGGGCTACACGGGTAGTGGGTTCAAGCGGGTAGGGTAGAGGCTAAGGGGTTAACGGTTTTGGGTAGAGATCCAATAGGAATTATATATATATTCACATATCTATTCATAGAAAATTCTACAAAATTATATTAGTGCATACCATTAAGCTAGCAACTGTCCAAAGGGTCTCCTACATGGAATAAATTAGGAAAAATTTATAATGGCTACATAAATCTCCTAAATGCACCCGACATCTTTAATAAAAATTAAATAAAATATATTCCCTATATTTAGCTCATAATTAAATAATTAATAATAGAAAAATACGATTTTCAAAATTAGGAGTTTTACACCACATCTAATATGGAAGAACGGGTTTGTACATATATGCTTGGTTAGCATTCCAGATTTATCATGCATGGCGTGGAACACATGTCCGAATTGATGACATCAGTGGCAGATTGTAAGTTAAGGGGTATTTCAAATAAATTATACGGTATTAGATCTTACATATCATTTTGTATTGGAATTTTGCAGTGGTGGGTAGTGCCGATTTTCTTTGTTGGTATGGATGCCCGCTAGTGCAAAATAGGATGTATAAATTTGAAGAACCTCGGTTTCAGGCACGAGCTTTAGACGATCTGATCTTGTGTGACATGAGGGCACGTGATGCTCTAGTGGTATGTGTTCTTTTTTTACATAAACTATCATCTTTATATATGTTACTTTTATATTCATTGAGTGTGGATTTAAATATTCAGGCGAAGACACTGGCTGATATAGCTGAGGACCCCGAAAGAGATCCAGAAGGGAGTTTAGGGACGACTGTACAATATCTACGCGCACCACTGAGTCCCCGTTTTACTCCACTCGATATACCCGACAATCATCATGTAGGCTTCGTCATCTAGAGGCAGGCACGTCCTCATAGGACACGTGATCGAGGAGCTAGTTCGAGCAATGTAGAGGCACGTCCCCGACAGGATGGTAAGGGAACATCTCAAGCTTACGTTGGCATACCACAACATTACGAGGGATATTTCCAGCCTTATGCTGGCATGTCACAGCCTTACGTTGGCATGCCACAACATTACGAGGGATATTCCCAGCCTTATGCTGGCATGTCACAGCCTTACGTTGGCATGCCACAATATTACGAGGGATATTTCTAGCCTTACGCTAGCATGCCACATGTAGTGCCCCTCTTCGCGTCGGCACTATGTACAAGAGATATCGATTTGCTGACTCAAAAATGATATCTTCCTTAAGAGCTCCTTGTTGAAGCAGTAGATGACTGATCAAGGTAAGTGGACAGAAACTTCGTTCTCTGATTCTTGCACGCCTTAATAATAAATTTGAGTTTTTGAATGTTTGTTTGTTTAAGAAGATAGTTTCATAAGAAGAATGATAGAACCTGCCTCTGCATGCTTAATAAGAGAACTCACATAGCTTGTCATTGAAATAAACCTGTCTGCTTAACTAGAGAACTTGAAATGCTTGTCTAACAGTAAGAGATTGCTTGAACATGTTTCCCTATCACTTGTGTTTTGAGAGGATCACATCGTGCTTGAACTTGTTCAAAGAGGGCGGCCAGTCCGCACAGAGAAGAGATAGATGGTCTGCTGGTTCATCTCGTCTGCATCCTAGAGTTTATCTGATAGTGTTTCATGCATTCGCATCGGTCGAACAATGGCTATTGGTGCAGAGCTGAACCTTGGTCACGGCTGCTACAATGATAGTAAAGAGCAACCATGAGTCACAGCTGCTAATAGCATCAGATAAAGGAGTCATTGGTTAGCTGGATTACCGCTACCGATCCTGAGTTTCTCGGGGACCAAAAAGCATATAGATAGTTCATCGTGTTAGCTTGATAGAGGATAGTTCCTAGATGGTACATTATCCCTAGAGTCTTTGGGTATAGCTCACGAGACATGTTGTGCACACCCTGATAGTAGAACAATCGGCTTGCCTTGTGTTCTTGAATGAATCAAATATGAACTCTATTTTTAAAGATGTTTCCAAAAGAAGTAATATGACTCCGTTCCTGTACTGCATGTAACGAATATAGGTAAAACTAGAAGATCACTAGTAATGTAATATTTTATAACATGATTACTTAGTGTTGGTTTTAGTGAATGTTGCTTCTGTTCAGTTGATTTAGACTCACCAGTACTTTCTCCAAAGTGTTGACCCACCAAAAGTTTGCTTGTTCGCAGGTACTGAATCGTCCGAGGAAGCGATAGGCGTGCCTCATCCCCAAAATCCAGAAATCTGGTTTCGATGCCTCGAGTCGTATCGATTGCTTTGAGTTGCTTTTGTATAAAGGGACATAATGTATGGAACGATACCATTGTATTCAGAGAACCCTGTGCCTCGATTTGTCCCGTATACTCAGATGGATAAATGCTTGCAACACTGTCCCTTTCGATGATAGCCACAACTTTAATAATGTTGCCTTGTGCGGGCGCAACCCCAGGCTCACAGGACATCACGTCCCGATGGAAAATGACAATACAGGCCCCACGGGAGCGCCGAGGAGCAGTGATTCGCGCCCGGCGGGGGCGTTATCGGGACCTTCGGGATCGGGGCGTGACATAATGGTATCAGTGCGACTCGATCCTTTGCCCATTCTGTTGCTACGACTCTGAGATGTGCTCGACATTGTATTGCAATAGAGCGTTCCATACAATAAGTCCATAGATATTCTCAAAGTTGTGCAAAAGTTTCTGGATTTGATTTGTTGCTTGAGAGTTGTGCTTTCGTGCTTGTGTTTTGCTAGAGTTTTCGATTGAGGATGGTGAGGGATAAGGACTATCACTGCTCGGGATATCAAAAAGTTTCTCCTTAAAGTTTTGATGATAAATTTTTTTTGGTGGATAAGTATTGTCACGCCCCAGTCCCAAAATATGTAGGACTAGGAACACGTAAGCATGCCAACCGTATGTATATGGCAACTCCAATATATGGATACCATAATACACACGTACGCTGTAATATGAATAATACTCATATGTGGTATATATTTATTGTCACAAGTCACAGAATTACTAATCTCATCCACACAACAAGTCACAGAAAGTAAATAACTAAGCTAGAATAAAGAGTCTGGATAATCCAATAATGATAGTCGGGTGGAGACAAATCCACTACCAATGACTATATCAAACTAAACTGAGAGAGAAGAGTAAAATCTCCTATATAAAATAAGGTGATGATAGAAGAGTGTCAGAATAAAGTATCCATCGCTAGAGATAATCAATGATGCTCGGTGGGTAAGGTCTCCTCGGCAGAAAGTAATGCTTCAGGTCCGGGTCCGTACTCCTGCGGGTACTCCTGATCGTCTATACCTGGCAAGGGACCAGGTCCTCAGAGGGACATAACAAGATACATAGAAGCAAGCCAATTAAATACAGTAAACATGCATAATATTTGAAAATAAATAAGTACGCTGTATAAGATAATCTATATGAATGCAAATGAGGACAACTTTTCGACGTATGGGCAATGTAGAAGCATAAAAATATACTGGGGATTATACGCATAAAAAACCCCCAACATGCATGAAGCCCGCGTAAAATAGAGCTTCAGCGCTATGTGGCATAAAAATATGACTTCAGAGCTATACGCGTAAAACAGAGCTTCAGCGCTGTGTGGCGTAAAATATGGCTTCAGAACAGCCCGCGTAAAGCAGCACTCAAAGGCTGTATTGGCGTAGAAGGTTGCTACACTTCCCTCCGGCGTAAAATACATTTGCTTTTAATTCAGCGTGAAGTTGTACGAGGAACTCTTCGTATTCCTCGAATGAACATGTCAGACAAAACAGTGAACCTGACTCCTGACAAAGGGTACTGCACGACGATCGAGAGGACGATTGTAATGATGATTCTGCACAGAGGCCCAGATTGTTGTTTAGTGACATATCCTTGATGCAAGTCGTCTTTACGCATTCAAGGAATACGCTGCCTATTCTACACAGGCAGAGATGAGTTTTTACGCTCAAGATGAGACAAAATCAGACGCCACGTCAAAAGCTGTTCTTCGTACAGAACTCGAGGCACATCTCTGCAGTTAATGCGCGAGATGGGGGCAGATCTCTACATTTAATGCACGAGATTTGGTTCTATTTTTAATGACCGAGAGAGCTAAAACTAGGGCTAATACGCTCACGTCACCATCCTGGCATTTTTTGTCAAGCTGGCTATTTTCAACTATAGGAGTACGCCGTATGCTATCTCCTCGAAATACGCCAACTCAGGCTATATCTGCAAAGGCATATGATAAGGATATTTGGCCCAGAATATGCTCAAGACCTCAGTCAAGGAAAGATAATTGGCTATCTTTATGCTGGTTACCTATTAAGCAGCTACTTGGCTTTTACGCCAACAAGACAGCTACTTGGCTTTTACGCCAACAAGACAGCTACTTGGTTTTTACACCAACAAGACAGCTACTTGGCTTTTATGCCAACAGAACAGATATTTGGCTTTTACGCCAACAAGATAACTATTTGGCTTTTACGCCAATGAGACAGTTATTTGGCTTTTATGCCAACCATCTCTACGCGAGGGGCAGTTACCTACGTGGCTTGCATGCCGTGATCTTCGATGAGCGATTATACGCGTTACCTCATAATGGGACAAGCATCACACGCGGATTCAAGAGATCATTCAGACGTGGGTAGCAGTTATTGTAACCGCCGCGTAAAAGGTGCAACTCTCTCCACAGTTTGGCTTCTACGTCGACTGGACAGTTACTGTGACTGAGTTCTATAAATAGAGACTTCAAGTCACAGGAGATCAGGGATCAGGAGAGATCAGAGAGAGAGTACATACAGAGAGTGTTGATTGACAACTTTGGCAACGAGAGTTCAATCCCTCCTGCAATCTTTGAAGCTTTTTCTTCTTCTACAATACTTCTTCGTCATCGTCTGGTCCAAGGGACAAAGTGATCGACCGCAGATCAGACTCCTATAGCAATATTTCTCCAGAATTATTTTTTTTGTACTTAACATCCTCGTATAGGATTAATTATACTCTTTTTTTTCTTGTTTGTAAACAAAGAAAGGGTTTCGTATAAACCTAGTTTTATTCTTCTGTTTATCATCAAACACAAGATGGCGACTCTGCTGGGGACTACTTTCTCATCTGACGAGAAAGCCATTGCTCAACACAATGTTGTATCCGTCGGATCAACGAAGAAGACTTTGGTCGTCCAATTCGACCAATCTGCTTATGAAGATATGCTTCGAGCAGGGGGTAGCTCTCATTCCCTCTCTGTCCAGGACAACAGGAAGCTGCGTAAAGTATGGATGCCCCGGACATCCTCTACCCTTCCTGCAGGCTCTCTTTCTCCGATCAACAAGGTTGTGACAATACAGCCTACGCGCTCGGCGCGTAAAAATCTGTCTCCCGTCTGTGACATGGCAGACAAAGCTTCTGGCAATGCCTCAGTGCCAATCCAGAAGTCTAGAACGCGCATTGTGCGTAAAAATTTGTCTTCCGTCTGTGACGTGGCAGACAAAATTTCTGACAAGGCCTCAGCGCCAATTCAAAAATTTCAAACACGCCCTACGCGTAAAAATGCATCTCCCATCTATAATGAGGCAGATGGACCCTTGGATCACATCAAGGGAAAACAAGTGGCGAATCTCCCAACCTCTAGAGTTGTACGCCACCAAGAGAAGAAGTTGCCCACACTCCAGATTACGCGTGACGCTGAAGGCCGTTTGAGGACTTTTTCTGTTTTATGCGAACCTGTGCAAAACTTCAAATTACGCCAGGATAAGCCCATCCGCGTAAAGAAGACTCACTTCACGGGAAAATACGCTCCTCAGACGGATGACGAATCATATGCTACTCATATGGCTGAACTGCTGTATTCTTATGGCAGGGAGAGAGTTATGGTTCCCAATCTCCACACCCCTACTGATGTAAAAAGGCAGAATAAGCCTTCTTCTTCTTCTTCTTCTTCTTCTGTTAATCCCCCTGATTTGCGTGATTTCTTGATCCAGAAGCTCAAAGATAGGGGATCTTCTAATATGTCTATTACACCCCCTAGGGAGCATTATTGTAATAGTCATAAAGTTGTAGTTAACTACTACTGTTCTAAGGAAAAACGGTCAGTTTTTGACTGGTTGAACTACTATTTGCCCTTACAGAAAGAAGAGCCGACATTCGCATCAGTAAACATGGCTTCATACATTCCTAGAGGAAGGATAAATTTCAAGATGTCATCCCTCTAGAACTTCGAGCCAAAGGAGATTTGACAGACTCTTTGAGAATATTGAAGCAGGTGTCTTTCGAAACACCCGCTCGAGGTCGCGACAATCGGCTTCATATTCTTCCGATTCTGACACTAGGGGTCGCCAGTTTCTTGAATGTGATACTGATATTATAGACTCGATCTCTACAGAGATCTATACTAATCCCTCAGTAGCGTCCAGAGAAATGGGGGTTTATGCCATTGGAGATAAACAAGAAGAGGCTTCCCCATCAGGAAGTACTGAGCAACGCATCGCTGTATTGGAAGCATCGCTTAAAGAGATGCACTCCATGATGGAGAGTATGCGTCAGATGATGTTGACTCAACATGCAGCTGCTATAGCCCAAAGATCGGTTCCTCCGACTCAACTACGTGTGGGGGTGGACATGCCATTATCCAACGCAAACCAGGAGCCTGTTCAAAATCCAGAATCAGCGACTCCTCAACCTCTGAACCCGGAGAATGTATTGCCTCTTATTGGAGCTACAATACAACCGACCTCTCACCACTCTGCGGTCCCTTTCCCAGCTGAAGATCCGATGCAGGAAGTTCGGGAATTGAAAGCCCAATTTGATGCCTTAAAGCATAAGGATCAGCTCAAGAAGTTGGGAATCAACCAGCCATACCCAGCTCTCTGGGACAAGATCCCTTTTCCACCAAAATACAAACCACAGGCTATGGTTTTGTTTGAGGGAAAGACGTCACCAAGCCAGTATATGAATTACTTCAGCATGATGACGGTGTTGTTGCAAGGGAATGACGCCCTTCTCACTCGAGTGTTTAAAGGCTGTCTGTCTGGAGTGGCCTACCAATGGTACCGTAGTCTTGCGGACAACTGCATTACTTCTTTTGAAGATTTCAAGACTCTATTTTTCGCTCGATTCTACGAAGGAGGGATGGACATGTCTATGTCCTCGCTCATCGAAGTGAAGCAGAAGGAGAAAGAGAACGTTCATACTTTTATCGAACGTTTTCGTCAGGCTACTTTGTAGATGCCTCCTGGAGTTCCGGATTCAGCCTTGGTGGATATTTGCAGGAAGAACCTTCTCCCACCGATCTCAGTGTTCACAGGACCATATCAGTTCCATGATTGGCCCTCATTTATCATCTCAGCGGTAGCCGCTGAAGATAACAGTCGGAAGGCGCGTGACAATGGGATCATGATCTCTACCTCTGATAGAGGGAAGCGGTCATCCTCCAATAACGATCATACTCGTAGTTCCAAAGGAAAGGAAGTTCTGGCAATCAACACATCCAGGCAACATACTCTAGTGACTACGCAGACGAATCCTGGGACTTCCAGGCCTAAAGAAGAATATTCTTTCGACGACGATGATATTCCGAGCATATTTGATTGTCTAGTCAAAAGTGGCAAGCTTACTCTTCAAGAGATAAAGCGGCCAAATGAAGTCGACAGTACAAATAATCCTAAGTACTGCATTTTCCACAGGTACATACATCACCCCACAAAGGCATGTTATGTACTAAAAAGGAAAATCTAGGAGTTGATCGACGCCAAGGCCATCACTCTGCGTAATAGCGAGAAGACGGTCACTGCTAACATGATCTCACTCCAATTTGGCAATCTGCCCCCTCAGGAAGTCCCGGATGGTGTAGTACCTATTCCACGGGCAATGATGAACATTGTTAATCTCCCTCCGACCAGGGGTCAAAATCAGGACCTAGTGCCCCTAACTACCAAGCGTGGGGAGATCATGTGGGTTCATCCTGATCTGGTGTCAGAAATTGAGGAAGAGACTAAAGCTGCTAAAGCTAAGTCTAAGAAGAACTCAAGATGTAAACCATGTCATATGGTTGCAATATCTCCGACATCAGAAGAAGAGGCTTTGGCAACTGGAACCCGATCAGGGAAAGCCTACCTCAAGGACTATGGAGGGAACCAGGAGGAATCAACGACATATACTTCAGCTACCAAACCTCTAGAGCCTGAACCTATTATACCAGAAGCAGGTCCTTCTAGACCAACTTCGGCGGACAAAGGCAAGCAAAAAGAAGTTCATTTTGATAAACCTTTGAAGAATATTCAAAACAAAGGTTTAGAGAAACCATATAACTTTGACATCTTGGCCCAATTGGCTAATACTCCAGACAGATTGTCCATTTTTGAGCTACTTAGGCTATCCAAAAAAACTCGTCAAGCCTTGAGTGAAGCATTAATGCAGGCGGACGTATGCTTGACTCAGCTCAAGTCTCCTGATAAAGAGCCTGTGGCATGTCCTCAATGCCATAGTATGATGGAAGTGGTCCCTAACATCACTTTCACTCAAGAAGACATGTTGTTAAAACATAACAAACATGACAGGCCTCTTTATTACACCGGATATGTCGGCTCCATGGAGGTTGACCGGATTCACATAGATCCGGGATCGTCGATCAACATTATCCCTCATAGTCTGCTAAGACCGTTGAGAATTCCTACAAGCGAACTGGCTTACACTACCACCACAATCGTGGGCTTTAATGCCAGGAAGAGCAAACCGTTAGGAAAGATTCGTTTGAGGATCTAGATTGGTGACCTTAGATCAGTGGCTACATGCTACGTCATTGATTCAGAGGTGTCTTTGTCATGCCTCAGTCCCAAAATACATAGGACTAGGAGTACGTAACACGCCCAGCCGTATGTACTTGAACTTCAATATATGGAAACTATATACACACGTACGCTGTTTATGAATATCCAATTCACCAGTGGTAATATACTGTCACAACAAGTCACATGCAATCTATATCTCATCCACAGCACAAATAGTCAATAGGAATAAATGCTGAATAATAACTGGATATCCAAAATGAGTATCAAGTCTGATAGTCGGGTGGAAACAAATCTACTACAAAATGACTATCCTGAAGTAACAAAATATCTAAACACCGTCAACCTATCACATATACTCTGAGGGTAGGATCTCCTCAGTCAGGTACGTAAAGTCAGGTCCCGGTCCGTACTCCTGTGGATACTCCTGCTCGTCCATATCTGGAAAGGGACCAGGTCCTCAGAGGGACATAACAAGATACATAAAAATATGCCAATAAGTACTGAAATATAAACATCCAATGGTTCGCCTAACCGTCTAAGTGAATACAGTTTGAGAACAACTTTCCAACAAGTAGGCTATCTGGCTAAAATATGGGATTGGCGTGACCCTCTCGGAGAATCAGGAGCCTCAAAGCATGTCGTCTTTTGAACGGCAGAGGCCGCCAGTAATATATAGTGGTCATCATCACCCGTTTCTCCGGTGGAAAATCCGGGCGTACAGGAAAAAGTGCAAATGAGCCCAAATATTTTACTTATTGTTCTCCCCACCCCATGCTCTAAGCAGGCCATATCCATTGTCATGCCCCGATCTCCCGCAGGCAAATCGGCCGTTCCCGCTAGGCGGAAATCACCCTCGCCAGCGCTCCCGCGGAACGATCGCTTGACCCATCCGGGCGTGATGTCGCACGAGCGTGAGCCACGCCCGTGCAAGGCCATGGTTCATTGGCTGGCGGCAAGAGTTCTAAGCCACAGAGTCGCACAGATTGTCCAAGTGCAGCGGAATCATAAATGTATAGCAATTTGGTAACAGGTTCACTGAGTCGACAATATAGCGGAAGCTTAGAAACACAAGTTGAAGTAAAGCAGGCTCTTTTATTAATATAAACTTGTGTTACAGGCGGCGTATAGCCGAGATTATAAGTCGCTCAAGGCTCTCTCTCTGAACAGTAAAAGTGCCAAGTGGCTACATTTGTGGAATGATTGTACAGGCGATGTTCAGGCGGGTTCGGGATATGTTCACAACATTATGTCTTGTATATGTGCTTCAGTTCCAGACGCACCGTTGCTTCGGAGTGATCTTCACGCCTTAGCACGCACGTTGGAGGCATTCGCACCGAACGAGGTTCTCCCGCACCCTGCATACAAACTGGTGGATTATCAGTACATTGAATGCACTGGTGGGGAAGCTACTCGCCCGCTCAACAAATCCAAACACGTAATACAGGTTCTGTGCACAACTATTAAGTTGTCTTTTTAATTGCCTTAGGATCAGTTTCATGCAAATATTGAATAGCCTAACTCGTGTCGGGCAGTGCGCCGTGCAACATGAGAGGAAACACAGCGAGACTTACCAACTTACCATCTCCTTTCCTGTCCAAGGCAAACATTGAGGCAACATTGTTAATTCAAGCACGGCAAGTATAAACATGCAGGGGCATAGCATATGCAAACATGAGGGTTGTTATTTTCATATCGTTCAGGTGTTCAGTTCATTGATGCTATGCAATGACTCGCACGCGGATAGCCGCTAAGCGATGATGACTTATCTATATGACAAAAGTCGCTAGCATAGCCATTATGGACGGGTTATGGTCTCGGGACTAAGAATGATATGCAACAAAGGTGGCAAGACCCGCTACATAACAATCCGTCCGTGACTAACGACCATACAAACTCTTCCGCCCGGATTGGATCGGTCCCGGTGCCCCGGTGACCGTCCGCGGAAGCCAAAATTCCTTGTGCACAGGTTGTCCATGACATACAGGTCAGGGTCTATCCAAATCCAAAGCTTGACATGATAATCATGGAACACAAACAAACAAACAAATTCTGAACGAGCACATTGCTCCACGAGCTGGGATTTAATCAGTACAAACACGATCCTCATTCAGATGCACACTTGCCATGATTATTATTCAAGTATATTTCACATTCCATATCCATTCTTGCTTGATGCAATCCCCTGGTTCGGGGATTTGCCTTGGGTGACCTAACGGTCCCGGATACTTGCAGGTTCAAATGCACAGAAGGACTATTTGATAGTCTCCTGGCTAACAAGAATGCATGCACATACAATCACGTTAAACATTCGAAAGCAGGCAAGCACGCGTTCTAAGGAACATAAGCAGACACGGTTGCTCGGACCCGAAGGTAAGCCGAGAGATAATACCGTTAGGGGACTTAGCATACGAGGGTCTGAATATAGGCAGTATTTCAATTTTCATGTTCTAGCATAAGCAATATGAGTTGGGATTATTCCCTTAGCTAGGTGCGTTGGATTTATTAGCATGCAGGGGGTGAATCACCTAGCGACTAGCATAAATATTCTAGATTTTTATGTGTGCTGGCTAAGCAAAGACAAGTTCACCGTAGCCACCCACCTTAGCGATGATTTGCCTCGGTAGAGCGATACGTCAAGCGAGCCTCTGAGAGACCAAGTCGGATTCCTGTAGGGACAAGTCTGGATATCCTTTGCTTCTCGTTTGAGGCAAAGCGGGTCGGAACAGCTGCATTTTTGCCGTTTTGAGACGGCAGTCCGCTAGAGCGGAACGGGGTGTTACATCCTACCCAACTTAGAAAAAGTCTCGTCCTCGAGACTTACTAAGGACAAGCAGTGATCTAGGGTTGAGGTAATCCTAGACAAGTCATTGTACTTGTTCATTTGGATATTCACTTGCACAAGCATCGAAATCAGCATACCGCTTAGACTGGATCGTGCGCACTTTCGAAGTACACTTCTAGCGTGAGCACGTCAACCAGCTTAGTGATAGCGAAGTCTTAGCACTCGAATTCTACCTTTTCTTAAGACTTGGATGGTGCACTAGTTCAAGGCGTCCCTCGAATAGATGCATTCAACCAAACTTAGAGTTAGTGAAAATCGGACAAGCTACTAGCGATACTCTCAAGGGTTCGCACAGGTTGGCACAAAGGCCACTCGCAGCATACAACCAGACAAGCAATCATATCATTCAAAACGCATTTTTAAAGTATTTAGACTTATTGTTGGAACATCCCATCGAGGCATTGAGAGAGAGCGTGCACATAACCTACGAACGAGCTTTCGAAACAGAGATATCGAATCGAAGTCCAAAGGCGTAGAAGCCAGGCTCTGATACCAATATGTCACGTCCCGATCTCCCGCAGGTAAATCGGCCGTTCCCGCTAGGCGGAAATCACCCTCGCCAGCGCTCCCGCGGAACGATCTCTTGACCCATCCGGGCGTGATGTCGCACGAGCGTGAGCCACGCCCGTGCAAGGCCATGGTTCATTGGCTGGCGGCAAGAGTTCTAAGCCACAGAGTCGCACAGATTGTCCGAGTGCAGCGGAATCATAAACGCATAGCGATTTGGTAACAGGTTCACTGAGTCGACAATATAGCGGGAGCTTAGAAACACAAGTTGAAGTAAAGCAGGCTCTTTTATTGATATAAACTTGTGTTACAGGCGGCGTATAGCCGAGATTACAAGTCGCTCAAGCCTCTCTCTGAACAGTAAAAGTGCCAAGTGGCTACATTTATGGAATGATTTTACAGGCGATGTTCAGGCGGGTTTGGGATATGTTCACAATATTATGTCTTGTATATGTGCTTCAGTTCCGGACGCACCGTTGCTTCGGAGGGATCTCCACGCCTTAGCACACACGTTGGAGGCATCCGCACCGAATGAGGTTCTCCCGCACCCTGCATACAAACTGGTGGATTATCAGTACATTGAATGCACTGGTGGGGAAGCTACTCGCCCGCTCAATAAATCCAAACACGTAATACAGGTTCCGTGCACAACTATTAAGTTGTCTTTCTAATTGCCTTAGGATCAGTTTCATGCAAATATTGAATAGCCTAACTCGTGTCGGGCAGTGCGCCGTGCAACATGAGAGGAAACACGGCGAGACTCGGGCAGTGCGTCGTGCAACATGAGAGGAAACACGGCGAGACTTACCAACTTACCATCTCCTTCCCTGTCCAAGGCAAACATTGAGGCAACATTGTTAATTCAAGCACGGCAAGTATAAACATGCAGGGGCATAGCATATGCAAACATGAGGGTTGTTATTTTCAGATCGTTCAGGTGTTCAATTCATTGATGCTATGCAATAACTCGCACGCGGATAGCCGCTAAGCGAGGATGGCTTATCTATATGATAAAAGTTGCTGGCATAGCCATTATGGACAGGTTATGGTCTCAGGACTAAGAATGATATGCAACACTGGTGGCGAGCACCGCTACATAACAATCCGTCCGTGACTAACGACCATACAAACTCTTCCGCCCGGATCGGATCGGTCCCGGTGCCCCGGTGACCGTCCGCGGAAGCCAAAAATCCTTGTGCACAGGTTGTCCGCGACATGCAGGTCAGGGTCTATCCAAATCCAAAGCTTGACATGATAATCATGGAACACAAATAAACAAATTCTGAATGAGCACATTGCTCCACGAGCTGGGATTTAATCAGTACAAACATGATCCTCGTTCAGATGCACACTTGCCATGATTATCATTCAAGTATATTTCACATTCCATATCCATTCTTGCTTGATGCAATCCCCTGGTTCGGGGATTTGCCTTGGGTGACCTAACGGTCCCGGATACTTGCAGGTTCAAATGCACAGAAGGACTATTTGATAGTCTCCTGGCTAACAAGAATGCATGCACATACAATCACGTTAAATATTCGAAAGCAGGCAAGCACGCGTTCTAAGGAACATAAGCAGACACGGTTGCTCGGACCCGAAGGTAAGCCGAGAGATAATACCGTTAGGGGACTTAGCATGCGAGGGTCTGAATATAGGTAGTATTTCAATTTCCATGTTCTAGCATAAGCAACATGAGTTGGGATTATTCCCTTAGCTAGGTGCGTTGGATTTATTAGCATGCAGAGGGTGAATCACCTAGCGACTAGCATAAATATTCCAGATTTTTATGTGTGCTGGCTAAGCAAAGACAAGTTCACCGTAGCCACCCACCTTAGCGATGATTCGCCTCGGTAGAGCAATACGTCAAGCGAGCCTCTGAGAGTCCAAGCCGGATTCCTGTAGGGACAAGTCTGGATATCCTTTGCTTCTCGTTTGAGGCAAAGCGGGTCGGGACAGCTGCATTTTTGCCGTTTTGAGACGGCAGTCCGCTAGAGCGGAACGGGGTGTTACATCCTACCCAACTTAGAAAAAGTCTCGTCCTCGAGACTTACTAAGGACAAGCAGTGATCTAGGGTTGAGGTAATCCTAGACAAGTCGTTGTACTTGTTCATTTGGATATTTACTTGCACAAGCATCGAAATCAGCATACCGCTTAGACTGGATCGTGCGCACTTTCGAAGTACACTTCTAGCGTGAGCACGTCAACCAGCTTAGTGATAGCGAAGTCTTAGCACTCAAATTCCACCTTTTCTTAAGTCTTGGATGGTGCACTAGTTCAAGGCGTCCCTCGAATAGATGCATTCAACCAAACTTAGAGTTAGTAAAAATCGGACAAGCTACTAGCGATACTCTCAAGGGTTCGCACAGGTTGGCACAAAGGCCACTCGCAGCATACAACCAGACAAGCAATCATATCATTCAAAATGTATTTTGAAAGTATTTAGACTTATTGTTGGAACATCCCATCGAGGCATTGAGAGAGAGCGTGCACATAACCTACGAACGAGCTTTCAAAACAGAGATATCGAATCGAAGTCCAAAGGCGTAGAAGCCAGGCTCTGATACCAACATGTCACGCCCCGATCTCCCGCAAGCAAATCGGCCGTTCCCACTAGGTGGGAATCACCCTCGCCAGTGCTCCCGCGGAACGATCGCTTGACCCATCCGGGCGTGATGCCGCACGAGCGTGAGCCACGCCCGTGGAAGGCCATGGTTCATTGGCTGGCAGCAAGAGTTCTAAGCTACAGAGTCGCACAGATTGTCCGAGTGCAGCAGAATCATAAACGCATAGCGATTTGGTAACAGGTTCACTGAGTCGACAATATAGCGGAAGCTTAGAAACACAAGTTGAAGTAAAGCAGGCTCTTTTATTGATATAAACTTGTGTTACAGGCGACGTATAGCCGAGATTACAAGTCGCTCAAGCCTCTCTCTCTGAACAGTAAAAGTGCCAAGTGGCTACATTTGTGAAATGATTGTACAGGCGATGTTCAGGCGGGTTCGGAATATGTTCACAACATTATGTCTTGTATATGTGCTTCAGTTCCGGATGTACCGTTGCTTCGGAGTGATCTCCACGCCTTAGCGCGCACGTTGGAGGCATCCGCACCGAACGAGGTTCTCCCGCACCCTGCATACAAACTGGTGGATTATCAGTACATTGAATGCACTGGTGGGGAAGCTACTCGCCCGCTCAACAAATCCAAACACGTAATACAGGTTCCGTGCACAACTATTAAGTTGTCTTTCTAATTGCCTTAGGATCAGTTTTATGCAAATATTGAATAGCCTAACTCGTGTCGGGCAGTGCATCGTGCAACATGAGAGGAAATACGGCGAGACTTACCAACTTACCATCTCCTTCCCTGTCTAAGGCAAACATTGAGGCAACATTGTTAATTCAAGCACGGCAAGTATAAACATGCAGGGGCATAGCATATGCAAACATGAGGGTTGTTATTTTCAGATCTTTCAGGTGTTCAGTTCATTGATGCTATGCAATGACTCGCACGCGGATAGCCGCTAAGCAAGGATGACTTATCTATATGACAAAAGTCGCTGGCATAGCCATTATGGACGGGTTATGGTCTCGGGACTAAGAATAATATGCAACGCAGGTGGCGAGACCCGCTACATAACAATCCGTCCGTGACTAACGACCATACAAACTCTTCCGCCCGGATCGGATCGGTCCCGGTGCCCCGGTGACCTTCCGCGGAAGCCAAAAATCCTTGTGCACAGGTTGTCCGCGACATGCAGGTCAGGGTCTATCCAAATCCAAAGCTTGACATGATAATCATGGAACACAAACAAACAAATTCTGAACGAGCATATTGCTCCACGAGCTGGGATTTAATCAGTACAAACATGATCCTCGTTCAGATGCACACTTGCCATGATTATCATTCAAGTATATTTCACATTCCATATCCATTCTTGCTTGATGCAATCCCCTGGTTCGGGGATTTGCCTTGGGTGACCTAACGGTCCCGGATACTTGCAGGTTTAAATGCACAGAAGGACTATTTGATAGTCTCCTGGCTAACAAGAATGCATGCACATACAATCACGTTAAACATTCGAAAGCAGGCAAGCACGCGTTCTAAGGAACATAAGCAGACACGGTTGCTCGGACCCGAAGGTAAGCCGAGAGATAATACCGTTAGGGGACTTAGCATGCGAGGGTCTGAATATAGGCAGTATTTCAATTTCCATGTTCTAGCATAAGCAATATGAGTTGGGATTATTCCCTTAGCTAGGTGCGTTGGATTTATTAGCATGCAGGGGGTGAATCACCTAGCGACTAGCATAAATATTCTAGATTTTTATGTGTGCTGGCTAAGCAAAGACAAGTTCACCGTAGCCACCCACCTTAGCGATGATTCGCCTCGGTAGAGCGATACGTCAAGCGAGCCTCTGAGAGTCCAAGCCGGATTCCTGTAGGGACAAGTCTGGATATCCTTTGCTTCTCGTTTGAGGCAAAGCGGGTCGGGACAGCTGCATTTTTGCCGTTTTGAGACGGCAGTCCGCTAGAGCGGAACGGGGTGTTACATCCATGACATAATAAATCCTCTAATAACTGCCAGGTCTACTAGCATACAAAGTTTCAATCAGCAGTTACCCCTAACGTACGACACTTACGTACTGGAAGCCAACCCGATACGTAGTCCGAGGTCTATATGAGACTCACAAATCGTGTAGCAACTGTGTCACAGTTAATGATCCTACGGATGCTCCCTAAAACTGGTTGTCTCATAAATAGGTCCAGAATTCTACAAAATGACATATATATAGGCAGAATTAAATATGTATGTATCAACTGGAATATAAATAATTTGTACAGTGGCAAGGTATACTTGTCGAGCAAAAGTTCTGGGTAGTGCACGTCCAAACAGTGTTTTTAGTTGAAGAAGTGAGATTTTAAGGCTTGGGTGCATTGCATGGATATATATAGAATGCATGGATATATATAGAGAATAAGAGGCGTTGGAGGAAACTTAGTGGTTTAAGAAACTAAAACTACTGCTGCTGCTGTTTTCTTTCTTTCCATGTGTTTTGTTTTCGGTTGAGGGTTAATTAGTAATAGTATTAAGGAGCAGTGGAATGAGAAGCTTACACGTATAGGAAAACAAAGCAAAGTTGAGTTTTGCTTCTGTTGCTGATATTTTCTAAAGGGTGTGGTTTTACGCGTAAAGAAAATAATTAGGCGGGTTAGGTTTACGTGCAGTGAAAGAAGTGTTTACGCGTATGAGTTATACGCGTAGGTTTGCTACTGCTGCTATCATATTTATGCACGGAGAAGAGAGGCAAAGTTTATGCGGCTGTTTGCTGCTATTGCGGGTTTTACGCAGGAAAATAGTATACGCGGTTAGGTTTTGGGTTATGACCAATAGGAAATTCTATTTTCTATTTTTCTCATTCCTTTTTCTTATTAATAATATATATATATATATATATACATATTTATACATAGAAAATTCTGAAAAATTATAGGGGTGCACACGGTTTAAACTGGCAACTGTCCAAAGGGTCTCCTACATGAAATAATTTTAGGAAAATTTATAATGGTTTCATAAAAATCCTCTAGATGTACAAATAATAGATATTGTTAATAAATAAATAAAAATAGGGTTTTCAGGATTAGGGATCTTATATTCTACCCAACTTATAAAAATTTTGTCCTCGAAATTAAAACTAAGCCACGGTAGAAGTTAAGAATGGTGTAAGATATAATTAATCAAAGTAAATTTATACCTTGGTCTGTGAATAGGTTCGAAAAACGTTCACGCATGTCATCCTCGCGTTCCCAAGTAGATTCTCCTGGCGAGCCATGCTTCCATGCCACACGGCCCAAGAAAATAGACTGATTTCTTAATACTTTCTCTCGACGATCAAGGATTCCCACGGGTTGCTCTTGATATGACAAGCTTGGCCCAATGGTGATTTTCAAATGGTCGAGAACATGACTCCTGTCTGCCACATATCGCCTGAGCTGCGATATATGGAATACGTCATGTACTCCCTCATGTGAATGTGGTAGCGCAAGTCGATATGCTACTTCTCTCACTTTCTCTAGCACGTCGAATGGTCCAATATACCTTGGACTTAACTTATCGCGCCCTCCGAATCGAATAGTGCCTCTGGTAGGTGATATTCTTAAGAAAACAAGATCGCCTTCTTTGAACTCCAAGGGTCGACGGTGAAGGTCTGCCCACTGCTTCTGCCTGTCTTGCGCTGCTCGCAGGTGTCCTTGTATCTTTTTAACAGTCTCAATGGTGTTAATCACTATCTCTGATCCCAGAATCTGACGTTCTCCCACGTCATTCCAACACACAAGAGACCTACATTTCCTTCCATACAATACTTCAAACGGAGCCATCTGGATGCTTGCCTGATAACTATTGTTGTAAGAAAATTCCACAAGATGTAGATGGTCCTCCAATGATCCTCCAAAGTCCAACATACAAGCCCTCAACATATCCTCTAATGTCTGAATAGTACGTTCTGACTGCCCATCTGTTTGCGGGTGATAAGATGTACTAAATTTCAGACGAGTTCCAAGGCTTTCTTGCATGCTTCTCCAAAAATGTGATGTAAAACGTGAATATCTGTCTGACACAATGCTGACTGGTACGCCATGCAATCTTACGATCTGTCTCATATGTAAGTCAGCTAAAGCTTCTGTAGATTGGCCAACTCTGAAAGGTAAGAAATGGGCTGATTTGGTGAGTCGGTCCACTATTACCCATACCGTATCTCTTCCACTGGGACTCTTGGAAAAACCCGTAACGAAGTCCATAGTGATATGTTCCCATTTTCACTCTGGAATCGGGAGTGGTTACAATAACCCTGCTGTTCTCTGGTTCTCCGCCTTTACTTGCTGACATATTAAACATTTAGCTACAAAGCGAGCTATCTCTCTTTTCATTCCATGCCACCAAAAATACTGTCTTAAGTCACGATATATTTTAGTGCCCCCAGGATGAATAGAATATATCGAACTATGAGCTTCTGTCATTAGCTCCTGTCGAATTTCTCCATTTGGAACGTAAAGACGATCACCACATCGTAATATCCTATCATCATGAATATGCAGTCATGTCTGCTCTTCGGTCGCTGTTTTTTCCTTTAATCTTTTAAATCTGGCGTCTGTAGGCAATGCTGTCTTGATTCTTTCTACTAGTGATGATTGTACTTGTAAGTTGGCTAATGTCCCGTCTGCTCCGGGAAATATTACTTCAATGCCAAGACTTTGCAAATTATTCAATAATTCCTTCTGTGTTGTCAAGAAGTAAACTGTTGGCTTCTGGCTTAATGCGTCTGCTACAACGTTAGCCTTGCCTGGATGATAATGTAGCTCTATCTCAAAATCTTTTATCAACTCGAGCCAGCGACGTTGCCTCATATTTAACTCCTTTTGTGTGAAGACATACTTGAGACTTTTGTGGTCTGTATATATTTCCACTCGTTTCCCATATAAGTAATGTCTCCATAACTTCTGTCACGACCCGCACCCGGTTTAGGGGCACAAGTACGTGGGTACGTCCAGCCTACGCCGCAGCATCGGCGGTAGAACGCTGTCTAGGTATTGATACTATCTAACTAATGTCACGCAAATATCCAATCTCCATTAGGAGGCACGGATGACACAAATAGATGAACATATACTCAATCACAGGATTACAGCACGATAAGATTTCGAATAATAAACTAAAATTAAACACAATACAAGTCCACAAGAAATGACTTAACTTAACAATATCCAAGAATCATCAAAATGCCGGAGACAAATCCGGTACCAAATAGTCTACTTAAAAACTAACAAGAAATAATAATTCCGTCTAGACCTTCCAGAATCACAGCTAACTACCAAGTCTGCAGCTACTCATCATAGTCCATAAAGTGTCGGACAGCGGTCCTCTAAGGCATAGTCTGGAAAAATGTTTCCAGTCAGGAAGGAGCAAAGCACAATCTCAAATAACAGTTCCATTAATTGATAATGTCTATAATACAATAAAACATGTCATGCTAGCTACTGAGAGGAAAATGGAATAAATGTAATGACAGGTTAAGAGAGACAGGCAATGTAAAGAGACAGGCAATAGGCAATATGATACAGTCAGTGCATGTATGAAAATAAAAGAACAAGGAACAGTATCATATACGGGTGATGTAGTATATGATCTAAAATAGAGAACTGTAACTATTCTAAGTGTTTGAAATTGTAGTTTCGAAATGTGATCGGCTTGGGACATGTACAATTGCTACAGTCTGGCTAATCATACGTGGGGGTATGATTAGCACCAATAATATAAACTTGTACGATAGGTATTTGATCACCTTTCTCACTAGCAATTTCCCCGCCCCCAACTAGTACTGTGGATCCAACCATGACACGTCACGATACACGAGCAAGTTAAGTCTATCATGTACGATGTCTAAATATACATGCCGTGTACAATATCAATACGATAATAATTGTAACATCTCATGACTGTAAATCCAAGCTATACTAGTCCGTGTAGCACAGTGTCAGATTCAGTTGTAACATTTCATGATTTGTTGAATTTATAGCAATTATCAAGAATTGGAAATTATCAGAGAATGTACTTGCCTTGGTCCTTAGCTGGTATTTATGGATGTCCTGTTCCAGAGTATCCCCTGGTAAACCAACAGTATAAACACATCACAATATGACATGTGTATCAGAAGCTATCCTAACACACAATAGAAATACATTGGTCTTAGGGCTACGCTAGGCAGGGCACTAGTCAACTAGGGTCATCTAGCTGGACTACCTATTTAAATAATCATCTTATTAATTAATTACATATAATCTCCATCAATATCAATAATAGATATATGCATAACTATATACTTTAAAAATAAATAATACTTGCATATAAACATAATAAAATAATACTTGTATGTATATATATATATATACATAATTCATACTTACAATATTTTATACATGCACCAATTTAAATGTATCTACAATATATATACATATATATTCCTTTTTAAAATTACATATTTGATTTATACTAGTGTATACTCACATATATGCCAAAAATACATTATAGATATATTATTAAATTCTAAAACACATTTTTAATACATGTTTAACTTTTAATGAAAATAAAATATACATGTACATATATATATAATACACAAAAGAATATATATATATATGTATACTAATTATATAGATACTAATTTACAATTACCAACATATACTGAAATATATATACTATGCTAATACATGTATTTAAACATTTTATTTATGAATAATATACATGCACAAAATATATATTTGAAATTATATCAAGTATATATATATAAATACAAAATATATATATATATGCCAAACTTAATTATAGAATTTATTTAAATATATACTATACTCATACAATTGATTTCTAATAATTAAATAATATACAATTTACATATTTATACATTTTACCAAAAATAGTACATATACCAAATACGTTATATATATATATTTACATATATATCAATTAGATATATATACATACTTTAATTATACTATACAATTTTAGTTAAAAGCATATACTAATTTCATGCCAATTTAAATATATAAACAACATTTATATATATACATTAGATATATATATATATATATACATTAATCAATATATACACAAATACATATACTAGTATATACCAAATATATATATATATAACTTGATTTAAATATATACATATACGAATATATTAAATTATATATACATATTAACATACACCTTTATTAATTATATATATACAATACATTTATATTAGTTATCTATACATTAACATAGAATACATGCATTATACTAATATACGTACATTATACATAAATATTAGTTAGATAAACAATATACATATACTAATATATACTCCTACGTATATTTATATATATATATACATATATATATATATATATATATATATATATATAAAGATATATATATATATATATATATATCACAGAGGGAAGAGGAGAAGAAGGAAAGAGAGACTTACAGGGCTTGTCGCCGGAGCTCAGGGGATCCGCCGGCTGGAGAGCTTGGGAAGAGGAGCGCCGCCGGGAGGGGAGCTCGCAGCAGGCCGCCGGACGCGCGCAGCAGCGGCGGGGAGAGCGCCGGAGCAGTCGCCGGGCCGGGCTAGAGTGCACAGGCGGAGGGAGGTCTTCAGCGGGCGCCGGACCGGAGTGCGTGAGGGGGAGCCGCCGGACTGCAGAGGGAGATCGGAGGAGGCCGCTGGAGTTCGATGGATGGATGGATGGGAGGTGCAGCCGCCTGCCGGGGTCGGGCTAGACTGGCCCGCCGGAGATGGGGTCGCCTGAGCGGTTGGCCGCCGACTGAGTGCACAGTCGCCGTGGAGGGAGAGGCCCGCCGGAAACAGTGAGATGGGGTGGTGGTGATGGGTTTGATGATGGTCTTCCCTCTCTTTTTATTTCAAAAGAAGGAGAATAAGAAGAAGAAGGGAAAGAGAAGGAGAAAGGAAGAAAGAGAAGAAGAAGAAAGGATGGAGGAAAATTTTACATACGTAGGAGAGAAGGAGGTGGCTTGTGAGGAGGTGGGGTTTTCTAGGTTTCTTGGGATTAGGGTTTAGGATGGGACATGTCATTATATAGGAGAGAGGGTGTTTTGATGGAGGGTGAGGATGCATCCCTGGAATGTGTGGCTAGGATTGAACATGAAGAATTAATTCATGTAAGGATGAGGGTTGAGGTTTAATTAAAATATTAAGGATTTCTCATTGGTTAAAATAATTGGGTGAGGCCACAAAATGCCAATTTGCAATTTAACCCCTTAAATTTGGGAAATTGCACAAACACATGAAATGACGAAAATAGGGCGGCCGATTCGGGGTCCGATATTTTGTAGGGTCAGGGGGCACTGTAAGATGGGTATGGGCTGAATTTGCAGGGCACTGGAATTAAATTGGGATTTTAGAATCAGATAAATTAGTATCCTCAATTTAAATAGAAATAAAATACAAGTTGTGTTCAACAATTAATTTGGAGTACTTGGGGTCAAAATCAGATCAAGTCATCAATACCAATATTGAAGAAGACTCAGAACAGAATATTACCCTAATTTGGGCCGCACGAAAAATAGGTCAAGATGGCCTCCAATTTTCGATTGGAACGCACAACGATACAAAAATAGGAAATTAAAAATAACGTCCGCGACGATTTTTGTGCGGCTAGAAACAATGCACAAGGAGCAAAATTATGAGTTGCAAAAATAGCAGAATTGAAGGCGGACATGTCTAGGGCAAGATTGTGAAATTTGTTGGAAGACAAAAGTCTGGATAGTGCTCCAAATATCGAAGCAAAGGCAATGCGCAAAATATTAAATAAAATACAGTAATTAATTACAATCTCCAATAAATAAATCTAAATTAAACAATTAAATACAAAATTCCATAATTCGGACATGTGCTCATCTACTGGCTTCTAGGTCTAGTCTGCTAGCTAAAATAAAATAATTAACACTGCATATAATTATATATGTTTAATTACACATCGCACAAAATTATTTAAATCAAATACACTATCATGCAATTAATTAATTATAACTACAATAATATTAAATATTGTAAAAATTCGAAAATACCCCTGTTTCCAGAATGTGGTAGTGACAACTTCAGAGAAAATACAACGGCTGCAAGTCTCAAGTCATGAGTTGGATAATTCTTCTCATGTGCTCGTAATTTCCTAGATGCATATGCAATTACCTTGCCATGCTGTATCAATATGCATCCCAGACCTTTTTCTGATGCGTCACTGTAGATCACATAGCCTCCTGATCCTGATGGAATAGTTAATACTGGTGTTGTAGTCAGTCGCTTCTTTAATTCCTCGAAAGCGGCTTGACATTTGTCGGTCCATATGAACTCTTGATCTTTGCATGTCAACCGAGTCATAGGTGTTGCTATTCTTGAGAAGTTCTCCATGAACCGTTGGTAATATTCCGCAAGTCCAAGAAAACTTCTCACTTTTGCTGCTGATTTAGGAACATGCCATGTCTCAACTGTCGAGATCTTTTATGGATCAACAAAAATACCATCTCCTGTAACGACATGTCTAAGAAATGAAACTTTATCCAAGAAGAACTCACATTTACTGAGTTTTGCATATAGCTGCTCTCTCCTCAAGGTCTCTAGGATAATTTGCAGGTGCTTCTCGTGCTCCACGTGGCTCTTTGAATAGACAAGTATATCATCTATGAAGACAACCACGAATTGGTCTAAATACTGATGGAAGACTCGATTCATTAAGTCCATAAAGATAGCTGGAGCATTGGTCAATCCAAATGGCATGACCAGAAACTCGTAGTGTCCATATCATGTCCGAAATACAGTTTTCGAAATGTCCTCCTTCCGTACTTTTATCTGGTGATATCTCGATCTCAAATCTATCTTTGAGAACATCTTGGCTCCACTAAGTTGGTCAAATAGGTCATCAATGCGAGACAGTGGATATTTATTCTTCACTGTCACTGCATTTAATGCTCTATAGTCAATGCACATACGTACTGACCCATCCTTCTTTGGTACAAACAATACTGGTGCTCCCCAGGGTGATGCACTTGGTCGGATGAAACCTTTATCTTCTATTTCCTTTAATCGTGTCATTAGTTCATCCATCTCCTTCTTTGCCAATCTGCTATGACATCAATCTCCTGATTTATGCCATCCACTTCCATTGCGAAAGCTTGTACGTTCTTCTGGGGTTGTCCCTGTCTAGCCCTCGTGAATTGATCCTCCTGTGTAGGTAGTGGTGGTCCTCGCTGAAATCCCCCTGCTGCTGAAGGTCGAGGTGCTCCTGGTCTCATCATTTGCTGAGCTGGCTTGGGTGCTGAAAGTGCTAGTCTCTGTGCTGGTGGAAGTGTCAATGCTTGTTGCATAGGACAGTCCTTTAATATATGATGTCCGGAACCACATCTCATGCATTGTCCCAAACGGACCCAACAGTCTCTTGAGATGTGCCCGCGTCTCCCACAATAGTTGCATTGAGGCTTCTCTGTGATCTGGTATAGTCCTGCTCTGTGTTGGTACTGCTGTTGCTGAGCTAAAGGACGTCTAATAGGTCCTCCTTGTTGTGTCCTTGCCGGTCCTTGTTGCGTCCTCAGTTGGCCTCCTTTTCTTCGGCTAATAGTTTCTTGCAATCTGGCTTCCGTTAGTAACTCGGCATAAGAGATTCGGGACTGTGAGCTTGTATAATGTTGGAGCTCCTGAGTTAGTCCACGATGAAACCTCTTAGCCTTGGCCAAGTCATCTGGTATCAAAGCAGCGCCATATTTACTAAGGCGACTAAACTCAGCATCATACTCGTCCACTATTCGGTTTTCCGGCTCTAGGTGGAGAAACTGATCGTACAATACATCTCTAACGGTGTCCGGGAAGTACTTCCTTTCAAAGCATTCCAGGAATTGCTCCCATGTCTGGTATGTGCCCAACTGGCGCTCCATGGATTCCCACCAGTGATGAGCATTACCATATAAAAGCGTTCTCACACCTGTCATCCACAGCTCTGCAGGTAGCTGTGATGCTTCTAATAACTTCCGAGTGTGGGTGATCCAGTTGGTAGTTTCTTCTGGACTCTCAATGCCTTTGTACGGCCTTGGACCCATTTGTACAAAGTCTTTCACCGAACCAACTCTAGCTCGAGGTTCTAGAGCTAGTGCTTGAGCTGGCACAGTAGTCTTTGCAGCCATCCTTTCAAATGCTGCTAGGAACTCTTGTCTCTGTTCTGTTGCTTGTTGTCTCTGCTCTGCAGCTAGTGTGGCGGCCTGTTGTTGCTGTTCCTTCATTATCATCTGGAAGAATTGGAACAGTTGAGTCTGACCATCTTACGGTGTTGATGAGGCTGGGAGGTTCCCATTTGGTGGAACAAGAAGGTCAGATGGAACTGGATTATGAATCTGTCCATCTGGTCCTGAAAGTCTAGGATTCGTTGGGGTCTCTCCTTGAGTTTGACCATTGACTCTAGGAGTTGTATCACCATCGACAACAGTACATCCCTTCTGTATATCCATCTCTCTGCAGGTGATGTACTCCACGTTTAGAAAAAGTACAGGATTCAACATAGAGATGTAAAATTTGTCGACGTAAAACATGGGTTCAGAAATATCCGCATAGAGCAGAGAAGCGTAAGATAAGGTTTTAGAGTTGTCTGCGTAAAACAGAGAGTCAAAGAAGTCAGCAAGATAGAGCTTTAAAATTGTTTGCGTAAAAATAGGGCTTCAGAACTGTCTGGGAAAAATCTGCGTAAAAATTTACGTGCGTAAAGTCTGCGCGTAAAAATCTAACATACGTTGTAGCGTAAAGTTGCTTCGAGGAACTTTTTGTTTTTCCTCAGATGAATTTGTCAGTCAAATCAGTGATCCTGACATCTGACAAAAGCACTACACGATGATCGAGAGGACGGTTGTGATGATGATTTTGCACAGAGACCTAGGTCGTCGTTTAGTAATATATTTAATACAAAATCGTTTTTACGCTTCCAATGAGGAAGAAGGGTTGGGGCTTCTGCATACGCTATCTACATAAATGAGTTTTACGCTCAAGATAAGACAAAATCAGATACTAAGTCAAAAAGCTATTTCTGCACAGGGCTCGAGGCATATCTCTGCATTTAATGTACGAGATTTGGTTCTTAATTGGTTATGCCTGAGAAAGATAAAGCTAAGACTGTAACAACACGCTCACTACGCCTAATCAAGCTATTTACGCTAGGTTCAGGAATCATCAGGTTTACGCTGGATATTTACCTATGTGGCTTACATGTCGTGTCCTACGCGGGATTAAGAACACTATTGGAACGTGGTTAACAGTTTTTATAACTGCAGCGTAAAGTTTGACATAACCATAGCGTAAAATAGAAAATCTTCTGTAACTTAAGTAGGTAATCATAGCTTTGGCTTTTTGTGCTAACAAGACAGTCAGTTGGCTTTTTACGTCAACAGAGGAAAAGAGTGCGTAAGACTTAAGGAAGAATGATGTTTAATCAAGTGTAGATGAGATCCTTATTCTCTATTCCTAAATACATGCTTGTTTGGTACAGTTACGTAACCAAGATAATATATTCGAAGACCTGCATGGGCCACCACCAAAAACATGTCACGCCCCAGTCCCAAAATACGTAGGACTAGGAGTACGTAACACGCCCAGCCGTATGTACATGAACTCCAATATATGGAAACCATATACACACGTACGCTGTTTATGAATATCCAATTCACCAGTGGTAATATACTGTCACAACAAGTCACATGAAATCTATATCTCATCCACAGCACAAATAGTCAGTAGGAATAAACGCTGAATAATAACTGGATATCCAAAATGAGTATCAAGTCTGATAGTCGGGTGAAAACAAATCCACTACAAAACGACTATCCTGAAGTAACAAAATATCTAAACACCGTCAGCCTATCACATATACTCTGAGGGTAGGATCTCCTCAGTCAGGTACGTAGAGTCAGGTCCCGGTCCGTACTCCTGTGGATACTCCTGCTCGTCCATATCTGGAAAGGGACCAGGTCCTCAGAGGGACATAACAAGATACATAAAAATATGCCAATAAGTACTGAAATATAAACATCCAATGGTTCGCCTAACCGTCTAAGTGAATGCAGTTTGAGAACAACTTTCCACCAAGTGGGCTATCTGGCTAAAATATGGGATTGGCGTGACCCTCTCGGAGAATCAGGAGCCTCAAAGCATGTCGTCTTTTGAACGGCAGAGGCCGCCAGTAATATATAGTGGTCATCATCACCCGTTTCTCCGATGGAGAATTCGGGCGTACAGAAAAAAGTGCAAAGGAGCCCAAATGTTTTACTTATTGTTCTCCCTACCCCATGTTCTAAGCAGGCCATATCCATGACATGATAAATCCTCTAATAACTGCCAGGTCTACTAGCATACAAAGTTTCTATCAGCAGTTACCCCTAACGCACGACACTTACGTACTGGAAGCCAACCCGATACGTAGTCCGAGGTCTATATGAGACTCACAAATCGTG
Source organism: Iris macrosiphon (assembly GCA_036927795.1). NCBI lineage: Eukaryota > Viridiplantae > Streptophyta > Magnoliopsida > Asparagales > Iridaceae > Iris > Iris macrosiphon. The sequence continues at coordinate 225,928,895 of JAYESA010000006.1, forward strand.
TAGCAACTGTGTCACAGTCAATGATCCTACGGATGCTCCCTAAAACTGGTGGTCTCATAAATAGGTCCAGAATTCTATAAAATAACATCTATATAGGCAGAATTAAATATGTATGTATCAACTAGAATATAAATAATTTATACAGTGGCAAGGTATACTTGCCGAGCAAAAGTTCTGGGTAGTGCACGTCCAAACAGTGTTTTTAGTTGAAGAAGTGAGGTTTTAAGGCTTGGGTGCATTGCATGGATATATATAGATAATAAGAGGCGGTGGAGGAAACTTAGTGGTTTAAGAAACTAAAACTACTGCTGCTGCTGTTTTCTTTCTTTCCATTGGTTTTGTTTTTGGTTGAGGGTTAATTAGTAATAGTGTTAAGGAGCGGTGGAATAAGAAGCTTACATGTATAGGAAAACAAAGCAAAGTTGAGTTTTGCTTATGTTGTTGATATTTTCTAAAGGGTGTGGTTTTACGCGTAAAGAAAAGAATTATGCGGGTTAGGTTTACGCGCAGTGAAAGGAAGTATTTACGCGTATGAGTTATACGCGTAGGTTTGCTACTGCTGCTATCATATTTATGCACGGAGAAGAGAGGCAAAGTTTACGCGGCTGTTTGCTGCTATTGCGGGTTTTACGCAGGAAAATAGTATACGCGGTTAGGTTTTGGGTTAGGACCAATAGGAAATTCTATTTTCTATTTTTCTCATTCCTTTTTCTTATTAATAATATTTATATATATATATATACATATTTATACATAGAAAATTCTGAAAAATTATAGGGGTGCACATTGTCACGCCCCGGTCCCGCCCGGGCCGCCGCTCCGCCCTGCCCCGCCCCGTACGGCCGGAATTTACGAACCGGACACGTATCACCGTGCCTCGGCGAGCCGGACGCGAATCACCGCGCCCGTCCCGTGGGTGCGAGGGAGGAAGGGAGCTAAGCGAATGGCCCGTTCGAGCTTTCGGGGGACGTGATGCCGCACGGGCCTGGGGTTGCGCCCGTGCAAGGCCAATCGTTTAAGTTGATAGTTGGCTATCATCGCATCAATCGAGTAAGCAGCGGAAAGGGACTTGTTGCAATGCAATGCATTTAGCCAACTGAGTGTTCGGGACAATCGAGGCAACTTGGATTTCCTTTAGCAAAGGCACACGTTCGTTCCATACATTATGTCCCCTTATACGATAGCATTCTCGGGGCAACAATCGAAACCAGGATTCCGGGTCTTAGAGACTGTGGCACGCCTATCGCTCCCTCGGACGATCCAGTACCGGCAAGCAAGTAAACTGTTGGTGGGTCAGCACTTTATACAAGTACTGGTGAGATAAAACAACTGAACAGAAATATGCATTCACTCAAACAAGCACTAAGTAATCATGTTATAAAATATTACATTACTAGTGATCTTTCTAGTTTTACCTAGGTTCGTTTCATGCAGTTCTAGCAGAGCCATATTACATTGCTTTGGAAACATGTTTGGAAACAGAGTTTCATATTGAATATGCAAGCAAGCAAGCCGTTCATGTTTCAGGGTGTGCGCAGCGTGTCTCGTGCGACTCCAGGGTCAGATGCAAAGCTAGACACACAATGCACGATCTTAGGGGCAGTCACTATCCAAGCCAACACAATGACTTAGCTATATGCAGGGCGGTCCCCGAGTATCTCAGGATCGGCAGCTGGTTGTACAGCATACCAATGACTCTTTATCTGATGCTAGAGGCAGTTGTGGCTCATGGTTGCTTTCCACTATCTCTGTACCAGCCGTGACACATGCAGCTCAGCTTTCCACCAATAGCCATTGTCCGACCGCATGCGAATGCATGGAACACTATCAAATAAACTCTAGTATGCAGACGAGACGAACCATCAGAATACAATCGTTGTTGCGGGGCAATCCGACTTAACACTTGAACACGTTTAGGCACAGTATGGTTCTCTCGAAGCATAGACGATAGTGAACATGTTCATGCACTCTAGGCAAGCGTTTCAGGATTCTCGTTAAGCAGACATTGTTTTAAAGCCAAGCTAGGTGAGTTCGTTCATTAACATGTAAGGCAGGTTCTATCATTCTCTTATGAAAATATTGTAAGCAAAAACTCAGGTTATTATTAAGGCGTGCAAGAATCAGAGAACGAAGTTCTGCCTACTCACCTTGATATATAACGCCGACGCGGAGCGGGGCGTTACATACTTACCAACCAACAAAAAGTTTCGTCCTCGAAACTTCAAGGATAAACTTCTCGATATTCCGAGTAGCGATAGCGCCGTCCCTCGCCGTACTCAATCGAAACAATCAAGCAATTCAAGTTCAGAAAATATTTGCACTTTGAGAATATCTATGGACTTATTGTATGGAACGCTCTATTGCAATACCATATCGACTCAGAGTCATAGCAACGGTTTTGGGCCAGAGAATCGATTCCGCTCTGATACCATTCTGTCACGCCCCGGTCCCGCCCGGGCCGCCACTCCGCCCTGCCCCGCCCCGTACGACCGTAATTTAACGAACCGGACACGTATCACCGTGCCTCGGCGCGTCGGACGCGAATCACAGCGCCCGTCCCACGGGTGCGAGAGAGGAAGGGAGCTAAGCGAATGGCCCGTTCGAGCTTTCGGGGGACGTGATGCCGCACGGGCCTGGGGTTGCGCCCGTGCAAGGCCAATCGTTTAAGTTGATAGTTGGCTATCATCGCATCAATCGAGTAAGCAGCGGAAAGGGACTTGTTGCAATACAATGCATTTAGCCAACTGAGTGTTCGGGACAATCGAGGCAACTTGGGTTTCCTTTAGCAAAGGCACACGTTCGTTCCATACATTATGCCCCCTTATACGATAGCATTCTCGGGGCAACAATCGAAACCAGGATTCCGGGTCTTAGGGACTGTGGCACGCCTATCGCTCCCTCGGACGATCCAGTACCTGCAAGCAAGTAAACTGTTGGTGGGTCAGCACTTTATACAAGTACCGGTGAGATAAACAACTGAACAGAAACATGCATTCACTCAAACAAGCACTAAGTAATCATGTTATAAAATATTACATTACTAATGATCTTTCTAGTTTTACCTAAGTTCGTTTCATGCAGTTCTAGCAGAGCCATATTACATTGCTTTGGAAACATGTTTGGAAACAGAGTTTCATATTGAATATGCAAGCAAGCAAGCCGTTCATGTTTCAGGGTGTGTGCAGCGTGTCTCGTGCGACTCCAGGGTCAGATGCAAAGCTAGACACACAATGCACGATCTTAGGGGCAGTCACTATCCAAGCCAACACAATGACTTAGCTATATGCAGGGCGGTCCTCGAGTATCTCAGGATCGGCAGCTGGTTGTACAGCATACCAATGACTCTTTATCTGATGCTAGAGGCAGTTGTGGCTCATGGTTGCTTTCCACTATCTCTGTACCAGCCGTGACACATGCAGCTCAGCTTTCCACCAATAGCCATTATCCGACCACATGCGAATGCATGGAACACTATCAAATAAACTCTAGTATGCAGACGAGACGAACCATCAGAATACAATCGTTGTTGCGGGGCAATCCGACTTAACACTTGAACACGTTCAGGCACAGTATGGTTCTCTCGAAGCATAGACGATAGTGAACATGTTCATGCACTCTAGGCAAGCGTTTCAGGATTCTCGTTAAGCAGACATTGTTTCAAAGATAAGCTAGGTGAGTTCGTTCATTAACATGCAAGGCAGGTTCTATCATTCTCTTATGAAAACATTACAAGCAAAAACTCAGGTTATTATTAAGGCGTGCAAGAATCAGAGAACAAAGTTCTGCCCACTCACCTTGATATATAACGCTGACGCGGAGCGGGGCGTTACACACATGGGATCTCCTACATGAAATGATTTTAGGAAAATTTATAATGGTTTCATAAAAATCCTCTAGATGTACAAATAATAGATATTGTTAATAAATAAATAAAAATAGGGTTTTCAGGATTAAGGATCTTACAGTCTTACAACATTCTGTTGGGCAGACCATGGATCCACGATCACAATATTGTTCCTTCAACTCTACACCAATGCTTCAAGTATGTAGACGCCCATGGGACAGTAAAAACAGAGTTTACTGATCTCAATCCTTTCAAAGGAGTTGAGTCCTACTATTCTGATGCCATGTTATACACCCAAGACTACATGAAGGAGGTGTCAGGCAGGACGGAGGAGGAATCCCACCGGGAGCCAGGAGAACCATCTGCTAAGCAACCTTTGTCAATCTAGGTGAAAGGACGGACTACCCGTCCGAAAGTCATGGAACCCATGGCTATCCACTTGGGCAAAACCAAATCGGGAGGAGGAAATGATCCCCTAGTGATCACTCTGAACCAGAAGCCTCCACCTTTGGTCATCAACCTTAGGCGCCACAAGCAGCCGACTGATGTAAATACAACCGGGAATGTGGTTTCTGACGATAATAAAGATTCTTTTTTCCAGTATACTGACGCTCAATTTCCTAATCAGGAATCCTCCCCCCATAACGATATAGAGCCTATAGCACAAAATTTTTGGGAAGCTATAGACTTCTATCGTCCGTATATGTGGGAAGTAGCTTCAACATCTAATGTCATCACGATATATGGGCCACATGAAGATTCTATCTTTATTGTTCCACCTACTCGCAACAATCAGCATCCAATAGTCTTCGGTCGCATGCGAAATAGACCGATTGTACAAGAAGATTCTCACGAGTCTGATGCTGAGAAAATGCAGGTTCACAGATATAGCCCACAGACTTTGAAGATTATGCAAAGCATGGGTTATGATTTAAAGTCGGAGCCAGGCCTCAACTATGGAAAAGGCAGACGAATGTCGTTGCATGGTGATCCCTACTGTCAACGAACTCACTTTGGGTTAGGGTATACCACGTCTCTTGCAACTTTGAACAACTCTGAGTCAAGTGGGGAGACCATTTCCTCTTCTCAGGATGGTTTGTCGCCCTCCGATTCATATGATGAACTCGAACGGATATTGTCAGTAAATACGGTATTGACAGATTCTCTCGAAGTAGAGGAACAAGAATCTGAACCGTTTGAAAATGAATCCTGGGCACAGCAAATGGATACACAATGGGAACTCCGGTTCGAGCAAAGAGAACCACCCACTGAAGATAAAGTTATCCAAGTCAATGTTGGGGATGAATTTTCACCAAAGTCGATATTTATCAGTAACAATCTTTCCAAAGAAGAAAGGGAAGAAATGATCCAGCTGATAAAAGAATATATCGATGTCTTTACGTAGAATTATGAGGATATGCCGGGCCTTGATCCAAAAGTGGCTACCCATAAACTCAATTTATTGCCCAATTCAAAGCCTGTAAAGCAACACCAACGCCTGTTCCGCCCGGATATGATGGATGCCATTGAAGCTGAAATCAAGAAATTGGAAGCCTGCGGGTTCATCCGGGAAGAACATCCTGATTGGGTCGCCAATGTTGTCCCGGTCATGAAGAAAAGCAGGAAAGTTCGTATTTGCATCGACTTCCGAGATCTAAATGCGGCATGCTCTAAGGATGAGTTCCCTCTTCCCATCACAGACGTCATGATCAACAATACATGCGGTTTTGAGCGCATGTCTTTCATGGACGGATTTTCAGGATATAATCAAATTAAGATGAATCCTGAAGATGAGAAGCATACTGCCTTTCGTACACCATTGGGGGTATATTGCTATACAGTCATGCCTTTCGGATTGAAGAATACCGGGGCTACATATCAGCGAGCTATGAGTAACATATTCTACGAGCATCTACGCAAAATAGTGGAATATTACGTAGACGATATCGCTGTCAAAAGCCGCCTCAAGGATAATCACATCCAAGACTTGAAGACAGTGTTCGAGTTGATGCGCCAATATTAACTCAAAATAAACCCTACAAAGTCCTTTTTTGGCGTATCCAGTGGCACATTTATGGGATTTGTTATCACCGCTAAAGGCATTCAAGTTGATCCTGATAAGGTAAAGCTATCCGAGAAATGCGACCGCCCCGTAATCTGAGAGAACTCAGGGGATTTCAAGGTCGTCTAGCTTACATCAGGAGATTCATATCCAACCTCTCTGGGAGATGTCAACCTTTTTCTTGCCTGATGAAGAAATGTTGTCATTCGTATAGGACGAAGCCTGTCAGCAAGCGTTTAATGACATCAAATACTATCTTACCAATCCTCCAGTTCTGGTGCCTCCCGTCATAGGAAGACCATTTTTGTTGTATGTTCGAGCAATGGATCATTCTTTAGGGGCTCTCCTCACACAGAAGAACAATGAGGGTCATGAAAAGGCTATCTACTATCTAAGCAGGATGATGGTCGGGGCTGAACACCGGTACAACCCAGTAGAAAAAGAATGCTTGGCCCTAATGTTTGCCATTCAGAAGACGCGGCATTACGTGACGGGCCAGACTATTCATATAATCTCCAGAATCAATCCTCTTTGGGTATTGATGAATAAGCCAAGTATTCTTAATTTCCAACTCGCGACTTGGGCGATGTTATTAACACCGTATGATATGGTGTACGTCCCTCAGAAATCCATGAAAGGTCAAGCCTTGGCTGATTTCTTAGCTGCTCATCCAATTCCGAAAACCTCTAAACTATACGAGGACATCCCCGACGAAGTTACAGAATATAATTCTGCAATGGAAGGTAATACATGGCAGTTATTCTTTGATGGTGCCTCCAGGACTGGTCCCAAGGGAAACGTGGTTTCAGGAGTAGGAATTGTTCTGGTGACTCCTGATAAACTCGTCATCTATCGAGCATATTCTTTTAGCGAACCATGCTCTAATAATGTGGCAGAGTATAATGCTCTACTAATAGGGCTTCAAGTCGCTAAAGAATTGGATGTTGAATATCTGGAAGCTTTTGGTGATTCTCAGCCGATCGTCAATCAGGTCAGAGGAATATATGAAGTTCGCAATCCAGACCTCATTCCTTATCACCAAACAACTATCGAGATAGCCATGTCTTTCAAAGGATTCTTTTTAGAGCATGTGCCTCGATCTCAAAATTTGGAAGCTGATGCTCTGGCCAGTCTAGCTGCAGATCTAGCTATTCCTATAAGAAGGCAGAATTCGGTGATCCTTCTCAACAGAGATCTATTCTGTGTGAAAAATAATTTTCACATAGAACGCAGCTACGCTGTAAACACGATTCCTCCTAAGAGAGACTGGAGAAGTCCCTTTATAGACTTTGTGTCATACGGAATCTTACCAGAGGATCCTAAAGAAGTAGTATCCATCAAAAGACGATCATTACGCTTCTATTTTGATGCTTCTTCACAAAGTCTATATCGCCGAACATATGATGGACTATTGTTACGATATCTCTCTGATGATGATGCAAGGCGGGTTACCCGAGAAGCTCATGACAGAGTATGTGGAGCACATCAACCCGGTCCTAAGTTACAGGATCGTATCAGGAGGATGGGCTATTACTGGCCTACCATGATTGCAGATGCTGTGAAATATGCAAGACAATGCAAAGCCTGTCAAGTTCATGCGGATTTTATACATCAGCCTTCTGAGTATTTACATCCTACCATTGTATCATGGCACTTTTAAGCATGGGGTATGGATATCATTGGTCCGATTCACCCGTCATCTTCTAGAGGACATCGGTTCATATTGGCTATCACCGATTATTTCTCCAAATGGGCGGAGGCGATCCCTCTTGCTAAGGTAAAGACATCCAACGTGATCAGCTTTATCAAGCACCATATAATTTATCGCTTTGGGATACCCCGAAGGATAATTCATGACAACGGACCTCAATTCATCAGCCAAGCGTTTCACCAATTTTGCGATAAGAATCGGATACAGAATATGGCCTCGACGGCTTATAATCCTGCTGCTAATGGTTTGGCGGAAGCCTTCAACAAAACCATCATCAAACTCTTGAAAAAGTTCGTCTCTTCGAACAAAAGAGATTGAAATAAGAAGCTGGGAGAATGCCTCTGGGCATATCGCACAACGGTACGAACACCAACGGGTTGTACCCCATTCTCATTAGTTTACGGGTGTGAAGCAGTTCTCCCCATTGAAGTCCAAATTCCATCACTCAGAATAGCAGTGGCTAATGAGTTGACTCAGGAAAATAATGATCTATTAAGGCTTCAAGAGCTAGAAGGATTAGACGAGAAGCGCTTTCAAGCTCAACAGCGCATTGCATTCTACCAGGCACGCATTTCTAGAGCTTTTAATCAAAAAGTGAATGAAAGAGTGTTCAAAGTTGGCGAGCTAGTTCTAGCTGTGAAGAGGCCAATGATCATTACACACAAAAGTAAGGGCAAGTTCCAGCCCAAATAGGAGGGACCTTATGTGATTGAAACCACATTTTCAAATAGCGCTTACAGATTAGCCAAGCCTAATGGAGATTTAATAATGGCTCCTATCAACGGCAAATTCCTGAAGAAGTACTATGCTTGATCTCCTTTGCTCAAAGGGGTATGGTGAAGATTTCATTCTGATGACATTACATACAAAGATTAGTTGGATCATATTCTATCATATTATTATGACCTCTGAATAGATATGTTTAACTAATTTGAAACTTCAAAACCTATCACGTCCATATTACCTCTGATAGTGTTTTGTATACAAATTTAGTTGGAGCATATTCTATCATGTCCATATAACCTCTGAATAGATATATCCAGCTGAAACTTACCAAAAGTATATCACGTCCATATTACCTCTGATATCACTTTCATCTCAGCCTATCATTTATATTCAAAAGTGATAGGTCCACAAAGTCAGAAAAAATATCTTTATTATCTCTGGGAACAACAAATTACAGAAGAAGCAAAAAGGTACATCATTGGGGAGGAGCAGTTAAATCGCGAATCTGTTGCGCCAAAGCAGCCATCCTCTCATTCCTGGAGTTCAAAATATGGTTGCGAGCCCGTTCCAGCCTTGCTTCGTCATTGCTCAAGCGAGATAGTCCGGATAGAGAGTCAACAAAACTTGTGTGGATGACACCCACATGTGTCAAGTTCTGTTTAGCTGTATCCACTTGGCCTTCAGCACATTGCGGACTGCCGATGTCTTGAGAAGCCTCTCCTTTGCCTGAGAGAGTTCAGCTTCCAATTCTCGAACCCTCGCTTTATTTCCCTCACATTCGGCCTGGCACTCAACTAGCTAAGGAATGACTTCCACCAAGACAGCATGCTCTTTATCTATCTCTTGCTGCTGTTCCTGGATGGATTTGTTTAGAGATTCTATTTGCTCAGCAAGTTCTGCAGTTAAGGAGTCGTACTCAGCTTGAACCAGGTCATCGATGCTGCCTCGGGATAGTTGCAAATATTCGTTAATGGGTTGTTCTAAACCATTAACTGTTTGCTCTAGCGCATCAGCTCTTTCAGCGTCACTGAAATTTCTAATATGTGCTATAGGGAGATTGGAGGACATCTTTAAAGCATCAAAACCTAGGTTCTTCTCCAGCACTATCGATATCAATCCTTTCAAAGTGAGGTAGAATATGCTAGTGTATTAATCCACTAGCATAGCAAAACTCGAATGGACGCTGGGAGTGGCCGCAATATCGTTAAGTCTTCTTTCTGGAATGACTGCAGAGGAGGTTGCCACAGTCGTTGCTGCAACAGATGGCGCGACAAAAGAAGAGACACCAACAACAGTTGAAGTTGGTGGCATACTCAACGAAGGAGGCAGAGTCAAGATAACGGGCTCATCCTCCTCTGATGTCATTTGGACTACTACTGGCGGGATGACATCTGAGAATGTTGCGGATGAAAGATCGGCAGCTTCAAAGCATGCTTCTTCGGCATCGGGCACCGCCGTTTCATCAGTTGGATCCGCAACAAAGTCAGAAGTTGTGTCAACTCTGCCCTCCCCAGAGATGTCTTCGCCTGAAAAGAAGACAAGAGAAAGTTAATATCAATTTGATGTTAATTTTCCTGAAAGAAGCGTAAAGACAACATTTACCCATGGCCGATGGTATGTATGTTGCGTCTGTAGCCTGTATAGCTAAATCATTTCTTAATGAAGCTAAACAAGCTGTCATACCTGGAGAAGAGGGTGCACCAACTGACGTTTGAGGAAAGTCATCCCAGTCATCACCCAGATCCACTCGAGGTTCATCGGGTGGAATCTTGCTGGAAATACTTACAAACGAAGGAGGGATTATTCCCATTATTTGTCTGGATAAAGGTATATTGATTCTTAATATGCTCGGTCTCGAAGGCGATCTCGAAATACTACCAGTAGCGGTAGTAGCGACAGCGATCGCGAGCAAAGAATCTCTAGCACTGTCAGCCAAAATTGTGGAGGTTCTCTCTCTAAAAGGCGAAGGACCCCTGATCAAAGAATCATCCCCAGCAGGGAAAACAATAGGCTCACTCCTAGAGGCCCCCTTGGTGGAAGTCCTTTTAGGACCTCTGACCGTCTTCTTCTTGCGGGGGGAGGCTCTTTCAGAATGGACGCCTTCCGCTTATTGGAGATAACGAGAGGCTCTGCTGGCGAAGCTATTACGCCTCTCGGTATTATCAACAAGAAATCATCTACACTGGTAGTTTCATCACCTTCATCAGAGGAGACAGATGGTATCTCCTCTCTCCCAGTGGACTTATGGGAGGGTATCCTGAAACTTCCACACACGTCAAAATTACGATAGAAGGTATTGGTGGACACATAAAACTGTGCATACGAGTGAAGAATGTGCAGCTCTGTGGAGAGAGAAGTCGCGGACACAACAAAGGTTGCACCAATACAACCCATGATGAAATACCGCCATCCTCTGGCTCCGTCGATAAGTCCACCTTTGGACTTGAAGCTGGTGATGTGATTTCCCACGTGCAACTGATTATACCCAAACTGCCTAGCGAAACGGCTAGGCAGGTAAGGTTCAAAGTAGCACTGGTCCTCACTTCTGTACAGCAGGTGGGATGGTCTAATGCAGACCAACCAGTAAAAGGCTTCGGGGGAAAGAATAGTCTTCCCCTGACCTGCATCTTAAAGTTTGGTCCCTTGTTGATTGATATGTACATGGGGACGGTGCAGAAGAACTTCCAACCATGGGCATAATTTATTGCTAGCCGACAATCTAGGACGCTAGTCACATTCCAAGAAGAATTCCTGTAATTCAACAGGAAGTTATTCCCCGAAGCGCTGGCAGATCCGGGAGACATCACTCTGGTGTTGTGAAGGATTAACTATCCCATCAGATATAAGAACGGTAATTCCACTCTGGGAAATCCTTCACGCTGCGTAGTATCAGCCAGCAGCCCATCAGTAATGGCCCTCAGGCCAGCTTGAATCCTGCATACCATGGCAGGGAGCAGGTCCAATCTTGCTCCAAACACCAAACGCACTGTGGGCCATATGGTGTTGCGATGAATGCGATCAGCAGACGCGATGCCGGGAACTACCCATCTGCGTAGCCAGACAGAGAGGAAGCCAGCCAGTTGAGCTTCACTTGACAGAGGCTTGCGACAATGCCTCATATAACTGAAGGCTTTAGTGCCTGCAGGATAACCCCCTATCTCCTCATCGAGAATATAATCGGAAGTCCCTGCATCTTCAATGAGATCATCAACCGTGTCGGCACTAAGCATGCTCAGGAGGTTCAAAGGCTTATCTCAGCTATCTACAACCTTGTCCGGTTTAGCATTTCTGGCCTGATGGAAGAAGAGGAAGGATACTCATTTGTTGATATGGGCCAAATCAGAGGGCTCTTTGTAGAAGGTGGGGCAGGCAAGATAGTGACTCATCAGCTCCTAGTACACTGCCACTGTCCGAGGGTTTGTGTCCCTCAGCTCCCTATTTGTGGGAACATACTCTTCAGAAGGAGTGTCTCCCATTGGCAGCTTTGAAATCTCTGCCATCTCATGAAGGGCTAAGCCCAACTCACCTAGCGGAGTGGCAAAAGTCCCAGTGAGCGAATTGAATCGCTCCATCAAAGCTAAGAACAAGTTGGGGTTGACAGGTAGCCCAATACTAGTGGCACTCACAGCCGCGAACAAGTAAATACTTTCCAACTCCATCTGGAAGTGCTTTAGGGCCCAGGCAGTTAAACTGGCCCATCGAAGGTTTTGGGGACTAAGCCACCCACTGGTGCGAGGGTTCACCTTGGGGTATGCTCCCCCCTGTCCCATGAACTCATTGCAGAAGTTAGCCATTTAAAATGGCTGGATCAGGGAAGAGTCTTCACTCGGTATGCTGCCCGGCAGTAATCCTCTGAAGGGCATGACAGGGCGGGAAGGATTGCTTACATAGGACCCTTGGTCCAATCTCTTCTTATAAAAGATCTTTCTTGGTCGTCCATGAAGATCGGGAGTCAGAGTCTACATCATCTTCCTGGGATGGGTGGCATGGAAGAAGGCCGAGATAGGGTAATCTCTGGGCATCCTTGGCAGATACATGACCGTGCCCTCAGCAGAAAACACCCAATTCTCCTTCTTGGGCTTAGTCTGGGATTGTTTGTCGATAACATCCCCGAATAAGAAACCTGGTTTCTTATATTCAGTCACATCTATGTATGTCAGGGGCTCCCCACTGATCATACTCAGCAGCATTCGTTCTCCTTGGGACGAGATCAGAGTTCCCCTTTCTTGAGGATACTCGGTTCCAGAGATGGGAAATATCACATGGGACAAGTCCTCCAGATAGTTTGAGTTTAGCATCCCAGCTGCAGAGCCCATCACTTCAGCCAAAGGAGGGATCTGCAAGTTCACTGCAAAATGCAAGAAAATAAGTCAGTTTTACGCTAGACGCTACACTCTTGCAGTATACGCCAAAGATTAACAGTCTGAGCTTTTACGCCAGACTGCAAAAACTTGAGTTTTACGCTGGTGCGTAAAACTCAAGGTTGGCAGTATACGCCAAGATCTAACCGTCTGAGTTTTTACGCCAGATTGTCAAAATTTGAGTTTTTATGCTGGAATTTACATCCAGCGCGTAAAACTCAAATTTGTAGTATACGCCAAACTTCGACAGTCTGAGTTTTTATGCCAGACTGTGAAAATATGGAGTTTTTATGCTGACACATTAGAAATGTGGGCGTATTACTTCGCATACACGTACAACATGTGCGGAGGGTTCTCTGTTTCTTCTCGAAATCTTTACCTGTAATGTCCGGAGCACAGCTCGACGGTGGAGCACTGCACCCAGAACGGGGCTCGCTCAGCCTAATAGGGGTTGCTCGTGCTTGAGCAGGGGGCGAGATGAGGAAACGACTTTCTTTCCCTTAGCAGTGGAAGCCTGTTTCGGTGCCATGGCAAATCTGAGTTCTCAGGAAAGAGACGAAGAAGAAGAGTTTTTGGAAAGCAAGGGTTTTGCGAAGACAGATGAAGGGTTTATCTCTCAAGACCTTGGGCTATTTATAGAGTTCAGATAACTCTTCGAATCCCTGACCAAATCCGATATTTAATAGACGGTTATGATTGGGGACCACGTCAGCCTATCATTTGAAAAGGAAGACGGACAGTCATGCCGCGTAACAGATCCAGATTTTACGCGCAGAGCTACAAATCTATGATTTTATGCTCAGAAGCTTTTACACTCAGAGGCTACAAATCTACGATTTTACGCTCAGAAGCTATAGATCTATAATTTTACGCTCAAAAGCTTTTACGTTCAGAGGCTACAAATCTACGATTTTACGCTCAGAAGCTATAGATCTATGATCTTACGCTCAGAAGCTTTTACGCTCAGAGGCTACAAATCTACGATTTTACGCTCAGAAGCTATAGATCTTTGATTTTACGCTCAGAAGCTTTTACGCTCAGAGGCTACAAATCTACGGTTTTAGACTCAGAAGCTATAGATCTATGATCTTACGCTCAGAAGCTTTTACACACAGAGGCTACAAATCTACGATTTTACGCTCAGAAGCTAACAGACGCTACGCATCCATTACTTTTCGCATATCTTAAAAGTCACGCAGGACAGAGTGCGCGTATATCTCAACAAATTGGGTCTTACACTCAAGAAGGCCAATTACAAGGGTTTACGCAGAAAATGCTCCTTTTTGGCTACAAAACATTCCAAATGCCTGAAACACACAGATGTCAGCATTGAAGATGACTCTTCTTCTTGGGCCATTGGAAGTTCATTTGAAGTCTAGCCAGAATCCTTTGCATCTAAGTTCAAGTATGGCCGGTTCGGCTGGCAATTCTTGCCCTGTTTCGAGAAACTTTCGGGAAGCCATTCTTGAAGTTGATGTTCTGAACAAAAATTCTTCATATCAGAGAAGTGACAGTTCAAAATTCTATGCGACTCCTCGTCCAAAAACAGCATGACAGTTGGATCTTCAAAACAACTTAATGCTAAAGAGCTTTTTACGCATCTTCCGTTACGCGTAAAAGACGGGACCTGACAGGATAAACATTTATCAGAGTCGGCGTAAAAAATTACTCAGACGTGTTGAAACTGCGCATTATCAGACTTCCTCACAGCAATATGGCAAATCAAAGAGGCGTAAAAGAAGACAAGTTTATTAATCATGATTACATATGATGGAAATCCAGTTTACAAAAGATTTTTCACTTTCATGATTACATATGATGGAAATCTTTTTTTACAAAGGATTTCTCATTAAAGATCATGCTGGGAATCTGTTGTACCAGGTTCTCATATTGGTGGAGATCTTTTTCTTCTTCCACGGCCCTTCATCGGCCTCTGCGACCGATGAACAAAAAAATGATTAATGGCGGGAGGATACAAAACTGGGCCTAAATTATTCAAGTCCATCCCCCATACGCCATGGAAGACACGCCCTAGAATTGTGTTAGGGATTCAGACCCAACACAATACTGGAAGACAGGACCAAACTGCCTACCTACGTCCAGCTTCATAATAGGAGAAAATACAGCTAGCAAGCTGTGTGGTCCGATGAGACTCTTCCTCCGTCCTGGACGAATCGCCATATAAAATTGCTGATTATCCCGAGCAAAGGAAGCTATGATATCCTTCCATGATCCATCGTTGTAAAGGACATTTGCTCGAAGACGCCTCCTTTTACGGCTTCTTACATGCTGGAAGAGCATAATCTTCTTCTTCCTCAGGTCAGCCCGATGAATCTCGGCAACCATCTTTTTGGTGAAGGAAGTATGGAAAAACAGGTTCACTCGATTGCCTTTATATAGGCAGAAGAGAACGTACCAAATTCCAACAAATTTCTAAATTTTGCCAAAAAATCAGCCTCAAAGAACGAGTCAAATTTGACCGTTTCATGCTTCATTCAAAGTATTTCAAATTACGAGGAATTTGAAAACTTTGAAGGGGGTCTTGTAGAAGCATGAAAATACGCTGGGGAATTATATGCGTAAAAAAACCCTAACATGCATGAAGCCCGCGTAAAACAGAGCTTCAGCGCTATGTGGCATAAAAAAATATGACTTCAGAGCTATACGCGTAAAACAGAGCTTCAGCGCTGTGTGGCATAAAATATAGCTTCAGAACAGTCCGCGTAAAGCAGCACTCAAAGGCTGTATTGGCCTAGAAGGTTGCTACACTTCCCTCTGGCGTAAAATACGTTTGCTTTTAATGCAGCGTGAAGTTGTACGAGGAACTCTTCGTATTCCTCGAATGAACCTGTCAAACAAAACAGTGAACCTGACTCCTGACAAAGGGTACTGCACGACGATCGAGAGAACGGCTGTAATGATAATTCTGCACAGAGGCCCAGGTTGACGTTTAGTGACATATCCTTGATGCAAGTCGTCTTTACGCATTCAAGGAATACGCTGCCTATTCTACACAGGCAGAGGAGTTTTTACGCTCAAGATGAGACAAAATCAGACGCCACGTCAAAAGCTGTTCTTCGTACAGAACTCGAGGCACATCTCTGCAGTTAATGCGCGAGATTGGGGCAGATCTCTGCATTTAATGCACGAGATTTGGTTCTATTTTTAATGACCGTGAGAGCTAAAACTAGGGCTAATACGCTCACGTCACCATCTTGGCATTTTTTGCCAACCTGGCTATTTTCAACTATAGAAGTACGTCGTATGCTATCTCCTCGAAATATGCCAACCTGGCTATTTTCAACTATAGGAGTACGCCGTATGCTATCTCCTCAAAATATGCCAACTCAGGCTATATCTGCAAAGGCACGTTATAAGGTTATTTGGCCCAGAATACGCTCAAGACCTCAGTCATGGAAGGATAATTGGCTATCTTTACGCTGGTTACCTATTAAGCAGCTACTTGGCTTTTACACCAACAAGACAGCTACTTGGCTTTTAAGCCAACAAGACAGCTACTTGGCTTTTACGCCAACAGCACAGCTATTTGGCTTTTACGCCAACAAGATAACTATTTGGCTTTTACGCCAACGAGACAGTTATTTGGCTTTTATGCCAACCATCTCTACGCGAGGGACAGTTACCTACGTGGCTTTCATGCCGTGATCTTCGATGAGCGATTATACGCGTTACCTCATAATGGGACACGCGTCACACGCAGATTCAAGAGATCATTCAGACGTGGGTAGCAGTTATTGTAACCGCCGCGTAAAAGGTGCAACTCTCTCCACAGTTTGGCTTCTACGCCGACTGGACAGTTACTGTGACTGAGCTCTATAAATAGAGACTTCCAGTCACAGGAGATCCGGGATCAGGAGAGATCAGAGAGAGAGTACATACAGAGAGTGTTGATTGACAACTTTGGCAATGAGAGTTCAATCCCTCCTGCAATCTTTAAATCTTCTTCTTCTTCTACAGCACTTCTTCGTCATCGTGTGGTCCAAGGGACAAAGTGATCGACCACAGATCAGACTCTTATAGCAATATTTCCCCAGAATTATTTTTTTTTGTACTTAACATCCTCGTATAGGATTAATTATACTCTTTTTTTTCTTGTTTGTAAACAAAGAAATGGTTTCGTATAAACCTAGTTTCATTCTTCTGTTTATCATCAAATAGGCAAGGGTAGGCTACTCTATCTAAGTCTCACAACTCACACACCCATCTAGAACATCAAAAATCGACATACCTCGGGGGTAGCGACCAGTGCGACTCTACAGAAATCGACATACCTCGGGGGTAGCAACCAGCGTGACACACAACCGTAGTGTGAGCTAGATACTACAGTTTACCAGAGTGGTTAAAGCCCATACGCCTAATGATTGTCCTCTCATGATACTAGGTGTCAAGTGTGTGTCAACATATCTAATATATAGTAGTGACTGAACGAAACTACACATGAAATGAGTATACAGAAATATAAATAGCATGCAAAATACTGTAAATAATTTGGTAAGGTATAATTGCCTGGCAAGAAAGCTGCAAAGTTCCAACTCAAGGCGTCGTCCGATCTACCCGTCACATAAATTAAACAAGTTAGGTTACAAAAGTGGGTGAATAGTTTTCGCCATTTTAATATATTTTAATTCTGAATAAAATAACCTAAAATAGTATTTTAATATTATTATAATCTGATTTTATTGTTAAATCCTAATTTTGGTCCAAAGAAAGTTAACTTTACGGATTTATGATCTGTGGCACGCAAATCAAGACAATCCGTTGACCAAAAAGTCAACCAACTCAAATCCTTGATTAGTGTGTAGAATTCTATAGATTTCAGTACTATATAAACACCGAAATCGATGATTTCATAAAATCACAAGTCGGTAAAGAGTTATGTCCACAAGGGTGCACGGATGATAATTTTTGGTGGTTTTCTATTTACCTCTACGTTGCACGAATTTTATAGTAAATTAAACTTATATGTTAAATTCTAGAAATATTATTTTATGTAATTTTATCATGTCAACTTTCCGAAACTTCAAACGGTTCATAATTTCGAATTCGGGATCTCCCAAAATTTTGAAAATACGGAAATACGTCTGATTTCGGACAACTGACACTTTTAGAATTTTCTAAAAAAATAGGTTCATAAATTATTAAAATAATTTATATATTAAGAAAACTAACCTTGATATAGTTCTAACAAAAAAAATGGAACGTGTTTGGAGTCCGGAGCTAGGAGATATCGTCTTTTTAAGTCGTCATAACATACTAGAAAATGAGGCTGAATTTATGACGAATTTTGACTCTTTTTGGACGAAAAAGAGGTGAATTTGGGAAAGAAAAATATGAAGGATGAGGTATTTATAATGGTGGAGACTACTTAATTCAATACGACTAGGATTGGCTAATTTGGATATGAATATGATTAGTTTAAATAAGGATAGGATATGCAAGAAGTTATTTTCCTAGTAGGCTCGGGATTTAAATTAATTTAAAATAGAGTTTGAGTTCATGTCAATAATTTATAATCTTAAATAGAATTAAAGATAATACAAATAATTTATATATAATCTTATTAATATCTATTAACACTAAATTAGCATATATCTAATATTAAGACTATATATAACCAAATAAATCCTAAATAATTTCAAAAATCTAAATAAATTTCTTAAAATTCTAAATAAATTACAAAAAAATATAATTAAATATTTTAACCTAAAATAAATATTTGGTAGGAACAACATACAAGTATGGTCTCATAGTAAATCATAGAAGTCCTAAACATTTACGTTCCATATATTTTAATTACCTAAAAATTCTACAAAAATCTAAAATAGTCTAAAAATAATTCTAAATAAATATTTACATAAGTAAATATACTAAAAATTTATTTTCTAATTAACTAAGAGAATACTCTAAAGTAATTCAATATTTAAAATAATCTATAATAAATATAATAATATAAAATACACATAAAAAACCTATTTTGGGTGAGGGGGTTTACAAGTATGTAGTGCCCCGCTCTGCGTCGGCACTATGTACAAGCAATATCGATTTGCTGACTCAAAAATGATATCTTCCTTAAGATCTCCTTGTTGAAGTAGGAGATGACTGATCAAGGTGAGTGGAAAGAAACTTCGCTCTCTGATTCTTGCACGCCTTAATAATGAATCTGGGTTTTTGAATGCTTGTTTACTTAAGAAGATAGTTTCATAAGAAGAATGATAGAACCTGGCTCTGCATGCTTAATAAGAGAACTCACATAGCTTGTCATTGAAACAAATATGTCTGCTTAACTAGAGAACTTGAAATGCTTGTCTAAGAGTAAGAGATTGCTTGAACATGTTTTCCTATCACTTGTGTTTTGAGAGGACCACATCGTGCTTGAACTTGTTCAGAGAGGGCGGCCAGTCCGCACAGAGAAGAGATAGATAGTGTCACGTCCCGCTTTCCAAGATACGGTAAGCCGGGTACGTAACTGCATCTCCAGGCTACGCCCCATACGAATACTGGCACATTCGTATCAGCGATTGTCGCCTGTAAGTCTTTTAGAATAAAATGCAAGTCATGCTGAAATAATAGGCAACACATCTAAACAAAAATATTCTGATTATATATATACAACCAGATAAGTCTTTACAACAGGTCTTGATTAAGTTACATATTTGCAGTTACAACTACTAGGTACTATACTCTCTGAACCACTAGCTGATTACTCCTCGCTCTCATCCACATTGTAGAGGGGCAGTATTTCCTCATTTCCTTCTTCAATCCCTAGTGAACAATACTAGGTCGTCAGAACGACAAGCAAGTCATCGGCCAAAAACGGTAAATAAATGAAAGATATGATATTAGAGCAAAGAGTAATACTTAAAGAAAATAAGAGAATGAATATAATATGGTACACTTGACTTGAATAACTCCTAATCTAATTCTCCTATAGTATCTATAAACAATCATCACAATTCCTATATCACTACCACAATACACAATCAATTTCCTATATGATGATGCAGTTTTGGAGAACAAGCCTTAAATAACCACTTCACCTAGTTTCCAGCCACAAATCCCGTTGTGAAGGATTCTGTTGTGACTTGAATGGCACGGTGCTTAGAGTCCGGCCCCGCCCTCATGACTTAGTCTTGAATTCACCTATTCGAGTATTATAATTCGAGATAGGCGTGTTGTTAATTGGTGACTTGAAACATATGATGGCACGGGGTTATAATCCGGCCCAGCCTCTTTGGGCAATCTTGAATCCACCCATTCGATTGTTTATCCTTTTCGATCGAAGAAGGTGCTTTTATAATCATAATCAGGGTGACTTACGGATGCATGGCACGGGGTTATGATCCGACCCAGCCCCTTATGGGCAATCATAAAGTGAGCTAAGCCTCACCCGCTCACTTCGCAAGGCCTTGCGAAAGAGCCTAAACCGCTGAATTCAGCCAGAGTTTAAAATAATGTGGCAGAATTTTGTAGGTGGTCATTTATGCTGTTCTCCCCCGCCCAATGCTTCTAGCCTAAAACTACAATCATTCCTTATTCTAATTATAAATAAGTTGAGTCTATGCTCTGTATTGTCTTAACCATTTGTTAAAATAGAATGCATGTCCAGGATACTGCAAAATATTAACTTGAGCACAAGTATTTAATCACACAATTTTAAGGTATCGACCTTCACAGAGCAGGTCTTCAGTTGGTCTAAATTGATTTTTCTCGTGTCCGTGTCCTATGTACTCTAGACTTCTACTAGATATTCCTAGTTTAAAATAAAATCTCTAGTGATCTGAAGTGTGTGAACCTAGGGTTTAGACATTGAATGTCGGCGATATCTCAGAATATTGAAATATTAGTTAACTCCCAAAATTCTTAAAAATTTCGGCAGAATTTTCTTTGTATTTCGGCTTCCGAAAATTTTGACAATTTATATATCCACCCGGAGCAACCCTCCGTAGCATTTCCGGGCTCGCCGACCCCTTCGGTGGAGCAACTCTCAACACCGGAAATACACGCAGTTGATATAACTCAATGAAATAAAAACCTATTCTTACTTGGATGGAATCATACCTTAGTGCTAGCAATCTATACCTTGCGTAGTATAACTACAAGGTTCAAATTCCACAACAATGTTAGTGTTATACAAAAGTAATAAATATGAATAATCAGTGGATTATTTATGTATATGTCCAAGTTCATTCCTATACATAGCACAAATAGTATAGTTCAATTCTGTATTCCGTATACAAGGTAATAAATAAGAATAATCAATGGATTATATATATATACATAGCCAAGTTCATATACACATTCCTATAGATAGTATAGTTTAATTCTGAAAAGAGTATGGCATTGCTTCTATCTCAATTATGTCCTAATGTTTGTAAGGTATTATATATGTCTGTAGACTTTATCCTTCATATAATCAACGCACTTATCATTGGAATCATCAATCTTTCTAACATAGATCAAATCTGAATTTCATTATCTGTATCAAGAGTTCGTATAGTATTCATATTATATCAAACAATTCTAATGAGATTCCTATATCTTAACTCGTATATTCCATCTCCCGAATTGATCACATTTAACTATAATAACAATCGAGCTATGTACTATTATTTCGTTTATATGAACAAATGAATTCCTAATTACAAATCACAACATGACTCTATAATATATACATAACATTATCGCAAAATATTAATTACTTGGTGTCCTAATATACACTTGTGTCCTAAACCTTTGTCCAAACTCTATATTCTAATTCATACCGTCTAACATAAATAATAGCTAACGTATAAATTCTGAAATCTGGAAAGTGACTACACAAGCAGATTATGGGAAGAATTTGGAAGAGAAGGAAGAGGATGAGGACTTGCCTTGATCAAGGTTCCCCAAATATTGATGTTGATTCCCTAATTCAAAAGAAATGCTAGTTAATAGGATCAAATTGATTCCTGGAAACCTAATTGAACTTTGGAAAAAGAATGGGAAAATTTGGAAATACCTAGGTTGCTTCTTGGAAGAAGAAGAAGATCTCTGGTTCGCGTCCGGCGACGAGGTGGAGATGGTGGTGTTCACCCGCGGGGAGGGAGACGCCGGCGTTGGCGTCGGCGATGGCGGCGGCCGTCCGCAGAGGCAGCAGCAGTAGCAGCAGTAAAGCGGTAGCAGCAGCGGCAGAGAAGCGGCAGCGGCAGCAGTACGGCGGCGGCGGAGCGTCTGCGGCCAGCGGCGAGTGGCGACGGCGTCAGCGGCGAGCGGCGGCAGCGCTCGCGGGAGCAGCAGCAGCAGAAGTAAGAACAACAGTAAGGATGAGGAAGAATCAGAAAGGAAAGAAGAAGAGGGTTTTTATTAGGGATGAGGTAGGTGTATTGGAAATGCAATGGGGGTGGAGAGCTTGCCATCTCTCCCCCTAGGAAATGGAGATGGAGGAAGGAGGCCACAGGTGGAAAGGAGAGGGTGACTCAGGGAGGAGAGCTGCTGGTTTCTATTCCCCTTCCCATGGGTTTGGGTTTTGTACAAAACCCCTTTTCCAAAATAGAAATTCCTTATGAGACTAATTCCTATTTGTAAATTGAAAATTGCACAATCTAAATTACTAATTGCATATAAGCCTTGGAGAGATAAAATGGAAAATAAAATTATATAAAAATTTAAATAAATAGCTAGCAGCTATGACACTCTATCCTCCTTAGAAAAATTTCGTCCTCGAAATTTAAATCAAAGAGTAGCTAACCTTGGTCATCAAATAAGTATGGAAATTGCTTTCACAAGTCTTATTCTTTGCCTCATATTAATCTCTTTCTGAGTGAACACATATTTTAGACTTTTGTGATCTGTGTATATCTTAATTCTTTCTCCATATAAATAGTGTCGCCATAGTTTGAGTGCAAAAACTACAGCTGCTAGTTCTAGATCATGAGTTGGGTAATTCCTCTCATGCTGCTTCAGTTGTCGAGAGGCATAAGCTATAACCTTTCCGTGTTGCATTAGCACACAGCCTAGCCCCTTTCCTTATGCATCGCTGTATATTTCATATCCTCCTGATCCCGATGGTAAGGCCAGTACTGGTGCTGTAATCAATCTCTCTTTCAATTCATCAAAAGCTGCTTGACATTTCTCTGTCCAATTGAATTTCTCTTCCTTTCGGGTCAGCCGAGTTAATGGTTCTGCAATTCTTGCAAAATTTTCCACAAATCTTCTATAGTATCCGGCTAATCCCAAGAAACTTCGAATTTCTGCTACAGATTTTGGCGTTGGCCATGATTTAACAGCTTCTACCTTCTTTGGATCTACTGAAATACCTTCTCCGGTGATTATATGACCTAGAAATGATATTTGACTTAGCCAAAATTCACATTTACTAAATTTAGCGTACAATTGTTCCTGCCTTAAGGTTTGTAATATTATCTTCAGATGTTCTTCGTGTTCCTCTTCATTCCTTGAATATATGAGGATGTCGTCAATGAATACAATCACGAACTTATCCAAATATTGGTAAAATATCCGATTCATTAGATCCATAAATATAGCAGGAGCATTTGTTACCCCAAAAGGCATGACTAGGAACTCGTAATGTCCATAACGAGTCCTAAAGGCAATTTTCTGAATGTCTTCCCTCTTGACCTTTACTTGATGATATCCAGACCTCAAATCAATCTTCGAAAACACCTTAGCTTCCCCTAATTGATCAAATAGTTCATTTATTCAGGGCAAAGGGTACTTATTCTTGATTGTTACTTCATTCAGGGCTCTATAATCAATCACCAATCGTAGAGTCCCGTCTTTCTTTTTCACGAAAAGTACTGGTGCACCCCACGGTGAAGCACTGGGTTGAATAAATCCTTTTGCTAATAATTCCTTTATTTGTTTATTTAGTTCAGCCAATTCTTCCTTATTCATCGGATATATTTTCTTGGCTATAGGTGCTGCTCCAGGCACCAAATTGATAGAAAATTCTATTGCTCTATCTGGTGGCAATCCTGGTAATTCATCAGGAAATACATCCTTGAATTCCCTTACTATCTTCGGAAATTGTTTCTCTTCTAGTTCTTGAAATCTTCCTTGAATTGGTAGTTCAAATTTTTTTAACTCCATAGCATCAAATTCTTTCTGATCTCGAACAAATTCATATAGTTCTCCATTAGTGAGCTGGAATTGGACTTTTCTTTGACCGCAGTCTATATTTGCCAATGTCTTGGTTAACTAATCCATTCCTAGCACTACATCGTAGTTGTTCATTGGAAATACCAACAATCTTACTTAAAAAGCTGCACCACCTAATTTAACTGGACAAGCTTCACAGAACCGACTAATTTCTACCGTACCATTACCCGTAAGAATATTTAATTTCTTAAGTAATGGTTGTGAATTGATTTCATGCAGAACTATAAATGCTGATGATATAAGTGAATGGGTTGCCCCAGAATCAAATAATACTGATGTCGGACAATTTGAAACTAAAATAGTACCTGTCACCACCTCTCCGGCCAGTTCTGTCTCATTAGTATTCATCATGAATGCTTGCCCTTGCTTTTTCTTTTTCCCAGTCTGAGTTTGGCTCGTTCTCTGAGCTTGCTGGAATTGGTGGGTTTGAGATGCAAAGGGCGGTCTTTGCTGATTCCCATAGGTCAGCATGGCTTGAGGCATTGGTGCTTGCATCAAAGGTCGGGGATCATTTCCTTGAAATATAGGCCTGACATTGTTTCCTTGGAATGGAGGTCGTGATCCCTGGTATTGGTTTTGGGTCATTAATCCGGAAGTCCGTTGTAGTGAACATTGGCCAGTCGGATGCCTATTCGATCCACACTTCAAACAGAGACCTAGAAATTTCCTGCACTCAGCCTTCATATGACCTGGTTTGTGACAAAAATGGCAAATAATTGGTCCTCCTGAGACACTAGTTTGGAAACGTTTGGATGATCCTTGCCATGAATGCTTTAAGGATGGATTCCCTATTTCTAAGGCCCTTTTCTGAGGTTGGGATCGAAGCGGTTGTTCTTCATTTAACATCCTCTCCTGACTTCTAGCCTCTTCAGTAACCTCGGGATAAGTTTGGCACCGATAAGCCGCAACTCTACTTTTCAGCTGACTCCCTAGTCCTTCTAGGAATCTAGATACTTTAGTCTCCTCGTCGGCTATTAAATTTGGAGCAAAACGACTAAGTCTGGAGAAATCCGCAACATATTCATCTACTGTGAGTTTTCCTTGTTTCAAGTGAGTGAACTGTCTTTCCAACTCAATTCTAGCTGATTTTGGGAAAAACCTCCCTTCAAACTTCTTTTTGAATTCCCCCCAGGTTATCTTGTCTTCCGAATCCTCAGGATGTTCAGCACTCCACCAGTGCTCAGCGATGTCTTCTAATTGGATTCGAATTATGGACACCATATCTTCAGGATTGATCTTTGCTGCCCTTAATAATCCTTCTATAGTCCTTATCCACTGCCCTGCTTCGATTGGGCTCTCCGTTCCCTTAAACTTAGGAGGATTCAAGTTCCTAAAATCTTTGAGCGAACCATCCTTGGATAATGGCTAGAATTCCAGGTTTATTTATATCCACTCCTAACCTATACTCTGTAATAATTAGACTTGCACCTTATTCTAGGTTCTTTATTTTCAGGTCCTACCTAGGTTTCCTAAAAGCATGACCTGCATGGGCCACCACTAAAAGACGTGTCACGTCCCGCTTCCCAAGATACGGTGAGCCGGGTACGTAACTGCATCTCCAGGCTACGCCCCATACGAATACTGGCACATTCGTATCAGCGATTGTCGCCTGTAAGTCTTTTAGAATAAAATGCAAGTCATGCTGAAATAATAGGCAACACATCTAAACCAAAACATTCTGATTATATATATACAACCAGATAAGTCTTTACAACAGGTCTTGATTAAGTTACATATTTGCAGTTGTAACTACTAGGTACTATACTCTCTGAACCACTAGCTGATTACTCCTCGCTCTCGTCCACATTGTAGAGGGGCAGTATTTCCTCATTTCCTTCTTCAATCCCTAGTGAACAATACTAGGTCGTCAGAACGACAAGCAAGTCCTCGGCCAAAAACGGTAAATAAATGAAAGATATGATATTAGAGCAAAGAGTAATACTTAAAGGAAATAAGAGAATGAATATAATATGGTACACTTGACTTGAATAACTCCTAATCTAATTCTCCTATAGTATCTATAAACAATCATCACAATTCCTATATCACTACCACAATACACAATCAATTTCCTATATGATGATGCAGTTTTGGAGAACAAGCCTTAAATAACCACTTCACCTAGTTTCCCGCCACAAATCCCGTTGTGAAGGATTCTGTTGTGACTTGAATGGCACGGTGCTTAGAGTCCGGCCCGCCCTCATGGCTTAGTCTTGAATTCACCTATTCGAGTATTATAATTCGAGATAGGCGTGTTGTTAATTGGTGACTTGAAACATATGATGGCACGGGGTTATAATCCGGCCCAGCCTCTTTGGGCAATCTTGAATCCACCCATTCGATTGTTTATCCTTTTGGATCGAAGAAGGTGCTTTTATAATCATAATCAGGGTGACTTACGGATGCATGGCACGGGGTTATGATCCGGCCCAGCCCCTTATGGGCAATCATAAAGTGAGCTAAGCCTCACCCGCTCACTTCGCAAGGCCTTGCGAGAGAGCCTAAACCGCTGAATTCAGCCAGAGTTTAAAATAATGTGGCAGAATTTCGTAGGTGGTCATTTATGCTGTTCTCCCCCGCACAATGCTTCTAGCCTAAAACTACAATCATTCCTTATTCTAATTATAAATAAGTTGAGTCTCTGCTCTGTATTGTCTTAACCATTTGTTAAAATAGAATGCATGTCCAGGATACTGCAAAATGTTAACTTGAGCACAAGTATTTAATCACACAATTTCAAGGTATCGACTTTCACAGAGCATGTCTTCAGTTGGTCTGAATTGATTTTCCTCGTGTCCGTGTCCTATGTACTCTAGACTTCTACTAGATATTCCTAGTTTAAAATAAAATCTCTAGTGATCTGAAGTGTGTGAACCTAGGGTTTAGACATTGAATGTCGGCGATATCTCAGAATATCGAAATATTAGTTAACTCCCAAAATTCTTAAAAATTTCGGCAGAATTTCCTTTGTATTTCGGCTTCCAAAAATTTTGACAATTTATATATCCACCCGGAGCAACCCTCCGTAGCATTCCCGGGCTCGCCGACCCCTTCGGTGGAGCAACTCTCAACACCGGAAATACACGCAGTTGATATAACTCAATGAAATAAAAACCTATTCTTACTTGGAAGGAATCATACCTTAGTGCTAGCAATCTATACCTTGCGTAGTATAACTACAAGGTTCAAATTCCACAACAATGTTAGTGTTATACAAAAGTAATAAATATGAATAATCAGTGGATTATTTATGTATATGGCCAAGTTCATTCCTACACATAACACAAATAGTATAGTTCAATTCTGTATTCCGTATACAAGGTAATAAATAAGAATAATCAATGGATTATATATATATACATAGCCAAGTTCATATACATATTCCTATAGATAGTATAGTTTAATTCTGAAAAGAGTATGTCATTGCTTATATCTCAATTATGTCCTAATGTTTGTAAGGTATTATATATGTCTGTAGACTTTATCCTTCATATAATCAACGCACTTATCATTGGAATCATCAACCTTTCTAACATAGATCAAATCTGAATTTCATTATCCGTATCAAGAGTTCGTATAGTATTCATATTATATCAAACAATTCTAATGAGATTCCTATATCTTAACTCGTATATTCCATCTCCCGAATTGATCACATTTAACTATAATAACAATCGAGCTATGTACTATTATTTCGTTTATATGAACAAATGAATTCCTAATTACAAATCACAACATGACTCTATAATATATACATAACATTATCGCAAAATATTAATTACTTGGTGTCCTAATATACACTTGTGTCCTAAACCTTTTTCCAAACTCTATATTCTAATTCATACCGTCTAACATAAGTAATAGCTAATATAAATTCTGAAATCTGGAAAGTGACTACACAAGCAGATTATGGGAAGAATTTGGAAGAGAAGGAAGAGGATGAGGACTTGCCTTGATCAAGGTTCCCCAAATATTGATGTTGATTCCCTAATTCAGAAGAAATGCTAGTTAATAGGATCAAATTGATTCCTGGAAACCTAATTGAACTTTGGAAAAAGAATGAGGAAATTTGGAAATACCTAGGTTGCTTCTTGGAAGAAGAAGAAGAAGAAGATCTCTGGTTCGCGTCCGGCGACGAGGTGGAGATGGTGGTGTTCACCCGCGGGGAGGGAGACGCCGGCGTTGGCGTCGGCGACGACGCCGGCCGTCCGCAGAGGCAGCAGCAGCAGCAGTAAAGCGGTAGCAGCAGCGGCAGAGAAGCGGCAGCGGCAGCAGTGCGGCGGCGGCGGAGCGTCGGCGGCCAACGGCGAGTGGCGGCGACGTCAGCGGCGAGCGGCGGCAGCGCTCGCGGGAGCAGCAGCAGCAGCAGAAGTAAGAACAGCAGTAAGGATGAGGAAGAATAAGAAAGGAAAGAAGAAGAGGGTTTTTATTAGGGATGAGGTAGGTGTATTGGAAATGCAATGGGGGTGGAGAGCTTGCCATCTCTCCCCCTAGGAAATGGAGATGGAGGGAGGAGGCCACAAGTAGAAAGGAGAGGGTGACTCAGGGAGGAGAGCTGCTGGTTTCTATTCCCCTTCCCATGGGTTTGGGTTTTGCACAAAACCCCTTTTCCAAAATAGAAATTCCTTATGAGACTAATTACTATTTGTAAATTGAAAATTGCATAATCTAAATTACTTATTGCATATAAGCCTTGGAGAGATAAAATGGAAAATAAAATTATATAAAAATTTAAATAAATAGCTAGCAGCTATGACAGATAGTCTGCTAGTTTATCCCGTCTGCATCCTAGAGTTTATCTGATAGTGTTTCATGCATTCGCATCGGTCGGACAATGGCTATTGATGCAGAGCTGAACCTTGGTCACGGCTGCTACAATGATAGTGAAGAGCAACCATGAGTCACAGCTGCTAAT
This sequence comes from Iris macrosiphon, assembly GCA_036927795.1. Taxonomy (NCBI): domain Eukaryota; kingdom Viridiplantae; phylum Streptophyta; class Magnoliopsida; order Asparagales; family Iridaceae; genus Iris; species Iris macrosiphon. The sequence continues at coordinate 225,957,692 of JAYESA010000006.1, forward strand.
AGCATCAGATAAAGGAGTCATTGGTTAGCTGGATTACTACTACCGATCCTGAGTTTCTCAGGGACCGAAAAGCATATATATAGTTCATCATGTTGGCTTGATAGAGGATAGTTCCTAGATGGTGCATTGTCCCTAGAGTCTTTGGGTATAGCTCACGAGACACGTTACGCACACCCTGAGAGTAGAACAATCGGCTTGCCTTGTGTGCTTGAATGAATCAAATATGAACTCTGTTTTAAAGATGTTTCCAAAAGAAGTAATATGACTCCGTTCCTGTACTGCATATAACAAACATAGGTAAAACTAGAAAGATCACTAGTAATATAATATTTTATAACATGATTACTTAGTGTTGGTTTTAGTGAATGTTGCTTCTGTTTAGTTGATTTTAGACTTACCGGTACTTTCTCCAAAGTGCTGACCCACCAACAGTTTGCTTGTTCGCAGGTACTGGATCGTCCGAGGAAGCGATAGGCGTGCCTCATCCCCAAGACACAAAAATCTAGTTTCGATGTCTTGAGCCGTATCGATTGCTTTGAGATGCTTTTGTATAAAGGAACATAATGTATGGAACGATGCCATTGTATTCAGAGAACCATGTGCCTCAATTTGCCCTGAATACTCAGATGGATAAATGCTTGGAACACTTTCCTTTTCGATGATAGCCACAACTTTAATGATGTTGCCTTGTGCGGGCGCAATCCCAGGCTCGCACGGCATCACGTCCTGATGGCAAACGATAATACATGCCCCACGGGAGCGTCGAGGTACGGTGATTCGCGTCCGGCGGGGGAGTTGTCGGGACCTTTAGGATCGGGGCGTGACACCACAACCTTACGAGGGCAGGCCACAGCATGACAATGACACATCCCAGAGTTACGAGAGCACATTACAGAGCAACGAGGGCACATACAAGAGTTACGATATCACGCCACATGCTGCTTCTCATGACTGGGAATAGAATTATTACCTGCAGGAGACTGGCACTTCATTGTTTGGCTCAGCCAGCCTTGATCTAGACTCCCATTTATATTTACCACCAGCGGAGGGTACAAAGGAAATGAGAGATAGGCTAGGTCTTAGGCGAGTAGATCGTAAAGATTATAAAAGGGATGACAGAGGGGGATAGTAATTTCTCCATAAATAAATGTATGACAATATTTTGTTGGTCTTTAAATTTCAGTAATATGATATTTATTTTATTCGAAAGTTCAGCAACTTCAATTACAACATTATAACAACATAAAATCATAATCATAATTACTCTAAAAAGATACAATCATAATATTCACTGCCTCGGTTGGTTTCTACAACACATTTTGTTGTGTCCCAGCCCGCCACAATTACTACAACGAAGATCTTTTGTCGACAGTTCTCTTATCATTATACGATTCTTCTTCGGTCTGCCAGCTCTACGTCCAAGAAGTGGTACTCCAATTTGACCTCGTACCGGTTCACTTTGAGGAGTATAGGGGACTAGAATTGGTTCCATACATGGCATGTATACAGCTCTAAGTATTGCAACAGAATATTCAAAAGGTTAATAACTTTCAACTGGTACGTTAGAAGAATGACATGTAAAGCAAGCACGTTCACATGGTAGTAGAGTATGTTGCCACCGACCACATGTATAATATTTACGGTCTAGTTTAACCACATAATATCTACTTGTTTCATGATCCCATATTTTAAATTTATTGTTATTAAAACATAATAACTGAAAATGGTGTGACTTTCTCCTAATACGTATCATAGTGTTCATCATCCTTGGACAAAACTATGTTTCCATCTTTTCAGCATTTGTTCGATGCTTGTCGTAAAGTGTTATTATTTTAAATCTAATACCATCAAGCAATGTTGATATTGATTTGTCACGCAAACTTTTAATCCAATTATTAAAGCATTCAACAATGTTTGAAATGTTAATATCTAATCGTGGGCATGGTGCATAAGCTGTTATCAAGTGAAAAAAATTATGATTTTCATCGTTTGACCCTACAATCCAATTAAAAACATTTACATCAGCAGATTTTATTGTTTAGAACCAACCATTCGCATCAACCTCATTATAAGATCGGGCAAGTTTGTCTAACCATTGTAGATATGTGGGTGTACGAGGACATTAATTTTTCAAATTTTGTTTAAAATGTTGAATACAAAAAAAGTGGGAAGAGTTTGGAAAAATTGTTCGCATTCCACAAATTAATCCTTTCTGCTTATCAGATATAAATAAAATACTATCTCACCGTTCAAAATAAGTTTTGAAAGATATTTTCAAACAGTTTAAAAACCATGTCCACGACTCAGTTTTTTCATTCTCAGCAACACAATAAGCTATAGGATATAGTTGGTAGTTTGGATCGTGAGCACAAGCAACAAATAAATTACCTTAGAATCTAGATGTAAGAAATGTAGCATCAATACTAATAACAGGTAAACAACCACTTAAGAAATCATCCATACAATCCTTGAAACAAATAAATATTCTTTGAAAGATATTATTTTCTACTGTTTTTAAAAAATATTTGCTATCGGAATTTATTTTCATAATTGTAAAATAATATTTCTCAAGACTACCATATGCATCAACGTAACTGCCGTTAATATCAGATAATGCAAGTTTCCTAGCTCTGCAAGATTTGGAATATGTAATATGTATCCGATTTTCTCTAAGTATATCGTGTACAATGTGTGCCGGACTATACGAGTTGTTATCTCTAATTTTACTAATTATTTTATTTCTTACCCACGCAGTAGTGGCTAGTGTAACGCCCCGCTCCGCGCCGGCGTTATGTATCAAGGTGAGTGGGCAGAACTTCGTTCTCTGATTCTTGCACGCCTTAATAATAATCTGAGTTTTTGCTTGCAATATTTTCTTAAGAGAATGATAAGAACCTGCCTGGCATGTTAATGAAAGAACTCACCTAGCTTGTCTTTGAATCAAGTCTGCTAAACGAGAATCCAGATCGCTTGCTTAGAGTGCATGAACATGTTCACTATCGTCTATGCTTCGAGAGAACCATACTGTGCCTGAATGTGTTCAAGTGATAAGTCGGCTTGCCCCGCAACAAGAGTGTTTATAGATGGTTCGTCTCGTCTGCATACTGAGAGTTTTGATAGTGTTCCATGCATTCGCACGCGGTCGGACAATGGCTTTTGGTGCAGAGCTGAACTGCATGTGTCACGGCTGCTACAGAGATAGTGGAAAGCAACCATGAGTCACAGCTGCCATTAGCATCAGATAAAAGAGTCATTGGTATGCTGGACTAACCGCTGCCGATCCTGAGATACTCGGGGACCGCCAAGCATATAGATAAGTCATTGTGTTGGCTTGGATAGAGGACTGCCCCTAAGAATGTGCATTGTGTGTCTAGCCTTGCATCTGACCCTCGAGTCGCACAAGACACGCTGCGCACACCCTGGAACATGATCGGTTTGCTTGTCTGCTTAGTATATGAAACTCTGTTTCCAAACATGTTTCTAAACAAGTAAATCGACTCTGCTAGAACTGCATGAAACGAACCTAGGTAAAACTAGAAAGATCACTAGTAATGTAATGTTTTATAACATGATTACTTAGTGCCTGTTTGAGTGAATGCTTGTTTCTGTTCAGTTGATTTATCTCACCAGTACTTGTATAAAGTGCTGACCCACCAACAGTTTACTTGTTCGCAGGTACTGGATCGTCCGAGGAAGCGATAGGCGTGCCACAGTCCCGAAGACCCGGAATCCTGGTTTCGATTGTTGCCCCGAGAATGCTATCGTATAAGGGGGCATAATGTATGGAACGAACGTGTGCCTTTGCTAAAGGAACCCAAGTTGCCTCGATTGTCCCGAACACTCAGTTGGCTAATGCATTGCATTGCAACAAGTCCCTTTCCGCTGCTGACTCGATTGATGCGATGATAGCCAACTCTGAACTTAAACGATATGGCCTTGCACGGGCGCAACCCCAGGCCCGTGCGGCATCACGTCCCCCGAAGGCTCGAACGGGCCATTCGCTTGGCTCCCTTCCTCCCTCGCACCCGCGGGACGGGCGCGGTGATTCGCGTCCGGCGCGCCGAGGCACGGTGATTCGTGCCCGGTTCGTTAATTCCCGGCCTTACGGGGCGGGGCAGGGCGGAGCGGCGGCCCGGGCGGGTCCGGGGCGTGACAGCTAGTGGATGATGTCCTCCTGTAAATCCACCTAAACATAAATGTCTACCTTCAAATGAACTACAATCACCATTAGCTTTAGTGTATACTCTCCAACAACAGTTTGAAGAATCACAAGTATACACTATTCTTTGATGATTGTTATGTTTAGATGAACAACTAAATTTATATATAATTGCTAGGTCGCTAATAAAATTTTAAAAATCCTGAGGAGAATCAAATTGTCTGCCAAAAATTAACCCGAGAATGCAACCAGGTACATTAGCATCATTATCATCTAAATAATAATCTAAATTTTTAACCAAATTATCATTGTTTTATCGTCAACATTATTGTTTTCAGTATCAGAGTTCAGTTCGGTGTGATTTATACAACTAGGACCAACATTGAAATCTTGGTTATTATAAAAATGTTGACTACTTGAAATGATAGTTGTGTCAATATTTGCTAGTGATGGAATGATGTAAATTTTAATACAAGATGAAACTAAATTACTTTGAACAATAAAATTCAATATTTCTTCACAATCTACTATTATCAAACGCATCTTCATAAAACCACCTTATTGTAAATTCATAACTTATGGACAAATGATCACAAATAATACTACCCAAACTAGCTAATGTGATAATTTGATAAATGGTAATAAGATGAGTATTACCTCATTGGTAAGATAATCCATCTAGTATACCTCCATGGTAGCAAATTATTACTAAATTTTGATCCATAGTCACAAACTTTCGTCTGAATTGAGACTTACAGAGGTATGTTATGAAATAGCTTAGAAAAAAATGGTAGGAGACAATGGATGAAAGTATCTTCTGACTTGAATTTGGCTTCTGAATTCACCGATTGTAAGCTATTTTCTATATGAGAAAAATATGGTGAAGAGAGTAAGAGTGAATGAGATATACAAAACAAATGAGTCATATATATAAGCTAAATTTAACCGTTAAAATTTAAACGTTATAAATTGAACGTTACCTATTGTACAGAGACTAGTATTACCTAGTATACTAGCATACAAAAAAAGGGTGACAGAGGAAAGAGTGGCATGGATAGAGAGTAAAGAGAGGGATGAGAGTGACAGAGAGAGTAAAAAGAGAGAGTAAAGAGGGGGTGAGAGTGACAGGTTGAGAGAGAGAGGGGCGAGTGAAAGAGAGGGACAGAGAGAGAGAGAGACAGAGGAGAGGATAAAGAGTGTGATAGAGACAAGAGATAGAGATAAGAGAGAGAGAGAGAGAGAGAGAGAGATAAGTGAGTGGCAGAGAGAGAGATAGAGATGAAAGAAAGAGAGTGAGGCAGAGAGATGAGAGAGAAATATATATATATATATATATATATATATTGGATGGGCGTTTTCTCCTTGAGATACGCCCATTGGATCGACGTTTTTAGTAGTTTTTTTTTTTACAATAAACGTCCGTTAACGAAAAAGATATTATATTAATTTTTTAATAATAAAATCTACAAAACGCCATTCCAATAGGCGTTTTGATGCTTTTGATGAGAATTTTGAAAGTTCAATGCTTTCGATGGAATTAGCGTAAAGTATAATGCTCTGTATGAAATTTTTTGAACACTTTAAGATGGTACCAGAGAAAGCATACTATGTTAAGCATATTCTAGAAAATTGTATCATAGGGATTTTATAACTTATGAGATCAAAACTCTAAAGTCTTTGACACTGCATCAGAACTCTAACTTTGGAAATGAGGATTATGAATCATTTTACCGCTGGTAATTATGGTTGTAATAAGTGTCATATCTTGAGTGCAAAACATGACATTTGTTATAGAATTGATTATAGAATAGGGAAGAACAAGATAAGAAATGTAAGAAGAATAGTTTTTTCCTATTTTTAACACTCAACTAGAATGGTCCTTTTATAGGCTTACAATAGAATGCCAACAGCCATAGGTTATAGAAGCCAAAGGCCATAAGTTACATAAGTTATGGAAGACCTTTGGACATCCATATATATAACACTCCTCCTTGGATGTCCAAAATGTATGGGATATGCCTCGTTAAAACCTTGCCAAGAAAAACCCAATGGGATAAAAACTTGGACGAAGAAAAAAGAGTACATATTCATATAAAATGCGTAAGCATGATAAACTGCCTCGTTAAAATCTTGCCAAGAAAAATCCAGTGGGATAAAAACTTGGTCGAAGAAAAAAGAGTACAGTGTGAGAATTAGTGATCACGCTCCCCCTAATACTGACAAGAGATCCTTTAGTTAATGCATCACAATATTCTGAATCATCTTTCTGAAAGTTGTGGTTGGCAATGCTTTAGTGAATAAATCAGCGAAATTTTTACTCGATTGTATCTGCCAAACGTCAATGTCTCCATTCTTATGTAGCTCGTGAGTGTAGAATTTTTTTGGTGATATATGCTTCGTTCTGCTGCCTTTGATGTATCCATTTCTGATTTGTGTAATACAAGCAGCATTGTCTTCATATAATATCGTCGGAGCATTTTTTTGTTGAAGATAACCCATATGATTCTCGGATATGCTGAAACATCGTTCTCAACCATATGCACTCTCGACTTGCTTCATGCAATGCCAGAATTTATGAGTGATTAGAAGAAGTAGCTGTTAATGTTTGCTTCACAGAATGCCATGATATTATAGTACCACCACAAGTAAACATATATCCACTTTGAGATATTCATTTATGTGGGTCAGATAGATAACCAGCATCAGCATAACCCACAACTTGTGATTCTGAATTTTTTGAGTAAAACAAGCCCATGTCGGTTGTTCCGCGAAGATAACGCAATATATATTTAATACCATTCCAATGACGTTTTGTTGGTGCCGTGCTATATCTTACCAGTAAGTTTACTGAGAATGCTATATCAGGTCTTGTATAATTTGTAAGATACATCAAAGCTCCAATAACACTAAGGTATGGTACTTATGGACCTAATAATTCTTTATTATTCTCTCGAGGACGAAATAGATCTTTCTTTTCATCTAACGATCGAACAACCATGGGGCTACTCAACGTATGAGCTTTATCCATATAAAATCTTTTCAAAATCTTTTCTGCATAGGTAGATTGATGGATAAAAATTCTATTATATAAATGCTTGATTTGCAGGACGAGACAAAATTTTGTTTTTTCAAGATTTTTTTATCTCAAATTCTTTCATCAGATAATTGGCAATTTTTGTGAGCTTTTTGGGAGTTCCTACAAGATTTAAGTCATCAACATATACTGCAATAGTGAAAAATCCATTTTTAGATCTTTTTAAAAAAACACATGGGCAAATTGGATTATTTATATATCCTTCTCTAACAATGTATTCACTAAGGCGGTTATACCACATTCTTCTAGATTATTTTAATCCGTATAGGGATCATTGTAATTTGATTGAGTATAACCCATGAGACCTTTTTTTATTTGCTTCAGGCAATTTGAATCCTTCTGTAATTTTCATATAAATGTCATTATCCAATGCCCCATATAAATATGCGGTAACAACATCCATAAGCCGCATATCAAGTTTTTCTGTGACTGCTAAACTGATCAAGTATTGTAATATGATTGCGTCGATCACAGGGGAATATGTTTCGTCATAATCGATTCCAGGTCTCTGTGAAAAACCTTGTGCAACAAGTCATGCCTTGTATCTCACAATTTTATTTTTCTCGTTGCGTTTTCTTATGAATACCCATTTGTATCCAATAGGTTTCATACCTTCAGAAGTTTGGACTACTGGTCCAAATACTTTACGACTTTCTAGGGATTTTAATTTAGCTTCTATCGCATCTTTCCATTTTGGCCAATCATTTCTATGTCGACATTGATCAATAGATTTTGGGTCAAGATTCTCATTAACAATATCAAATGCGACACTATAAGCAAAAATATTGTCTATAGTAATTTTTTTTTTATCCCAGCTTTCTCTTGTACTCATATAATTTAAAAAGATCTTTTCTGAAATTTGTTCATTGTCATGTATCCCTTCAGGAGCTACTTTATACTGAACAGTAAAATTTTCTATAGCGCTTTCATGTTTTAAAACTATTTCCTCTTCAGGAGTAATTACTTGTACCATTTTCTTTCGAGGGTTCTTATCTTTAGCACCAACAAGGCGTCCCCGTTTTATGCACGGTTTTATTGTGCCATCATATTGTCCTTCAGGGATATCAATCTGTGCTGGTGTATTTATTGCCGGTATATGAGATTTAGTCACTTTCTTAATATCAATGAATGCATCTGGCAAATAATTTACGATAGTTTACAAATGAATGATCATTTTTACTTCCTGCTCACATCTATTTGTGCGTGGGTCAATAAAAGATGGTACATTCCATGTAATTTTATGTCGTTCTATAGGAAGTGACATTTTATCTCCCCCTAACGGTGGAAAAACCGATTCATCAAAATGGCAATCAGCAAACATTGCCTTAAATAAATCACCCGTCAGTGACTCAATGTATTTTATTATAAAGGGGAATCAAAACCAACATAAATTCCAAGACGTCTTTGTAGGCCCATCTTTGTACGTTTAGGTGGAGAAATGGGGACATAAACTGCACAACCAAAAACTTTTAAGTGGGAAAGATCAGGCTGCTGGCCAGATACAAGTTGCAATGGTGAATAATGATGAAGGTCGAATACGAAACAATGCAGCTGCATATAATATTGCATGTCCCCAAACATAAGTGGGTAAACTTAATCTTAAAAGTAAAGATCTGGCAATCAATTGCAACCTTTTAATAAAAGACTCTGCAAGTCCATTTTGAGTATGCACATATGCAACTGAATGTTCAACATTAATGCCAATTGTCATGCAATAATCATTAAATGCTTGAGATGTATATTCACTGGCATTATCAAGACGAATAGTCTTGATGGAATAATCAGGGAATTGGGCCCTTAATCTTATAATCTGAGCAAGAAGTTTGGCAAAAGCAACCATCCGTGTTGACAATAGACTTACATGTGACCATCTAGATGATGCATCTATCAAGACCATAAAGTAACAAAATGGTCCACAAGGTGGGTCAATAGGTCCACAAATATCCTCTTGTATTCTTTGTAAAAATATAGGGGACTCGAGATTAACTTTCATTGGAGATGGTCTTACAATTAATTTCTCTTGTGAGCATGTAACACACATACAATCACGAGGTAAAAAAATCTTCTGGTTCTTTTGAGGATGCCCATGTGAGTTTCTAACTATTCGATGCATCATACTCGATCCAGGGTGGCCAAGTCGATCATGCCAAAGCATAAAAAGTTTTGGATCATTGAATTTCTGGTTTATCGCAGTGTTAGATTCTCTGGCACTTATGTTTGCATAATACAATCTTGATGAGAAAACTGGGAGTTTTTCTTTCACATGCTTCTGGCATGAATCATTGGATGTAATACATAGGTATTCCATATTCCTCTCATTCATAATCTCTATATGTAAACCATTGAGACGTATGTCTTTGAAACTTAGCAAATTTCTTTTGACTTGCTAGAATATAAAGCCTCTTTTACCAAAATATTTGTTCCATCCGGTAATATAATGTTCGTTCTTCCAGAGCCCTCAATTAGTTTTGTAGTACCAGAAATTGTACTAACATTTGCTTTTGATAATTTTAAGTTCGAGAAGTATTTTGATCTTGAAGAATTGTGTGTGTTGATCCACTTTCAACCAGACATATATCTCCACCATTGGAGTTGTTCACTGCATCATTATTTTTCGTATTTCTAAAAAAAATTGAGTAAGAAACATTATAAAACTTAATTTATTAATTCGAACTTATAACAACGAAAACTTAGAAATATGACAATACAAGCATTGAACTAAAATTAAAATTAGAAAAATAAAGTTCAAATAGTCTAAATCTCAACTCAATCATTTTTTTTCCATTGCCATCATTAGCATCATCACCCCAACACTTAATCCCATTAATTCCTTCACTTTGATCGTTTAAGAAATCATTAACATCCAAATGAGTAAATTCTATTGGATCATTTTTATTATCAACAATTTTATTAAAATCTGCAAAATTGATCTCTTTTTCTTTTCCTTTACCCTTGATAGATGTTTGGTAAAGATCAATAAGGTGCTTTGGTGTACGACATATACGAGACCAATGCCATTTTGCTCCACACCTATAGCAGGCTTCTTCATAATTCTTCAGAGAATCTATTTTCGCACTATTTTTGTTTTCTTGTTTTCTGCTATTGTTGTTCCACTTCAAGTGGTATGGCCCAATCTTCTTGTTGAAGGCTTGATAATTAGGACCATCTTGGTGTCGAGTTCTACCACGAATATAACCGCGACCATGACCACAGCCATAATTACGACCACGTCCTTGTCTATAGTTACTTGCATTTGCTACAGGGAATAGCTGCGATCTAGTAGGGTGGGAGTTATGGTTTTTCATTAAGAGCTCATTATTTTGTTCAGCAACAAGGCATGAGATCAATTGAGAATATTTTTTAAAACCTTTTTCACGGTACTGCTGCTGCAGGAGCATGTTCGTGGCATAGAATGTAGTGAATGTCTTTTTCAACATGTCTTCTTCTGTAATATTATCTTCGCACAATCTCATTTGAGACACGATTTTGAACATTGCAGAGTTATATTCGTTCACCGTTTTGAAATCTTGCAACCTCAGGTGCATCCAATCATAGCGAGCCTTTGGGAGTATCACACTCTTTTGATGATCATAACGTTCCTCCAAGTTTTTCCATAAAATAGTTGGGTCTTTCACTCCAAGATATTAAGATTTTAGCCCTTCTGTAAACCCCCTGATTTTTTCAAGATTTTTAAAACTGGATTTTTTGAAATTTTCTGGAATTTTCGAGAATTTTGCTAATTAAAAACAAGGTATTTTTGGCATTAAATAAAATTAAATATTTTTAAAATATATTAAAATATTATGAAAATAATGCTTTATGGTGTAAAATAAAATACTGGACTTAGGATAATTTTTTTGAAATTTATTGGACCCCGAACCTATTTTTTTAAACACCTAAAAACTATTTTTAATTAAACCCTAAGTCAAACCAAACCAAACCAAGCAAACCCGACCCAAACACATTAGTTGCGGGTCGGATCCGGGTCAAACCCGTGACCCGAACCCGCAAGCCCCAAACCCGCTTCGGCTTAACGGGTCGGGCCGGGTCTGCCAGACCCGAACCCGCCGCCCGACCCGACCCGAAGAACCTTTCTCCCCCACACGTCCAGAACCCCGAGTCCCCCGCCGCTTTCTCCGGCCACGTCGCCGGAGACCCGCCCGCGCCCCACGCTACAACCCCGACCTCCTCTCCGCCTCACCCGGCCACCCACGGCTCCGTCCCCCCTATAAAAACCTACTTTCCCCCTCCTCTCCTCCCTCATCTTCTTCCCCAATCCACCGAAACCCTAGCTCCGGCCACCCTGTTCCGGCCACCTCCTTCCCCCTAGCTCCGACGCGACTTCCTCCCAGTCGATGCCGCCTCCGGCCCCGCCCGCCGAGCTCCCCTCCAGAACCACCACCTCCCTCCTTCCCAGCCGACCCGCGCCGCCCCTTTCGACCGGAAGACCCGACGCCGAGCCCTCCAGCACCGATCCGGCCGCCGACCACCTCGCCGCGACGCCGCCACCGCCTCCCGCCCAGCTCCGCCGGCGACGCCGCAGCCCCGAGCCCCCGGTCCGACCTTTTCGTCCTCCGGCGATGCCCCAGCAGCTCGAAACCCTAACCCTAGGTGAACGACCCGGACACTTCGTATCGACGCGGACACGAAAACTCGGTTTTTCAGAGCTCTGTTCAGGTACCTGTTTCTCTCTGCTCGTTGATCCATTTTCGATTCTGTCTGTTGTATCGCGAACCCTGCGTGACCCTCTCGATGCTCGTGTAACCCGCTCGGTGCATCGCGTCCTGTGGCGATCGCGAACCGCAATCCAAAAACAGGAAAAACAATGCCCTGTTTCACCCCGGAACCGAGTATGCCCCGCCAAACGGGATAACTTGGTCGCGTACGGTCTTCACCGATACGTGCGCGTCGTTGATACGGACGTGCAGGATTTCCCAGAAGTTGATTCGGATGTGCGTGCACACCGGAATCAATGCGTATCCGTGGACACCGTCCCGTATCCGTCCTTTCTGAATCTCGCTGTAATTTAGTGTACACACATCGGATCGAGACAAAACTTACGCCATCGGACTCGTAGCAATACGCTGGTCCTGTGAGCCAAGTTTGGTTCGATTCTGAGAACGTTGACAAAATCGCGTGTCGTGGGCCCCACAAGCTCCACTTGACGGGCGATTTTGTGATCGGCTCATCGGAATCCAATTCTGGAAGTTCTATTGGGTTCGTATCATCGTTCCTGACCTGTTGACACTAAGTTGGACAGATTTGGAGACCTTTGGCCCTGATGCATTTTTCGGTGCAAAGTGGGCCACATGAGGACCCCGCCTTGACCCAAAACTGTTATTTTCGTCTCTGTGTCCAAATTGGACTCAAGGACAGGCATTTCTAGCTAATTGATATTTTCTGGATCTGATGGTGATGTGTGTTTCAGCAACCGGAGTACTCCCTGTAAATTCCGCTGAAGTCAGAGCCACAATTGGAGCCGGAACCCCAGGCAAGTGTACATTGCCAACTCGCAGTGATTCCTGTTATAGTACTTTGCTTGAGTTCCTTGTACATACATATATAATCTTGATTTAACTGTTCAACCCAGGACCGTGTGACTTACTTAGCGTCCGATTATAGTCGGGTGCCAACCCCGTATGCGGAGTTGTGTAAAGTCACATAGACATGGATATCGTGACCCTTTGCATTCTCGTACTTGCATTATCAAGTACGTTTTACCCAGGACATCTGACACTATTCATGAGACAGAATCTTCCTGAGATATTCATGGTGATTCTGTATAGGATACAGTTTTCATGACTTATTCCTTTGCTTAGATATTATATGACTTGATGCATTAGTTATGATCATGTATGGCATGGACATGAGACATCGTGGACATGAGATGCATGATTACATTGGGTAGGGAGAGTCACACAAACTACAGGTTGATTATATATTATGTCGGCGTCGTAGTCTCCCTTTGAGCTAGACAACCACATGATATCACTGCTACCGGCTCCCCGACACAGAGCTTGTAGTGGTTTCAGCCTGAGTTCTAGTGCTACTCTTATCTTGCATATCACTTAGATGGTTATATAGTCTACCTTATTGTTTCATTTATTTCCTGTACTGCATTATTATGGCTTGAGCTTTCTTGTACCTTGCTATATCTCCTGAGGACCTGGATCCGGATTATGTCCCCAGGTATAGCCGAAGAGATCCATCCAGAGATACACCATACAAGAGCACTTCCAGGAGCTGTACCAGAACCTGAGAACGAGATCGTGCCAGAGGACTCCTCCTGAGTATTGGTTTTGCATAGTCAGTTATTTCTGTTTCTATTTCCAGTTCCTTTATTTTCTGTCTATTGCATTGATGTATCAGACTTGTTCTCGGATTGTTCACCGAGACCCTTTTATTGAGATTTAGTAGTTAGTTCTATTTGCATTATTCTGGCATTTAATATGTGATTATCTGTTGTGGATGAGATTAGTATAGACTGTGACTTGTAATATTTGATCTATCTACTGTTAGACTACAGCTTAAGCATGCCCTGATGGATCCATTAAATTGGGTTGTCCATCGGTGCGTGCTGCTGGCCATTGTCACGTGTCCAGTCCCTCGATATTTTGGGTCTGGGGCGTGACACCTTCATGGAGGTGATGTCAAGTAAAAATCATTGCCTTGGCTTTGTCTTGTTCGTTTGCCTCATTTTTCTCTTTGATGGCATGTCCTAGGTTCTTTGCACTCAGATGGATCTCAGCATCAAGAACCCAAGTTAAATAATTTCTTCCGAAAATATCAAGAGCAGCGAACTCAAGTTTGGTGATGTTTGACATAGGACTTAATACAAAACAAGTATTACTATAGAATATAATACAAATACTCAAATCTACAAATTTGAGTTTTAGTAATTAGGCTTTATGCCTAACATATTCTATTTTGGCTTCAAGCCTTATATTCAATCTAGATTTTTGGCCGAACATTTTCTTTCAAATGCATATGGAGTAATGATATATCAGAATAATGCAGAATAAAAATATTTGAAAGAATGCATGACCATTTTAAACAAGTGCAGTCATTAGAGAAATAGAACATTTAGCAAAAGAGAAAAAAAATAGTTACTATGAACTGAGTATGTAGGTGTTATGTGACTGATGCAAACCAGATGCATGATTGAAATGACAAATAGTTACTTGTGGATATTAAACATACCCTACAGAGCTAGACGAAAACAATCATGCGTGAACATTAAAACATTATGGTAGAAGTATCCAACATGATAGCCAGATATACATGGAAAGTTAGTACTTCTAGCTGTGAAAAGCTATGTAACTATACACTAATTAAATGGATGTAAAATAAGATACACTGACAGATATGTCCTGGAAGTTAAAACATATCCAAGGGTCTAAGCCCACATAATTTCATTCACAATTAAGCTAAAAGGAATATAAAGCATTCAAACCAAAAAGATCAAATATAATGCAAGGTGCATGATGACTTACAATTTTATCCAATTGTCTAAGCCCACATAATTTCATTCACAATTAAGCTAAAAGGAATATAAAGCATTCGAACCAAAAAGATCAAATATAATGCAAGGTGTATGCTGACTTACAATTTTCCTAGAGCAATTTGGTACTGATAACATATTATAGAATTGATTATAGAATAGAGAGGAACAAGATATGAAATGTAAGAAGAATAGTTTTTCCTATTTTCAATACTCAACTAGAATGGTCCTTTTATAGGCTTACAATAGAATGCCAAAGGCCATAGGTTATAGAAGCCAAAGACCATAAGTTACATAAGTTATAAAAGACCTTTGGACATCCATATTTACAACAACATTTTTTTATTTCTTCCTTTATGAGTTTTTGTTTCTTTTCTGGTTTATATTTCTTTTAAGATTTGTTATGGTCATTATTTTTTTGTTACGGTTTATACATAGATTATTTCAAATTATTTATCGGTTTTGCTAAATTAGTTATATTTTTCCCAAATGTTATAGTAAGTTACATAAAAAAAAGAATTCGGTGTCAGGCTTTAGTGATATTTGTTAAGAATTTTTTTAATTAAAAGATTGATACACCATATTAATTCTAATTGACCACTATATCCTATGGTAGCATTTAGGGGCGAGCATTATTCGATTTTGGACCGAAAATCGAATCGAATAAGAGATTCGATTCGTTTTAAAAAAAAATCGGTTCGATTTCGGTTTTGAAAATATTAAAATTTTCTATTCGGTTTCGGTTATTATTTTTGATTTCGGTCAAAAAATTTTAATATTTTTACAAGAAATTGAAAAGAAAAAAAAAAGTTATGAATTGCGACTACAAGAAATATCCCCGTCGTACAAAAAAAATACTAGTTACAACCCCTACACTTCTTGAACATATAGAAAGAGTCCAACACCAAGTTTTTTTAACAGAAAAATTGTTGTAGCGAAAATATAATGAAATAATTTACCCAAAACGAACCAAAATTTTAAAATTTGTCAGGAACGAAATATTCTGCCAACTAGGCTGGCGTAAAAAATATTTATACATATATAAATGGGATGAGCGGACGGAAAATGGAAAGAACAATATTTAAATGAACTAAGTTGGATTGTTGATAGAAATTGAGCAGGCTGAATTTCAGCCAACCGAGATGGCGGAATATAAGCGGAGTGGGGTCCGGTCCGATCCGGTCTGAGGACATTCTATGGGTTTCATGTAGGCTTAACATTTCTGATATATGTCGTACCTCTGCTGTTACTTCTTTCCATTGTACATCCACTGCTACAATTTCTTGATAAGCTTTATAAGGCCTTTTCATGGCATTTGACAAGAGTAATCCCTGCCATAATTAATCAAATACCTCATATCATTCAAAAATAACCTTTCTCTGTTCTGATCAACTCTTGCCATTATAACCATTTAAGCTAATAGCAGATTTTGTTGTGAAGTAATATATCTAAAATATGCAAGATGGTTTCTTTTTTTAGGTTTCTTTTTTCTTCTTCTTTTTTTGAAAACCATATCAATTGATAGCTGAACTAGATACATGGTACATGATCAGATGAGGAATGATGAAGAGATTCCTCAGTTATCAATTGCTATATGCAAGATGGTGGTTCATAAAAGATATTACAAAGATTGCAGTTAAGGGACTCTTTGGCTTCCTGCACCCATGGAATCTCCGGTCCTGAATAATTGAAGGTCCTGTACGAATCTCAAAATATGGCTCTATATTTATTTATTCGTATTTTTTAAAGGCATTATTCTCTGTCGTTATCAAAATCTCTAGATATGTTCTTGATTGTATATTATAACTGAATCTATAGATAGTTACTAAACAAAATAACCAGAGGTCAAATTATCTAATTCAAGCACATTACATACTATTATAAAGATGTTTTAGATAGAAGATCGTACTGACCGTTAAATTGTATAAATAAAAACTAGGCATGTGCAAATCAATGTTTCTTAAATAAAGACTAGGCATGCACATCCAAAATTTTAAAATTAAATAAATAAATAAAATATGATCATTATTGTAGAAAATAAAACTCACGTCAGATCTTTATTGTAGAAAAGAAATCCATCTAACAATTGAATCGCTTAGAGATTATAGACAGCACACCAGTCAGGACAAGATCTTTGATAAATCCTAAAAAAAAATTGTATGATTATAAATATGAGTCTTAGTCAGTAGGTTATATGGATTAGAGAATTGGAGGTATCGTGTGGATCGTAGAGTCTAGGAATTGAGAAAGAAATGAAATGACTTAAATTACAACACTAACCATATATATATATATATATATATATATATATATATATATATATATATATATATAATTTTTGAGATGGCATTGGATGAATCCAAAGTGTATGCTCGGTGTATAGACATTGCTTGATACAACATTGGATTATGTTTCTTGAATATGCAAGCACACCTGTCTTCCAAATAGACCACAATATAGAAGCCCCAAGCTTGAAAACATCTTCAATCTAATCACACCAATCAACCATGCTTCCAACAGTCTCTCCACATTGCAATTAATATCAATATGAAGTCTAATTGGGGAAACTAAGAATGTTTTTATACTTGGGAAATATTAGAGAGTTTTATATCCTTTTATTACTAATAGAGAACTCCATTCATTACCTGTATGAAAATATATTTTGCTAACCTTCATATCTTCCTATGACCACCGGTCCAAATCCAGCCTGTCCAATTTCCGTCAACTAAGTTGACGAAAATCCAACCTAACATTTTAAATATTTTTTCCGCCAATCTAGTTGGCGGAACATTTCGTTCCTCACAAATTTCCCAAACTTGTTTCGTTTTGGATAAATTATTCCTACATCAAATTTTATGTTTTTTTAATCACAAATATTTACATCCCTTCTTTAAAGACTTTTTTGCCTTTTTCAAGATAAATGTTGCACACATACAAATAAGGTACGGCATGACACAAACAGAGTGACACGGCCACACAACAAGATTTGTGTGTCCTAGCGTGTATTGAAATGCATGTGTCGTGTTTGAATCTCTGACACGCATACGCGATTCGGTACAACACCAAATTTGGAGTATCCATACTTCCTACTATGCCTCCTCCTAAACTGGCAAGGGTCGTCGTGTCCGAGTTTCCAACAATTTATCTGAAATTTTGGATTATTGAAGAAGCAATAAAAATTGGCAAGGGACAAAGAAACAAGAATAAAGCATCAAAGTATTCAAGTCCCCCAAGCCCAAACAAAGAATTTAAGAGGTATATGATAGATGGTTCATTTTAAAAGTTATCTACCGGAAACCGATGTGATGAGATTTATTCTTAGGATGTCTAAAATGTTACGACTAATGAGATGCTTTATTTTAATATCTTGAACTTAGGAACTCATGAAATTGCATAAATAGATTGGAGTAGTCAAGATATTCATTCGAGTGTCATAACATCTTAAAAGGTTTACATTATGTAAAAATTTCACTAATAATTAAGATGTAATTTTGTGAAGGTTAACCAATATACATATAACATTTAATCACTTACAATCTTAAAGGCACACCCACTCCACATTGTAAACCTAATTATATTTTTTTCTATAATTTATTCCTCCATTTGAATTATTACAGAAGAGCTTATGTGAAGCTACAAAAACTTACTTGCAGAGTAGACCAGTAGAGGCAGGGAGAAGCCATAAGATGGTAGTTAGGCCTAAACAAACACGGAATAGAAATGCAAGGAAGCATATGGTTCTTGTTAGCGTTGCCGAGGGGCATAGCCCTTAACTGCTGAATGGGAGAAAAAGATTCAAACAAATAGCCCTTAACTGCAGAATGGAAGAAAATGATTCAATAAACCGACTCCAAAAAATGGCATAAAACTTTTTCTTGTTCTGTTGTTAAAAACTAAGATACCATTCTGTCATGGTTAATCTATACATATCAGTATTTAGTATCTTTGAAACCTCAAGGCCACACACTCTTCACATCTCATTGTAAACCTGATGATAGCTGGTTCTCAAATAAACTTGTGTTCTCTGTTCATCATCAGTCATCACCAAATTATGGAATGTAGCAGCTAGAGAAGGAAAGGAAGGAAAAACAAAATGTAGAGCATTACCTGCACATTGTTTGAATAGGTGAGAATGCATTGAACTGCCACTTTTATTACAACTAACAGTTGGTATAGACAGTTTTAGTGTTTGGATATCTCTTACAACTCTATTACAAGCGGTTGTGATATAACATTTAATTGCAACTAAAAGCATCATCAGTAAAAATGGATTGCAACTCCATTGCAAGTGGTTATGCTTTCTACTTTTTAAATTTACAACTACACTTTCATGTTGTCATCCGAACAAAATGGTCTATAACTCCTCACTTACGGGGAAAAAAAAAACTATATATTCAAACATATTTTAGAAAGTGATACATTCACACTTTCATTATAAAGTGCACTGCAATACAACGTGTTAAAAATATACTTTTACACTTTCGAGGAGCTACAAGCATCCAAATAGCCTCTAAACACAGAATAATCAATAACAACAACATGGGCACTCCGGCTCCCTAATCACTTCACCTCCCCTCCACTCCCTTCCCTGCCCCCTTCATCAATCAACAAAACCGAAAAATCATCTTCCCCAACTTATCAAACACCTCTGGCTTTAGCATAGACTGCATCACTGACAATAATCCAAATCCAAACTGCTCTTGATGGGGAAGCATTGAGAAAAGTGCAAAAATATAGAAGGGGACTCCCACGAAATTTACGACATTATTTGGGTATAACTAAAAGTTGACATTTTTAGGTAACTAGATGTGCAAACAAAGAAGCAAATTCGTTCCAAGAATTCTTCCTCTCCCTCCAATTCCATGGAGGGGACTCCCAATAGATTCTCTTATACCGAAAATTGTACTGTTAATAGTCAGAAGCTTTATTATATTTTATTATATGGTAGTATAGATATATGCTCCAAATTTTATAAAAAATATAACAAAAAATTTACTGTACCGATAATAATTTTATATTAATTAAGTACACCGATAAAAGTTTTAAAAATTTTAAAATTCTGATACATATCGTCATCAGAGATGACGAAAATACAGAATATTAAAAAAAAAAAATCCAACGACATTGGCAAAAATCTAAAAAAAAATAAATAAATAAATAAATTTTCGCCAACTTAGTTGGCGAAAATTTGTTAGTTTCGGTTTATTTTGGTTTGGTTTTATGTTTAGGATTTGATTTGTTTTTTTTCCTTTTGGGATAGTTGGGTTTGATTTTTTTGGTCGATTTTTTGTGTTATTTTTTTGTTGGTTTTTTTTGTAGATATTTTTTGTAACGTTCATATTTTGACAACAGCTCTTTTTTTCCTCATATCTATACATTTCTTCCATTCTCTTCTTCTGCTATTCATTTCTCACTCAACCCACGTATACTTTCAAAAAAAAATTCTTCTATTCATTTCTCACTCAACAAAAGGTCATCTCTTACTCAACAGAAGCTACTTTAGCTCACTCACTGTATTTAAAAATTCATTCTCTTGTCATGGATCAAAGTCTAATAACATTATGTTCGGTTGGAGGTGTGCTAAATGGGTTAGTTTATGAAGGAGGTTTAACTGAAATTTTTTTAATTGATCGAAATATTCCGTTTGATAGTTTACGTAATCAAATTGTTGAACAATGTTCTATTGATTATGAATTTATATTGGTTCATATTTATTTAACTAATTGTATAACGTTAGTTAGTGAACAAGCATGAAAATTCATTCTAGAAGTTAATGTACAAGCAACGTACATTAATATTTATGTAACTTCATCACCACCTAGAAATAATATTGTAAGTAGTATACGTGCTTCTAATCAAGTTAATACTGCTCCTAGTTCTTCTCATCAAGTTATTTCATTTACTGAACAAGAACATATAGTAGATGATGGTAATAACGACGATGAAAACAATGATGATTTAATTAAAAATTTAGATGATAAATTTGATGGTAATGTTGATAGTGTTAGCATTTCTGAATTAATCATTGGAAGAAAATTTGATAATCGTTCTGAATTTAGATGTTTTGTTAGTGATATAGCAATTGCACATAATTTTACTTGTCATGCTACTTTAAACAATGCTAGTGGGATTGTATATAAATGTAACGATTCAAGTTGTAATTGGAGAGTATACGCTAAAGCAAGTGGTAAAGGTGAATGTTTTGTTATTATTACGCTAGAAAACGTACATTCTTGTTTAGGGGGATTTACAACAGGTTATCATCCATTACCTACTACTGTATGGGTTAAAAATAAGATTATTGATAAAATTCGAGATAATCAGTCGTATAATCCATCGCATGTTGTAAATGATATATATAGAAACACGGAATATATATTAAATATTGTAAAGCTTGGAAAGCTAGGGAACTTGTTCTATCCGAAATAAATGGTAGTTATATTGATGCATATAGTAGTCTTGAAGAGTATGGTTTTAGAATTATTGAGACAAATCCAGGTAGCCAATGTTTTATACAGACTACAGAAGATAATAGATTTCAAAGAATTTTTATTTGTTTTAAGGCATGCATTCATGGATTTTTAAGGGGATGTTTACCTGTGATTAGTACTGATGCTACTTTTATTTTCTCTAAATAACAAGATATTTTATTTATTGCTTGTGCTCATGATTCAAATTATCAAATATATCAAATTGCTTATGTTGTTTCTGAGAGTGAAAATACTGATCTGGGACTTAGTTTTTAAACGGTTTGAGAATATCTTTTAAAAAATATTTTGATGCATGGAATACAATTTCTTTTATATCAGATAAACAAAAAGGATTTATAAGGGCTATGTATGATTTCTTTCCAGAATCGCCTCATTTTTTTTGTATTCAACATTTTAAACAAAATTTGAAAAAAGTCTTCAGATTTTCACATTTTCAACATAATTTAGATTATCTTGCTAGATGTTATAATGAAACATATGCGAACTATTGTTTGGAAAAAATTAAAGCTGAAAACATAGATGTTTACAACTGGCTCGTTGGAGTAAATGATGAAACTCGTATTTTTTACACTGGATAACAGCTTATTCTTCTTGTCCCAGATTAGGTATTCACAAGTCGATTCTTGCTGAATGCTTCAATAACTGGGTAAAAAATTTACGTGATAAACCAATAACGACACTACTTGATGAAATTTGAGCCAAAATTATAACACTTCAGGATAAGAACAGGCAAAAAGCTGAAAATCTTCAAACCGATTATTGTCCGAAGATGTTACAAACTATGACTCTTAACATAAAAGAAAAATAGCGACTGCAAACGTCGAATATAGTTAGATATTTGTTTGAAATATTAGATTGTAAAACAAATAGAACATATGTTGTAGACTTAGATGAAAAATCTTGTTCATGTTTAAAGTGGTATCATATTTTGCTTCCATGTGTATATTCATGTTATGCGTGTAAGTCTAAAAATATTAGCATCGAGAATTTTTATCCAGGTATTTTCTCTAAGAAAGCATTAAGAAACGTATATGAGCCGCACCTCGAGCCAATTACAGTCCCTTACAACCTCCAAAGTACATTAGTTAGAGGTCACAGTGGAGTACCAGATGTACGCCGCAAGGCGGGAAGACCAAAAAAGAACCGGATCAAAGCGAATGATCAAGCTTCAAGAGATCTTCGATGCAATAACTGCAATGGTTTAGGACACAATAGAAGGAGATATACAAACCAACCAAGAGAATGAAGGCATTGTCTTAGATTTTTAAATAGTTTCATTTTATGAGAACAATATGTAATTTCATTGAAATAGAAGAAAGTTACATTCAAATAAAGTTGATACTAATATAACAATTTCATCGACCTCTCTTGGCTAATTTCCGATAGTTTGGACGATCAATCTCTCTTTGATTGAGTCGGCCCCTCTTTTCTCGTGTATTCTTCGGGGCCGCATCATCACCGCCTCCTTGACTGTCCTCCACTTGAGATGACATCGGTACTGATGGAGTTGTCGTATAGATGGTAACTCCGGGGGGGCGAATAGGCTATCCCACTGAGAATCTCCCTCGTGGGCCCACTGAGTAGTGTCTGCACCGACCGACGTCTGAGAAGTGATCCAGTCAGCCCAGTGAGAAGTGCCTTCGCCAGCCGGGCCCTCACCAGCCCACTGAGTAGTGCCCGCACCAGTCGTCGCATGAGAAGTGTCACAGTCAGCCCAGTGATAAGTGCCCTCACTAGCCCACTTAGTAGTGCCCGTACCAGCCCACTGAAGGACATCGTCATCTTGCAGTGGCAGACTATCATCCTGATACCAAACAGAGGTATACTTCCTAGGGGGACGCGCTTGTCGTTGTGCAACAAGATCCTGAGGATAATCTCCTGGAATAAGTAAGGGAGGGTTCAGATGAGTCGGTCCTCGTTGCATAGCAGCCAAAATTTTGCCAACCGCTGTGCGCAACGGGTCGCTCACTGGATGATTTGGTATGCGGTATTTAAATTTGGAAGCTGAAATATTAAATAGAATTTAATAGAGGACATAAATAAGTACTACGGAGATAGACATTTTCTTATAAAAATAACGTACCAGCCCTTCTATATAATCATAATAGCTACGGAAACTATAATCATCTATGGCTCGATGTTGGAATCGAAACTCCTCATAGTGGTAGGCTCTGTTGCTGATAAGAGGAGGTCCATGTCAAGATCTATATGCATCATCACCGTAGGCTGCACCATTACAAATTATGAGCATATGATTTCTTATAATTTTTGAAGTAAAATTTGTTAAACTTTTGGAATAACTTACCATCATCAATAGAGGACATCATTTGAGACAAATGTCCCACCTTATGTGTCTCAAATCTAGAATTCTACCCAGGAATCAATCTGCGTGCTCTGGTAGTTGCATTGCCTTTACCACGATTGAAACATGGTGGCTCATCAGGAATGTGTTGTATCATCCAGAACTGTCGCATAACACGGTCAGCTGGATGATACATGATGTTATCGTGGAATATTATGAAAAATCTATGTAGACTCAATCCAAATGCAGTTGTTTATAACTCAAGAGGATTCTGCCCAAGTCAGTACGGCAAAAAATTTACCTATTTCATGTCAAAAAAATTATAAGATAATAAACATATTGACTGTATGAAATAATAAAAAAAATATTAGAGACTATAAAAATTTTATCTCGTTAAACCTTAGTGAATCGAATTGGCCCCAATATACTGTGATATCCTTGTGAGAACATCGAGTTGAATCTGCTGCAGCCGTCATCCAGCGTAAAGCTGATGGGAAGACACTATATTCAGTATCAATACGGGAGACTGGCCTATCGATACAGAAGTGCTCGTAGGACCAAACCCAGAAAAATTAGATCATGTAAGTGTACATATTTCTTTAGTAAATAAAATTATATGAAAATTTTATACCTGTAATAATGTCATACATCCCTTCAATTTTTTTTGTCTTTTATCCACTGAAGTAAAATGCACAAAATTTGACATGCAGTTGTACAGATATGCCAACACAGAAGCTCTTCATGCATGACAGGTAGGTTCTTTCAGATTTTCCAGAAAAGATAAAAAACGTAAATGTGCCCTAAATTCGGAGTTTGGAAACAAAATTCTGTTGATTAGATTAGTAAGTAGGCCCTGGTGCAAACAATAACCTGAACAGATAATAAAAAATTGATATCAGTTAAACTAAATAAAAATATATATTACATAAATAATAACATTAAATGTTATACTTACTCGTTCCGCATCCACTAAGATTTTTTCCTCACCAATACGATCTAGGTGCATAAAGTTGTGAGGGAGCCACGAAAGCGTCACGAAAGTTTTACCATATATGATAGCCGGCTCCACGCATAAGTACTTCATAATCACAGTTTTGTCGCAAAATGACTCATCATTTTCAAATATTATAGGTCACCCGTAATAGGTAATCCTAAGATATTTGCCACGTCTACTAGCAAAATGGTCCTTTCTCCGAACGGTAACTGAAAGGTATTTCTTTCAGGCCACCACCGCTCAACTAAACTGAAGATCAAGTTTCTGTCGTGACGTAGAAAATGTATCTGATCAATATGATCAAAACCAAATACGTTCACAATATCATGTTGTTCTTCAGTCAACATCCGGTACCCAAGGTCGTCCTCATAACGCCATACGACATACTCTCGTGCTCGAAACGTATCAGGATAATCGTATTGCTATATATGAGATATATAAACGATGTTATTATTAGACATATAAAAAAATATAAATTATATTGACTAAAATAATTCAATTTTTATATACATATCTAGAAAATACTTAATTAGAAATGTGCGACTCACGCAGCTGGATAATCATATCTGTGATAGGCCCTCCCGGAATACGTCCATCGTTTTGGGTACCCGCAATATTTAATACTTAGTGTTAAAATATGTAATCAAATATTTAGTGTTAGCATGCCTACCATCATGAGAATTACAATTATAATGATTAAAATTGTAATCGCTACTAGAATGACAGGATTACAATTATAATTATGATAGGATTAGAATTAATACTATTTATCAAAATAAAAAAATAAAAATAAAAATATTACAAACATTTCTTCTCGTTCTCCTTCTCTTCTTTGCTTACTTATGTTCTTCTTCTTGATTTACTTCATGAATCCTTCCTTCCTCCCTCCCTCCTCATACTACGACCACACCAACATCCACCAACCAGATTAAACCAACCATCATATTAAAACAGCTACCCACATTTAAACCAACCACAATATTTAAACCAACAACCACAGTCAAACCTTAAACCAACCACCACAGTCAGACCGTATAATTAAACCGTTGGATTTTCGCCAACCCAATTGTCTAAAATCCAACCGGATTCCCACTTTCTCCACTCAAAAAAATGTCACGTCAGATTTCGTCGGATTTTTGCCAGCTGGGTTGGCAAAAATCGAACACTTTCTAATTTTTTCTACCTCTGATGGCGATATGAATCGGAATTTCAAATTTTTCGAAACTTTTATCGGTGTACTTAATTAATATAAAATTATTATCGGTTCAGTAAATTTTCTAAAAATATAAGGGGGCAGAGCAAATGAAGAAGAATTGTAGCTAACAGAAGTTTCCAGCTGATAAAAGACTAACAATGGCAAGTACACGCTCATCTCTACATAATAGAAGTAAACCACAAACTAGAAGCAAGTATTCTCGAGCATTCAGAACTAAGGACACCCAAGAATATGTTACAAAACCATTTCTTCTTCTTCTTCTTCTTTTCCTCTGTATATAATAACTTGCTATATTAGGATTTTTGCTAGACTAAAATTTTGAGTTAACGACAATGAGGAATAGTAATACAAATTAAACCCCAGACACAATTTGGGGCTGTTTCAGTTATAAAAAAGAACAAAGTAGAAGAAAGTAACAAACAAAAAAGATTACAAACGTCGCGATACAACTGCCGATACGTTAGAAAATCCATTCACCATTTTATGTGGTTTCTTCTTGTAGTTTGTTATGCTACAGTGCGGGCATACGTACTCCAACCCATCGGTTTTTGCATAATCCTGTTACCAACACATGGCTCATGAGATGACAAACAAATTGGGAAAAAGAGTTTCACAATATCATCACAAATAATCACATTTTGCCATAAAAACACCGCAAGAGTAGACCAAGGTTCGCAGTATCGGTATCATAATTGGTAACAGACAATTTCTATGAGTATGGGGATAGACGGTATCGGCTATATCAGCTGTTTCGGATTGGATATAGGATTTTTTTTTATCGAAAATCAAATAATTATTATCATTTTAGAAAATATATTTTATATATTTAGGCATAATTTTAAGTATTTCAAGTGTTGTTTCTTAGTAGTTTTGAAATTGAATAAAATAGTAGTCAACCTTGCCGATTGGTTTATATGTGATAGATAAGTTTCTTCTTTTACATACTTTTACAATCTTACTATGCTTTTATACCCTTGATGATTGGTATTTTTCGTTCAATTTTCTTTGCCAAATTGACCGAAAAAAAGACCTTCAATGTTAGTATCGGGTATCGGTCGGTATCGGATCGGAACATGTCAAATCGTATTAGTATCGACCAAATTGGATCGACATCGGCCGATACTTGAAACTATGCAGTGGATTGAATTTTCTTGATACCAAGAAAAATTGCAATAGCCATCATAAAAGTAGAAGTTGTGCGCACGCACAAGCATGCATACCAAAGTTCACAATATCGGACAACTTCTATGAGTATCGGAATTGGTGGTATCAACAGTATCGGCCGTTTCGGATCGGAGTATCGAATTTTTTTTGGTATCGGAAAGCAAATAATTATTATAAATTATTATTATTTTTGAAAATATATTTTATACATTTAGGCATAATTTTAATTATCTCCAGTGTTGTTTCTTAGTAGTTTTGAAATTAAATGAAATAGTAGTCACCCTTGTCGATTGGTTTACATGCGATAAATAATTTTTTTTTCTTCTTTTACATGCTTTTACAATCTTACTATGCTTTTACATCCTTGTTGATTGGTCTTTTTTCGTTCAATTTTTTTGTCGAATTGACCAGAAGAGAGACCCTCATTGTTGGTATCGGTTAGTATCGGATATTGGTTGGTATTGGATCGGGACATGCCAAACCGTATCGGTATCAGCCGATTCAGCCGTATCAGATCTTTATCGACCGATACTGCAAACTATGATGCATACATGTGTCGTGTGTGCATACATGTGCATACTCAACAATGTAATGTAGCTTGAAAGCACTACTGTTTGATCCACAATCCACATCATATACGCAAGCTTTTCAATCTGGATCACTACTCAGATCAAGCATTCAATTGGACCAAAATCTCTATTGATTCTAGTTTCTGCTTTGCTAACCTTAAAATCAGATCCGTCTCATGATCCATTCATGTTGATGAATGAGATCCAGCAGTTCATGGTCAATATCATACAAGAACCTCTCTAAACCAGCAACAAAGCCTTCATCCTATTTTTTTTGTTCATTTCCATTCAGCTCTGTTAATAGTAGTATTGTTACTTCAATCAAGGATAGGGCTGCAATCGAGCTGAGCCATGCTTTTCATGTTCAAACTCGGCTCAATTATGAAAGAAGAAGAAAATAACGAGCCGAGCTCGAGCTTCAAAGTCATGTTCAAGCATGAGCTCAAATTAGAGCACTAGCAGCTCAGCTTGATAAGAGCTTGCGAGCTTCTCAAGCTCGAGCTCAACTATACTCCTCGATCATAATAAATGACTCATTAGTCCTTGGCTTGGTTAAACTTGGGTCTATGGTTGTGGGCTTAGATTGTGAGATTTGATCTATTGGCAAAACGTGCTCAAATACTAGTAACTGACTTTAGCTGCACTCAGTGGAAACGAGTCATATCCGCGTCGAGTCGAGTTCTTCGTGCTTAATGAGTCAAGTTTGTTCATGAGCTTTTGAGCCGAGCTTCTTATGTTCAAGCTAGGCTCGTTAAGGGAATCGAGCTCAATTTTTTGTCAAGCTCGGCTTGTTAAGAAACCTGACCCGAGTTGAGTCAAGCTTTGTCGAGTCGAGCTCACGAGATGCTCTGTACATTTGTAGCACTAATCAAGGATGCAACTGACTGAAAATCACTATAGTTGGCTTCTGAGATTGGGTTCAATCATCGCACAATGCTATGCAGCTAATGATCTAAAAATGTTTATGTCATTCTCATGCAAGTTGATCATTGAGATACAAAATAGATTCACTTTTTTTATACTTCAGTAATATTGAAAACCGTTGGTATAAACATACCAAATTCAACTTCTAGAACCTTCTTATTAGAGCTGTTACTCGGTAGATTCTTGAGCAAACTGTCATGTCTATGCTTCGAAGCTCACAGACTATATTTTTGGGCATGTAATGACCAAGCAAGAATAATTCACTTTTCATTAATTTTAAAATTATTTTAGGATTGTATGCAAAAACCAGTTGCACATGAAGTTGTATACTAAAATGTAAATGTTGTCTAAACAAGGTTCTTGTACAAGTAACAACATAATGAAGATATTTCATTATGGAGCCAACATAATGAAGAGTTGACAATTTGCCATTATGGTGAAATCTATATGAAGACATTGGAACGCGTGAGAATAAGAATCACATGTAATCAGTTTGAATTGAATGGTACAAGGTGTTGCATACCTTAAAAGTACCAAGGCCCTGCCGTCTATCACAGCCAAAGTGAGCCCACTCACCACATAAGCCACAGTTCACCCAATCACCAGGAGCGCTACTGAGGAAAGACAAAGCATCTTATAAGTTAGACATGCACATTAGACAAAACAAGTGGAGTTAAATAACCTGGGAAAGGTTGATGTCTCCAGACCTGTGACATAGCAAGCAACACTCACCATCCACATCATCATGTGCCAACTCGTATTCCAATAGGTATGTTTCATAGTGTCTTTTGAGTGTATTTCCGACACCCTGGAAGCAGAAAGTATCTGTTAAGCTTCAGAAACACAATTCCATACTGTATGCTACAGGTCTTCATTATCCTGACACGCAATATACCTAAGGACATTGCTCATAATATAACAGAAATTGTACTTTAAGGAAGAATTCAAACCCTTTTCCATTAACTTTAAAGCAAATACTCCATTCTTCTGACATTGCTTCGGCTCCAAAAGGGAACACACTACTGCTAATCCTTCCATTGACATCACAAAAAGGCCAAAGGTGTTCACTAAATGAATCAACCTTAATTAAATGTGTCGTTAATCATTAGAAATTTGACAAAGGCTAGATTTGACACCTATGATGAGCATAAAATGTATCTTGCACTAGATTAATATTTAATACATCAAATTGCATTGGGATGTGATTTTATATGGCTCTGTGACTCTATGGCTAAAAGTTGTAGAGGGACAAGTGAGATTCCTAAAGCATTAGCAAACCATCATCTTACCTATTTGTCTAGTCTCCTCATGATTCCCTTCCTCTATAGTAACTTGGAGGATTGATCCTTGGTTGCATAAGCTAAATTGCCAAGAGTACAAAAAGTAGGCATGTGGGCCGATAAATTAGCTTTCAAGGTTTCATGCATGGCAAGTCCCTAACTTGAACGCAGCTAACTCAGCTAAGAATTTGGAGATAAACAGAAGATTGATGTCAGGTTGACACACATGTAGTAAAATCCCGGTCAATCTCCTTCTAGAACTTTCTCGATGGAAGGTTGTGCTCATCCCACAAATTGTAATGATAAAAGGTATAGATAACTATAATGATGATAATTTATAGTTTTATGAGCATGTCAGGAGCCATCATAAACTATATGATCTTTCAAATGTCTTCCTCTTGTGGATAAAATGGCCTTAGCCATTAATAGCTTCCAAGTAGAAAACTTTCCAAAAACCCATAACTAACGGTTTCTGGACTATTTGAGTAAGGCAACGGAGAAGTCTACGCCATAAACAAAAGTTAACATTGATCGTGTCCAGATTACTCGAGTAACAGAACCAAGAAATCTGACCATAAAAAGGCCAATAATGAATCAAAAGTATGTATCAGAGAGATCAAGCCAAAACATATAAATCTCACTGTGTGTGTGTGTGTTGGGGGGGGGGTGGGGGGGGGGGGGTGTTGGATGATTTTTTTTATGTGCTCTCAGTCAATATCAAGGGGATGAAGCAGCGAGAAATATAAACATACAGTCATCCTGTTGGTCATTGTATGGTTGCGCATCTTTGAGAAAACCTGGCCTTTCCAATTAATGCCATTCCCGACATAAAACCCTCCTCTTGAAACCACCTGAAACACAAACCGTAAGAAGTCGTAAGAAAAAACTTTACCAGAAGAAATAACAGGCCAAAAGGCTTACCTCTCTATATAAATTGAATAGGTCAAGGCGTTTAGCATTGAGTATGGCATCAGGAAATTCTGATATTCCACCTTGAGGGACAAGACGGCTGTGTCCCCTCAAGATAAGGAACTGCATTACATCCTTCAGAAATTCCTCCTATAAAGCAAAAAAGAAAAAAGAAAAAGAAAATTATATACAAGAAAGTTAGCCTGCAGAAAATCCTCAACAGCTCAGAAGAAATTTAAATTTGTAAATCGAGAGAAAATTTCAAGAAATATGTTTGCATATTTCTATTTGGGTGTACAGAACACTCAAACACAACGGGGAAATGATAACAAAAGATAACCTGCCATACCCCCATTAACAATTAATAATGTATGAAATGCATAGACTTCAGATATACATGCATGGAATATCTGTCAACAATAACATACTTTGAGAATCTAGATCAAGCTAGGAGTAAACTGAATGTTCAAGGAGAAAGTGAAATCATTCAGCAGAAACCTTTGGAAGAATATTGCAATAATGGAGTAGCTTACTTCAGGACAAACTTGAATGGGAGCTCGATTGCATCCATGTTTCTTCATTGGTAATGGATTCAATAGAACTATTTGCTGTACATGCAAAGAACTCGACATAGACTTCCTATGAGTTGGTGCGGGAGGCACCACGTTATGCTTCACAGGAACTATTGACAAGTTTGGCTTCACCAAACCTCCTTCATAAGCACCATTTTGAGGTATAAAAGGCAGCATCTTGTGCTGCCGAGTGTGGGGGATGGGTTTCAATGCAGCAACCTTCAATTTTTTTCTAGCAGGTAAGGGTGGCATGTGGGACCCTTCTATTAACCTCCTCTCCCTATCATTCTGATCCCCTTTAGGACAAGCTGGTCCATTTCCTCCAGTCATTGTGCTAGTAGGGACGGGCTTTGACATTTGAGCTGGCCTTGACCTTTCATTCATAAGAGGGGCAGACCACCTAGGTAGCCGACGATAAATAATGGGTTCCCCAGGTATGTCTTTGCCTTGTCTTGTACAAAAGAAAAGAAGACGATCAGCATCTTCCTTCTCAAATGAGGCAACAGGTGAACCCTGAATACATGTGATTCCAAGCGAAACCAAGCTACGGTATGAAAGTTCAGGTGCAAGATGCTTCAGAACCTGCAAACATCAAAAGACAAGTGAATGAACACCCAATGATGTCTGTGTAAAGAAACAAGACAGAATAAAAACAAAAACTGGAGAGGGTTGAATATCTCCATAACTGACATTGATGGGGGAATCAAGAAAGAATTAAATATTATTAACGAGTATCGATAATGGTCGTCCCTGACTTGACTCAATTTAAATATAGTCCAATACCATAGCATGCGATCTGGAAAATAATAGGTTTCCCGATCGGAGATCCATGGATCACAGACGATTTCTAGGAGTCTAAAACAAACGTGAAATGTGGAGAAACTCAACGCCACTATTCCTGAATAACTTGGAGCCAGGCCTTCTTTTCGCACTATTTGATGGTCCTTGGAACACATAAATATATGTACTATTTGATAGGAACATAAAATTTGCAGACAAATAGGTACAAGGAGTAGAGCTCAAAATGCAGAAATGTTGAGAAGTACAAATTGATCTAACTGATCGCAATATCTACTGTACCAAACGAATCAATACCCTATCTAAGACAATAATCCAAGTGTGCTGTTTATAGGAAAGTGTCTATTACACATACTTATAAGCAAACTACAGAATGATTTCTTGGCCTATAATTTCAGCTTTCTTCGAGACAAGATGGCAATATACCTACCAAGATTTCCGTCCACACCAACAGATATTACATTTCAAGATCCAATGGTTTAATACATGTAATATGAGCAAGTATAAAAAGCAAGTCACTCAGAAGTCATGCTGGACTACTATGACATGAAGAGAATACAGTGACTAGTAGTAAGTAAAAGGTAGCTAGACGAAATAAAAGGCTAAAAGTAACCTGGGCAGCCCAAGTAGGGACTTTCATGGATACTTCGTATACAGATGCCCCACAAGCTACAGAGGCAAAACTCAGAGGGTCAGGCAAGGATGGCTTGGTTTCCTCACAGCTTGGCAGAGCATGAACAAGCTGACTATTCTCAATGAGTTCATTCTTGATGTGAGATTCCAGAAGCTTCATGTGAACAGATAATAACTTAGTATCAATGTGTCAAGCTTATATGAAAAGACTGAACTGATACTTTTACTTATTACCTGGTCATCAAAACAAGTCTGTGCACTACTGGACACTAACAGTGAGATATGAGCAGAACTGCAAGTTGTCAGATCGCAGCGCATTGTCACAACTCCACGAGTAAAGGTCCCAGCTTGAAGAGGGGGCGGAGTGGCACTGCCAGGGATTTTAATGTCATCTAATAGCTCATGTAAATGCAAAATGTACTATCATGCATTAAGAAACAAGAAAAAGACATCATATAAGCCTCTCATGCATGTAGTCTCAAAGGGTTACATGTTCTCTCCATAAATTAAAAAAAACCATTAAACCCATTAGATACGATGGATTATAGATACGATGGATTATCCTATTCTCTCCATAAATTAAAAAAAACCATTAAACTCATTATTTGTTGCTTATTCCTCCTCTCAAGATAGCTCAATCTATAGAATGGAAACCACATATAAATAACTATGCCTATTATGTATATGGCTAGTCAATATTCCTACTTTTTTGTCTGCATAAATTTTGTCGCAATTGCTTATAGGGTATATTCAATTTTAGGTCTAATGAATTTCTAAATTTAGGTGGTAAATGCTTCTCTGCATCTACGTTTTAAGTATCAATTCTGTAGGTTTATATTGTTTAGTTCTTTTTGAATTTTGTATTCTGCCTGCCTCTCTTGAAAGTATTATTCTTAAATGTGGCAACAATTGACGTGTAAAATTTAGAATATAAATTGTCATAGTACAATTCTATTTTAGTATGAGTTACCAGTGAAGCACGCAAAAAAATATTTTGTAAATGGTTTATGATATTTTGATGGTAAGTTTTCATGGTTTTTTGGTTGATTTTGCGATACCGTGATAACAGTAAAAAAAATACATAAACTTTTGTACATAAAGGAGAAATTTAGGATATTTTAGTGAAGAGGAAGAATTTAGGGTATTTGCAAATAGGGGGATGAAACACTATTAGAGACGGTGCCTGAAAGCAGAATAGAATCAGGCGTCACTGGAGTTGCCGCCCCAAAGGAGTATGGGGCCGGGCGACACCTCCAATGACGCCCCATAGGCAAGGTTCTAAACGGCGGTAGGCGGCTGCGCGGCGGAAAGAGTCCGCCTACCGCCTAGGCTACCGCCTAGGCGCCGCCTAGACGGTTGATACATTTTGGATATTTTTTACTATTTTACCACAGTTTTTTGCTTTATATACATATTTAAAGGATGTTTCATGCATAACTATGTTGTAGAACAAAGATTTATTAAGTTTTAGTCTTGTAAAAGTGAACCATAGGCTCATAATGCTTGCAAAACCGTTTGGCCAAAACATCTTGTTAGGTATTGCTCCGCCTAGGCGCCCACCTACGCCGTCAAAGCTCTGTTGGCCGCCTACTCCACCGTCTACCGAAAAGCGGTGCGGAAAGAGACCACCTACCGCCTAGGCGGCCGAGGCGGCCGCCATTTAGAACATTGGCATAGGGAGAGAGGAGTGAGGCGCCAACTCTTTTGGCGCCCCATAGGAGAGGGTGTAGGGCGCCAACTCTCATGGCGCCCATAGAAGAGGGTGTAGTTTTTTTTCTCACGGAATATTATCTTAGGTGATTTCTCGGGACTCCCTGTTTTTTACGCTTCTTCTAATTACTTAAACTTTTGATTTAAATTTAATTTAGCACAAATTAGATAATTTTTATCTAATCTAATTTAAATTTGATATACTATTCAAAACACAATCTATTATTTAAAATTTAAAAACTAATATACCATTTAAGTTTTAAATTTAGTAATCTAAACCTAGCTTAAAATTTAATCTTTTCTAGAATCTAATATATTATAGAATATAGTGTGAATGTATGTTTCTTATGTGTCTAAAATTTATAACTTAAAACTTAGTTTAAAGCTAATCTAACTTAACTAAATCTAGTTTGAATTTAATATAACTTAAAATGTAAACAACTATTTAATTTATTATTTAAAAATTAAAGTTGATCTATAATTTAAGTTTTAAATGTAAACAACAGTACAATTACTGTTTCTGTACGTTGTACTTATTTCTAAATATTTCTACTAATAATTTAATTTTTAATTCGTAAAACATGTAATTCTGCTTAGGCGCTAGGCCCTCCATCCGTCCAGCAGCCACTTCTATCTTTTACAACCTTGGTATAACACTTGACATATCAAGAAAAAAATGTAAAATTGTTCTCACTTCGTAGGGGAAATGAAGAGAGAATCATACGAATAGAAATTGTAACGTACCTGACTCTGTTATGAAGTCTGCTCCCACGAATCTGAATGCAGCAGAAGAGAAGGAAAAATGAAGAAACAATCAGAAGTTGAAATCATATAACGTAGGGTTGCCAAGAGAAAATATATAATTAAAAAATAAAGAGAATCCAATTACTTGTTTTGAGGACAAATTCAGTAATATGAGTCTACTTCAAACATGGAAATAGTTGCCAGCATTTAGCTACTCTATACGATTGATAAAGTTTATTCTAGTCTGCTTCAATTTTACTTTCCCGTAGAAATCAGGTCAGATTTTGGCCACAAAAAAAAAAAATCTCAAGCCGACTATAATTCAGGTCCAATTAGGGTTGAATAAAACCCCAACTGAACCCAACAAGAGTTATCAGACCAATCAGATAAATTACTTAAAAAAGACATTTACAATTGGTTGTGTATGTGCACACACACATACCTGTGCAAGAGCTTAGATATACAGACCACCCCCCACCCCCCCCCCCACCCCACCCCACCCCATGCGGTACTTTCATTGAAAAAGTACCTATCTGATCTGGACTTTTCATGTAATGCAAAATTATAAATTATGCTTGTACACCAACTGTTAAAGTTGCATCCAACCTTTTTATATTATCTACACCATTATTTATATTTTTCTCGAGAAAAATTATACATCTACAGTGTTATCATCTATGTTGCACGGACAAGGGAAAATGGTACCCGTATCTTTATTGTGTTCGTACCCGTATTCGTACGATATAGGTGATTACACTGCACATATTTGAAAATGTCCGTATCGTGTACCTGTATTGTGTCCTTATCTGTGTCCATATTCGTGCAACATAGGTTATTATTGACACTAGAGAACATAATTATAGAACAGATTTGTTATAGTATGAATGAAAAGATAAAAATAAAAGGACAATGTATAAATTGATCTCCCAAGTGCCCAAACTGACCAACCTGGCATCGGTCCACGCTAGTTTCAACCCAACCCAACCCAACCAAATTGCCTATTCAACTTGGGTTGGATTTGGGGTTGGGTCAGGTTTGGTAATTTCCAGCTGAGCTAGGCTGTTTGGAACTTCACCAGAATTCACAGAGGTTGTCTTGCATGTTCCCTAACCCCAACCCATCCAAATCAGACAGAATTGGCCCCCAAGTGGATTATGGGGACTACTTCATGTATTGATATGGTATTTTCATCTCTTTCATATGATAATCCTCAGAATATTTACTTTGCATAACTACGGGTATCAGTGAATGCTACTTCATACTTCATCTAGTTGGACAAGTTACTTACTAGAATGCCCTTCCCTTCCAAACTATAAACTTCATCAAACAAAGATACAAAATATTTGAGCTTTCTAATACTTGAGTGTCACGCTATCCTGATCTATCATTATTTTCCTCTATTAAATTTCACCATCTACACCATGAAAATTGACTAGAACTGTTGCAATTACAAAGTTCGAGCCTTCCTGCAAAATTTTTGAAGCCAGCTGGGTACATGGATCCTTCTCTTCCACTAGCTACTTTAAGGTTCATGACCTCTCGAAACCAGTTCGTAAATTCCATTTCCTTATTCAGTCTCCATACATGTTCATTTCGGTTTATTTCTCCTCCTAACAATTCCTTTCATTTAGAACCTGCCACCCCTAAGTGGTGCACCAATTGGTCTCCGTTGCACATGTTCAAACCGCCATTTTCGTCAGTTTAGGATCAGAATTGGAGGGTCCAAAACTATCAAAACCGAGAAACTACTGAAACTGACCGATTACAACCGCTGAAACAGGTATCATAGGAAGGGTCCATATCCATTACAGAAACCGAGTTTTTAAAATTTAGTGCAGACCAAGGATTTTCTCTCATCTGATCCTTTTTCCTGACACCTCACTTCCCCACAAATGCAATCACTTCTAATCTTATGGCCAGAATAGCCAAAGATATAGACTCTATTAGTATAGAATCTATAGATTGAATATGGAAAATGATACTAATGGATTAGCTTGCTAACTATAAGAGGCTAAACCAGAAAGAAATCAACTATTTACTGTTTGGGCTTTGATAAATAAGAAACCACCAGAAAATGGTGATTATGGGCTGAAATTCCACATCAAATAAAGTGACACATTTCATAGGGATAACTGTTGCAAAATGTGTTTTGAGTGTGGTCATTCAATTAATTCTAATTCAGCCATAATGTAGTGTGACCAAGGTAGTCAAAGGCGCAAGGCGCACTCGAGGCACAAAGGGTCCAAATCGCCCGAGGCGCAAGGCGCACTTAAGGCCCGCGCCCGAGCGACGCGAGGCACAAAAATTATATATATATATATATATATATATATATATATATATATATACACACACACACACACACATTGGATTTCTATATTGATAAACATGTGTGCTTCAAATCTCCCATGTCTAGGTTGCAATCACTTTGAATTGAGTGAGTGAGAGAGAAAACAGTAAAAAAAAAGTACATCGGTTCAAAAATCAGTCTAAAATCTGTACAACAGTTAAAAAACAGTCTAAACATATTTTTTTTCACAAGATTTTCAAGGCGCACCTAGGCGCGCCTTAGGTGCGCCTTAAGAATTGCGCCCCGCCTGGAGTGCCCTGAGGCGTTGCCCCTGCGCCTAGGAGCAAGGCGCGCCTTTGACTACACTGAGTGTGACGAATCAGTTATGACATTCCAATTATAGTCAACAATTTGGATTCACTATACTCACTTCAATATTTAAGAGAGCATTCAGACCATCTTCTAGAGAACCCAACAAACATGCATCCTGCAAAAAGGAAGAAGAAGATGAATGAACAGTCATATACCAAAGCAGACAAGTTTGTTGCATTCTTGGAACTTATCATGTCAGATTAGGTAAGTTAACATAGAGCTAATTAAATTATGAGAATTCTAACTGACCAATGTGCAAGGCAGTCCACAAACAAGAAACCTCATATCAACATCCTCGTCGTATATCTTTATAGCAGGAAGGGACTCAGAAGAACCTTCCTCCTCATCCATGTTAATCTCTGGAAGATCAATTTTAATCTTTGCAGGAGCACCAAGTAATCGTGGCCCAAGTTTCCCAGTAGTGTTTTGGCTGTCACGCGGCAAAACATAGTTGTTCCGTACACAATAAAAGCTGAAGGATGCATGTGCAAGTTGAAAAGCATCCCACATATGGCTACATGAACTGCAGCCAATAACAGTAAACAATTAAAAAGCATGAATTTGACAAATTGGCAAAGACGAAATAAATTAGTATATACCTCTGTACTACTGACAGCAAAGCTTGGCGGAAGTGGGAAGCTGCATAAGATGAAAATGCATGCTTCCAATATATGACATACGGACACCCCTGGTAAAGAATATGATTCAGAAAAAAAACTTCAGTAGATAGTTAATTTATTTTGGGAGGCTAACCTTAATAACATCAGTGCCAGTCCATAACAATTCATTTTATTTTGGGATTCTAGCCTACTGAATAAGTGGAAGACAAAGATGCCCCAACCTACCCAAGTGCGCACAAAAGAAACAAACACCAAGCAAAAACATAGAAGAGTTACAAGGATACAGAAGTATCTAATACAACTAATGGAAAGCATAGCAACAATCACAGCTTGTTCACTAAAACATTAAAGGTTACAATATATCTAAGAACTAATAGAAGGATTGGCAGGTCATGGAAGAAAATAGATGTCAATCAAACTACTAGTGCCACCATAGAAAAACTGGAGTTCAAGTGATCAATTATAATAAGGAACAAATGAACGAACATGATATTTCAGTATAAAGCATGAGAAACAAGTCAAAAATTCTAAAATTTCACCTTAGAGTGCATTTCTTGTGCAATTCTTTCTCCATTTGGTACCTCCAGATATACCTGCATTCATATTCTCAAGGTAAGATGGGAAAATTTGTTTCTCCCTCATGGCGTAGGTATGTGGACATGATATAGTCTCCTAGCATACAAGTTGAATCATGGAATATGGAAACAGAGAGATGTGATACAAAATAAAGTGGCAACAGGTTAAAACATGGGGGGAAATATAAAGGATGCTGTCTGCTAGGAAGTATGTATACAAAAGGAACAAAAGAATGATGCTTTGCAATGAGGGATAGTTTGGTTCCTAACTGAAATGGGGAAAATGGCAAACGATAACCAGTGAACACTGATTTGTGCCGCCACAAGGATTTGGCATTTACCGCCACGATTAACAGCAAACACTAATTGTGGGTAACTATCCACTCAAACTGAACCTTGTAATCTGAAATTCAAATCGCTGAGACCACTTGCTTCCGTGTGTGACACAAGCTGAGATCAAACAACCATCTCTACTATGTCATTCAAAGTCAATAACTCAACATATAGGTTAACAGGCTAGCCATCATTTTCCATCTCTCTCCTTTTTCTAAAACACAAGCCGTTTGAAAGCAATCCAAATCCCACAACCTACAAACAACCCTACATTCCTTACCAGTTCCTACAAGATTTATAACTGTGTTCTCCCAAGACCGCTAATCCAATATCACTTTCAAAATACTGACACTTCAGACTTGGAAAATAAATAAGATGTACAATATATGTCTATGAAACAATTATGATCAAAATTCTATATCAAGCTGATAAAACTCATCGTAACATGACATAAACATGTTGAAACTATTATTGTATATTACCCGTGTTCAACTACGGAGAGCAATAAGCATCGTTCAATAATCGGAGAAGTCCAGGAGGAGTTGAAGCAGTGATACGGGGCTCAAAGGAACCAAAGTATCACAGTAGCATTTAGGCGGCATATAAAACAGTATATGGTGATTTCGTTCCAACAAGTTTTGGTGGTCCAAAATCACTTCACGCTATGTTCCAAATGTATACCAGTGGTATACTGCCGGTATACCGGAGCATCGTGTTCGGGTTGGATTTGGGAACAGTTGAAATCTAAATAATCGACGATCGAGATTGGTCTCCATGCCCTAGATTTGGTGGGCTTGAAGTTTAAGGATGCTTTGCTAAAAGAGAGTTCTTGGAAGCCATTAAGGGAATATAGAGAGAAGGAGCCCTCATTGGACATATCGTAATGGAGAGTTTCACTCTTACGATATTGTGTGTGTAATCCTTGTAAGGTTTTCTCTCATTTGTGCAATAGAGTTATTCTCCTCGTCCTGTGGAGTAGGCCTTGTCCGAACCACGTTAATTTTGCGTATTTATTCTTGATTGCTATTGTTCAGTAAATTTGTGTCTTGTTATTCTCGTTGTCGTAAGGTTATTTGTGTATAAGCTTCTGTGTGTCGCACGACAAATTGGTATCATAGCTAAGGGAACAATAAGGATTTCAAATTCTTCGATCTAGGTCAAGGATAAGTATTAACATTGGTTCACTCTCTATCTTCCTAAATTGAATTCTTGAAATCATTGGTTCGTTAAGGTCCGAGAAAAAATTTCTCTATTTCGAAATTTTGGGATGATGAGTAACAAGGTTAATAGCACCAAGTTCGAGGTGGATAAATTCAATGGTAAGGGAAATGTCTCTTTGTAGCAGAGAAGGGTCAAGG
The DNA here is from genome assembly GCA_036927795.1 of Iris macrosiphon. NCBI lineage: Eukaryota > Viridiplantae > Streptophyta > Magnoliopsida > Asparagales > Iridaceae > Iris > Iris macrosiphon. The sequence continues at coordinate 225,998,300 of JAYESA010000006.1, forward strand.
CAATTTTTGTGAAAGAATGATTGTATAAGCCGTCATCGGTAAAGACAAAAAGCTTGTCGATATAAGGATGTATCGAACGATATGGGACCAAAAGGCAAAACACGTTAAAAGCAAAACACGTTAAAACTTTGTCTAGCAGAGGAGATGATGTATAATGTTATGTCATAGACTTCTGCGACCAGTTTATGGTTAAAGCAAGACCGGTTTATGGTTGAAGTTAAAGGACTTGTATATGATAAATTCGTTGTCTAACAAGTTTTATCTCAAGAAACAACTCTACAGTTTACGGATGAAGGAATGGAATCAAATTCTTAACCATCTGAACAGTTTCAATAATATTGTTAGTGATCTTTTGTATCTTGAAGTAAAGTTAGCGGAGGACAAGGCAGTTTTACTCCTATCTTCGTTTTCAAGGTCATGATTATTTGGTGGCAACGATTTTATGAAAAGGAGACTATCAAGATTGAAGAAGTAACTACAAGTCTTCTTAATAATGAAATTATGAAAAGGCCAAATCTAAATGAGGAGTCATCGGAATTGATTGACAATGAAAAGGAACGGTCGAAGAATAGGGATGGAGGGCAAGAGTAGTCGAAGAAAGTTTAAATCATCCGGACAAGAGAGAGATACATGCTTCTTCTGTAAACAGTCGGGACACATAAAGAAACGTCTGAAGTACAAGAAGTTGTTGGAGAAGAAGGGTAAAGACGTCACTTCAAGAAGTCAGGGTCAAGTCAATGTTGCTACAGAAGCTGAAAAGTTACCATGTTATGTACTTACGGTGCATAACGGGAAGGATAATTTTTTCGAAGCTTGGGTTCTTGACTCGGAGTGTTCGTATCATATGTCCGAACAGGGAGTAGTTCAACACCTATAAAGAGTTTAGCTATGGTGTTCTCATGGGGAACAATACGTTTTGCAAGATCATTGGTGTAGGGAACATCAAAATTCTTATGCTCGATGGAGTGGTGCAAACCAAGGTTCAAAGTATCGGAATCGGTATCAGACCATTCCTATGAGTATCGGTATCGACGTTATCGGCAGTATCGGCAGTTTCGAATCGGAGTATCGAATTTTTTTGTATTGGAAAGCAAATAACTATTAGTAAATTATTAATATTTTAGAAAATATATTTTATACATTTAGACATAATTTTAAGTATTTCAAATGTTGTTTCTTAATAGTTTTGAAATTGAATGAAATAGTAGTCACCCTTGCCAATTGATTTACATACAATAGATGAGTTTTTTTCTCTTTTACATGTTTTTTACAAGCTTATTATGCTTTTACACCTAGCTAATTGGTCTTTTTCGTTCAATTTTTGTTGTCGAATTGACTGAAAAGAGACCTCCAATGTCGGTATCGGTTCTAAATATTTGGTATAGGTTCAAATCCTATTGGACGCGGTATAGGATATTGGTCGATATCGGATCGGGACATGTCAAACAGTATCAGTATCGGTCGTATCGGATCGTTATCAGCCGATACTGCAAACTATGGTGCAAACACTTGTGAATGTGAGACATTTCGAAGTTACGAAAAAATCTGATCTCTGGACGTGTTGGAAGCAGCATGATGAAAGTTTGTTGACCAATGCGATTTGCTAAAGATAGTGAAGGGCAACATGGTGGTCATGAAGGGACGTATATTGTCATCGAACTTGTATCACTTGGTCGGAAGCACAGAGAAAGGTGGAGAATATTGCAAACTTATGGCATATGCGTTTAGGCCACATGAGTGAGAGGGGTCTACGTAAGTTGCACAAGAGGGAGTTGTTAAAGGGCCTTAAGAAGTGCCAGCTAGATTTTACAAGTATTGCTTAATAAAAGTAACATAAAGTTGGCTTCAAGCAGGATGCACACAAGATCGAATGACTCTTCGATTACATTTACTCGGACATACGGGAGCCATCAACAGTTCAATCAAAAGAGGTGTTGAGTACTAGGTCCCTTTCATTGATGATTTCTCACGGAACGAATGGATTTATTTTATAAAACACAAGTCAGAGATGTTTGCAAGATTCCAAAAGTCGAAGACGATCGTAGAAAAGCAAAAGGGACCAACGGAAAAGTATGTGCGGCCAGACAATGGGAGTAAGTACACCTTGACGGAGTTTTAGGACTACTGCAAGGAGCAGGACATTCAGAGACAATGGACAGTACCAGGATGTCCAGAGCAAAATGGGACAGCAGAGCGCATGTATACCAGGGTGTTGTATTCAAGTTGGATTTGGGAATGGTTTAGATCTAAGGTGATGCTAATCGATGATCCATCTCTCTTTTGACTTAAGGATTGGGAGGAGATCCTATTTAAGGGTCTCTCCATGCCCTAGCTTTGATGGGTTTGAAGTATAAGAAGGCTTTGGTAAGAGAGTTCTTGGAAGCCTTTAAGGGAATCTAGAGAGAAGAACAAGGAAGAGGAGAGCTCATTGGAGATCTCGTAATGAAGGATTTTGCATTACAGTATTGTATGTATAATTATTGTAAGATTTTCTCTTATTGATTTAATAAATTTATTAATCCCTTGTCCTTGGGAGTAGGTCGAGCTTGACCAAACTACGTTAATTATGCATGTTTGTCCTTAGTTGCTATTGTTATGTTAATTTGTGTCTTGTTATTCTCGTCCACATAAAGAATTTTTGGGAAAGTTCGGTGTGTTGTACTATATCTATAACTTACAATGGTAGGATATGGAGTCGAAATGAGCGAAGTGAGCGTCTCCGGGTGGGACATGTCGACCCCGCCCCAAACCAGAGACCCAACCTCCTCATTCTCGTGTCGCTCCCCTTGGAGGTACAATATAGTCGGCGGCGCGGAGGCCAGCGCCTCCCGGAACCTCTCGCCGGTCGGATTAACCAGAGTCTGAATCTGTATTACCCAAAAATCAAACAAAAAATAAAACAAAAATTAAAAAAAAAATCAAAACTTTCCCAAATCACAAACACACTGACCTCGAGCCTCCCGGAGGAGGCTAGCTCCGGGAAGGGGTACGCCGGCGCCGACGACGGCTCCCTGCCCTTCCTGTCGACGAACTCCCTGCCGCATAGCACCGCGAGGAGGCTACAGTGCGGCTTCGACGAATTCTGATACATTTTCCACACATATCCCAACCTGAAACCTACTGACCCATCAAAAAAAAAACCTAATCGACGGATCAGGGCCCCCCGAATTAGGTAAAAAAACGAAGCTTTGGATGGGTAAAGTGACTGAAATCGAGAAAAATCGATGACCCGGGTGCCAAAATCGAAGCTTTCGAAAGAATAAAGCAAGGAAAAGGGCAAAAAAAAAAAACTAGGCAAAGGCGACTCCTTTCTTGGTCTCTCTCTTGGTTGAGGATCACGAACGAATTAAAACCAAACCAAATAAAAAAATTAGCGAAATACAAATAAATATAAAAGCGGAGTCAAAGAATAGTGATAGAGAGGAGGAAAAATCTAAGCATTGACGAAAACTGGAGAGAGAGAAGCAAAGGGGAAGAAAGTGCAATAAAAAAGAATCCCAATCCAAATCAAACCAAACCCAACCCAAACGAATTTTATTTATTATTTCTGAAGTTTTGGGGAAAAAAATTCCTTTTTTTTTCTTCTTTTTCTTTTCGTGATTCATGCTGCAAGTGTACTGCTGGTGATGGCCACGAGCGACCAACCCGAAAAAATTTCCTTTTTCCCGAAACTATGGTTTGATTTGGTTTGGTTCTTTCTTTCTTTCTTTTTCTCTCTCTATCGAATAATTGGGTTTTTTTTGGAACATCTATTGATTTGTTCGCTTCTCTCTCTCTCTCTCTCTCTCTCTCAATTGATGGAGATTTGTTCATTGGAAGGGATCTTGATCTCTGGAGCAGTTTGTGTAGCCTGTTATGTTTGTTTAACGGGTTCGGGTTTGGGTAGGTTACGGGTTCCCGGATCCTTAGTTTTTATTTTCGGATACTCGGGTTTCGGACAGATTCGTGTAAATATCCAAATTCGAATCATATAAAAGAAAATGGCTAAATTTCAACTTGATCCCCTCAACTATCCAAGTTGTTCAACTTAATATCCTAAATTTTTTTATCAACAACTTAATACCATTAACTATTAAATCTTTTCAGCTTCATACCAAAAAAAAAAAAAAAAAAATCAAACTACCCCTCCACGCCTCCCTCTCCGGCCGACGATGACCCCCCCTCTCTGGCAGGCGATGACCTCTCCTCCCCTCCCCCCACCCCCTCCCTCTCCAGGCGGCATGGAGAGAGCGCGGACGTGCGATATCAGAGCGCGCCGGAGCGCGTGGACGACACAGAGGTTAGGGTTAGAGCATGCGCCACCCCCCCCCTCCCCCAAAACCACGAGCGTAGGCGCGCGCGCGCACACACAACCCACACCACAAATGCATACCATCCTCACAGGCGAAAGTACCATCTTTCATTTTGAGATATGCAGGTTTAAGTTGCTCCTCATCAGGGATGGCAATTTTTTTCGAACCCAACGGGGATCCGATTTTTTTCTTCCGACGGACGAATTTTGGGATTTAAAAACGGAGACGGGAATGGGGATTAAAAGAATTCTCCAGTCAGATTCGGGACCGAGTATGAGTATAGTACTCTCCGTCCCGTTAAATCCCCGACCACAATTACTTATATACTTGTGTTTTGTTGTATGGAATTGTAGACCTCTATTAGGAATATATTTTTATGGGGTTAACATTTTCTATTTGTTGTTTTGTACTGTAGATTTCTATTTACTACTTGTATTTTTTTTATTAATATTTCATTTTTGTTGTATTGTATCAATTTTTCTATCTAGTAGTATTTTTTTTTTTGCTAATTCTAAAGGCACATCAAAAATTGCTAAGGACTGTCCATTACTTGGTGCTTGGTGCTAGTCCAGTCTAAAGTAACTTTTACTCAGGACAGTCCAGAATTTACTATAAGCTACTCACATCCTCCCCCAACCCCCATCACATGTGACCCTGACTGTCACGACCCGATTCCTTAGAATCGTTGGGGCATCCCCCGAATCGTGATGTCGTGCGGGCCTGGGGTTGCGCCCGCACAAGGCTAAAGTATTTTGCATAACAAGCACATATTCAGAGTACGCAGATAAATTAAAACACAGATTTGAAACATGGAAAAGTTCTCTTTATTGATAATGAACATCTATTACAAACTCTTGAGCGAGTTAGCTAATATGCCGAACGGCTTACAAAAGAGATGACTCAAAATGAGATAGCAGTCCTGTACATTACATCCCTTTATAAACTCAAAATGATAAGGACCTCCAGGCTGGAGGATAGCTTTGCCACGGAGCTGCATTTGTGTATGAAGAGTTGCAAGCTCCTGACTTCAAAATGCTTCGAGGGCGCGGTGAAGATGCGCCAACAGCTGGACTGGATCGGGAAGACGACTTCGGCTCCTCGCTCGGTTCGCCTTGGTGCGGAGAACCTGTTTCAACGAGGGTCAGCATATCGAAACATGCTGGTGAAGGCGAGCTAGTCTGACTATACCAATCAACACGTTGTTTTAATGAAGCATGCATATTTGTGGGTTTCTATCTTGCCTTAGTTCATTTACAAGTAAGCAGCATAAAGAATTTACTGAAATGAACATGCCACCGTTCGGTGGATTTTACCTGCCCGTCTGAATTACCTGTACAATACTTACCATGCCTTCCCTGCCACGAAGACACAAGTTAGTTTGCAACAGGTTTAAATATACACGATGATCACTGGCATGATTGCCATAGTGGACTAGTGTCCGAGACAAGGATAGCATGCAACGATAGTACACGAGGCGTTGCAAGCCATCTTGTCCCGTACACGATGACTATACACGAGTTCCGCCCGGATCGGATCGGTGCCAGTGCCCCAGCGACCGTCCGCAGAACTATACCTTGTGCACAAGTTGTCCATGATCGAACATGATTAACAAGTTAATAATTCATGCAGTTGAGGCAACACGATTGCAAGAACACGAGTGCGAGAACACGAGTGCACGACAAGTAGTAATGCATGATTTATTTAGCATAGCCTCCCTGAACAATTATGCACAATACAAGGTGTGTGTCATACTTAGCATAATTCATAGAACATTTGCACGAACAAGCATACAATAAGGCAACAGTTCACAGGTTTGATTGACAAGCATAATAACCAAGTCTATTCCCTTTTTATCTTGGTTTCTTTTATTATTACTTGGTATCGTTTGATCGGGACAAAGAAGAATGCAGATTATTAGATGTGAAGCTTGGAAGCATGGCTAGCTAATCGGGTTGGTAGCCACTCACTTGGTTGGAAGGAAAGGAGAAGGAAAGAGGCGCTTCACGACTCCGCTCGTAAGCCGCCTACTGCTCGTTCACCTGCACACGAACAGCTTGATCAATACTTCTTCCTCTCTTTCCAATCTCGAAATAGAAGTGCAAGTCAATGAACGAAAACAATGAAAACCATCGAAACCGTTCAAGGAAAGCAAGCAAATCCCAAAACCAACTCAAAGCACGAAAGCAACAAGCGACATCGAAAACCAAGGCAATAAAAGATAGCAGCGGAGAGGTCCCTCCTGACTCTGCCGCTAAGTCGATCCTTGGGGCGCGGTCCACTGAATATGGGAATCGATTCCGAAGAAACAAATCCATAACGAGGACGAGTTCTTAATTAAATCTATCCCGATCGAACGATACAGACTTGTGTTTCTTAGCCGCGATCTCCGCACCGGGAGAACGGGACGTGTCACTACCACATTCTGAAAATAGGGGTATTTTTGACTTTTTACAATAATTAATATTATTGTAGTTACAATTTAGTAATTGCGTGATAGGTATATTAATTTAAATAAATATGTGAGGTGTGTAATTAAATATAATAATTATATACAGTGTTCATTTGTGTTTGTGCTAGCAGAATTGACCTAGAAGCCCAGTAGACGAACACCTGTCCGAATTTTAGAATTTTGGATTTAATTATTTTTATCTAGAATTTAATTATTGAAGATTGTAATTAATTGCCGTATTTTAATTAATTATTGCGCATTGCCTTTGCTTCGATATTTGGAGCAGTATCCTGACTTTTGTCTTCCAACAAATTTCACCATCTTGCCCTAGACATGCCCGCCTTCCATTCTGCTATTTTTTGCAACTCATAATTATGCTCTTTGTATATTATTTCTGGCCGCACAAAAATCGTCGCGGACGTTATTTTTAAATTCCTATTTTTTTGTATCGTTGTGCGTCCCAATCGAAATTGGAGACAATCTTGACCTATTTTTCGTGCGGCCCAAATTAGGGTAATATTCTGTTCTGAGTCTTCTTCAATATTGGTATTGATGACCTGACCTGATTTTTGTCACGCCCCGAGGCGTCCCCCGAGTCGTGACCGCCGTGCGGGCCTGGAGTTGCGCCCGCACAAGGCTTTAATGATTTGCATAGCAAGCACATATTCAGAGTACGCAGATAAATTGAAACACAGATTTGAAACATAGAAAAGTTCTCTTTATTGATAATGAACATCTATTACAAACTCTTGAACGAGTCAGCTAATATGCCGAACGGCTTACAAAAGGGTTGACTCAAAATGAGATAGCAGTCCTGTACATTACATCCTTTTATAAACTCAAAACGATAAAGACCTCCGGGCTGGAGGATCGCTTTGCCACGGAGCTGCATTTGTGTATGAAGAGTTGCAGCTTCTGGCTCCAAAAGGCTTCGAGGCGCGGTGAAGATGCGCTAACAGCTGGACTGGATCGGGAAGACGACTTCGGCTCCTCGCTCGGTTCGCCTTAGTGCGGAGAACCTGTTTCAACGAGGGTCAGCATATCGAAACATGCTGGTGAAGGCGAGCTAGCCTGACTATACCAATCAACACGTTGTTTAGTGAAGCATGCTTATTTGGTTGGTTTCTATCTTGCCTTAGTTCATTTACAAGTAAGCAGCATATTGAATTTACTGTAATGAACGTGCCACCGTTCGGTGGATTTTACCTGACCGTCTGAATTACCTGCACAATACTTACCATGCCTTCCCTGCCACGGAGACACAAGTTAGTATGCAACAGGTTTAAATATACACGATGATCACTGGCATGGTTGCCATTTGGGACGATAGTCTTTGACGAGAATGGTTTGCAACGTAAGTACAAGAGGTGCTGCAAGCCATTTCCGCCGAACAAGAGACTAGAACAATATGTCTCGCCCGGACCGGATCGATGCCAGTGCCCCAGCATCGTCCACGAGACGTTTACCCTGTGCACAAGTTGTCCATGATCGAACAAGATACAAGTAACAAGTTATTGCAGTAGAGGCAACAAGAGTACAAGACAAGCAATTGTACAAGACAAGCATAATTCATAATTTATTCCCTAACGAACAAGCATGCAGTTCAGTATCCGTTCATGAAGTTATTGACAAGCATAATGAACCAAGTCTATTCTCTTTTATCTTGGTTTCTTTTATTATTACTTGGTATCGTTTGATCGGGGCAAAGGAGAGTGCGAATTGATTAGCTGTGAAGCTTGGAAGCAGGACTAGCTAATCGGGTTGGTAGCCACTCACTTAGATTTTTGGAAAGAAGAAGGGAAGAGGCGCTTCACGACTCCGCTCGCAAGCCACCTACTGCTCGTTCACCTGCACACGAACAGTTCGATTAATCCCTCTTCCTCTCTTTTCCAATCTCGGAATAGAAGTGCAAGTCAATTGAACGAAAATAATGAAAACCATCGAAACCGTTCAAGGAAAACAAGCAAATCCCCAAAACCAACTCAAAGCACGAAAGCAACAAGCGACATCGAAAACCGAGGCAATAAAAGATAGCAGCGGAGAGGTCCCTCCTGACTCTGCCGCTAAGCCGATCCTTGGGGCGCAGTCCACTGAATATGGGAATCGATTCCGAAGAAACAAATCCATAACGAGGACGAGTTCTTAATTCAATCTATCCCGATCGAACGATACCGTCTTGTGTTTCTTAGCCGCGCTCTCCGCATCGGGAGAACGGGGCGCTACATCCTACCCAACTAATTGGAAGTTTCGTCCCGAAACTTAGGGTAGAACTTACCGTTAGGGATTGTTTCGTTGGGGGCGATCATGACTCAAGGAACAAGTACGAACAGAATGGTCTGATCTGCCACAGGCTAGGCATAACCCAAGTTTCATACGACATTTGTCGATTGAATGCCCCGACTTTTTGCAGAATTTACAGTAGGGCATTGTGTTCGCTTTGTGTGAACCGCCGTCGTTTTGACGCTTTGCTGCGTTGTTTCCTCTCTCGTTGCTTTGGCGTTTGTGACTGGATGTATGCACAGCGCCGGCAGGAACGTGAGGATAGTGTGGTTCGAGCGACAGGGCGTGATTCATGACTTCACGCATTGTACGATACTGAGGAACGGCTACGTGCGAATGAATGACAGGGCGTAGTCCACCTTCAAACCTTCTAGCTCGACTCGCTGCATCAGGTAAATAGGCCCTAGCGAATTTGGAGAGTCGGTTGAACTCGGCGGAGTACTCTTTGACTGTCATGCTGCCTTGCCGCAGCTGCACGAACTCGTTCTCCATTTGACGTTGGACTGGAGGGGGTACATACTCCTCTTCGAACGCGGCACGAAAAGTTGTCCACGAGATCGCCTCCTCTCCGTGATCAAATTGGAGAGATCGTCGATGCACGTCCCACCAATCGTGTGCGTTGAGGCGGAGCTGTAGTTGCGCGCAGGAGACGCGCTTATCTTCGGGGACCTCTAGCAGAGCGAAGTGATCTTCAAGTTCGGCCAACCAATCTAGAGCTACGACTGGGTCCTCAGTCCCGTTGAATGGGGTGTTGCAGACTTTCTTGAAGTGGCCAAAGTCGAAGGCAGTCACGTCCCTCGCTCTTGGAATTTGCGGTGTCTCTACTTCAAGCACGGGCTGCTCCACCGGAGTCGTTGTTGTTGCGGCGGAATGGTTGGCAGCCAAAGTCTGAACGATCTGATGCAGGGTATCTACCTGCTTCTGTTGGACTGAGAATCGTGCTTCTATATTGTCTTGAAACTTGAGCTGACTCTCTTCCGCCCGCTTCTCGGCCCGTTCATGGTGAGCCTCGTCCCTTTGTTGGTTTTCCCCCAACATCCGCAATATTTGCTGAACGGGATCGATGCTTGGCGTGGCTCGCTGGCTTTCTGAACTTTCCGAACTGCCCGAACTACTTCCTTGGCGTTGCATTTCGTCCGGGACTTGCGCTGCAGATTGCGCAGGATTCATTCCTTCAAAAGAAGGTAAATTACATTAGGATCATAATGTATTATGGACTTATTGCATGAACGTATCTCATTTTGGCCTAGCGAGTTCAAGAGTTCGCACAGGAATTTGATCGTTAAAGGAACTTTTCCAGCACGAAGTCTAAGAAACTTTGAATCTGTGCTCTGATACCACTATGTCACGCCCCGAGGCGTCCCCCGAGTCGTGACCGCCGTGCGGGCCTGGAGTTGCGCCCGCACAAGGCTTTAATGATTTGCATAGCAAGCACATATTCAGAGTACGCAGATAAATTGAAACACAGATTTGAAACATAGAAAAGTTCTCTTTATTGATAATGAACATCTATTACAAACTCTTGAACGAGTCAGCTAATATGTCGAACGGCTTACAAAAGGGTTGACTCAAAATGAGATAGCAGTCCTGTACATTACATCCTTTTATAAACTCAAAACGATAAAGACCTCCGGGCTGGAGGATCGCTTTGCCACGGAGCTGCATTTGTGTATGAAGAGTTGCAGCTTCTGGCTCCAAAAGGCTTCGAGGCGCGGTGAAGATGCGCTAACAGCTGGACTGGATCGGGAAGACGACTTCGGCTCCTCGCTCGGTTCGCCTTAGTGCGGAGAACCTGTTTCAACGAGGGTCAGCATATCGAAACATGCTGGTGAAGGCGAGCTAGCCTGACTATACCAATCAACACGTTGTTTAGTGAAGCATGCTTATTTGGTTGGTTTCTATCTTGCCTTAGTTCATTTACAAGTAAGCAGCATATTGAATTTACTGTAATGAACGTGCCACCGTTCGGTGGATTTTACCTGACCGTCTGAATTACCTGCACAATACTTACCATGCCTTCCCTGCCACGGAGACACAAGTTAGTATGCAACAGGTTTAAATATACACGATGATCACTGGCATGGTTGCCATTTGGGACGATAGTCTTTGACGAGAATGGTTTGCAACGTAAGTACAAGAGGTGCTGCAAGCCATTTCCGCCGAACAAGAGACTAGAACAATATGTCTCGCCCGGACCGGATCGATGCCAGTGCCCCAGCATCGTCCACGAGACGTTTACCCTGTGCACAAGTTGTCCATGATCGAACAAGATACAAGTAACAAGTTATTGCAGTAGAGGCAACAAGAGTACAAGACAAGCAATTGTACAAGACAAGCATAATTCATAATTTATTCCCTAACGAACAAGCATGCAGTTCAGTATCCGTTCATGAAGTTATTGACAAGCATAATGAACCAAGTCTATTCTCTTTTATCTTGGTTTCTTTTATTATTACTTGGTATCGTTTGATCGGGGCAAAGGAGAGTGCGAATTGATTAGCTGTGAAGCTTGGAAGCAGGACTAGCTAATCGGGTTGGTAGCCACTCACTTAGATTTTTGGAAAGAAGAAGGGAAGAGGCGCTTCACGACTCCGCTCGCAAGCCACCTACTGCTCGTTCACCTGCACACGAACAGTTCGATTAATCCCTCTTCCTCTATTTTCCAATCTCGGAATAGAAGTGCAAGTCAATTGAACGAAAACAATGAAAACCATCGAAACCGTTCAAGGAAAACAAGCAAATCCCCAAAACCAACTCAAAGCACGAAAGCAACAAGCGACATCGAAAACCGAGGCAATAAAAGATAGCAGCGGAGAGGTCCCTCCTGACTCTGCCGCTAAGCCGATCCTTGGGGCGCAGTCCACTGAATATGGGAATCGATTCCGAAGAAACAAATCCATAACGAGGACGAGTTCTTAATTCAATCTATCCCGATCGAACGATACCGTCTTGTGTTTCTTAGCCGCGCTCTCCGCATCGGGAGAACGGGGCGCTACATCCTACCCAACTAATTGGAAGTTTCGTCCCGAAATTTAGGGTAGAACTTACCGTTAGGGATTGTTTCGTTGGGGGCGATCATGACTCAAGGAACAAGTACGAACAGAATGGTCTGATCCGCCACAGGCTAGGCATAACCCAAGTTTCATACGACATTTGTCGATTGAATGCCCCGACTTTTTGCAGAATTTACAGTAGGGCATTGTGTTCGCTTTGTGTGAACCGCCGTCGTTTTGACGCTTTGCTGCGTTGTTTCCTCTCTCGTTGCTTTGGCATTTGTGACTGGATGTATGCACAGCGCCGGCAGGAACGTGAGGATAGTGTGGTTCGAGCGACAGGGCGTGATTCATGACTTCACGCATTGTACGATACTGAGGAACGGCTACGTGCGAATGAATGACAGGGCGTAGTCCACCTTCAAACCTTCTAGCTCGACTCGCTGCATCAGGTAAATAGGCCCTAGCGAATTTGGAGAGTCGGTTGAACTCGGCGGAGTACTCTTTGACTGTCATGCTGCCTTGCCGCAGCTGCACGAACTCGTTCTCCATTTGACGTTGGACTGGAGGGGGTACATACTCCTCTTCGAACGCGGCACGAAAAGTTATCCACGAGATCGCCTCCTCTCCGTGATCAAATTGGAGAGATCGTCGATGCACGTCCCACCAATCGTGTGCGTTGAGGCGGAGCTGTAGTTGCGCGCAGGAGACGCGCTTATCTTCGGGGACCTCTAGCAGAGCGAAGTGATCTTCAAGTTCGGCCAACCAATCTAGAGCTACGACTGGGTCCTCAGTCCCGTTGAATGGGGTGTTGCAGACTTTCTTGAAGTGGCCAAAGTCGAAGGCAGTCACGTCCCTCGCTCTTGGAATTTGCGGTGTCTCTACTTCAAGCACGGGCTGCTCCACCGGAGTCGTTGTTGTTGCGGCGGAATGGTTGGCAGCCAAAGTCTGAACGATCTGATGCAGGGTATCTACCTGCTTCTGTTGGACTGAGAATCGTGCTTCTATATTGTCTTGAAACTTGAGCTGACTCTCTTCCGCCCGCTTCTCGGCCCGTTCATGGTGAGCCTCGTCCCTTTGTTGGTTTTCCCCCAACATCCGCAATATTTGCTGAACGGGATCGATGCTTGGCGTGGCTCGCTGGCTTTCTGAACTTTCCGAAGTGCCCGAACTACTTCCTTGGCGTTGCATTTCGTCCGGGACTTGCGCTGCAGATTGCGCAGGATTCATTCCTTCAAAAGAAGGTAAATTACATTAGGATCATAATGTATTATGGACTTATTGCATGAACGTATCTCATTTTGGCCTAGCGAGTTCAAGAGTTCGCACAGGAATTTGATCGTTAAAGGAACTTTTCCAGCACGAAGTCTAAGAAACTTTGAATCTGTGCTCTGATACCACTATGTCACGCCCCGAGGCGTCCCCCGAGTCGTGACCGCCGTGCGGGCCTGGAGTTGCGCCCGCACAAGGCTTTAATGATTTGCATAGCAAGCACATATTCAGAGTACGCAGATAAATTGAAACACAGATTTGAAACATAGAAAAGTTCTCTTTATTGATAATGAACATCTATTACAAACTCTTGAACGAGTCAGCTAATATGCCGAACGGCTTACAAAAGGGTTGACTCAAAATGAGATAGCAGTCATGTACATTACATCCTTTTATAAACTCAAAACGATAAAGACCTCCGGGCTGGAGGATCGCTTTGCCACGGAGCTGCATTTGTGTATGAAGAGTTGCAGCTTCTGGCTCCAAAAGGCTTCGAGGCGCGGTGAAGATGCGCTAACAGCTGGACTGGATCGGGAAGACGACTTCGGCTCCTCGTTCGGTTCGCCTTAGTGCGGAGAACCTGTTTCAACGAGGGTCAGCATATCGAAACATGCTGGTGAAGGCGAGCTAGCCTGACTATACCAATCAACACGTTGTTTAGTGAAGCATGCTTATTTGGTTGGTTTCTATCTTGCCTTAGTTCATTTACAAGTAAGCAGCATATTGAATTTACTGTAATGAACGTGCCACCGTTCGGTGGATTTTACCTGACCGTCTGAATTACCTGCACAATACTTACCATGCCTTCCCTGCCACGGAGACACAAGTTAGTATGCAACAGGTTTAAATATACACGATGATCACTGGCATGGTTGCCATTTGGGACGATAGTCTTTGACGAGAATGGTTTGCAACGTAAGTACAAGAGGTGCTGCAAGCCATTTCCGCCGAACAAGAGACTAGAACAATATGTCTCGCCCGGACCGGATCGATGCTAGTGCCCCAGCATCGTCCGCGAGACGTTTACCCTGTGCACAAGTTGTCCATGATCGAACAAGATACAAGTAACAAGTTATTGCAGTAGAGGCAACAAGAGTATAAGACAAGCAATTGTACAAGACAAGCATAATTCATGATTTATTCCCTAACGAACAAGCATGCAGTTCAGTATCCGTTCATGAAGTTATTGACAAGCATAATGAACCAAGTCTATTCTCTTTTATCTTGGTTTCTTTTATTATTACTTGGTATCGTTTGATCGGGGCAAAGGAGAGTGCGGATTGATTAGCTGTGAAGCTTGGAAGCAGGACTAGCTAATCGGGTTGGTAGCCACTCACTTAGATTTTTGGAAAGAAGAAGGGAAGAGGCGCTTCACGACTCCGCTCGCAAGCCACCTACTGCTCGTTCACCTGCACACGAACAGTTCGATTAATCCCTCTTCCTCTCTTTTCCAATCTCGGAATAGAAGTGCAATTCAATTGAACGAAAACAATGAAAACCATCGAAACCGTTCAAGAAAAACAAGCAAATCCCCAAAACCAACTCAAAGCACGAAAGCAACAAGCGACATCGAAAACCGAGGCAATAAAAGATAGCAGCGGAGAGGTCCCTCCTGACTCTGCCGCTAAGCCGATCCTTGGGGCGCAGTCCACTGAATATGGGAATCGATTCCGAAGAAACAAATCCATAACGAGGACGAGTTCTTAATTCAATCTATCCCGATCGAACGATACCGTCTTGTGTTTCTTAGCCGCGCTCTCCGCATCGGGAGAACGGGGCGCTACAATTTTGGCCCCAAGTACTCCTAATTAATTGTTGAACACAACTTGCATTTATTTCTATTTAAATTGAGGATACTAATTTATCTGATTCTAAAATCCCAATTTAATTCCAGTGCCCTGCCAATTAAGCCCGTACCAAACTTCCAGTGCCCCCTGACCCTACAAAACACCGGACACCGAATCGCCCGCCAAATTTTTGTTATTTCATGTGTTTGTGCAATTTCCCGAATTTAAGGGGCTAAGTTGTAATTATTCAATTGTAGGTGTCATCACCCCATTGTCCAAGACCAAATGGAAAGATTATTTACTTGTGGACCAAATTGCATTTTTCCCACATAAAATTTCCTTCATGAACAATCTGGACCATCCATTTAATTTGGGTCCATCCTCACCATTAGATTCAACACCCTCTTCATATATAATGTCCCATCAAACCCTAATCCCTAGAAAAACCCTAGGTAACCACACCCTCCTCACAAGCCTCCACAATTCCTCTCTCCAACGTAGGCTTCCATTTTTCTCCACTTTTCTTCTCTTCTTCTTCTTCTCTTTTTCTTCTTCTTCTTCCTCTTCTTCTCCTTTTCATTAGTTTTGAGAATTCAAATAAGGAAGAAGGGGGGGAACACTGTTCACCCCCCCAATTACTGTTCATCCGACCCATCCCCCGCAACTCCGGCCCGGCCTCTCCGACCCCTGCTGCGCCACCGTCAGCCGCTGGCAGCCACCCCGCTGGCCTGCTCCACCCGGCAGCAGCCATCCCCCGGCGAGCGGCCAACCCGACCCCGCTGCACATCCCCCGGCCTCCATCAGCCGACGTCCTCTGCACCCGGCCGTCGATCCCCTCTCCCCGCTGCTCGAGTCTCTTCCCCGATCATCCGGCGGCCCGTAGCATTTCCCGGCGACCTCTGCAACTCTCTTCCCTCTGCCCTGATCAACTCCGGCGGCCGCTGCTTCCAACGCCGCCACCACTATCATCATCCCCTCGCCACTGCTGTGCTACTCCACCCTCCGCCCTGCTGTACTCCCCATCCTCGCTGCCTCTGCACTCCGGCGGCCAACTCGCACCTATCACCACCACCATCATCTTCATTCATAACCACCTCCATCACCACCTATAACCACCACCACCTACATTCAATCACCACCAAGCTGCTCATCCGACTCCAGGTACTCTACTCCCTCTTCTACGGACACGACACAAACAGACCATATACTTCAGGACTTCTTTGTCTTGTTTGTGTCCGTGCAACAATGGAATTGATGAGTATTGTGAAGTTGGTCTTCTTACTAGAATTTCACTTCATGGGAGGAAAAACTAATCGGTTATTGATTCCTATGAACAGGATTTGTATGCTGTAAAATGGTTAGAATTTGGCTTGCATGATGTATTCTCTTTGTGTATCAGAATTTGATTCTCATGTTTTGTTTTTGTGAAAAATCTTTTCGAGTACTATGTCAATTGTAGCAACCACATTTTTGTCCTGTAAACTTGAGACCAATTTGGACTCCAATAGGTGTATTTCGTTTTATACAAATATTGGTTGGTAATGTGGCATATGTATTTTCAACATATTATATATATAACTACGTATTCTAAAATATATAACTTGTATATGCATATACATGTATTTTGTATACGTACTTAGTATATTTTTAATATATAAAATTAATGTATATAGTAAATATATTGTTCAACCTGTATATAGTATAAATATTACTTTGGTATAAATATATATATATATATATATATATATATATATATATATATATATATATAATTTATATTGGTATATGGTTAATAAAAACATATTTTGGTGTATATGTATATGTATATACATTTATTATGATTTATATATATATACATATTTAAATGAATATGTATATGTGTATTTCCTTTAATATATATATGTAGGTATTTTGGTATAAAAATATATAATGTTTAGTATATGTATATATATTGTATATATATGTACTTAATATGTTTTCAATATGTATATTAGTATAAATGTATATATATATATATCTTGTACATACAATTAATGTATTGTATATGTATTTAATGTGATGTACTAGTATTAGTATATATTTTAATAATAACATTGACAATATATATATATATATATATATATATTTTAAATATATTTTTAGCATATGTATGAGTATACATATATAATGTTCAACTAGTATAAATGAGATATGTATTTAAAAGGCATATATATATTGTAAATACATTTAAATTGGTGCATGTATAAATATTGTAAGTATTAATAAGTGTAATGTGTATTATATACGTAGCCCTACTAGATGACCCTAGTTGACTAGAGCCATGCCTAGCAGAGCCCCTGAGTTCATGTATTTGTGATGTGTTAGTGTAGCACCTGATGCAAATGTTGTATTTGATATATTTTAGGACTGTTGGTTCCTCCAGACGATACTCTGGGACAGGACATTGGTTTTACCAGCTAAGGACCCAAGGCGAGTACATTCTCTGATTAGTTTCTAATTTATGATATCTCCTATGTTCACTGTATCTAGTGTAAACATCCATGTTCTTGACACATTGGTTACACGGATTGGTATACACGGATCTCGTCATGAGATGTTATTCCTTATCCATGGTGTAGCTTGTACAAGACTTGTTTTCCTTGTTATCTTGTGCATGTACAGACACTGATTCCCGGGGAGATTTGCTACCTTCCTAGGGAATCCCGTGCCATAGCGTACCATGATTGGATCTACTATACCAGTCGGGGGTGGGGAGTATTTTAGTGTAGATATGTGATCATACCCAACTTTTCATGCATCATAGCTCACCCCACGTCTCACGTCGGGTGCGGCCTGACCATCTCCGTGCCTCATAGCTGTTACGTGTGATTAGCCTGACCTCTACATGCATCATAGCTAACCAACGGTTAGCCTGACCTTCGTGAATCATAGCTAATCACATGTAACCAGCCTGATCAAGTTCCCAAGCCGATCACATGTTAAAGCTAGTACTCACACACTTAGTCATAGGTTTCTTGCTCATGGACATATTGTTTCTTCTCCTGCATTTACTTACAGTATTTCCAGTATTTCTTCTATTTCTCGTACCTATACATGCTTCTCGTATATTTCCATCTAGAACTGCTACATAGTTTATATCATTAATCTAGAACTGCTATTTAGAGATGTACTTTGCTCCTTCCTGACTGGAAAATATTTTTCCAGACTGTGACCTTAGTAGACTGGTTTCTGACACACTTGGGGATTGGAAGTTAATGATTGCAGGTATGATTATTTTGCCGTTAGACTTGTCTTGTATTTCTTGCTTGCCTTGATATCTCATCGTGCTTTAGTTTATGTGATTGAGTATTTCTAGCATTATTTTATGATATCCACGTCTCCTTATGGAGTTGGGTATTCACGTGAGTTGATTAGATAGTTACATGACCTAGACAGCGTTCTACCGCCGATGCTGCGGCGTAGGCTGGACATACCCACGCACTCGTGCCCCTAAACCGGGTGTGGATCGTGACAGGACGCTACATCCTACCCAACTAATTGGAAGTTTCGTCCCAAAACTTAGGAATAGGACCTACCGTTAGGGAGCATTTCGTTGGGGACGACGATCAGGAAGGTTCGGACAGGAATTAATGGCATGGCCTGATTGCCCACACGCTAGGCATAACCCAAGTCTCAAGCGACAATTGTTGGCTGTGTGCCCACGCTTTTTACAGAAATTACACGATGGCCCTGGGTTCCCTCTTTGGTGCCCTCCGTTGTTAGGGCGTTTTGCAGCAGTATTTCCTCTCTCGTTGCTTTGGCGTTTGTGATTGTAGGTATGCACAGCGCCGGCAGGAACGTGAGGATAATGTGGTTCAAGCGATAGGGCGTGATTCATGACTTCACGCATTGTACGATACTGATGAACGGCTACGTACGAATGGATGACAGGGCGTAGTCCACCTTCAAACCTTCTAGCTCGACTCGCTACATCAGGTAAATAGGCCCTAGCGAATTTGGAGAGTCGGTTGAATTCGGTGGAGTACTCCTTAACTGTCATGCTGCGTTGCCGCAACTGCATGAACTCGTTTTCCATTTGACGTTGTACTGGAGGGGGTACAAACTCCTCTTCGAACGCGGCACGAAAAGTCGTCCACGAGATTGCTTCCTCTCCGTGATCAAATTGGAGAGATCGTCGATGCACATCCCACCAATCGTGCACGTTGAGGCGGAGCTGTAGTTGCGCAGGCGACGCGCTTCTCTTCGGGGACCTCTAGCAGAGAGAAGTGATCTTCAAGTTCGGCCAACCAATCTAGAGCTACGACTGGGTCCTCAGTCCCGTTGAATGGGGTGTTGCAGACTTTCTTGAAGTGGCCAAAGTCGAAGGCAGTCACGTCCCTCGCCCTTGGAATTTGCGGCGTCTCTACTTCAAGCACGGGCTGTTCCACCGGAGTCGGCGCTCTTGCCGTGGAATGGTTGGAAGCCAAAGTCTGAACGATCTGTTGCAGGGCATCCACCTGCTTCTGTTGGACTGAGAATCGTGCTTCTATATTGTCTTAAAACTTGAGCTGACTCTCTTCCGCCCGCTTCTCGGCCCGTTCATAGCGAGCCTCGTCCCTTTGTTGGTTTGCCTCCAACATCTGCAACATTCGTTGGACGGGATCGATGCTTGGCACGGCTCGCTGGCTCTCTGAACTTCCCGAAGTGCCCGAACTACTTTCTTGGCCTTGCATTTCGTCCGGTGTTTGCGCTGCAGATTGCGCTGGAGCCACTCCTTCAAAAGAAGGTAAATTATATTAGGATCATAATGTATTATGGACTTATTGCATGAACGTATCTCATTTTGGCCTAGCGAGTTCAAGAGTTCGCACAGGAATTTGATCGTTAAAGAAACTTTTCCAGCACGAAGTCTAAGGAACTTTGAATCTGTGCTCTGATACCACTATGTCACGACCCGATTCCTTAGAATCGTTGGGGCGTCCCCCGAATCGTGATGCCGTGCGGGCCTGGGGTTGCGCCTACACAAGGCTAAAGTATTTTGCATAGCAAGCACATATTCAGAGTACGAAGATAAATTGAAACACAGATTTGAAACATGGAAAAGTTCTCTTTATTGATAATGAACATCTATTACAAACTCTTGAACGAGTTAGCTAATATGCCGAACGGCTTACAAAAGAGATGACTCAAAATGAGATAGCAGTCCTGTACATTACATCCCTTTATAAACTCAAAATGATAAGGACCTCCAGGCTGGAGGATAGCTTTGCCACGGAGCTGCATTTGTGTATGAAGAGTTGCAAGCTCCTGACTTCAAAATGCTTCGAGGGCGCGGTGAAGATGCACCAACAGCTGGACTGGATCGGGAAGACGACTTCGGCTCCTCGCTCGGTTCGCCTTGGTACGGAGAACCTGTTTCAACGAGGGTCAGCATATCGAAACATGCTGGTGAAGGCGAGCTAGCCTGACTATACCAATCAACACGTTGTTTTTATGAAGCATGCATATTTGTGGGTTTCTATTTTGCCTTAGTTCATTTACAAGTAAGCAGCATAAAGAATTTACTGAAATGAACATGCCACCGTTCGGTGGATTTTACCTGCCCGTCTGAATTACCTGTACAATACTTACCATGCCTTCCCTGCCACGAAGACACAAGTTAGTTTGCAACAGGTTTAAATATACACGATGATCACTGGCATGATTGCCATAGTGGACTAGTCCGAGACAAGGATAGCATGCAACGATAGTACACGAGGCGTTGCAAGCCATCTTGTCCCGTACACGATGACTATACACGAGTTCCGCCCGGATCGGATCGGTGCCAGTGCCCCAGCGACCGTCCGCAGAACTATACCTTGTGCACAAGTTGTCCATGATCGAACACGATTAACAAGTTAATAATTCATGCAGTTGAGGCAACACGATTGCAAGAACACGAGTGCGAGAACACGAGTGCACGACAAGTAGTAATGCATGATTTATTTAGCATAGCCTCCCTGAACAATTATGCACAATACAAGGTGTGTGTCATACTTAGCATAGTTCATAGAACATTTGCACGAACAAGCATACAATAAGGCAACAGTTCACAGGTTTGATTGACAAGCATAATAACCAAGTCTATTCCCTTTTTATCTTGGTTTCTTTTATTATTACTTGGTTTCGTTTGATCGGGGCAAAGAAGAATGCAGATTATTAGATGTGAAGCTTGGAAGCAGGGCTAGCTAATCGGGTTGGTAGCCACTCACTTGGTTGGAAGGAAAGGAGAAGGAAAGAGGCGCTTCACGACTCCGCTCGCAAGCCGCCTACTGCTCGTTCACCTGCACACGAACAACTTGATCAATACTTCTTCCTCTCTTTCCAATCTCGGAATGGAAGTGCAAGTCAATGAACGAAAACAATGAAAACCATCGAAACCGTTCAAGGAAAGCAAGCAAATCCCAAAACCAACTCAAAGCACGAAAGCAACAAGCGACATCGAAAACCGAGGCAATAAAAGATAGCAGCGGAGAGGTCCCTCCTGACTCTGCCGCTAAGTCGATCCTTGGGGCGCGGTCCACTGAATATGGGAATCGATTCCGAAGAAACAAATCCATAACGAGGACGAGTTCTTAATTAAATTTATCCCGATCGAATGATACCGACTTGTGTTTCTTAGCCGCGATCTCCGCACCGGGA
Source organism: Iris macrosiphon (assembly GCA_036927795.1). NCBI lineage: Eukaryota > Viridiplantae > Streptophyta > Magnoliopsida > Asparagales > Iridaceae > Iris > Iris macrosiphon. The sequence continues at coordinate 226,020,033 of JAYESA010000006.1, forward strand.
GAACGGGGCGCTACACTGATTGTGTCGTCGTCATCGTCCTCACATGCCCTCGTCTGACCGTGTCGTCGCCGTTTACGAGTTCTCGGACGTTCTGATAGAGCACCTTCGCGTGCGGAGGGTTCATCCCGCCGCTGCTGTCATGGTGGACGAACTCGCCGGAGGGGCGGTGGTAGACGAGAAGGCTCCAGTGGGAGACGCCCGTTGGGGAGGGAGGCCTCGGGTTGTCGTTGACCAGGAAGAGGATTAGAGTTTTGGAAGGGAGGTCGAGCTCAGGGAGGGGGATTGGGGAGATGGAGAGGGGGTGGGGTGGAGGGTAGGGGGGGGTGAGGACGGAGTGGGGGAGGGGGAGGGAGAGGTGGGTGAAGTAGAAGTGGATGACCATGTCGCTGAGGAAGGAAGGGGAGGAGAGGTCGTCTCCGTCGAGTAAGGGCGCCCTCGTCGGCATGGCGGTGCCGTCTCCTCCAAAAAACCTAAATCCGAAAGACTATCGATATTATTGGAAGGACGGTCGAAAATATAGACAATCATAGAGAATACATCATGTAAAAAAAATTGACACTTTAAAACTGTTTTCTTAAATAGAGTGTACATCATGTAAAAAACCTAAATCCACACTGAATTGAATGTTCTTTTTTTATTATTAAATAGAGTGATTGGGTTGTTTGTTTTCTTAATATAAATTTCGAGTGGTCCTTTGAAACGGTTTTGGTAAACAGAAAATAAATTTGAATTTGGACTTTCAAAGATAAAAAATTAATAGGAATTCATTTACTTTCTTGTCCACTTAGTAGAGGACAATAGTGTTTGGTTAGGATAAAAAAATAAAAAATAAAAAATAAAAATAAATATTATAATAATAAAAATTAATTACATTATAACTTAATTGTAGCCTCTCCAAAGGGAAACAAATTAATTACATTATAACTTGATAAAAATTAAGGCTAGTGATAAGGGCACTACACATTTTACTTGGGACTAGTCCATTGAAAATTTACCAAAAATTACAAGTTTGCCATCCTAAAAGTTACTTGGGGCTAGCCCAATTTTTTATCATTGATAATTACAAGTTTGTCACTCCCAAAATTCACTCGGGACTGTTATAATCAGGACTGTCAAAATTTTGACAGTCCTACCACTTGGAAGGACTGTCAAAATTTTAACAGTCCTACAATTTGTTAGGACTGTCATAATTTTGACAGTCCCACAAGCTATGTGGACTGTCAAAATTTTGACAGTCCTAATTTTAACCCACTGAAAATTTTATATAAAACTAGGACTGTCAGGATTTTGACAATCCCACAAGCTATGAGGACTGTCAAAAATTTGACAGTTCTAAAAATTTATATTCCTAAAAATATATATTAATTTTTTAGGACTGTCAAAATTTTGACAGTCCTACTTGACAGTCCTACCAATTGGAAGGACTGTCAAAATTTTAACAGTCATAAAAATATATGTTGATTTTTTAGAACTGTAAAAATTTTGACAGTCCTTTCAATTGGTATGACTGTCAAAAGTTTAACAGTCCTAATTTTTTTATTTAAAACATTCTAAGAGAATAAGGATGCTTGAATGCAGAAACCTGACATAAAGTATTTCTATCGAGAATTCCAATCCGGATCTTGATCTTCCAATTGAACTGAGAGAATACATAAAGTACTGAGAGAAATCTGACATAAAAGTATTTCTTATGCTAAAATAGTGCATATTTGTCTGCCTTGAAAATACCCAGGAAGAATCCAAATTACTCTTCAGCAATAAATATTAAAAAAAACACATGAAATTGTGAAATTTTAGTTTGAAAAGTTGGCTGCTCATTTCTGTATCAGATAGGGCTACTTGTCGCATTAAGAAACAAGAAATAAGCATAAGCAACTATGAAAAGTTGTACCAAACAGTCTTAAAAAGGACTGAAATTGCCATTCTCTACTCGGGGCGCAACAAATTAATATCATGAAATATTTCAGTTCCACTTCTATTAAGATTCAGATGGCGGAAGATCCTTCCTGTAGCACAACATTGTTCCTTCCTATTGCTCTGGCGCCACATAATCTCAGAAATGTCGATGTTGGAAGCAGCGTGCGTAGCCTCCAGACCTCAGAGCAAAATCATGGGCACAAGATTTTTAGATCATGATTTTTAGACTGTCAATGTAAAAAAATTTAGGACTGTCAAATTTGTAGATCATGATTTTTAGACTGTCAATGTCAAAAAATTTAGGACTGTCAAAATTTTGACAGTCCTACCAATTGGAAGGACTATCAAAATTTTGACAATCCTAAAAATTCAACATGACTGTCAAAAGTTTGACCGTCCTAAAAATATATGTTGAATTCTTAGGACTGTCAAAATTTTGACAGTACTTCCAATTGGTAGGACTGTCAAAATTTTGACAGTCCTAAAAATCAACATATATGTCAAATTTTGACAGTTATTCTATTTTTTCTTTTTCTTTTTTGGTTTCCTGTGTGCTGTTATTTTTCTTTGTCATTGTGTTATTATTCATGTCTTCCGGCGGCGGAGTGGAGGACCTGGTGGTAGCGACGGAGGAAGGAGGGGAGGGAGGAGCGGCGGACGCCGAGGGTGCCGAGGTAGTCGAGCACCGAAAGGGGGTACGAGACGGAGGAACGGGAGATGAAGGAGGCGGCGGGAGGCGGAGGCAGAGGCGACGACGGGAGACTGCGGTAGAGGACGGGGGAGGAGACGGAGGAGGAGGGCTCCGACAAGAAAGGAAGGAGAGAAGAGAACTCCGGTAGAGATTATGGAGGATTTGGGCTAATATGAGTAAACTATTGGGCTACTATGAGTAAACTTTGTCCATTAATGAGTTAGCCACAATCCTGAACTAGCCCTTAGTAAAGTTTGTAGTGCCCTTATCAAAAGCCAAAATTAATTACATTATAGCTTAAATTGGTTGTCTCTCTCCAAAAAAAAAAAAAAAAAAAAAAAAAAAAAATCCACATGCCTCCACCGCCTAACGATCCCCTCCGTCACAGGCCTCCACCCAAAAAAAAAATTCCCACCCCAAAAAAAGTCTCCCGCAAGGCTCCGTCGTTACACTCGGCCGCGACCGGTTTGATTGCGTTGCTCGGTGGAGCGGCTCAACAGGGAGGGGGCAAGCAGGGAAAGGGCTCCAGCTCCGGCTAGCGGTACGACGCCGTCGCTGCTGCTACGGGCTCCAGCTGCTGTTGTGCGACGGAGCCGTTGCCCTCGGGGAGAGAGGGGGGGGGGGGTGCGACGGGGAGAAGCTCCGGCGAGCACTGGACAAAGATGAAGATGAGGTGGTTACCGCTACTGCTGTTTCTATTTCCAACCCACATCCTATGCAAAAGTTAGGATGTTGTTTTTGGATTTGGTGGTGGGTCCCCATGCGGGACAGGGACTGCAAATGCCACTTTTTGCAAATTTTGATTCCCTCGATCCTACGAACCAAACAATGAATTTTGGCCCCCAATCCCTCAATTCCATAAATATTTGGAATCCACCTTCACTTCCCGTTTACCAAACACCCCTTATGGTTATTGGAAAGATGTATAAGAATATGGCTGGATAGAGAAAGATCAGTAGATCGAACAACGAGAACGTATTATTCATTTTATTTATTTGGTAAAAGTTGTGGGGGGGGGGGGGGGGGGGGGGGCAAAAGACATGCAATACATCGTGTGTAAAATTCCGAACGTTAGACTGGACATTTCAAATATATATATATATATATATATATATATATATATATATATATATGTGTGTGTGTGTGTAGTGTGGTTACAACTAGTTATTCAATTGTTTAGAAGATTAGTGGATCGAACAACGAAAATGTATTATTTTATTTATTTATTTTGAGGGAGTTTGAAGACAGTTGGTTCTAAAGTCATATAATGCGTTTCGAACGTTAGACTGAACATTTCAAAAATAATATATATATATATATATATATATATATATATATATATATATATATATATATATATATATTTATATATTTTTTTTTTGCGGCTAGTTATTCAATTGTTCAGTATGTGCTGTTTTATGTGGAATATGGCTGTTGATTGTTGGTGAAATTTCTAAAGAATGTAAATTGGAAGATGTAAAATTAAAGACAGAAAATAGTAGAGGATTCGAGGCACGTTACACGCTGTCCTTAGAATAGAATTTCGTCCCACGAACAGTGCAGCGATTTTCTGGCGATATATCCCCGAGATACAACGAATTCTTAGATCCACTTCACCGTGCACCCGGTGGCGAATCCCACGAACGATCACAACCTTGTCCGAATAAGAGAGATTGGACGAAGGAGTTTTTTGAGAAATTTTGGTTCTGGAATTTTCCTTTTCTTTTTCGTCTCTGTAAGATTGTTCTTTTGTTCCGAACATAGAGCGCGAGAGAGAAAAGAAAAAACACCGATTTCTGTTTCTCAGATCTCAGGATCGTGTTCTGGATATATCTCTCACGTAACATTTTCCACTCTTTCCGTAACGGGATTACGTGAGAACGGTTCCGCTGAAGACCAGCAACCCACCAGACCAAACCAACGAAAAAATAAAATAAGTTATGAAATTACCTTTGTATCCGTGTCCGTTCCGCGGCGCGCAAACGTGCTAAGTGCGCGACTAATAAACGCGTAAAAATGTGCATTAAATTGCGCACCCGCTATCGGGTCCACTTACCCACTAAGAGGGGTAAAACAATATATGGAAAGGAAAATGACTTCTCCTTTCTCTTGTGGGACTAAACAAAAAAGTTGTCTTTATTGAATCACATGGGTAAATAAATCTAACAGATAGGTTAACATCAAAATCTTTGTAAATCAACAGTGGCAAGACAAGGTCATCCACGGTTGTGGACATTTCTGCTATGCTAATGAACGATAATTCACCATCAAAACCTGAAATTGGCAATTTTCCATTGCCAATACCTCACTAGGCTTTTGCTGATGTTAGCAACGTTGATGCTACATCACCAGCTCATGTTTCTACTATTTACAATTTATATTTATTTGAATAAAGTTATAAATAAATAGCCATATCGTAAGCACAAACAATAAATAAATTATTTTGATATCTAGATGTAAGATAAGTAATATCATACTAATCACTGGTAAATAATTATTTAAACAACCATCAATACATGTCATGAAACAAACAATTTTTAAAAAAAAGTTATTACTTTCTATATTCTTTATAAACATTTGCTCTCGTATTTTTTTTCCATAATTGTAAACACGTACTTTTCAACACTTCCATATGCATCAATATAATTATCATTAATTTCAGCTAATTTAATTTTTCTGGCTTTTCAAGTTTTATGATTTTTAATATGTATTCGATGATCTCTATACATATCATTTACATTGTGTGATGGACTATATGAATAATTATCTCTAATTTTATCAATTATCTTATTTTTAACCTATTTAGTAGTAGTTAATGGATAACTTCTTGTTGTAAGTCCACATAAACAAGAATGTTGAGTTTCTAATTTGGAATAACAAACGGTCCGCCTTCAACAATGACTTTAGCGTATACTCTCCAACAATAACTTGGTTCAACGCAAACATATATGACATATATACTTTTTTTGAACAAATTTCATAATAGTGAACAAGTAAAATTATATTCAATTGATATAACACTTATAAAACTTATAAACTAAAATAAAATTCAAATTTTTTTTTGTAAATTTTTCTTTAGTGGGAATATTTAAATTATTATCGTCATCTAAATTATCGCTAATTTTATCATCATTATCATCCTTATTTAATATACTTTCATTTTTAATAAATGGAATAATTTGTTTTGAAGAACTAGTACAAATAATAAAACTTTGGTTTTTAAGAAAATGTTGACTTCTTAAAATAATTTTTCTGTCAAAAGTTGGTAGCAGTGGGGTAACATAAATATTTATGTACAGTGAATGTAAATTACTTTGAACAAAAAAAAATAATGTTTCTTCGCCATCGAATAATAAACAAGTAAAAAAAAAGTAATACACCTTAAAATGAATTCATACCAGATAGAAAAATGGTCGGTAACAAGATTGTGTAAATTATCCAAGTTGGTATTCCGATCCGCTAGACAAAGTTGGATTAAACCTCTTTCATAAGATAATCCATTTTTATGTACCTCTATGTGAGCATAATATTCTTACGTTTTCTTACTTCTATATTTAGATATATAGAATGATTTTGATAGAGGCTAGATTGATCTATTGATCAATAGAAATTTATCTGGTTTAAAGATATATGAACAAGAGAGATCCACAAGTATCCATGATTTTTTTTTTAAATATATCAATCATGCTGAGCCGATAACTAGGTTGGGTACGGCGATGGACGAGAAAGGGGAAAAAAAAATCCTTCGTGATAGATCGAGAAAAGTGACCTCTGCTCAACCTACGACTTTCTTTCCTTCTCATAGCTTAGGTGCAGCCCTTCCTTCCTCATCACTCACTTCGATTATTCAATACTAATTTCCTTTAATTTTTTTTTCAATAATGAATTCGTCCAACCATGACGAATCCATCTCATTTAAATGTATATATTAGCTGGAGAATGAAAATATATAACACAAATAATAAGCATACCACTTTTATATGTGTGTTTATTTCAAAATGTACTTTTATTTTGAATAGATAAGCACGCTTCTTATTAGTATAACACATGCGTTTTTTTAGTTGATGGATGTGATAAATGCTTATATCGCTTTCTAATGTTAGGCCGCTCCACTAGTTGGTACTATACCTTCTTCCGAGATAATCTTGTCAAATGGCATAGTAAGAAGTAAACAGTTATAGCTTGCTGGTATACTAAGGTTGAATATCGATTCATGCTGTCTTTGAACATATGTGGCTCAAGATCCTTTTGACTCCATGAAAGTACCACAAAGAACCGAGAGAATAGAGCTTATGGGAGATGAAAATAAGAATATAGTTCGATGAAAATGAGATAATGTGATTTTTGCAAGAGCCATGTAGTAACCCTCTAAATTTATAACTGATCCTTGTAATGCGAACGGTCAAATTTAACCTTTGTAACCCTAATGTTAAATTATATAGTTGTAAATCTGACCGTTGATTAAAAAAGAAAAAGAAAAAAATATTGAAAATGCGGCCATACGATATTTTTGTTTTTAAAAAAAAATATAAAATGATTATTTATACTCATTTTTTCTGTGTGCTTCGGTTTATTAAACGGATCTCCCATACTTTAAAATTAATTACACGGACCTCCTCTCAGCTTTACATTGTAAGGATGGTTAGAGCATCCATAGTGGGGACACTTAAAAAAAATATTCTAAATTATTAAAAATTGTGTAAATTATTACTTTTTGAGTATCCGCATGATATTGGCACACAATAATACACTCCAAATTAATTTTTTCTTTTTACTCCATCTTTTTTCTCTTTATTTTCCTTCCCTATCTGGTAATATTTTTCTTCTCTATTTCTTCTCTTTATTTTTTCTTCCTGTTTGGTTACTTTTCGTGGGTCCATCAATTAATATAAGATGAGCTAGAACACGTTCCAAATCTAGAGTGTCTCGTAACTTTCTAATAATTATTCTTTCAATTTATAAAATGGTGGAAGTTGAAAAAAGTTGGTCCAAAGACATGAAATAGTGTGCACAAAATTCCGAGCGTATTGTCGGAACAAAAAAAAAAAAAACACACACACAGAGAAAAGATTAGTATAAATAACCCAAAACTAAAACTAATAGAAATTGAAAACCCACGGATGTCCTTTCTCACATCCTTTCCATTCGTATAACAAATGTTGTTCCGGTTAAGAAAAAATCCGACAATCCACTTCCTCTTGACCTTGACTGGCTCAAATCCCTCACTGCTGCAACACCTCAACAAATTCCACAGTCTTTCTTCTTCTTCTTCTTCTTCTTCCTTTAGCACTCCTCCTGAACTCTACCACCGCTACTCCTCTCTCCTCCAATCCTTCGTCTCCCGAAAGTCCCTCGCCCCCGCCAAACAGCTCCACGCCCGCCTCCTCCTCTCCGGCCTCGGCACCGACGTCCACCTCGCCACAAAGCTAGTCAACCTCTACACCGTAGCCGCCGCCGAGAACCATAACCACAACCACCTCCTCCTCTCCGCACGCCAACTGTTCGAACAAATCCCAAACAAGCAAAACCTCTTCCTCTGGAACGTCCTCATCCGCGCCTACGCCTGGCACGGCCCCCACCACAACGCCGTCGCCCTCTACCACCGCCTCCTCGACCTCGGCCTCTTTCCCGACAACTTCACCTTCCCCTTCGTCCTCAAGGCCTGCTCCGCCCTCTCCGCCATCGACACAGGCAGGGACGTCCACGACATGGCCGTACGCACCGGCTGGGACTCCGACGTCTTCGTCGCCGCGGGGCTCATCGACATGTACGCCAAGTGCGGCTGCGTCGACGAGGCCAGGGCCGTGTTCGACCGCACTGCGAACAACCGGGACGCCGTGCTGTGGAATTCTATGATCGCCGCTTATTCCCAGAACAGCCATCCAAGGGACGCACTCCAACTGTTTCAACGGATGTCCGGGAGCGGGTACCGGCCCACCGTTGCGACGCTCGTGACGGTCGTCTCGGCCGCCGCAGACGCGGCCGCACTCCCGAGAGGAAGGGAGATTCACGGGTTCGGCTGGAGGCTCGGGTTCGAGGGAAACGACAAGGTGAGCACCGCGCTCGTGGATATGTACGCGAAGAGCGGGTGGGTCAAAGTCGCTAGGACCCTCTTCGAGCGGCTGGCGGAGAAGAGGGTCGTTTCTTGGAATGCAATGATTTCGGGATACGCAATGCATGGGCATGCCGAGAAAGCACTGACCCTCTTTTTGGAGATGAGGGAGGTTGGTCAGGTGGTCCCGGACCATATTACTTTTGTAGGAGTGCTCTCGGCTTGTAGCCATGCCGGGATGGTAGAAAGAGGTCGAGAGTTCTTCGATGTGATGGTTAAGGATTATTTGATTGAGCCGACCGTTCAACACTATACTTGTATGGTGGATCTCCTCGCTCACTCTGGGGAATTGGACGATGCGTTCCAGCTCATCCAGAGTATGCCAATGACACCGGACGCTGGTGTCTGGGGTTCCTTGCTCAATGCGAGCAAGATCCATCGGAATGTCGAGATAGGCGAGCTGGCATTGGAGAGGCTGATAGAGCTGGAGCCTGACGATGCAGGGAATTACGTGCTTCTAGCAAACATCTACTCCCAGGCCGGGAAGTGGGAGGGAGCGGCTAAGGTGAGGAAGCTAATGACTGAAAGAGGACTAAAGAAGGTTGTCGCTTGTAGTTGGATCGAGGTCAAGAACAGGGTCCATGCGTTCCTTGTGGGGGATCATTCCCATCCGTGCTCTGAAGAGATATATGAAGAGCTTGATAGATTGGAAGGGCTGATGAAAGAAGCTGGATACGTGGTCGACACCGTGCCAGTATTCCATGATGTGGATGACGATGAGAAGAGGAACATGCTTAGGAGTCATAGCGAAAGGTTAGCTATAGCATTCGGGCTGATCAGTACGCCACCAGGAACAAAGCTGCTAGTGACGAAGAATTTAAGGGTTTGTGAGGACTGCCATACTGCAATCAAGTTCATTTCGAAGATTGTCAACCGAGAGTTCATAATAAGAGATGTCAATAGGTACCATCACTTCAAAAATGGTGCCTGCTCGTGCAGAGATTATTGGTAGATTCGTTGGAAGGAGAGCGGTTTGGTGTGGGTTGGTGTGTGTGTGTGTGGGGGTGGGGGTGGGGGTGGGGGGGGGGGGGGGGGGGAGATGCGGAATTTGTGGAGATCGACTCTCCGCAATGTAATACGAGAAAAAAGCTCCATGATTTCAAAGTTGGCGAGTGCCCATGCAGAGATTACTGGTAGATTCACTGGAAGTGGAGGGAGATCAACTCTCCATAAGGTAATATGAGAAAAGCTCCATGACTTTAAAGATGGTGTGTGTGCTCGTGCATAGATTATTGCAAGATTCATTCGAGGGAGGAGGTCATCTCTCTGCAAGGTAACATGATAAATTGTTGAATCATTAATTGGCTAATTATTTGTATTATTATTATTTGCAATTAGAGATGGAATGCAATTTTGATTCTTTCGTTAAAAAAGAAAGATTATTGTCCATGATGTCTTTTTCAGTTTAAGCCATAATCTATGTTTCATGGAAACACATACAACATGATATAGGCACGACGACTCTGACACCAGTTTCGATTTTGGCATGGCCTAGTGTCTTTTGGAGTGGCCTTGTCATTTCGTGTTTGTCCAACATGACCAAAAACGGAAATGGCATTGACTTTAAGATTCGTTTTTCCAGTGTTGTTGTACTCCTGATTTGACCATGGTTTCTGAATCTGATTCTGATTTTTAATTATGTTTTATTTGTTGTGTAAAGCAAGTTGCGTGCTTTGTTTGTTTATTGTTTGCTGTTGTTCGATGAGAATGACAAGCTCCACTACATATTACTGAAACACAGGGTCACCTGTAGTAAACACAGGCTGGCCCGGAGCATTTTAATGCCCAGGGCGAAATCCAAATTGATGCCCCTTGTTCAAAAAAATATTGAAAATAAAGTATCAAATTTTATTTTGGAAAGATTTAGTGTTTCATTATCATTAATGTATTTTATATTTTGGATAAGAAAATTGTATCTGATATCAGGTTATAGTTCCTAAAGCCTCAGACAAGTACAACTTAGTTTTTTTTCCATCACAAATAGGGTACTTGTCAAATAAGTCATATTTTAGAAGAATAATAAGGAATTAGATCTAATAAAGGTTTTCTTCTGGTTGGTTAAAATCGAAATGAGCAGAGGTTAGTATGTGTAGAAGAGAAATTTGACAAAGAAGAGAATTATGATGCAGAAGCAAAACAAATGAACATGTGTACAACTTAATTTGAGGATTCATATCTATGTGACAGAAAGGATAAAATTCATATCGGTAAGCATTGCCCAAGAATAACAGGACCATATCATGTTATTTAAAATTATTGAAAAGAATAAAGCAAGTGCTCAAGAATCCAACCAAATTACTTGGCCGTCACCGGACTTCCTCGATATGTACATATCGCCGATTTCAGAGTGGCCATACTTTCAAGAATCCAACCAAATTATATTTTATAATATTAATTCCCATGGATTTTTCTCAAGCTAACCAACATTGCATTCCATAAAGCAAATATACAAACACAAACATGAATGTTAGAATGGAACAAAATGCACATCTAGTAGAGAGAAAATGAATATTGGAAAACTAACATATTTAGGACACAGCCTGGCCTTTATCGAGGCATTTCTCGGGGTTATGGTTCTTCTTTTTGCAATTGATGAAGGCTATGTTATCTGTCTCTGCACCTCGTCGCAATGTCCTTCGGCGTCGGCGTCGCTAGTCAGCACCACCAATGTTCGGGTTGGATTCCCTGACAACCAAAAAATTTCTCTACTCTCTTCAGCAAATTAAACAACAAACTGTAGATTGGAAGATAAAAAGACAGTAGATGTGTGAATGGATTAAGCAATCAATAAATATAAAAAAATTTGTGGGATTTGATTTTTTTTAGAGAGAGTTGTCACCTCCGGTTCTCTTCATATATATATATATATATATATATATATATATATATATATATATATATATATATATATATATAATTTTTTTTTTTTGAGAAGAGAGATTGGAGGGAGAAGAAGAGTCGCACTACCTGAAATGGAGAGATTGTAGAAGACGAAGAGTCGGCCAGCCTGTGGCTAATCCCGAAACAGAATCCAACCCTTTTTTTAATTTCAGACATATATAAAAAAAACTGTCCGCCTGTAGTTTTTGGGCCCTCTATAGAGTAACAGCTAACATAAAAAACATTGGGCCCTCTATTTCTATAGTAATACTAACATAGAAAAAACCCTATAATTTTTGGGCCCTGGCCGTCGCCCAGGCTGCCCTGGCCCAGGGCCGGCCCTGAGTAAACAAGCATATTTTACAGAAATATATATCACATAATTGTCTCTTATATTTCAGATATGTCATGTGACATGTTTAGTAGGTACTTATTTTATCTTACTAAGAAATTTTGAGATAGTTCCTTAATACATATTCCTTAGATGTGAATGCAGCTAGTCCTTTTAGTACCATAATTTCACTTGATAATTGTAATTCACTGGTTTGTAAATGGGCTTAAGTCTTAATAATTTTTGGCTATTGTCATTGTTGGCTTTGCTTTTTCTTTTTCTTGCAAAAGCTCAATTCCTCTTTCTTTCTTTAGTCCCACATCGGATGCACCAAAGCCCCATTGTGCATATATATTACTTTCTCTTCTTTGCTCTATTAAGTTGTTGTGTGGGGAACCCCTTGGGCCACACGCGCGCGCCGCCGCCCGGCCCGGCTCGGCTCGGTTCGGTTCGGTTCGGCGCGCGTAACGGGTGCGGGTACGCGCCCACATCTGCGGACGCCGAATGCCGATCCGATTTCCTCTTCGGGTTCGGGCTGGGACCCTAAAATCCTTTTTGCTCCTCTTAATTCTGTCATTTATTTTTTTCTTAAACGTTGGGATTAAATTCTGAACGTTGGAAATCAATTTCGTCAGTTACAGATTGTTTGAAACGTTATTTTATTTGTGTCCAGGTTCACCCATTTAATTCCATTGTGTAACGGCTGAATTAATCAGAAATTAATTCAGACCGTTTTCCTATCAGCTTATATATATCCTTCTGTTTTCTTTGAAAATCATATCAGAAAATATTCTTACGAAACCTCTGTCAATTTCTGTTCTCTGCGATCTTCTTCGTCCCCAAGAGCTCTGGGCAGAGCTAAGTCCTGGTCGTTCTCTCCAAGTCGTGTGCGGCAACGAGATACCGGTAGTGCGGGGGTTTTACCACTAGGAGCTTCGGGTACGTCTGCACACAGATCCCGAATAAACTCTTAGGGCAGTGCTTCGTGCACGACTTCCCCAGAGGCCGGTAACATCTACTTTTATTTTTTGTATTCTGGAATTTTCAATAAGAAAAGAAAAGAAAAAATTATAACAATCTAAGAGTTTATTCTTTAACTTGTTAGAATTTTAGTTACTTCACAAATACTCTAGAAATCCAGTTAACAAATTACTTTGTAGCAAACAATAGTTGATTTCGTGTATTTGCTGTAGCTTCACAAGTTCACAAATTACTTTGTAGCAAACAATAGTTTATTTCGTGTATTTGCTGTAGCCAGACAATACTTGATTTCGTTTTGTAGCGACTTCACAACTTCACAAGTATTCTAGAAAAAATTGCTAGACTTATAATAAGTTGATTTAGTTTCTATAGCAATTGTTCAAAAATTTTCTATAGAAATTTCAAGTTACTTACTGTTAACTTTTTTTTTTTAGAACGTCTCACTGTTTGTTAAAATTGGTTACTTACTGAAGAATTCAATACCTTTTTGTTACAACTAATACTTACTGTTGATTTTTGTTAGAACTAATACTTGCAATTGGTTAAAATTTGCTAAAATTAGTTACTTGCTGTTTATTAGTTTTACAAAGAAAACAAAATTTGCCTACTGTTTTACAAATAATTGATAGTTACTGTAGCAAATTAATTTTCTACAAATTCAACAACTTAATATATTTGTTTACTTGTCAAATTGCTAACTATATTGTCAAATTGTAAATTTGCTTAAAGTGTTTTAAATATTGTTAGCACATTATATAATTTTTAATCACTTAGCTTTTGAAAACAATCGAGGACAAAAAAAAAAAAAAAAAAAAAAATAGTTTAAGGAAATTGCAAATAAATCTTCAAATCTAAAGTTTCAAAGTAGAGACAAACTCGGGCACAAGCCGAAAGGGTCCTTCTGTCAACCGGGTGTAAATAACCCTAAGCGACACGGTATTTAAGAGTCTTCGGACCACCGCTAGCTGGGAACCGGCCCCTACAGCTAACCTGAGTTGATCAACACTTGAAAAACTAAAGATTTTAAGATTGTTTAGCAAAGACCACCTAAACTATCATCTTGTAGAAGGCCAAGGAAAAACCAAGTCTAATTTTCCTTATAAACCCAAAAAGAATTTCTTCAATAAGAAGAAAAACTTTCAGCCTAACCACCACATCCTTCATCACCAAAACCAAAAACCTAGAACTTCTGTCAGACTCAGTTAGACCAGAAGCAAACATGCTTCACAAAGGTTCTTCGAGTTCCTTCAGGTCTGTAAGCTTTCAACCCCTTATTAACCTCTCTTACCATTCTGATGATTGGTGGTTGGATTCTGGAGCTAATGTTCACGTTTCGTTTGATCGCTCCTGTTTTTCAAACTATCAGGAATCAAGTGGAGGAGGTGTGACCCTAGGAGATGGCTCAACGGCACAAATAATTGGAAGAGGAAAAGTTAACCTGAAAATGACATCAGGAAAAATCTTAACTCTTCATGATGTTCTTCATGTGCCGTCTGTCAGGAGAAACCTAGTTAGTGGATCCCTTCTTGTAGCCTCAGGATACAAAATTGTAATGGAGGCTAATAAAGTAGTTTTTTCTAAGCCTGACTCTTTTATAGGAAAAGGCTTTGTAAAAGACGGTCTTTTCATTTTAAGTACAATGAATAAAATGTCTGATCGTTCTCTCATTGTCTCCAATATAGAATCATCAAATGTTTGGCATGGCAGACTAGGTCATGTGAACCTAGGTTCTATTAAAAGAATGATGACCTTAGATCTTATTCCCAAGACTCCAATAGATGACAAACACAAATGTGAGATTTGTGTTCAAGCCAAACACACTAGATTACCTTTCAAATCTGTAGAAAGAAACTCTGACCTTCTAGAACTTATCCATAGTGATGTATGTGACTCAAATAGGATTTTGACTAGAGGCGGTAGAAAATACTTTGTTACATTTATAGATGATTATTCAAAGTATTGTTATATCTACCTTCTCAAAACCAAAGATGAAGTTCTAGATAGTTTTAAGGTCTACAAATCTGAAGCTGAGAATCAATTAGAAAGGAAGATTAAGATCCTTAGATCTGATCGTGGTGGAGAATATACCTCAAACGAAATGACTAACTTCTGTGAAGAACATGGAATAATTCATGAGGTAACTGCTCCATATTCACCTCAGTCTAACGGAGTTGCTGAACGCAAGAACCGCACTCTGTTAGATATGGTGAATGCCATGCTTCTCAGCTCTGGTGCTCCTGATAACCTGTGGGGAGAAGCTCTTTTAACTGCCTGTTACATTCTTAATAGGATTCCTAGTAAGACAAAAGATAAGACTCCCTATGAGATGTGGAAAGGTAGAGCACCTAGGATTAATTACCTTAGAGTTTGGGGATGCCTTGCTAAAGTCGGAATTCCCGAATCTAAAAAGAGGAAGATTGGTCCCAAAACTGTAGACGCTGTTTTCATAGGATATGCCTTAGACAGCTATGCCAATAGATTTCTAGTGACTCACTCAGAAGTAAATGAAATCTCTAACAATACCATTATAGAAGCAAGAGATGCAGTTTACTTTGAAAACATATTTCCCTTTAAGGATAGAAGTTCAATATCTTCCTCCATACCCTCTACTAGTTCTCAAGTCCAAATACCTAGCTCTCAATCTGAACAAGACTTAGAACCAAGACGGAGTAAAAGGAATATGATTGAGAAAAATTTAGGAGAAGGATTCTTCACATTTTTGATAGAGGGTGATCCCTCAACTTATGAAGAAGCAATGTCGTCTCCTGATGCTCCCTTCTGGAAAGAAGCCATTAACAGTGAATACAACTCCATCATGGAGAATAACACTTGGTTTCTAACAGATCTACCTTTAGGGAATAAACCAATAGGTTGTAAGTGGATTTTCAAGAAGAAACTCAGAGCCGATGGTACTATAGAGAAATACAAAGCTAAATTAGTTGCTAAGGGTTTTACCCAGAAGAAAGGGTTAGATTATTTTGATACCTACTCTCCTGTAGCTAGGATCACATCTATTAGAACTCTCTTGGCCTTAGCATCCATTCATGATATGCTAATCCATCAAATGGATGTAAAGACAGCATTTTTGAATGGAGATCTAGAGGAAGAACTTTATATGGACCAACCTGAAGGTTTCATAGCTAAAGGTCAAGAAAAGAAAGTTTGCAGACTAGTAAAATCCCTCTATGGTTTGAAACAAGCTCCCAAACAATGGCACAACAAATTTGACAAAGTAATTTGTGAATATGGTTTCTTGTCAAATGAGTATGACAAATGTATATACTCTAAAGGTACATGTAAAAGTTGTGTCATTTTATGCTTGTATGTAGATGACATTCTTATCCTAGGTTCATCACTGGAATTGATAAATATTACAAAGAACTATTTAACTAGCCAGTTTGATATGAAAGACCTAGGAGAAGCCAACTTAATTTTAGGAATGCAAGTGACCAAAGGCAAAGAGGGTTATACTCTATCTTTAGCACATTCAATTGAAAAAAATGCTAAAAAGATTTGAGTTATTTGATAAGAAACCTGTCCTTACTCCTTATGACAGCAGTATTGTACTGAAAAAGAATGAAGGATCACCGTTGGAACAACATAAATATTCACAGATGATAGGCTCCCTTATGTATATAACAAACAGGACAAGACCTGATATTGCATTTGCTATTGGGAGACTAAGTAGATATACCAGTAACCCAAATCAGTCACATTGGACTGCCTTGGATAGGGTATTTAGATATCTCAAGGGCACACTAGATTACAAACTTCATTTTACTAGGCACCCTGATATCATAGAAGGTTATTCAGATGCAAACTGGGTAACCGACTCACATGATATAAAATCTACTACTGGATATGTATTTACTCTAGGAGGAGCTGCAATCTCCTGGAGCTCTTGTAAGCAAACTATCATAGCTAGGAGTACAATGGACTCCGAAATGATAGCTTTAGATACAACTTGCACAGAAGCTGAATGACTTAAAAATCTTATTATGCATATACCTGTTTCTCTTAGTCCTGTTCCTGCAATTTCTATAAATTGTGATAATAAATCTGTTATTGAACTACTAAAGCATGATTCTGTGAATGCTAAGATGAACAGGCACCTGCAGCTGCGCTTCAAGTCAATCAAAAGCCTACTAGGCAAATATGTGGTTCTTGACTATATAAAGTCAGAAAAGAACCTTGCAGATCACTTGACGAAGGGTCTGTCTAGGACTTTGATCCTAGAATCATCGAAGGGGATGGGGTTAAGCCCATAAGTTAGTCACCAGCAGTGGCAACCCAACCGAGTCTGACTGGAGATCCCAAGAAGCCGGTTCAATGGGTAGAAACAAGCTGAACTTAGGTGACTTTATGGAACACTGACTCGAGATTAAAATCTCATTAAAATAAAGTCCAAGCGGCTGTACATGTGTACAATAATTCCCCATCCCTATGGTGACAGTGTTCCTGTGTGATATGGTTAGGATGAGTTTAAAACTCTTAATAGGTCCAAGCTGTAATGCTAGGTTGATTCATATCACCAACCATTAAGGACTTACCTATATGAGAGGTCGTGAAGGCCGCGACTATGGGACAGGGCGATCCCAGACAACTCTCATGAATGTGGAAAGTGCGCATGGCCATTTAAAAGCGCCACCCGATAGACCAAGGACCTCTAGCGTACTATGTGTGCTATTTTCTAAATCTGGTTCAAAGAAGTCTGATTCAAGGCATAGTCCATCAAGCACTTCTTCAGATTAAGGCAATAGTCACTACGTGAGATTCAAGGCTGTAGTCCATCTCATCTATGCATAGTATTTTACTGCCCAGATGCTCTCTCTCTTTATTTACTTCACTCTTATCTCTGTTTCGGAACTTGACCTTTTGGGAGGGGATTGTTGGCTTTGCTTTTTCTTTTTCTTGCAAAAGCTCAATTCCTCTTTCTTTCTTTAGTCCCACATCGGATGCACCAAAGCCCCATTGTGCATATATATTACTTTCTCTTCTTTGCTCTATTAAGTTGTTGTGTGGGGAACCCCTTGGGCCACACGCGCGCGCCGCCGCCGCCGCCCGGCCCGGCTCGGCTCGGTTCGGTTCGGAGCGCGTAACGGGTGCGGGTACGCGCCCACATCTGCGGGCGCCGAATGCCGATCCGATTTCCTCTTCGGGTTCGGGCTGGGACCCTAAAATCCTTTTTGCTCCTCTTAATTCTGTCATTTATTTTTTTCTTAAACGTTGGGATTAAATTCTGAACGTTGGAAATCAATTTCGTCAGTTACGGATTATTTGAAACGTTATTTTATTTGTGTCCAGGTTCACCCATTTAATTCCATTGTGTAACGGCTGAATTAATCAGAAATTAATTCAGACCGTTTTCCTATCAGCTTATATATATCCTTCTGTTTTCTTTGAAAATCATATCAGAAAATATTCTTACGAAACCTCTGTCAATTTCTGTTCTCTGCGATCTTCTTCGTCCCCAAGAGCTCTGGGCAGAGCTAAGTCCTGGTCGTTCTCTCCAAGTCGTGTGCGGCAACGAGATACCGGTAGTGCGGGGGTTTTACCACTAGGAGCTTCGGGTACGTCTGCACACAGATCCCGAATAAACTCTTAGGGCAGTGCTTCGTGCACGACTTCCCCAGAGGCCGGTAACATCTACTTTTATTTTTTGTATTCTGGAATTTTCAATAAGAAAAGAAAAGAAAAAATTATAACAGTCATCATTTGGACATACTGGTATATGCACCAAATAGAAGACGTATCAAGAAGAAGAGAAGTATGAGACGTTGACTGTGGTGCTGTACTAGTCAAATTGATGAGTCTTATCATCGTAATGAGAATGAACCACTGAAGAGTTCAAATAATTATCTCGATGGTATGATATTTATTCGCTTCATCTGTCCTCTTGTTCTTTTTGCTGCAGAGTTGTTTCTTACACTAGCACAAAACTGATTAGGTAGTGATAAATCTTGTGTGAAACATTCAAAGGTTTCATGGAGATGGAGTCTGACTGTCTGAGGTGCTTTTAAGTGATTGATTATATTTGCATTTGTACTTCTTGACAATGGCATATTGCCTTCTTGTGATCCTCTTGCGTGCGTCCTTTGTCTTCTTACTTGTTAGTTCCGTTTCAAATAAAGATCTTTTTGATAGTTACCTTTATAGCAATAATGGTCATTTGACAAGAATTTTAGTTAATCTTTTGTCCTTCACATCATGTGGTAGTTCTGGAAACCTTTCTTATGCATATAAAATAGTGATCTCTACATCTGCTGATGTCCAGTCA
This sequence comes from Iris macrosiphon, assembly GCA_036927795.1. NCBI lineage: Eukaryota > Viridiplantae > Streptophyta > Magnoliopsida > Asparagales > Iridaceae > Iris > Iris macrosiphon. The sequence continues at coordinate 226,039,222 of JAYESA010000006.1, forward strand.
TTTGAATCTACTACTTCATAATTTGACTTTGACCATGAAATATTGGCAAAATATACTGTGTAATATTTTGCTTAGATAGTGTTATTATGTATGCAAGTAATTCTTTTAGAGCATAAGATCTCATTGTTTCCTCACATGGAGATTTGGTTTCAATAGCCAGAAATCTTGAATATATGTAAATGATTAAAAATGTGTCCTTGGTTTTTTGGTGTTGACCTTATAGCATGATAATTTTCCTAATATGAGCTGCATTGTCTAATCAAATTGTGTGTATATCTACAAAGACCAAATTAGGATGGGCCTAACTGTTTATACTTAACGAGGATACCATGTGGAGTAGTGTTCTCTGTTAAGGAACGTCCGGAAAAAATGATCTAATTTTACAACCAGCTGTTGGCATGATGCCAATTCCACGAGATGCAAAGGCCACATGGTGGTTACTACTACCTTTTTCGCTTATGCAGTACAAGTGGATGTAATCAAGGAGCAATTGTCCAAGTTCCCCTAGAGTAGGAAACAAGGTAGGTTTAATTCATCTAATTTTGTTATAACAATTGCATTTATTTCTGTGCAGACAAAGCTAAAAAGCGAACTAGAATCACACTTCCATCTTAGTCTTTCGACTCTTTCCTACTATTTGATCCTATATATCTGATTAATTGGTGCTACGTCTGGCCTCTTGGATAGTTTCAGTTTCTTGCTATTTGTCATTTGTTCTCGTAGTCCATTTCTCCAGTAGATGGAGTAACTAATTTAGGGAGCACAAACACTGTATGTGGGCATGTCTCAGTTCGGCATTTTTGTTGTAAGCAATTTTCATCTAGTCACTACGGGAACATAGATATCAGTAACATCTTCTTTTTATGCAACTGCATCTCAGACTCCTTTTTGTTCACTCAACTCCATAATTCATGGTTTCCTATTCATGGTCTCTTCATGGTTTTCTCAAATTTAAAAGCCTAAGGATGCCCGATGTTCTGATGGTGTATCACATATCTTTGTAAGGTTTCCCATACTGGGAAAGAAAATTCCATAAATAACCTCTTTCCTGGTCAGTGATTTCATCAATTTTCTCCTGGGAGAGTTCCATAGCAATTGTGCATCCACTCAAACTGTTCATACTTTACAGGAGTGAAATTATAACCATCTTAAAGAGCCATGCACCCTCTAAGTTTACGGTAGGTCTAAAGGAGGAAACACCACATTCGTTATTAATGGATTTATAAATAAAACTAGAAGGGTCTACTTTAGCCATTCATGTGTAGAATTTTTCATCGTAAGTATTATATTAACCGTGTTTTCACTACTATCTTTTGGGTCTGCTTGGATTGAGGGAGAAAAAATAAGCAGGATTAAGTGAGGGGGAGGAGAGTCAACACACCTCTACCGAATTTCACATTACATAGTTGGATTTATATCTCTTCCCTATCTCACCGCCGTTCCATTCATATACAATCTTCTCCAATTAAAAAAAAAACTCAACAATCCACTTCCTCTTGACTGGCTCAAATTTCTCACTCCTGGAACACCTCAAGAAATCCCACACTCTGTCTTCTTCTTCTTCTTCTTCTTCTTCCTTTACCGCTCCTCATGAACTATACCACCGCTACTCCTCTCTCCTCCAATCCTTCGTCTCCCGAAAGTCCCTCGCCCCCGCCAAATAGCTCCACGCCTGTCTCCTCTCCAACCTCGGCACCGACTGTCACTCCCCGATCTCCCGCAGGCTAATCGGCCGTCCCCGCTAGGCGGGAATCACCCTCGCCAGCGCTCCCGCGGGACGATCGCTTCGACCCATCCGGACGTGATGCCGCACGAGCGTGATCCACGTCCGTGCAAGGCCGTGGTTCATTGGCTGACGGTAAAGAGTTCTAAGCCACAGAGTCGCACAGATTGTCCGAGTGCAGCGGAGTCATGAACGCATAGGCGATCGGTAACAAGTTCACTGAGTTGACAATATAGCGGAAGCATTGAAACACAAGTTGAAGTAAAGCAACTCTTTTATTTATATAAACATGTGTTACAGGCGGCGTATAGCCGAGATTACAAGTCGCTCAAGCCTCTCTCTCTGAAACAGTAAAAGCGTGCCAAGTGGCTACATTTGTGGAATAATTGTACAGGCGATGATCAGACGATGTTCACAACATTATGTCTTCTATATGTGCTTCTGTTCCGGCGCACCGTTGCTTCGGAGTGATCTCCACACCTTAGCACACACGAAGGAGGCATCTGCACTGAACGAGGTTCTCCCGCACCCTGCATACAAACTTGTGGATTATCAGTACATTGAATGCACTGGTGGGGAAGCTACTCGCCCGCTCGACAAATCCAAACACGTAATACAGGTTCCGTGCACCAACTATTAAGTTGTCTTTCTAGTTGCCTTAGGATCAGTTTCATGCAAGATATTGAATAGCCTAACCGTGTGGCAGTGCGCCATGCAACATGAGAGAAAACACGGCGAGACTTATCCTTTAGCCTTCCCTGTCCAAGGCAAACATTATAAATTCAAGCACGGACAAGTATAGAGATTCAGGGGCATTCATAATGAAAACCAAGGCAATAGCATATGCAACACGAGAGTCATTGAACGGGACAATATTCGGTGTGCTCAGTTGTTCTTTGATGCGATGCAATGACTCGCACGCAGATAGCCGCTAAGCGAGGATGACTTATCTATATGAACATGAGTCGCTGGCATAGCCATAAAGGACTAATCCCAGACGAGAATGGAACGCAACGAGAGCACACGATGCGCTACGAACCATTTCGCCCGAACACGAGGGATTGCACACGATGTAGTCCAAGGCCAAGATGGAATGCAACCAAGTACACGATGCGCTACAAACCATCTCGCCCGTACACGATGGACTACTCACATGATGTGGTCCCAGGCTAAGTGGAATGCAACGAAAGTACAAGAGGCGCTACAAACCACTCGCCCGAACACGAAGGACCACACGTGAAGTTCCATCCGGATCGGATCGGCCCCAGTGCCCCGGAGACCGTCCGTGGAACTGTACCTCGTTTCCGAGTTGTCCGCGACATGCACCTTTCTTTGGGTCTTTCAATTATCACGAGATACACGAGAACACGAGAACACGAGTGCACAAGAACACGAGAACACGAGTGCACTGGAACACGAGTACACGAGATACTTGGCTCTTGTTTCTGTACAGTGAATAACCTGCCTTGATGCATTCCCCTGGCTCGGGGCTGCCTGGTGACCCAACGGTCCCGGATACTTGCAGGTTCAATCATGCACGGGACGACTACTCAGTAGTCTCCCGGAGTTTGGATGAAAACAAGGCAACATTCAAGCAGACAAGCATGCGTTTCTAAGGAACATAAGTAGCACGTTTGCTCGGACCCGAAGGTAAGCCGAGAAATGAAATCGTTAGGGACTTAGCATGCGAGGGTCTGAATATAAGCAGTATTTTAATTTCCATGTTCTAGCACAAGCAAATACAAGTTGGGATTATTCCCTTAGCTAGATGCGTTGGATTCTTATTAGCATGTAGGGGGTGAATCACCTAGCGCCTAGCATGAATATTCCAAATTTTATGTGTGCTGGCTAAGCAAAGACAAGTTCACCGTAGCCACCCACCTTAGCGATGATTCGCCTCGGTCGAGCGATACGTCAAGCGAGCTTCTGAAAGCCTAAGCTGAAATCCTGTAGGGGCAAGTCTGGATATCCTTTGCTTCTTGTTTGAGGCAAAGCGGGTCGGGACAGTTGCACTTTTGCCGTTTGAGTCGGCATTCCGCTAGAACGGAACGGGGTGTTACATCCTACCAAACTTAGAAAAAGTCTCGTCCTCGAGACTTACTAAGGACAAGCAGTGATCTAGGGTTAAGGCAATCCTAGACAAGTCGTTGTACTTGTTTCATTTGGATATTCACTTGCACAAGCATCGAAATCAGCATATCGCTTAGACTGGATCGTGCGCACTTTCGAAGTGCACTTCTAGCGTGAGCACGTCGACCAGCTCAGTGATAGCGAAGTCTCAGCACTCGAGTTTCACCTTTTCTTAAGTCTTGGATGGTGCACTAGTTCAAGGCGTCCCTCGAATAGATGCATTCAACCAAACTTAGAGTTAGTGAAATCGGACAAGCTACTGCGATACTCTCAAGGGTTCGCACATGTTGGCACAAAGGCCACTCGCAGCACAACAACATACAAGCAAGCATATCATTACATTCAAAACGCATTTTGAAAGTATTTAGACTTATTGTTGGAACATCCCATCGAGGCATTGAGAGAGAGCGTGCACATAACCCACGAACGAGCTTTCGAAACAGAGATATCGAATTGAAGTCCAAAGGCGTAGAAGCCAGGCTCTGATACCATTATGTCACGCCCCGATCTCCCGCAGGCTAATCGGCCATTCCCGCTAGGCGGGAATCACCCTCGCCAGCGCTCCCGCGGGACGATTGCTTCGACCCATCCGGGCGTGATGTCGCACGAGCGTGATCCACGCCCGTGCAAGGCCGTGGTTCATTGGCTGACGGTAAAGAGTTCTAAGCCACAGAGTCGCACAGATTGTCCGAGTGCAGCGGAGTCATGAACGCATAGGCGATCGGTAACAAGTTCACTGAGTTGACAATATAGCGGAAGCATTGAAACACAAGTTGAAGTAAAGCAACTCTTTTATTTATATAAACATGTGTTACAGGCGGCGTATAGCCGAGATTACAAGTCGCTCAAGCCTCTCTCTCTGAAACAGTAAAAGCGTGCCAAGTGGCTACATTTGTGGAATAATTGTACAGGCGATGATCAGGCGATGTTCACAACATTATGTCTTCTATATGTGCTTCTGTTCCGGACGCACCGTTGCTTCGGAGTGATCTCCACACCTTAGCACGCACGAAGGAGGCATCCGCACTGAACGAGGTTCTCCCGCACACTGCATACAAACTGGTGGATTATCAGTACATTGAATGCACTGGTGGGGAAGCTACTCGCCCGTTCGACAAATCCAAACACGTAATACAGGTTCCGTGCACCAACTATTAAGTTGTCTTTCTAGTTGCCTTAGGATCAGTTTCATGCAAGATATTGAATAGCCTAACCGTGTGGCAGTGCGCCGTGCAACATGAGAGGAAACACGGCGAGACTTACCCTTTAGCCTTCCCTGTCCAAGGCAAACATTATAAATTCAAGCACGGGCAAGTATAGAGATTCAGGGGCATTCATAATGAAAACCAAGGCAATAGCATATGCAACACGAGAGTCATTGAACGGGACAATATTCGGTGTGCTCAGTTGTTCTTTGATGCTCAGTTGTTCTTTGATGCGATGCAATGACTCGCACGCGGATAGCCGCTAAGCGAGGATGACTTATCTATATGAACATGAGTCGCTGGCATAGCCATAAAGGACTAATCCCAGACGAGAATGGAACGCAACGAGAGCACACGATGCGCTACGAACCATTTCGCCCGAACACGAGGGATTGCACACGATGTAGTCCAAGGCCAAGATGGAATGCAACCAAGTACACGATGCGCTACAAACCATCTCGCCCGTACACGATGGACTACTCACATGATGTGGTCCCAGGCCAAGTGGAATGCAACGAAAGTACAAGAGGCGCTACAAACCACTCGCCCGAACACGAAGGACCACACGTGAAGTTCCATCCGGATCGGATCGGCCCCAGTGCCCCGGAGACCGTCCGTGGAACTGTACCTCGTTTCCGAGTTGTCCGCGACATACACCTTTCTTTGGGTCTTTCAATTATCACGAGATACACGAGAACACGAGTGCACAAGAACACGAGAACACGAGTGCACTGGAACACGAGTACACGAGATACTTGGCTCTTGTTTCTGTACAGTGAATAACCTGCCTTGATGCATTCCCCTGGCTCGGGGCTGCTTGGTGACCCAACGGTCCCGGATACTTGCAGGTTCAATCATGCACGGGACGACTACTCAGTAGTCTCCCGGGGTTTGGATGAAAACAAGGCAACATTCAAGCAGACAAGCATGCGTTTCTAAGGAACATAAGTAGCACGTTTGCTCGGACCCGAAGGTAAGCCGAGAAATGAAATCGTTAGGGACTTAGCATGCGAGGGTCTGAATATAAGCAGTATTTTAATTTCCATGTTCTAGCACAAGCAAATACAAGTTGGGATTATTCCCTTAGCTAGATGCGTTGGATTCTTATTAGCATGTAGGGGGTGAATCACCTAGCGCCTAGCATGAATATTCCAAATTTTATGTGTGCTGGCTAAGCAAAGACAAGTTCACCGTAGCCACCCACCTTAGCGATGATTCGCCTCGGTCGAGCGATACGTTAAGCGAGCTTCTGAAAGCCTAAGCTGAAATCCTGTAGGGGCAAGTCTGTATATCCTTTGCTTCTTGTTTGAGGCAAAGCGGGTCGGGACAGTTGCACTTTTGCCGTTTGAGTCGGCATTCCGCTAGAACGGAACGGGGTGTTACACCGACGTCCACCTCGCCACAAAGCTAGTCAACCTCTACACCGTAACCGCCGACGACAACCACCACCACCTCCTCTTCGCACGCCAACTGTTCGAACAAATCCCAAACAAGCAAAACCTCTTCCTCTGGAACGTCCTCTTCCGCGCCTACGCCTGGCACGACCCCCACCACAACGTTGTCGCCCTCTACCACCGCCTCCTCGACCTTGGTCTCTTTTCCGACAACTTCATCTTCCCCTTCGTCCTCAAGGCCTGCTCCGCCCTCTCCGCCATCGACACAGGCAGGTACGTCTACGACATGGTCGTACGCACCGGCTGGGACTCCGACGCCTTCGTCGCCGCGGGGCTCATCGACATGTACGCCAAGTGTGGCTGCGTCGACGAGGCCAGGGCCGTGTTCGACCGCATTACGAACAACCGGGACGTCGTGCTGTGGAATTCTATGATCGCCGCTTATTCCCATAACAACCATCCAAGGGACACCCTCCAACTATTTCAACGGATGTCCGGGAGCGGATACCAGCCGACCGTTGCGACGCTCGTGACGGTCGTCTCAACCGCTGTAGACGCCGCCGCACTCCCTAGAGGAAGGGAGATTTACGAGTTCAGATGCAGGCTCGGGTTCAAGGGAAACGACAAGGTGAGCACTGCGCTCGTGGATATGTAAGCGAAGAGTGGTAGGGTCAAAGTCGCTAGGACCCTCTTCGAGCCACTGGCGGAGAAGAGGGTCATTTCTTGGAATGCAATAATTTCGGGATACACAATGCATGGGCATGTCGAGAAAGCACTTATCCTCTTTTTGGAGATTAGGGAGGTTGGTCAGGTGGTCCCGGACCATATTACTTTTGTATGAGTGCTTTCGGCTTGTAGCCATGCCGGTAGAAAGAGGTCGAGAGTTCTTCGATGTGATGGTTAAGGATTATTCGATTGAGCCGACCGTTCAACACTATACTTGTATGGTGGATCTCCTCGGTCACTCTGGGGAATTGTACGATGCGTTCCAGCTCATCCAGAGTATGCCATGAGACCGGACACTAGTGTCTGGGGTTCCTTGCTCAATGCGAGCAAGATACATCGGAATGTCGAGCTAGGAGAGCTGGCATTGGAGAGGCTAATAGAGTTGGAGCTTGACGATGTAGGGAATTACGTGCTTCTAGCAAACATCTACTCCCAGGCCGGAAAGTGGGAGGGAGCGGCTAAGGTGAGGAAGCTAATGACTGAAAGAGGACTAAAGAAGGTTGTCGCTTGTAGTTGGATCGAGGTCAAGAACAGGGTCCATGCGTTCCTTGTGGGGGATCATTCCCATCCGTGCTCGGAAGAGATATGAAGAGCTTGATAGATTGGAAGGGCTGGTGAAAGAAGCTGTATACGTGGTTGCACCGTGCTAGTATTCCATGATGTGGATGACGATGAGAAGAGGAACATGCTTAGGAGTCATAGCGAAATGTTAGCTATAGCATTCGGGTACGCCACCAGGAACAAAGTTGCTAGTGACGAAGAATTTAAGGGTTTGTGAGGACAACCATGCTGCAATTAAGTTCATTTCGAAGATTGTCAACCGAGAGTTCATAATAAGAGATGTCAATAGGTACCATCACTTCAAAAATGGTGCCTGCTCGTACAGAGATTATTGGTAGATTCATTGGAAGGAGAGCGGTTTGGTGGGTGGGTGGGGGGTGGGGGGGGGGGGGGGGGGGGAGTGGGGTGGGGGGAGGGGTGGGGGGGATTTGTGGAGATCGACTCCGTAATGTAATACGATAAAAAAGCTCCATGATTTCAAAGCTGGCGAGTGCTCATGCAGAGATTACTGGTAGATTCACTGGAAGGGGAGGGAGATCAACTCTCCACAAGGTAATATGCGAAAAGCTCCATGACTTTAAAGATGGTGTGTGTGCTCGTGCATAGATTATTGCAAGATTCCTTCGAGGGAGGAGGTCCTCTCTCTGCAAGTAACGTGATAAATTGTTGAATCATTAATTGGCTAATTATTTGTATTATTATTATTTGCAATTAGAGATGGAATGCAATTTTGATTCTTTCGTTAAAAAAGAAAGATTATTGTCCATGATGTCTTTTTCAGTTTAAGCCATAATCTATGTTTCATGGAAACACATACAACATGATATAGGCACAATGACTCTGACACCAGCTTCGATTTTGGCATGGCCTAGTGTCTTTTGGAGTGGCCGTGTCATTTTGTGTTTGTCCAACATGACCAAAAACGGAAATGGCATTGACTTTAGGATTCTTTTTTCCAGTGTTGTTGTACTCCTGATTTGATCATAGTTTCTCAATCTGATTCTGATTTTTAATTGTGTTTTATTTGTTATGTAAAGCAAGTTGTGTGCTTTGTTTGTTTGTTGTGTGCTTTGTTTGTTTATTGTTTGCTGTTGTTCGATGAGAATGACAAGCTCCACTACATATTACTGAAACACAGGGTCACGTGTAGTAAACAAGCATATTGTACAGAAATATATATCACATAATTGTCTCTTATTTTTCAGATATATTGTCATGTCTAGTAGGTACTTATTTGTATCTTACAAAGAAATTTTGAGATAGTTCCTAAATACATATTCCTTAGATGTGAATGCAGCTAGTCCTTTTAGTACCATCATTTCACTTGATAACTGTAGTTCACTGGTTTGTAAATGGGCTTAAGTCTTAATAATTTTTGGCTCTTGTCATCATTTGGACATACTGGTACATGCACCAAACAGAAGACATATCAAGAAGAAGAGAAGTATGAGATGTTGACTGTGGTGCTGTACTTGTCAAATTGATGAGTCTTATCATCGTAATGAGAGTGAACCACTGAAGAGTTCAAATAATTATCTCGATGGTATGATATTTATTCGCTTCATTTGTCCTCTTGTTCTTTTTGCTGCAGAGTTGTTTCTTACACTAGTACAAAACTGATTAGGTAGTGATAAATCTTGTGTGAAACATTCGAAGGTTTCATGGAGATGGAGTCTGAGGTGCTTTAAGTGATTGATTATATTTGCATTTGTACTTCTTGACAATAGCATATTGCCTTCTTGTGATCCTCTTGCGTGCGTCCTTTGTCTTCTTACTTGTTAGTTCCGTTTCAAATAAAGGTCTTCTTGATAGTTACCTTTATAGCAATGGTCATTGACAAGAATTTTAGTTAAATCTTTTGTCCTTCACATCATGTCGTAGTTCTGGAAACCTTTCTTATGCATATAAAATAGTGATCTCTACATCTGCTGATGTCCAGTCATTTGAATCTACTACTTCATAATTTGACTTTGACCATGAAATATTGGCAAACTATACTGTGTAATATTTTGCTTAGATAGTGTTATTATGTATGCAAGTAATTCTTTTAGAACATAAGATCTCATCCTCACATGGAGATTTGGTTTCAATAGCAAGAAATCTTGAATATATGTAAATGATTAAAAATATGTGTCCTTGGTTTTTTGGTGTTGACCTTATAGTATGATAATTTTCCTAATATGAGCTGCATTGTCTAATCAAATTGCGTGTATATCTACAAAGACCAAATTAGGATGGGCCTAACTGTTTATACTTAACGAGGATACCATGTGGACCAGTGTTCTCTGTTGAGGAACGTCCGGGAAAAATGATCTAATTCTTACAACCAGCTGTTGACATGATGCCAATTCCACGAGATGCAAAGGCCACATGGTGGTTACTACTACCTTTTTCGCTTATGCAGTACAAGTGGATGCAATCAAGGAGCAATTGTCCAAGTTCCCCTAGAGTAGGAAACAAGGTAGGTTTAATTCATCTAATTTTGTTATAACAATTGCATTTATTTCTGTGCAGACAAAGCTAAAATGCGAACTAGAATCACGCTTCCATCTTAGTCTTTCCTACTATTTGATCCTATATATCTGATTAATTGGTGCTACGTCTGGCCCCTTGGATAGTTTCAATTTCTTGCTATTTGTCATTTGTTCTCGTAGTCCATTTCTCCAGTAGATGGAGTAACTAATTTACGGAGCACAAACACTGTATGTGGGCATGTCTCAGTTTGGCATTTTGTTGTAAGCAATTTTCATCTAAGTCACTACGGGAACATAGATATCAGTAAGCTTGTGTTCTGAACATCTTCTTTTTATGCAACTACAACTCAGACTCCTTTTTGTTCACTCAACTAAATAATTCATGATTTCCTATTCATGGTCTCTTCATGGTTTTCTCAAATTTAAAAGCCTAAGGATGCCCGATTTTCCGATGGTGTATCACATATCTTTGTAAGGTTTCCCATACTGGGAGGGAAAATTCCATAAATAACCTCTTTCCTGGTCAGTGATTTCATCAATTTTCTCCTGGGAGAGTTCCATAGCAATTGTGCATCCACTCAAACTGTTCATACTTACAGGAGTGAAATTATAACCATCTTAGAGAGCCATGAACCATCTAAGTTTACGGTAGGTCTAAAGGAGGAAACACCACATTCGTTATTAATGGATTTATAAATAAAACTAGAATGGTCTACTTTAGCCATTCATGTGTAGAATTTTTCATCGTAAGTATTATTGTAACCACCATTTTCACTTGTAGGAATATTCTTGTCATTTCATAATTTGTTGTAATTATATAGCTATATTTAATTTTGTGTTTGTTATAATTATATTCGTGTAGTTAGTATGCTATCTAATTAAATTTATAAATGTTAGATGTTGCTAATTAGTTTTGGTCATGACTTCAGTTAATTAAAATTTATTAGTTAGTGTCATGGATAGAATATTTTCTCTATTATGATTAGATACCTTTTCATTATTAAGAAGATTCCATTCATGACAACTTTTAGACCTAATTAGAGAATGGAGAGGGGCATTATGGACTTTGTATTATCACCCAACCCTAATTAGGGTTCTAATTCATTTCATTTCATATTTCATTAGCCTCCTTGTTCTCCAAATTTCCTCTTCCAAATCCAACCCAAATCCCTACCAAATCCAATTCCAATCCACTAATTCTTATTCTTTACCATTCCATGGAGGTCTAGAAGCATTAGAAGTGCAATGAACACCATTGGAGAGGAGCTAGCTAGGAGGTTGTGTCCAAGCTTCCCTTGTGTCCAATTTGGGAGTATTTCATTGGGATCCGACTCCCAATAGGTAAAATCCTAATTTCATGTCATTTCCTTCATTAGAATACTAATTTGAGTCATTAGGAACCTACCCATAATGATATCCAACCCCATAGGTGAATTTGGTATAGGGAGGTCATTTCCAATAGTTACATATGTTTTTCTAGGCCTTTTGGTGGAGTTACGAATTTGTGACCACCAAGTGTTTGTCTTATGTTCTAGTGGGGTTTGTGGTGCCCAAATAGATTTGTGGCTGTGTATTTGTATCCACAATTGGATACGTAGAGCCGTATCATGATACACCATAATACGTATCAGTAGAATTGATTATTTTGGGGGTTTTGGAGCCAATAGGTGTTATTGTCTATTAATTGCATTGTAATTAGTTATCCTATATATATATATATATATATATATATATATATATATATATATATTAGGTGTTCCATGTGTTTTGGGGATAATTATTATGATGTTGTTGGTGTTGGAGAGGTGTATCATGAGTATCATGGTGATTTGATCATGATACTTGTGTATCATGAGTAGTGCACACAAAGTGTTTGATGAATTGCATGTAGTGTGTTGTTTTGGTATATTGGGTTGTATCATGGATTGAAGTTGAGCTTGAGAGGTGTAGTTATAATTGTGGTGTTGTGTGCTCATGTGTGTTGATATCATGAGGGTTGCAAGGTGTAGTGTTGTTAGAGATTGTTGTGTGTTAAGGTGAGGGTGCATGTGTGCTCTTGTGTGTGTGTGCATGTGTCAAGTGGCATGACCGTGTGCTAGTGAGTATATATGATAAGAGTGTTTGGCATGAGTGAAATAGGTTGTGTTCAGGTGTTTAGATTGGGGGTGAATCAGTGGGAGCATCAATTGCTGCTCATGACAGTAGCAAGCATAATGGAGATGCAGCAAGTTGGGAGTTTTGGTTCAGCCAGGACTGCAACATTAGCTTGCTGCACTTGCAGCAAGCAGTGGGTTCAACAGCTGCAACATGTAGGAGCAGTAGCATGCAGGGAGGGGGAGATGGGACTGAACTGAGCATCTGTAAGTTGAATTGCAGGCAGCTGCAAAGCAAGATTTCAGCAGCAGCAAGTTGGGGAAATACTTGTGCACTCAATGCAGCAAGCAGTGAAGAGGGGGAGCAAACTGTTTCAGAGTGTACCACATGGTAAGTGTAAGTAGGTGACTGTGTGAGTTTGCATACATTATCTTATGCAGGGTGTTAGGTGAGTGTTGTTAGCATCAGTCTATATGTGTGTATAAGTGAATATGTGCAGGATTAAATCAGTGAAGATTCAAGTGAGTATCAGTGTTGGTCTCATAGTGGGGTATCGAGGGTAGGATGCATATTTGCATCAGTGAAGGTAAGTGTTAAGTGTCAAGTGTATTAGTATCTAGGATACATAAAGATATATATAGCTATAGAGGTAGATATATATAATAGTGTTGTGTATGTGAGCTGTGTCAGAGTATATAACAGAGGGGTATAACCTAGTGTGTGAGTATGGTGAATATCCTCGGTATCCAAGTATAGTGTGAACCTAGTGTCAGGGTAAGGTGAGGGTAAGGTAATCAAGGTATTAGTGAGATATGGGTAGTATTTTGGATATTAGGCATACCAATAGGTAATTTGATTTCATGTGTCAAGAATACTAAGGTATTGGGATAGTGTCAAGTGTTAGAGATATGAGTAGGGTATTAGGCTAAGTAATAGGTAAATGTCTAGGTATTGATTAAGGTATTGAGTTATGAGTCGAGATATTGAGTATAGGCTAAGATAATAGTTAGGGTACTATATAAACTAGTATATATATAAATTATTAGGTAGCATGACAAGGTATGTTGAGATACTATTATGAGTATAGATAGTGTCCTGAGCATGGGTAGTATCAAATATGGGGTTTATGGCTAAGGTAAGGATAAATAGGTCAATGTATTGATACTAGTATTGAGTTTATATCAAGGTTCAAAGTATCGGTATCGGAATCGGTATCGGACCATTCCTATGAGTATCGGGATCGGCGGTATCGGTAGTATCGGCGGTTTCGGATCGGAGTATCGGATTTTTTTGTATCGGAAAGCAAATAACTATTAGTAAATTATTAACATTTTAGAGAATATATTTTATACATTTATGCATAATTTAAAGTATTTCCAGTATTGTTTCTTAGTATTTTTGATATTGAATGAAATAGTAGTCATCATTGTCGATTGATTTATATGCGATAGATAAATTTTCCTCTTTTATATGTTTTTACAACCTTACTATGCTTTTACACCCTTGCTAATTGGTTTTTTAATTGAATATTTTTTGCCGAATTGACCGGAAAAGAGACCTCTAATGTCGGTATCGGTCAGTATTGGATATCGGTCGGTATCGGATCGGGACATGCCAAACTGTATCGGTATCGGCCGTATCGGATCGGTATCGGCCGATACTTTAAACTATGGTTTATATAATAACTGGTATAACTATACCAACTAGGATGACCTAGAAAACCTAGAATTAGCATGATATTAACTAGTATAGATATATAGGCCAACCAAGTAGATAATTTGGAAGCCCAAAATGGGTGTTGACCTAGTTTGACCGTAGTGACTTAGAATTGACCTAGAAACCTAAACTAGAGTTAATTAAGCATGTTTATGATTTCAAAACACTTGTTGACATGATAATTCATATATAGGTCACTTGGACTCCAGTTCAAACACTGTTTGATATTCATTGCTCAGGACCACATGCGAGTACATTTTCTGATAGTTTCCTTTATTTGATAATTATTATGATTCATGTTTATAGTTCTGTTTTACTTGATTCTCGACACGATGGAGACATGGATTGGTATTGTATGGATTCATTGTCATGAGATACGTAATTTCAGACCCATTGACTTCTTTGGACTAATGTATTACTGGATTAATGTATCTACTGGGCTAATGTATTTTCTGGCCTAATGATCTATTCTGGACTATTGAGATACTTCGTATCGGGACCCTGGATCCATGAGTACTAGTCGGACGGAAAAATACCTAGGAGACGTGCGAACATACCTTTTCTATCCCATGGTCTTACTGGAATGATAGCAGCACACACGACACGAGTGGTTTGCCGGATTTACCCCTTAGTCGTTCACATGTCGACTTGCTATTTCAAAACACTTAGCTAGATACAGTTCACTCTAAACTTACTGGATTTATGTCATACCTACTTTTGATATTGTTCTCACTTATATAGCTTGTCTTTTCTGCCATATTTATCTGGTCACTCTATTTACCTGTCCATGCCCCTATACTTATTTGTTATTCTTTATTTCCGTACCATGATTCTATGATTAGCTGTTTATCACGTATTACATTACTGTTTACTCTTTTATAATCTTTATCATTTATTGGAACGGCTATTGGGTTGTACTCGTTCCATCCTGACTGGATAATATTTTTAGGAGTTGTTATGCTCTACATTCTTGGACTTCAGAGTGACTCTATAGTGAGACTGCTTTCGCACCGTGGAACCTAAGGTGACATATGTAGAGTTCTAGACTAGTGCTTCTTATTTTCATATCATGTTCTAGTTTCATTCTTTTAGATTGTTGTCTAGATTATCTTCCTTAATCATTCTTTCTTTAGAATATTGTGATTGAGTACATGATAGAACTAGTATATTCATGATTCCATTGAGGTATAGATAACGTTCTACCGTCGATGCTGCGGCGTAGGCTGGACATACTACGTCCTTATGTCCCGATCATCCGGGTGCGGATCGTGACTATTATATAACCGTGTTTTCACTACTACCAGTAGGGTCTGCTTGGATTGAGGGAAAAAAATAAGCTAGGTAGAGTTAGGTGAGGGGGAGGGGAGTCAACATATCTGTCTCTACCGAATTTCACATTACACAGTTGGATTTATATGTCTGCCCTTTCTCACCGCCGTTCCATTCATATATAATGTTTTCCCAGTTAAGAAAAAACTCAACAATCCACTTCCTCTTGACTGGCTCAAATTTCTCACTCCTACAACACCTCAACAAATTTCACACTCTGTCTTATTCTTATTCTTCTTCTTTCTTTACCACTCCTGAACTCTACCACCGCTACTCATCTCTCCTCCAATGCTTTGTCTTCCGTAAGTCCCCCTTCCGAAAGTCCCTCGCCCCAGCTAAACAGCTCTACGCCCGCCTCCTATCCGGCGTCCGGCACCGACGTCCACCTCGCCACAAAGCTAGTCAACCTCTACACCGTAGCCGCCGTCGACAACCACCATCACCACCTTCTCCGCACGCCAACTATTCAAACAAATCCCAAACAAGCAAAACCTCTTCCTCTGGAACATCCTCATCCGCGCCTACGCCTGGCACGGCCCCCCACCACAACGCCGTCGCCCTCTACCACAGCCTCCTCGACCTCGGCCTCTTTCCCGACAACTTCACCTTCCCCTTCGTCCTGAAGGCCTGCACCGTCCTCTCCGCCATCGACACAGGTAAGGATGTCCACGACATGGCCGTACGCACCGGCTGTGAACAACCGGGACTCCGTGCTGTGGAATTCTATATCGTCGCTTATTTCCAGAACAGCCATCTAAGGGACGTCCTCCAATTGTTCAACGGATGTCCGGGAGGCGGGTACCGGCCTACCGTTGCGACGCTCGTGACGGCCGCCTCAACCGATGCAGACGCCGCCGCACTCCTGAGAGGAAGGGAGATTCACAGGTTCAGCTGGAGGCTCGGGTTCAAGGGAAACGACAAGGTGAGCACCGCGCTCGTGGATATGTACGCGAATAGTGGGTGGGTCAAAGTTGCTAGGACCCTCTTCGAGCGGCTGGCGGAGAAGAGGGTCGTTTCTTGGAATGCAATGATTTCGGGATACTCAATGCATGGGCATGTCGAGAAAGCATTGACCCTCTTTTTGGAGATGAGGGAGTTGGTCAGGTGGTCCCGGACCATATTACTTTTGTAGGAGAGCTCTCGGCTTGTAGCCATGTCAGGATGGTAGAAAGAGGTCGAGAGTTCTTCGATGTGATGGTTAAAGATTATTCGATTGAGCCGACCGTTCAACACTATACTTGTATGGTGGATCTTCTTGGTCACTTTGGTGAATTGGACGATGCGTTCTAGCTCATCCAGAGTATGCCAATGAGACTGAACATTGGTGTCTGGGGTTCCTTGCTCAATGCGAGCAAGATCCATCGGAATGTCGAGCTAGGAGAGCTAGCATTGGAGAGGCTGATAGAGCTGGAGCCTGACGATGCAGGGAATTACGTGCTTCTAGCAAACATCTACTCCCAGACCGGGAAGTGGGAGGGAGCGGCTAAGGTGAGGAAGCTAATGACTGAAAGAGGAGTAAAGAAGGTTGTCGTTTGTAGTTGGATCGAGGTCAAGAACAGGTTCATGCGTTCCTTGTGGGGGATCATTCCCATCCATGCTCTGAAGAGATATATGAAGAGCTTGATAGATTGGAAGGGATGATAAAAGAAGCTGGATACGTGGTCGACACCGTGCCAGTATTCCATGGTGTGGATGAGGATGAGAAGAGGAACATGCTTAGGAGTCATAGAGAAATGTTAGATATAGCATTCAGGCTGATCAGTACGCCACCAGGAACAAAGTTGCTAGTGACGAAGAATTTAAGGGTTTGTGAGGACTGCCATGCCGTGCATGGTGGGGTGGCCAAAATAGTCATAATGAAGTCCATCATGGAGAATTTTTAAAATCACAATGTTAAGAAACGATGGGTTAAATATGTAAAAATTTATACACATGGACAAGTAGACAAGTTGTGTCGGCTAGACTTCACGTGCCGACAACTTGTTTGTCTGCGCTATGCATGTGCATTCTCGTGCTGTGTCACACGTGCGTGGATTCCGTGTCTTGTAGATTTTCGTGTGTGTATGGCACCGGTACGGCCGTAGCGCAACACAGTACAAGTTGCACCTCTAGGTGGACGTTCTATGAGTACGGATTACATGTGCGTGGTGAGGCATGTCATGACTACACAACTTGCTACGCCAACATGAATACCTAACCAAAAGGTCACCACATGCTCATTTATTCATTTCTATCTAGTAAGCATTTTTAACTAAAATTTGGGTACAGTTTAGAAGATCTGGATGTGTTAAATTCCTCTGGTGACAGGCTAGTAGTAGTTTTCTCTTGAGTTAATCATTGCATTTGTCTTTGATTCAAACCGAAAGTTATAACGTGTGTATGGGTGGCCAAGTTCGCCGAATATTTTGAGTTAGATGAGTTGATAGTTAACTATACTACGAGGGTATAAATATTTGGGTTATGTTTTTGAGTTGAAATTCTGCTCAGTTTTTTAATCATATCCCAGAAAGTTACCTGATTACTGCATTGCTACTTTTAGCTAGTATACTCATATTTCAATTCAAATGCTTTGTTGCATATAACTTAAGGTTCGCGAGTGACCTTGAAGCTACGTTGCATGGGCATTTCTATAGGACAGTCCCTGTTCAACATGGACTCAACATGGCACTTCCTTGACACATATATGGGACATGGTTAATCCATGTCTAGATTCCAAAGGGTACCAAGTCATGACTTGAAATGACATAGCTTGCTCACACCAGAAAGTATTTGTTTTACAATGAAACAACAACAAAGTCCTGATCCTAAATTTTTTGGGGGTTGCTACATGAATCCCTTGCTTCCATTCAACTCTGATAAGGGCCATATCCTTTCTAATCTTAACAGAAACCATATCCTTCTTTACAACTTCAATCCATGTTCGTTTAGGCCTACTCCTAGTCCTAGCGGCTCTTTTAACTACCACCTTGTAGGTCGTACTTACTGGTGCATATATTGGTTTGCGTTGCACATGTTCAAACTAGCTAAGATGATATTTTCACATCTTGTAGGCACCACCTTCAACTTCCCACGACTGTGGTCATTTCTTATCTATCTTTTAATACTTTGCTACTATTAGCATTCAATATTTTTATAATGAAGTATGTATTATCTAAAACTATGTACATAGATGCAAATACTGATCTAATATAGGCCAATATATGTTAGTGTATTCATATGTAAGTGTACCCATGGCATAACCGTATCCAAATTTTTTAAGTAAATATTTAATTGTACCCATGCGATAACTGTGTCCAATGTTTTTAAATAACATGCCACATTCTGAATACGTTTGGACCGTATTACGTCCACAACCATACCTGTGTATGTACCCATGCAACTAGCGTTGGAGGGCTTTGTCCCAATTTTTTAAAATAAACATGCCATATTCTGAATCCGTTTGGACTGCAGCACGTCCACAACCATACCTGTGCATGTACCCATGCAACTCGCGTTGGAGGGTTCATGTGATGCAACCTATTGGAATAGGATAATGCTCAGTTGGATTATTTCTCAGCCTTTACAAGCAGATAGTATAAAGTTGCTGAAGCTTAACTTTGTTACCAATATAATAGCCTTCATTCAGCCAAATTTTCTTGCCTACCAAATATTGTGACAGGAAAGAGTAAGCCACCAAGTAAATGGGGAATGATGGCATGATAAAAACCTAGGTTTAAAATTTCTCATCATTTCCTATTGTAGTCTATATTTCAACTCACTTGCACATATTATTTTACAGGATCTAGAAGATGGCTGACGGTGAGGATATACAACCTCTCGTTTGTGACAATGGAACTGGAATGGTGAAGGTGTGCAATTTATTCATACATTTTCCGTTTTCTTATATTTATATATATTATTTTCTATACCCCCAGTCCCAACCTCTTCCTTGACAGAAATCAAATGATGGTGATGATGCTGGTGATTATTTGCTATATTATTTACTCCATTTTCTTTTATTTCGCAGGCTGATTTTGCTGGTGATGATGCACCAAGGGCAGTATTCCTAAGTATTGTAGGCAGACCTCGACACACAGGAGTCATGGTTGGCATGGGCCAAAAGGATGCATATGTGGGTGACGAAGCCCAGTCCAAAAGAGGTATCCTGACATTGAAGTATCCAATTGAACATGGGATTGTTAGCAACTGGGATGACATGGAGAAGATCTGACATCACACCTTTTACAATGAGCTTCGTGTTGCTCCTGAGGAGCATCCTGTTCTTCTTACTGAAGCGCCTCTAAACCCCAAAGCCAACAGAGAAAAGATGACCCAAATTATGTTCGAGACTTTCGATGTGCCGGCCATGTATGTCGCAATTCAAGCCGTCCTTTCCCTGTATGCCAGTGGGCGAACAACTGGTTTGTATCATTGTGCTTATATGCTTATCCAAGGGTTTGTCTCTCGTGTTCCTTTGCTGATCTGAAGCTGTTATTGTGAACAAGTATTGTGCTGGATTCTGGTGATGGTGTGAGTCATACTGTTCCAATTTATGAAGGTTATGCCCTTCCTCATGCCATCCTCCATCTCGATCTTGCGGGCCGTGACCTTACAGATGCCCTGCTGAAGATCCTTACGGAGAGACAGTACTCCTTCACCACAACTGCAGAGCGTGAAATTGTCAGGGACATCAAGGAGAAACTCGCCTATGTTGCCTTGGATTATGAACAAGAGCTAGAAACTTCCAAGAGCAGTTCCTCTGTGGAGAAGAGTTATGAATTACCAGATGGGCAGGTAATAACCATAGGAGCAGAGAGATTCAGGTGTCCAGAGGTCCTTTCCCAGCCATCGTTGATTGGAATGGAAGCTCCTGGAATTCATGAGACGACATACAACTCTATCATGAAATGTGATGTAGATATCAGGAAGGATTTGTACGGTAATATTGTGGTTAGTGCAGGTTCAACCATGTTCCCTGGGATTGCGGACCGCATGAGCAAGGAAATCACTGCACTTGCACCTAGCAGCATGAAGATCAAAGTGGTTGTTCCACCTGAACGGAAATACAGTGTCTGGATTGGCGGGTTCCATTCTTGCTTCACTTAGCACATTCCAGCAGGTAAAAATTTGATTGCTAATTTGCACAATCAACTTTAAAAAATAAATTAAATTGCTACAAGCTATTTTCAGTAGCAACTTGCTACCATAAACTTTATTTTTTCACCTAAATACTTTCAACTATCATTCTTTTGCATGCTCAGGCTAACGGCAAGTATAAAAAAGACCATAATGCCCTTTCTAATAGATAATCCTAATTAGATTGATCATTCATTGGAAGATTTAGTTAAAAATTAAATTTGTTTATTCATTATCCCAATCTAATATGAAACTAATTACATTAATCCTAACATAAATTAACCATAGGCGAGCCCATCCACACCCCTTCCAGACGCCACTGCACCATCTCCTGGCCTCGTGAACCCAACCCCACCCTGCTCTGTCACCCTGGCCTAACCCCACCCAGTCTATTGTGCCGTCAGCGCTGCTGCTGTGCCTGTGCGCTGACGGTGCAGGTGCAGCAACAGCCATCTTTTGGTGTCACAAATTAATTGGACCATTGCAAATTTAACTGGATTGAATGCTCTCAACTCTTAGTAAGGCATCTTTAAGCTCTTTCCACTTTATGCACGATAGTTTTTTTTTTCAAACTATATATGATATTCATGTAACATATTATATAGGGATCTGAGCGAAAACTTGTTTGATCCTGTAGGAGCTCCTACATGTATCTTTCACTCCTCTATATAGGCAACCATCTCACCTTAACCTTCTTATTGGTGTCTTCTCAGGTGAACAACTGTTGATGTGCTCAGATGTCGGGGTATGGGCAGGTCAAGGTGATGTCGTTGTTGGGCGGGCTCGCTGGACGGGCTCACCGGAGTTAGGCTTAGGGTTATAATTTTTCTATTTGGGGAAGAAAGAACATTATGCAATGCAAGCATTTCGGGGCAATAATGTCCATGAAACTCATGTGCATTGCACAGACCATTAAACTTAACGGAAAATTAATTGATGGTAGTTAAGTGCTAATTTTTAATAGTTCATGGTACCGACTTGCAAAAACTTGAAAGTTGTGGGTATTGAAGTGCAAATTAGTTAAACGAACTGTTAGTAATTTATATTTTTGTTTGGATCTATATAGTTATATTTGGACCAAATTAACATCCTCTTTGTTTTAATGATCAGATGTGGATTTCAAAGGGAGAATATGATGAGTGCCCTTCCATCGTCCACCGGAAATGCTTCTAGTTTAACAACGCTAGTGTGCCAAAGTTGCCCCGTCATCTGTTTTTTCTTTTTCTTTTTTGCGCATGCTTAACTTGTGGTGTTTTAGATTGTGGCTCTAGTAAGTAGTATCATATTTCTGTCATAGCTGTGTGAACTTCTGTTTCTTTTTCGTATTTCTAGAGTGTTGTCGAATATCTGCAAGTGTCGCAAGAATCAGCACTGGTCTATTTATGGGTTGCTGTTAGGAGTAAAACTTCATATATTTTTTTTCCCGTTGGTTGTGCCTTTTCAAGAAATAGCTGGTAATGTCGTCTCTCTATTTCATCTGAATTTAATGTTGATATATGTACGAGAAAATTGGATGTAGTCGCAT
Organism: Iris macrosiphon; assembly: GCA_036927795.1. NCBI lineage: Eukaryota > Viridiplantae > Streptophyta > Magnoliopsida > Asparagales > Iridaceae > Iris > Iris macrosiphon. The sequence goes on from JAYESA010000006.1 coordinate 226,061,214, forward strand.
CACACCATGTTATGAATTTTGGTACTATATTTATATGATGGCATCCTGAGTTGTATCAGTATCGAGATGGCATTTCTCCTTGGATTTGTGACAATCTTGTTTCGTTCTGCATCTTGTTCTCTAGCTATCTACAATGAGTTAGTTGCCTGCAGCCTATAATGAGTATTAGTGTCTTCTTCTTCTTCTTCTTCTTCTTCTTCTTCTTCTGTGTGATTTAAGCCTGCACATGGAGGGAGATTTTGTATGACTTGCTAAATGGCTTAGAGTTTAGGGTTAATTTTCTCGAACTAGTAAGATGCAAGGGTTTCATCATGCATGACATGGGTAGAAGGGTGATGTGGCTTTCTGACAATAGCTGGGCTTGTTTGAGTCCATTTTTGTTTACCCACCAAATTATGATGGTGTATGTTCAAATTTTCACTCAAATGTTGTCTTGTGTCATTTTTATGTAATACAAAACCACTTTGGTAATGATTTTCTGAACGTGCAAAGCGGTTTTGATTCCTATTATGACATGTGGCAGCATTTGGTGGAAGGGTGACCTAGTTTTGGTGGGTGAACAAAAATTGACTCGGCTTTTTATTCATTTGTAGGTAATTTACAAGATTGTTCAGTTATTAGAACAAACATATGTATGAATTTTTATTAATTGTTACTATTATATATATTTGGGAAGGTAAACAACTGCCCTCGTAATTTCTTCTTCTGTAATTAGCTAAATGTCTATGTTAAACTTAACGAACACAATAAACATATACATACAATATATTTTTTTTTTGTGGTGGTGGTGTGTGCGTGCGTTTCTAACTTTTCATATTTATAGAAGTATAAATTTAGATGCCACTTAAAATTAATTTATTTTTCATGCATTTTTGTCACCTTCTTATCAAACGCAGCTATAGATTTGTATACTTTTGTGAATATTAGGGTTTATTTGATTGCAAATGGAAAATAAATTAATTATAATGAATTATTTTATTAGGAAAAAATTTCATAGAATTTTAAAATTTTTCTTATGAAAACTTAATTTGGGTATTTGATTGTCATTATTTTTCATAAAAAATAGTTATTTTTTATAAAAAAATAATAATTATGGGTTGGACGAGTTTTATTTCTATCATTTTGGAAAAAATAAATAAATGATCTTTTTTTTAAAAAATAATTTCATATAAAATATAACCTATCAAACACCACAAATTGGTGAAAGAATATTTATTGAAATATTTTCCATGGAATAAAAAAGTAAAATTAAACAGCCTAGATTTGTTTTAATATTGTATCAAAACAATCCAGAATTTTACAACTTAGCTTATATATTTAGAATTGTGTTAGCAGAACTCTACAATATTGGTGTGGGCTCCACGACATAAGCTGTACAACTCCAACTTAAACATCATCCGGGAATGTATTTATGACTATTTTTACTTCTCAACTATGACTATATCATCATTGAGATTGAACTAGAAGCCATCTCTTTGCTATTTCCTCCTATTAACTTTTGTTTTCCCTCCTATAACTTATATTAACTATAGAAATACCTAAGTATAAATTGTGTGCATTACACTATTTCTTTGAATAAATTCTCAAGTTTTTTGCTTCTAAAGAAAATGAGTATCCTTCTCTATCAAAGAAGGCAGAAGCAAGCTTTTTCATGTAATCACTGCTGCTCACCATGCACAAGGAATATTCACTATTAAAGAGGAAACGCAATAATGCTGCCAGCAAGCCAATACAGATGAATATGTAAGCATAAAATAAAAAATACACCAAAAAATAATTGATTATTATGTTACCATCCGATTAATCAGATTTTACAAATTTTGATACCAAATATTGGACATGTACTTGCAGAAGATAATTTTCTCAAAATTGTTTGCCTGCAGCATAGCATAAACTTTAAAAATCCGCAATTGAGTTCTCTCACAGCCTAGCCAAAAAACCTGATACACAGACACGACACTTCGCGAGTCGAGAGCATATATATACTTCTCCACAGTAACTTGATTTTCTCTAGTGGCTCAAATATACAGTACACCCCAAAAAATTATTTTCAGAATCAATATGATATACCACTCTCTCTTAGAACATAATAAGCACTCTTACCAGTGGGAGCCAAAGTCCCTATACCTCTCAAAACAGTAGATATATTACACACTTACAAATACAAACAGGCCCCAGTCTGTAGATAATAGAGCAATAGAGACAGACTCGAGGATCATCAACCATCATTTGGTCGGTTTTGTCCGACTGGCCATGGCACGTAACCTGCTGGCTATTTGGGTGAAGGATGGCCTCTGATGCGGGTCGGGAGCCCAGCACTGCTCCATTAGATTCTTCCACTCTAGGTCGCATGTTACCGGCACAGGAGGCCTCAGCGTATTGTTCACAATACCACCTGCATTGAGAAACAAAGCTCCAAAATAAGCGTAAAGATGGCAAAAATATCTTGAGTTGTGGAAAGGTTCGTAAGCATGGGGGGAAATGAACTCTAGAAAGATGGTAAATAGTCATCATATGTGGGTACCGAGAAAATATAGATATTTGTTTTCATGAAGATATACATCGTTTAACAAACTGAAGTATAAATGAAGTCCACCGATCTTATGGGTCAAAGTACAAAATTTTGATATCACACTTGGCGCATGACAGCCGGGCAAAGAATGGAACAAGGAGCCAAATGGTGCAATAGAGTAAGTTAGTTTAATTAAAGCAAGTGGGTATTTTTCTTTTCCCAGTTGCTTGCAATTGTTGGAAGAGGACAAGTGGCTGGTATAAAGCCAGATCGAAGACATATTCGATCTACACCAATATATTGTGTTAGGACGAAAATCAAGACCAGGAAGTATTAAGTAGATTCGCGACAGATGTGCAATCAGATGCAACCATATTAAACCTGAGTCACTCAATTAGTCCTGACGGCTTAGTACAAATGCCGATCTAGCTTTTAGAAAGAAACACCGACGGTGGATCTATGCAGAAGAACCCTACCTAGACCCAACCCGTGTATGTAGTCCAACCAACCTGGTCCAAACTTGGACATCATGTCAACTTGCTTGTGCTCTGGGTCAGGTAGAGTATAATACATGGAACCAACCAAACCCACCTTGAAAGGCTATCAGGTTTCTAGTATCTTCCGTGACTCACATGTCGCCTTGATGTCATGTTTAGTGACTTTAACTTTACAGGATTCACTGAGTTTTCAGTGTTTTTAACTTACAATAATGGTTCTAGTCACTTGATGGTTTTATTGGGGAACAGTATATTCTTTTATAAAGATGGTAAGAAGATTGGTTTCTAGTTGTCCTTTCTTGTGCACTAAAAAGTAACTTTGAGGCAATCCATAATAAAACCTTCGTAGGATGGGTTTTCTTAGCCCGGAAAGCAGAACAGAAGGGGCTCAAGACATATTGTAACCAGTGGGTAGAAGCTGGAAGCTGATATTAGCATTTTTGAGATATTAATATTCAACTAAGGCTATTTATCTCCATCTACAAATTAAATAGTAAAGGATACCATAGTAGATGCAGGACTCAGAGCTTACATGTAGCTCTACACTGGAACTAATCCAGCCCCAGTTTTATACTACTATCACCATCAGAGAAGGATTAATGAGTGTGGGTAATATGTTAGTTTTTTAATGTGAAAATAAGAACGGACCCATCAAGGACAAATTTAGTCAGGTTATATCAATAACTTGGAGCACTGTAGTAAGGAAAGCATTACAAAATGACATTAGAAAAGTATAAAGTTTCTCATGATGAGTTTTTGCAATCGTACCTATAATTGCACCATAGTGCATATTGGCATAAGGCTCCTCGCCAGTGAGAATTTCCCACATTACTATGCCAAAGGAGAATACATCAACCTGCAATCAAATTGAACTAGTACTTCATATTGGTAAATGTCTGAACAATCCATGTAGTAGGCCAATTCCTTTTTTGTTATTTTTTTCTTAGCTTTTCTATTCAAGTTAAATCTCCCACAACTATAGAGACGTCTGATTCCCTGTAAGCTAGCTTTTTATTCAATTAATGTTACTTCCCTTCGGAGCTAACAAGTACATCTTAATTAGTAGAATTGTTTGATAGCAGAAGACTATCTTAGAAATCTATCTCCACCAAAGAAAGCGAAAGAACAAAGGAAATAAAACCTCAACCTCTCTGGTTTTGCTACAATTATATCTTACCTTCTCAGACACCTTATTACTGCTGCCATTTAACAACTCTGGAGCCATCCATGGCAGGGTTCCCCTCACACCTCCAGAAACCAGGGTATTCCGCTTAATTTTTGACAGGCCAAAGTCACCTACCTGTATGAGGCCAACATTAAACATGTGGTTATAGTTTACCATAGTTTACCAAGAACAATCGCAGCAATGCAGTAGACAATCTCTCACTACTAACACTGTGTTTGGGAACTTTGGTGGGGAGGGAAAGGAAAATTTGAGGGGAAAGAAAGTTGAGGGGAGTAAAATGGAAGTAAAGTTAATTTTCCCTCCTCTTGTTTGGATGAACAAAAAGTAGGAAAAGAAAAAGTTTAAAAATAATTTTTTGTTTGTTTGTGGATAGAGATATAATTACTATTTAATCCTCGGTATTATCAAATCATAATTTATGCTTACCTTTTTTAGGGATAGTTGGGTAAATTCTCTCATCTCTCTCCATTTTCCTCCCACTTTTGGGAGGAATAGTGGGACCCATATAAATTTCCCCCTCAAATTCCCCTCCCCATTTCCCCTACCCCTTCCCAAACACCATCACTTTAAATTTTCCTCACTTTCCCCTCAACTTTTTCCTTCCATTTTCCTCCCTTCCCAAACAGTACCTAATAGGCCAATAGATATTCTAATTAACATCTATCTTACCTTACAAATAGGCCGTGATGAATCTTTGAGGTTTACAAGCAAGTTATCACACTTCAAATCAAAATGAACAATGTTTTTAGAATGCAGATATTCCATTCCAAAGGCAGCATCCATTGCAATTATGAGCCTCTTTCGACGATCCAAGTACCTGTCAGCTCCATTTCAGAGTGTGTTAAACTCTATTGAAGTATCATATTACTAACATAAAAGAGAACGGAGAGGATATACTTGTCCTTGCGTAGTAAAACATGCCTCAGTGAACCATTGACCATGAATTCTGTCACAGTTGCTAGAGTAGCGCCAGGTCCATCTTTCACAACCCCATAGAAAGCCACCACATTTGGATGATGAAGCTTTGAAAGAATCTCAGCTTCACGCCAAAACTCCAGGGTCTGGGGGAAGATGTTAATTTATGGATCAGCTTTTGGAAAAAGAAGTACCTCAAAACTATATACCATTACTGAGGTTAATCAACCGTTAATAGCGGAAAGTAGAAAACAGAACTCATTAATATTGTTTATAATGGAAACCTTACCAGTCTCTCTTGCTCAGAGGATCGCCCTGTGAAGCAGCTCTTTTTTATTCGCTTAATGGCCACGTCACTGCCCCTCCATTTCCCATGATAGACAGTACCAAATGTACCAGAACCGAGTTCTTTGAGCTCTTCAAGATCCTCATTCATTATGATCTGCAATGACCCAATTTTAAAAAAAATCTCAAAATATTTACAATGCAGACCTCCCAATCACCCAACCACATTACAGATTACAGGAGACAAGCAACATTAAATTGGTTGAGCAAAGCATCTTACGCGCAGTTTCCTTCCTAACTTGATTCGGCTGAAATTTTCAGTAGGAATATATGTAAATCTGCATAAGGTATAGATGGGTTCATGGGGACATTTTCAATTTGACTTTTTGGCTAATTGTGCCACATGATCTCCTATAACATATCTTATCCGGGTTTTTTCGTACAGAGATTATACTTTGATTAAATTACTCGTAGAGAAATAAGTTTGGGATAATTAGACAGAGAGAAAAGAAACGTCCTTAATAAGCGCTTTTGGCTCTTTTAGTAAAATAAATGTAATAAACTAGCGAAAACGTCCTTAGTAAGGGCGTTTCCATAGTTTTTTATAATTTTTAATCTTCTCCTGTAACAACTAAAGCAGAAAGAAAGAAGAAAATATTTTGAAAAAAATAATTTTAAGGGAAAACGCCCCTACCAAGTGCCTTTTCAACTTTTATATTTAATATAAAAAAATAATTAGTGAAAACGCCAATAGTAGGGGCATTTTCAAATTTTTTATTAGTTTGTTTTATTATTTTTCATTTTCTTTAACCCAAAAGGAAAAAAAACAATATCTTTGATACTAATATATATATGTTACTATAATGACATAAAGAGGGCTGTATTACAGTGGTAAGAGTACCACTTTGTGGTTGTGAAGGCTAAGGCTCGAATCCCATAGCGCTTATTCATTTTTTTTTAATTTTTTTTACTTTTTATAATTTATAATATTTCTTTTACAGAAAGAAAAAAATATTGAAAACGCCCTTGGTAGGGACGTTTTCCCTTAAAATTAATTTTAATTTTTTTTCCTTCTTTTTGCTTTAGTTGTTACAGGAGTAGATAAAAATTATTAAAAAAAATATGGAAATGCCCTTACTAAGAGCGTTTTCAATAGTTTATTAATCTCTTTTACCTAAAGAGTCAAAACGCCCTTACTAAGGGCATTTCTTTTCTCTCCGTCTAATTATTCCAAACTTATTTCTCTATGAAAATTTTAATCAAAGTATAATTCTCTGTACGAAAAAAACTGTATCTTGTCATGTTTCTTCTTGATCTAGGCCTGTAGCAGTCCACGAGAATTCAAACAGTTGCTCCTTGGTTGCAAGAGTGATAAACATATGGCTTAACCCAGACTGGCCTTCGAGATATTGCAACCAATGCTTCATGGATACGGATTATGACACGATACATAACACAAAAAATTTTAACAAAAAAATTTAACAAAAAAATTACAATGGGGGTACAGAAAAAAATAAATATAGAACTACATATTAACCACGTTTTTAATATTTTAAATGGGAAAAAATTATAATCTTCTGTCATCCTTATGATACCTTATTTTATAAATCACGAAATAGGAATTTCCTATATTTATATGAGGTGATCACACGAAAGTTCTACATGCAACATGATGATTTATTGAGAATCATTTCAATGAGTTTCACACTAAATAGAAATATTGTTTAAATATATATTTCATGAATGTCTGTGTTCCAGGACGAAGATTAATGTTCTATTTCATCACTATAGATGATCACTTTGATATTACAAGAACAAACCACCCAATAAACTGTTTTAGACACTCAATTAATCACACTTGGATAAATAGTGCTTCTATTGGATGTAAGAGGTATATTACCTGCAAGTCGCTAAGATCAATATCGTTCGCAGAAGCACCAATAACTGGTCCACCACCTTCTCCAATTGCAAATTTTGAGTCCTTAAGGCATTCATTCATAAGAATTAGAATACAACTAAGAACCTCTTACCTGATATAAAATACTATTCTTGTTACAGGCAAGAAGAATACCTCATATAATGAGTCAGTTGTTTGTAGGTTTTCCCCTATCTTTGGAGAAGGATTATCTACCTGCAAACCTTCACCACCCTTGTCCCTCGAGTGAGGATGGGCAGGTATATAACCTGGATCTAAAACATTAGAACCCTCTTCACTCGTGCCCGGAAGTTCTTGGTTTTCCTCATCAAAATCAATTTGTGAATCCATGTGGCCCAACAATACTCCCTCATATGGCCTAGGAACTCCATCCTCAACCTTCGGGGCAAGAGCAGAGTAACTGATGTGGTCTTGATCCATAAGAGAAACGTCATTTCGAGCAAACTCATCTTGAGCCAAATTTCTGAAGAAGGACCAACGTTTAGGTTCATGGTTCAGCATGTTCACACTGATACCAGTATCATCTGCACGAAGAGGACTTAGGCCCGAGGAACCCTCAGCAATCCTAGCCTTAGAAAATATATCAGAGAGTAGATCAGGAGGAAAACGATCATTGATATCAATAAGAATATCTCTCCTCTCCGGGTTGGGATGGGATGATTCTGCTTGAGAAACAGCTCCAGTACCAGGCCAGGCAAAAGCTGCAGCCTGTTCCATAGCAGCCTTGGCAGTTATCTCCTCCCAATGAATCTCCTCTGGTAGAACAGAAGCAGGATTCTCCTGTTGCTTAATGGAAGCTTCCATGCCTACGCTTGGAACTTCAGCTGCATTGGTTCCATGAACATGTGGCTCTTTGAAATTAACCTTGCCATTAACTGTTTCACCTGCTGGCTGAAGGGCGTATTTTGTTGTTTCTAGTCGTTCTGGAGGCGAGAGAGGTTCAACTTTATTCGTATGTGTGATTGTACCAGCCAATTCCTTATATTTATCAAGCTGCGGTAAACCATCCTCGATTGTCCGAGAACTTGGAAGAGGTGGTTTTGCAGCTGAAGATTTACCACTTTCTGAGGCCATATTTCTTTCATGCAAAGAATCAGCAGTTTCAGCAATAGATGCTCGAGTCATACCCGTTTGTGACTGAAGTAAGTACTGAGATCCGATAGAATCATCAGACTTGGAATGACGACTTAAGAGCTCTGCCTGTTCTCTAGGGATCCTCTCAGAGTGGAAGACTCTTGCAGGGCGTGAAGGTGGATAATTGTAGTTAAGATCAGAAGTTGTATCAGGATCATAGTCAGAGAACCCAGAAGTATAAACTCCAGCAGATGCATATGGATCATCTTCATTGAACTGAGAATGCCGGTCAGCATTTACATCATCAACTGATGGAGATAATGTAGCAGGATCACCTGATGGTAATAATGTAGCAGGCTCTTGGTGCTTCGCATCATGTTCTAAACCTGAACCCTCATGCTGCTGCATGGCCGCACCTAACTCATTTTCCAGAGACTGAACAAGCTCACTTTCTTTCTTTTTCTGCCTCATATTATCTGATGCCGATTGAGACTCCCTGGTTGTTTCCTCACCTTGTTCATGACCTCTGGTCCCATGTAACTCTTCAGTCATACCGTGGTGAATGGGAAGTAGCCCACTGAATGGTACAGGAACAAAAGTCCCTCCAAGGGGTGAGTATTGGGAATTATAGTTGTAGTCAGAAGGCAGAGATCCAGGGATGGAAATCCTGCTATTTGTATTGTAAACACCGCCAGGTGCATGGTTGGCAGAGAACGGATAGTGTGTACCTTCAACATACTGCTCCCTATGGGCCTGATAAGAGTACATATATGGATCATAGTCAGTAGAGAAACTAGTCTGCAAAGGTGATGATAATGTAGATGAGGTTGCCATGCCGCCACCAAAAGCCACATTATGAATTCCAGCTGACTCAGTTGCAGCTCTGTTTGCATGATCTCTATCTAGACTTTCAACTTTAAGAATAAGTAATTGATCTAAGTCGCTTGCTGATGCGCTTGCTAAACCATGGTCACTCGAGGTTTTTCCAGTTCCTGGATCAATGCCATTGACAGCAACCATGTACTGGATTTCTGAATCTCCATCCATGCTGCCTAGGCCATAGTGGAAGTCATCAAAATCACCAGAAGGAAAGAGAAACATCCTTAGCTTCTGTGATCCCTCGCCACCGTCAAGAACACTGCACTCCTCAATCATATTTTGAAGATCTTCATCACAGGAAACAGATACCAAGGCATCAAGGTCCTCCCCTGGCAGTTGATATTTGATGGTATGTGGTTGGTTATATACCACAGTTGTCTTCTGCATGAGTTCTTGCCAGGAAATGTCCTTACTTATGCGAATAATTCTTGTATCTCCTCCTACATACCTGAGCTTTCCATCACTTGGCCGAGGTAAAATCTTACCACCAAAACTACACAAAGCTTTCATCTTCTTTGACGAGGAATCAGAAGTACCTGAAGAATACCCATGAGAAACTCCTGACGACACTCGTGGAACTGATCTTGAAGAAGAATACCTGCCTTTATTTTCAGCTTCAGATAGGTTTCGCTTCTCCATGTCCTTTAAAAGGGTTTTATCGCCAGTGATAAGCTTTGAAACATCTGACCCACTTTCAGATCCTGTGTGAGAAATTTCAAGCACACCTCTGAAGTCCATATATCCAGTCGTATAATTTTGATCTCCAGATGAATTTGATACAGAAGGTTTCTTGGAGATTGCTCTCTCTCTCATAAACTCAAGTGCAAATTCTTCACCTGTCTGAATTGAATAATTAAGAACAGGCCTAGCAGTGCTAGATACTGCAGTCTCTTGTGGTCTAACATTGGTACTAGTAGAAGCAGGAGGACCCTGCATGAACCTTTGGCCTGGTGGGCCAAGACCTTCATTTCTAGAATCCATGAAATTTCCGTTGAACTGTTTGGAATGTTTCAGTCACTCCAAGAAGTTTTATTCTTTCCTCCACATGTACCAGTACATTTTCTAGCAGTAATGATCTATGCATGTTCATGATGCCATCCTCAGTATGACTGATAGAGTATAGGAAAATTTTCTTTTATCTGAAGTACAGACGTAAAAAACTTCACTTCAGTAGTTTCCAGTATTTATAGCTAAAGTCCCTCAAAAAATGACAGCAAAGTGCGCGCCAGTCAAGGGACAGATTTAATACAAAATATTGATGATGACGCAAGAATGGAGATGGTAGGTTACAAGAGGATCAAACTGCAATAGAAAGGCATCACATATATATATATATATATATATATATATATATATATATATATATATATATATATATACTTGACAAATTTCTGAAAATGACGGCAGATGCAAGAAATATAAGAAAGTACAAAACAGTAAAAAGATTCCTCCAGGGTAAAGGAAAAATTCCACAGTTATTGTGAACAGTTACAATTTTAGTATTATATAGAATAAGGCTTTCAACAACACAAGTAGTTTTTGTTGTTTTCGATGTTGAAACGGTCTTTCTTTATCCATGGGCAATGAGTTCCGATGTATTAGGTGTATCGGTCTTTGTGGAAGCTTTAATTTTTGTGCTTATCCCAATTGTTGGTTCAGTTTATGCATGGCGAAAGGGAGCATTGGAATGGTCTTTAGCTGAATACTCAGACAATCAAAAAAAAAGGAAGTAAAAGATGACATTGGGACAATTATGAATTCAATTGATTTTCCGTTACTTGACCAAACAACCTCCAATTCCGTTATTTCAACTACATCGAATGATCTTTCGAATTGGTCAAGACTCTCCAGTTTATGGCCTCTTCTATATGGTATTAGTTGTTGTTTCATTGAATTTGCTTCATTAATAGGCTCGTGATTCGACTTTGATCGTTATGGGTTGGTACCAAGATCGAGTCCTAGGCAAGCAGGCCTAATTTTAACAGCTGGAACAGTAACAATGAGTTTCGATGTTGCAAAAACTGAACCAAGGATAGGACATAAGGTTCATTACTGGCTTTAGATGACATGATGTTCAGTTCTATGGACTTGCACCCAATGCAACTTACTTCTGTTATTGGCATAGTTGTTAAAAGGGCACCTACAAATGCAGCCCATTGAAGCACTTCACTACATCCAAAGAACCACGCAATTGCAAAAGTGCCACCTAGTCGTGTGTCTAGAAAGTGTTTCGAGTTTTTGTAGAATTTGACCCAAACCAAACTCTAGCCCAATCCATAATTGACCAGTTAACTAACTAAGATGTCCTAACTACTAACTAACTAACTAATTACTAACTAAGATGTCTCCACTCTAGCCACTTGAGCTACCAAGTATTGACTATATATATATATATATATAGTTAAATGTTGTTAGTAATTAGTTAGTAACCACTACTTCCCATGGACCTGGAACTCTGTCCGGCACACCCTGGTCTTTATATCTTCAAAGGCTACAAGCTCTTTGATTATACACACACACACACACACACCACATGGGTTGGTGCAATTGGTAACTCCAAGCCCCATTCTACAAGAGATTGAGGGATCGAATCTTGCCAACTACTTTTAATACGTGACTTACCTGGAGAATGTGGAAGGGGACCTCTACATTCTCCCCAGGTAGCAAGTCAGCTACGATCGTGGTCGACTATGGAGAATAAGTAAGAAAGCTCCATAAAAGATTTGACAAAAATTTATGACCGACTAACGACATGACGTAAAACATCTATGTTTGAGCCAAATTCCTAGTCAATGTAGCTATGAGCATGAGTGCGCCATAATATAAAACCTACGTGGCAAGGTGGCATGTAGGTAGGCCTACCTTTTGAATTACAGTTTAAGCTAATGCAACCAAGGAGCACTTCCAAATTTTTATAGACTATAAAGAGTCTAGACGAAGAAGTAAGATTGATACAATTTGCTATAGAAAATTGCATTCATATCTATGGCACATTACATCAAAGAGAGAAGGAATGACAATCCCAACTGGACAAGTAACTATTTCTTCTAGTCAACAAGTATTGGGTCAAGTCTTGGGGATATAAGGACATGAAAACCGGATCGGAGATTCGGATCCTCTAAACGCATCATACTATTAAATATTAAAGAAAGATGAACCGAAAAATTCAAGTAGCAATTAGTTAAGAGTCGGACCTAGAGGAGAGGTCTACCCAGACAAAAGAATCGTGGTACCGTCGGTTAGTCCGAGTAGAATGTGTGATAGAGTCCGACACGAGAGACAAATCAAGGATGGACAAATCAGACGCAAAAAATCGAGGATCGACATGCAGAGATTTGGACACGACTGTGTGGAGGAGATTTGGACACGGCTGTGTGGAGGAGAAAGGGAGATGTAGTAAGTCACGGGCTAAGCCTGGGACAAAGATAGTAACACAATTACCTTACTACAAAAAAAAATACACACACACACACACACATATATATATATATATATATATATATATATAGCAAATACCTGACCTTACGGTTGTCCCTTCTTGTTCCCGCCTAATCATCATAATAATTATCACCAAGTCTTATCTCATTATCTCATCAGAATGAGCTCAGCTACTGAGCATAAGAGATCTCCATAAAAGATCCAACAATGTTTTATGACAGGATGTCGACTTGGCGTCAACCCTCCATGTTGGTGTCAAATTTGTAGACAGTGTAACTATTTAAACAATATAATTATGACATGAGAGGGTTATGCAATAAAACCTAGACGAACACTTGGCATGTATGTAGACCAACCTTTTCGATATGTTGTTTAAGTCCATGTGACAAGGAGCACTCTCAAAGTTCTCAGACTATAGAGACTCTAGACGAAGAGGTTAGATGATACAATTTTTTATACGAAATTGCAGTACACATTAAGCCAAATACAGAAGGAGAGAGAATTAAGTTGTCCTCGTTCTCCTTAACACTAGATTAGCATATAGTATTTTTATTATTATGACTAGAAAATAGGTAGAGACATATACATTTTTTATATTATGCATTTCCCCCCTGTATGTAGCGTTTTTGTTTGTCGCATCTAATCCAGTGTAGTCAAAGACGCGCCTCAGGCGCGCCTTGCTCCTAGGCGCAGGGGCAGCGCCTCAGCGCACTCCAGGCAGAGCACAATTTTTAAGGCGCACCTAAGGCGTGCCTTTTTCGAGCGCCTTGGAATAGCTAAGGCGCGTCTTGAAAATCTTGTAAAAAAATAGCATGTTTAGACTATTTTTTGAACTGTTGTACATTTTTTTTACTGTTTTCTCTCCCACTCACTCAATTCAAAGTGATTGCAACCTATACATGGGAGAATTTGAAGCACACATGTTTATCAATATAGAAATCAGATATATATATATATATATATATATATATATATATATATAATATTTTTGCAATATATATATTATAATTTTGCGCCTCGCGTTGCTCGGCCGCACGCCTTACGCCTCGGACGATTTGGACCCTTTGCGCCTCGAGTGCGCCTTGCGCCTTTGACTACCTTGATCTAATCTCCAAAGAACCTTGGCTCCTAAGAGAGGTTTTGCGTCTAGCAACTACGGTTATTGGTGATGATAACGAATGGAGTGGTTGTAAGTGTTAACAATCAACCATATAATAAACGAATATTGACTAAGGTTCTGTCTTAAATGAGCTATTGGATCACATCATGGCGCAAAACGTATTTGAGGCATAAAGGGTCCATATCGTCCGAGGAACATGACGCACTTAAAGGCACTAGTCCGAACGAAACGAGACGCAAATAAAAAAAAATAATCATAATATACATAAACAAATAAATAAAATAGTAATGTAAGAAATAAAACCAAATAACATATTAAAACCAACAAAAATATGTTAACACATAACTAAGTGAACTAACAGAACAGTAGTAGCAGTCAACAGAACTAATAAAAATTTGTATTCTTCCTACCACACTTTTAGTAATTTTAGTTTTTTCAGTTCAACTGTAGCCAACTTTAACAAATATGAAAAGGACTAACTCTCTCCCACCTGTATGAGCTAAGGGCTATCTTCCCGCCTCAAAAGTTTTATATATATATATATATATATATATATATATATATAAAAGGAGGGATCGGGATCCCCGTATTTTTGCATCCCCATGATCACAACCATTGGATTTTGTTTAAGTTATATAATTTTAACCATTGATTTGAATGGTTCAAATCAACGGTTAAGATTTAGATGATTTAAACAAGATCCAACGATTGTGGTCGTGGAAAATTTTGGTGATACATAAGAGTGGGAATCCTCTCTCTCTCTCTCTCTCTCTATATATATATATATATATATATATATATATATATATATAATAAGGTGTGCCTTTTTCAATTGTGCCTTGCTGAAAAGCGCGTCTTGGGTGCGCCCGGAGAAAGATGCCTCACCCAGTGTTACCAGGATCTTGGGTCGCTTTGGTACGTGGTACGGGTACGCGGTACGGTACCTCAGCCGATACGCGGTGTGGTATGGGTAGGCTTATTCCGTACGCTATTTGGGGTCGTTGTTCATTTTATTTGTGTCGTCTTTTGTACCATATACAATTATATAGAAGTATACACTATATATAAATAAAATAAAAATGATTAATTAACAAACAAATATTGAAAATATATGGCGACAACTCCACAAAAGTCAACATTTTGTATTAATACCACCCACACAAAATACAATTTAAAAATATTTCTTGTAAATAAACCAAATATCATAAGTTCATAACCAAAGCCATCAAAATCCAAGTAAAGGAAAGCATAGACAATATTCTCAAAAGAGACGACCCATCAAAATCCAAACGCTATTTGGGGTCATTGTTCTAAAAATCGCTAGGCGAACTCGGTACGCCCGAGATCCGCCTAGCGCCTAGGCCGCCTAGGGGCCAATTTTTTTTAATATATATATATATATATATATATATATATATATATACTGTGCAGCAGCACTCAAAAAATCAGGAATTCAAAATTTCAAAAGGCGTTCGGAACCCAATTTTTTGGGTGAAGACAAAAATTCACTATGCAACAACACATTCTTCAAAAAAAAAGTGCAGCAACACTTAATGTTCCAGACTGCTCACGTGCCCCCCTTTTATTGTGCATCACCATGTTCCGGAGCTCGTTGACTGTAGCAGCACATTCTTCAAAAAATAAAAACTATGCAGCAGTGCTGTTCTTCAAGAATGAGAAGAAAAACAAGAGAGAATGAAGAATGGAAGAAAGAAAGAAAGAGTGTAAGAAGAAGAAGCAAAAGCAGCAAGAGCAAAGAAGAAGAAGAAGAAGAAGCGCTGCAGCAGCAAGGCAGCAACAACATCTCCACCCTCTATAGGGGTCGCTAAATTTGACGACTTAGGTCGCGAAAGCACCCCGTTCGGAGTCGTTCGTCCCAATTCGTGGGACGTAGGGGGGTTGGCGAATTAGGCAACACTGGCCTCACCTATTGAGGTGCGAGGGCACAGTTTCTACGTCTTGCTGCAAAGCGCCTTTAATTACCATGGATCACATCTACAAACTACAGTAAGATCTATCCCAAAAAATATACATCATAAACATTTGGAAAAAATCATGTCCACACTACTTGTTAATACAAGAAATTAGATATCCATCTGCTAGAAATTCTTCATATTACAGGGTTAGGGTAGGTTTTCCCATCTAATTAAGATAGGTAACCAACTACGAAAATATTAAAGACACCAACAAAATGCCACTTCTGAAAATCTCAAATTTCGACCAAGATTCCACCTCAAGTGAGCTATTTTGATCACATTTGGAGTGAGATCTAGCCCAAAAAAACTAAATTTAACCTCACAAACATTTGGGGGAAACGAATAAAGAAAAATCATCTCCAAATTACTAATTAAAAAAAAGAAATTAAACATCCTTCTCCTGGAAACTTTTCATAATACAAGATTTGTTAGTTACATAAATATATAACTTTCAACCCTCACTACAACTCTAGAGGCTTAGTGTAGTGGAGGGAAGTTTAAGAGGGATAAGGTTTAACCTAAAGAAGAAGAAATAGCATTGCAACCAAATTTCCCACCTACTAAACAATACATATACACAATACTAACAAGAGCCCACCTCTAAAAATCCAAATTTACTAAGATTTCACCTCAAGGTCCTCAACGAGCTATCTTGATTTCCTCCTAAGAGTGATATCTAATGGGAAAAAAAAACTATAACCTCGCAAGCAGTGGAGAAACTTGCAATCACAAAACTATCAAACGACCACCTCTAAAAATCAAATTTGACTACGATTCTCCACCTCAAGAGAGCTATCTTTACCACATGTAAAGTGAGATATAGCAAAAAAAAAAAAACTAACTTCAACCTCCTAAACATTTGGTGAAAAAAGAGAGAGCCACTTCCAAATTACTTGAAATTAGTTGATCGATACCCGACAATTAAACCTAAAAACTCTCGCAAACAGACTTAGGGTTAGGTTTCGCCTAAACAAAAAACCCATTCCAAAAAATCCTAATTTTTCCAGCTAATTAAGCTAGACAACCACCAACCAAACTATTCAACAAGTGATCACAAAACTAACAAAAGCCCACCTCTAAAAATCGAACTTTTAAATACGATTCTGCCACAAAATGAGCTATTCCGGTCACCTTCACAGTAAGATCTATCAAAAAGACCTAATTTTAACTTCCTAAAGATTTAGGGAGAAAAAAGAGAAAAACTCACTTCAAATTACTTCATTGATACATGAATGATGCAATCAAATCTATAAGCCATTCATAACATAGACTAAGGGTTAGGTCTAGCCTAAAAAGAAAACACATTCCATAAAATCCCAAATTATTTTCAGCTAATTAAGCTAGATAACCACCAAACAAACTATTCAACAAGTGAACACAAAACTAACAAAAGCTCGTCTCTCGAATTTTGAACACGATTCCGCCTCAAATGGACTATTCCGATCACATTCACAGTAAGATCTAGCAGGGAAACCATAATATTAACCTCATAAACATTTGGGAAAGAAAAGAAAAGAAAAACTCATTTCCAAATTACTTGATCGATAAAAGCAATTAAACCTAGAAACTCTACATAACATAGACTTAGGGTTCAGTTTAGGAAACCCATTTAACAAAATCCCAAATTTTCCATCTAACTAAGCAAGATTAAGCTATACAACAAGCGATCGCAAAACTAACAAAATCCCTAACTATAAAAATCGAATTTTGACCACGATTCCACCTCAAATGAGCTATTTTGATCACATTTACAGTGAGCTCTAGCCAAAAAACCTAGAAAGTCTTCATAGAGTAGACTTTCGGTTAGGTCTAGCCTCGACGAAAAACCGTTCCATAAAATCCCAACTCTTTCAGCTAATTAAGCTATACAACCACCAACCAAACAGTTCAACAAGCAATCACAAAACTAACATAAGCCCACCTATAAAAATTGATTGTTTACGATTATTCCAACTCAAAAGAGTTATTTTCATCACATTTATAGTGAGATCCATCGAAAAAAAAAACCCTAATTTTAACCAAATGAACATTAGAGAAGCATACAAGAAGCCCGAGGAAAGCAGCGGCGGTGATCGAAGCTCTCCTACGGAGCCGGCCAATCACTGGGGTTTGAACCGACTCAACATTTTCTTCTTCCTTCTTCTTCTTCCTTCTTCTTTTTCTTTTTTACCAACTAACGAGCAAAGAATTTGAGAATGAAGAAAAGAAAAGAAAAGGTCAGACTACCCCACCATCTACTTAACACACCAAAAATGCTAAACACACACAAATTTAATTAATTTTAAATTATCAAAATTCTAAATACACTCTACTACATTACCATTTTACCCACGCAACCGTGCTCCCACGCCGCCGTGGCGGGGTCGCGGGGATGCAGCAAGCAGGCGGAGGCACGGGTTGAGGCGCGCGGGGAGCGGCACACAGGGGTCAACGCGCGACGGGATCGCGGGAACGCGCGGGCGGAGACGCGTGCGCGGGGGGTGGCGTGCGGCGGAGGCACCTGTGCGGAGGGCGACGTGTGGCGGAGCCGCGCGTGCTGGCGGGGGTGCTGCGCGCGGCGGAGGGCCACGCGTAAGGGTCAACGCGCGGCGGAGGGCGGCACGCGCGGGTTAGTGGAGGAAGGTACGCAGCTGGGGAGGGAGGGGGGTACGCGGGCGGCGGGTTGGCGAGGGGGGGGATTTCGTCGGGGGCGGCCGGAGAAGGAGGGAAGGGTGAGGAGGGACGGGATTCGTCGGTAGCCGGCAGGAGAGTGGACAATCAAGTCTTTTAATATATATTTATTTTTTATTTAATTTAATATGGAGTATATTAAGTAGAGGGTGGGATGTGTATAGTTTGGACCAAATAAAAAATGGGACAGATTAGTCAAAAAAGAAAGAAAGAGGGCCGAGTTTCCCTTGTCTTTAGCTTTATTAACGGAATGGCCACTGGATATCCGGTTCTCTTGAACCGGTTTGGTGCAAGACGAGGCCACAAGAAAACCAACCCATTGTTTAGATTTCTTTTTCAGAAAAATTGTTGTACAGAAAATAATTTTAAATAAATTAGTTAAAACAAAAATTTTCTGAGAAATTTAATATGACGAAATATTTCGCCAACGCGTATGGCAAAATTCTGAAAAAATATATATATTTTTTACTTTTGACATCTTTGTCAACTTGGTTGGCAAAATTTTGGCTTTAACTCAGTTGGCGAAAATATGACATATACCGGTTTTTTTTGTTTATTCCCGTTTAAGTTTTATTTGGTTTATTTCGTTTATTATTTTTTTTTTTTTGGAAAAAAGAGTGCTTTTGTTTATTTTAATTTAGGTTTAGTTTTTTTTATAAAAAAAAAATTGTAGCAATATTTTTTAAAATAAATTAGAAAAAAATAAAATTAACATCCAAAATAAAATATGCTATGATTGAACATCCAAAAATTAAAAAAAAAATTGCCGTAAGAAAATTACGTCTGTCGTCGAGCAGATTTCGAGTGGCCATAACTATTTGTTTGAAAATCGTTTTTCGTCAAACAATATGTCGATTTGTCTGTTTTCGACGAAGTAAAACAATTCATGTAGAAAAAAATTTCATCCAAAGCAAGATGTACATGTTGCATGCAAAAGTATAAAATTTAAAACTTGAAAGTATCATAACTTTTGACCGAGAGATCGAAACGATGTCAAGCTTGTGCCAAAATGACCGTAACGAAAAAGTACTATGGGATGAACTGTTTCATCGTTTGACGGACTTCGAAAAAATATAGAATCGCAAAAGAAAAAAAAATTCAACTTCCAAATTTTACTTTCGGTGATTTTATTTTTGGATTTTTTTCGGTATTTTGATGTTAACGAGTAAAAATTGGTGCCTCCGGACCCTAAAACATTATCATATAATATATCAGTGTGAAGATGATTAAAAATGGGACAAGAATATATTTTTTAATTATAAAAATATCTATTTATAAATAATTTATTAATCGTAATAAGAACGTTTTAACTTTCGATTACGGTAGAAACTTTAAGGATCTGCTTGACAGTAGGGGTTATGAGGTATTTTTAGAGTACCGGTTATGAGGTATCATTCATATTAGTATATTTTGATAACAAATTATATATTAATTTAATCAAACGGTTATCATTCATATTAGTATAGATAATAACAAATTAGTATATATAATAAAAATTTAAGTAATAATAGATTTTGATTTAATCAAAACGGTTCCTATTTACCAAATTAGTATAGATAATAATTATATTTTTAAAACTATATTAGTATACATAATAACAAATTAGTATAGATAATAATCAAATTGTTGATATTTCTAAAATTATATTTTGAATGATAATAGATGTGGTATACATAATAACAAATTAGTATAGTTAATAATCAAATGGTTGCTATTTTTAAAATTATATTTTGAATGATAATAGATGTGGTATCTAAAATTTGAAAAAAGATTTTAGTTAATTTTAAATTGTCTTTAGAAAATCTATTAGTTAATTTAAATAAATAAAAAAACCACTGTTAGATTTTCGCCAACCTAGTTGGCAAAAATTTGACAAATATGATTTTTTTTTCCATATTTTTGCTATCCTAGATGGCGAAAGCTTTCGTGACTTCAAATTTTACCAAAATAGTTTCGTTTTAGTTAATTTATATAAAAATATTTTCGGTACATCACATTTTCTATTTTTTTCCATTATATTCTTGTCTAAATTTCAACTTGATACCCTCGACTATTCCAAATGTTCAACTTGATACCCTCAAATTTGATAGATACTAACTTAATACCCTCTCTCAATTAATATTTTTAACTTACTACCCTCCGTCACTCACAGTTAGTTTTTTCGTTCACAACAAAAAAAAGACAGAAATAATCATATCCCGATCCCCCTTCCCTATCCACGGCAACCCCCGCCCCCACCACCGTCGGTCGCGTACCCACCAACCCTCCTCCCGACCACCCCTCCTCCCCCGCAGCACCCCCCCCCCCCCCCCCCCTCCACGTCCTTCCTCCCCCCGCACGTTGGTGTTGTGTCGCCACCGATGCGTCGTCGTCTCCGGATAAGGTGGGAGGAGGGGCTGCCGGAGAAAGAGGGAGGGAGAAAATAATTTGTGGGATATTTTTGTCATTTTTTATGTTAGGTTAACACCGTTAGGTAAAAAAAATGGAAGAATATATTAAGTTAGTACCTATCAAAGTTGAGGGTATCAAGTTGAACATTTGGAATAGTTGAGGGTATTAAGTTGTAATTTAGCCTATATTTTTCACATGAGTTGAAGGGGAAAAACAAATCTTGAAAACATGTGTATAAAAATGGGAAAAAAAATTCAAAAATAAAAATTTAAGATCTAGACATTTTAATTGGACATTTTAGGTCTTAAACTCTTAAGTGATATAAAATTCAGGGTCTAAATGTTAATTAGCACCGAAAAGTGTAACAATTAGGCTGGATTAGATTTGCAAAATCTCGGCATCTTCTGCCATTTTTTTTTTTCTCTCCGATAAACAGTTTCAAGCTGTTTGGTAAAATTTGTTTATAAAAAGTCGATTCAATACAGGAATAGTTTTTTCGAATCAGTTTGGAGGTTATTAACAAAACTTGTTCTTGTGGTTACTTTTCGAAAAGCATCACCAATCCTAAACTAAAGTCTTAGTCTACATAAGAGGTCTCGTAAGGTGGTTTGGATACATTCTTGCTCATGGTGTATATTTGACCGGACGGTCCGAAAATCGGTCCGGATTCGATCCGATCAACGTCGATCTGGGTCGGCCCGAACCTGGTTAATGGACCGGCCCACCTCCTATGCGGGTTCGAGCTGGATCGGAGAATCCGACTCGCAAGTCCCATCCGGCCCGGCTCGGTTAACGTAACGAACGGGTTCGGATTTATCGTTGAGGCCCGGTAGGATCGGCCCGGTCTGACCCGGCCGAAAATTTATTTTTTGGAGGGATATATGAGGTATTTCCAGTTTTATGTCAATTTTTTGAATGCTAGTGGGATATTTTGGTCAATTTTTGCTAAAAATGATCAAAATATCCTTATAACAATTGTATTTTGAGGGTATAAGGGGTCATTTT
Source organism: Iris macrosiphon (assembly GCA_036927795.1). Classification (NCBI taxonomy): domain Eukaryota; kingdom Viridiplantae; phylum Streptophyta; class Magnoliopsida; order Asparagales; family Iridaceae; genus Iris; species Iris macrosiphon. Next base: position 226,083,098 of record JAYESA010000006.1, read on the forward strand.
GGCTCAAAAATTCTATAAATAGGCAAAAAATTGAAAAATAATCACAACAACATTTCTTTTTTTCTTCTCTTCTTTTACAAAATTTTCTAAGCAAGCAATTTCTTAGGTGCAACTCTCTGGAGGCCAAACATCAGTGTTCTTGAGTCAACTTGTGCAAATTTTCTTGGAGGCTTCAAGTAACAAGATTTTTTTTTTCTTAATAGTTATTATTTTTCTTCTGATTTTTGATTTTTCGTTCCCCCCTCTCTTTCTCTGTTTTGTTTAGTTGGTAGATAAATATATTTTTATACAGTTATTTTTTTAAAAATAATAATTTTTCAAATATCGATGCTACTGGTTCTAACCAACCTTATGTAGGTGATTCATAACAACAATTGATTATTATAATCAAATATTTGAAAATAATTATATTCCTGATTCTGCACCACCGACACAGATGTCACCTCATAAAGTTGGGAGCATGACTACAAATGTTGCAAATAGAAAAAAAAAACTGTTTTGTGGAATTATTTTACAAAATTATTTGTCACTGTTAGTGAGGGCGCACCGGTTTTAGATCCAAAAGATCAAAAATCAATACCTACAAGTGCGAAATGTAAGAAATGTAAGCAGGTTTACAAATGAAAAAAGGGTGATGGTACATGCACTTTAAGAAAACACTACGAAAGTTGCTATGGCAATGACACACTGTAGGCTAGACAAACACAGCTAAGTATCGGTGCTCAAGGATCGGTGCTCAAGGATCTTCTATAGGTAACTTTACTTATTCTGATGCTCGTAACAAGACAGAGTTAACAAAATATATTATTTATGATGAACAATATTTTATATCTGGTGAGAGCGGTTGGTATTATGATTATGCAAGTAGTATCCTTAATCCTTATTTTACTAAAGTTCTAGATCTAGTACTAAAACAGGGGCTATGAAATTTTTTCAAAAAGATAAGGCTGCTTTGAAAGAAAGTTTTATGCATGCTAGTAAATTAGCTATAACTTCTGATATATGTACTACTAAACAAAATTATGCTTATATTTGTATCACGGTACATTATATAGATCCAAGATGGATGTTGCAAAAATGCATCATTTGTCTAAGGCATTTAGAATTTTCATATACCAGCGTTGTAATCGGTGCCGCTATAATACAATTTGTGTATGAATATGATATGCACAATAAAATATTTTTGATTTTTTTTATAATGCTAGTAATAACACATCTTCTATTAATATTTTGAAAACAAAATTTTTGCCTATACTAGAAGGTAGACTTTTTCATGTTAGATGTGCTTGTCATATTATTAATTTGATTGTACAAGAATGCCTTGAATACTTTCAACTAAATTTAGAAAGAGTTAGATTATATTTACAAAGTTTGAAAACTTCTGCAAGTAGATAATAAGCTTTTAAAATATTATGTACACAATATGGTATTACTTTTAGGCGATTTGTTAATGATGTACCAAATAGATAGAATTCTACTTATTTAATGTTGAAATCTTCTATGCAGTTTAAAGATGTTATTACACATTATTGTAATGCTAATCCTAGTTTTGATTATCAAGTAACTGAGAATGATTGGTTAATTGCTACTTCTATTTTTGAATTTTTAAAATTAGTTTACATTGCTACATGTATTCTATCTGCAGTTTATTATCCAACTTCTCCTTTAGCTTTAACAAAAATTATTAACATGTCTCATTTATTTTCTAAATATAGAAATGTCCATGGTTTTGATTATGTTGTTTCCAAAATGGAAGCCAAGTTTAAAAAATATTGGGGTCATATACCTTTTCTATATTGTTTGTCTTCAGTTTTTGATCATAAGATTAAATTAGATGATGTATATATTTTATTAGACGATTTTGAAGATCATATGAAAGTTGACGTAGATAGTATGAAAGTAGAAATTAAGGATATTTTAGATAGTTCAATTGCTTTATATGAAGAAAGAGTTGTATCGAGTCAACCCGGTACAACCGTTCAAGGCAGTAGTAGCTCCGATTTTATGTCTAAATTATCACTTGCTAAAAGTATACTGCAAAGGAAGAAACAAAAATAATCTTCCCTACCCACTCAAGAATTGTCCTTATATCTAAATTCTTATGAAGAAGATGACTCTTTATCTTATTTTTCAATTTTAGAATAGTGTAAGAGACACAAAAAAACGTACCATGTACTTTTTTCTATAGCACGTGATATTCTAATGGTCCCGGTGTTCACGGTAGCATCAGAATCTTGTTTTAGTGCAGGTTCAAGGATGCTAAGCAAGAAGAGGAGTAGGTTGCTGCCAGATATTTTGGAAGCTTGTGTCTGCGTTCAAGATTAAATCTGTGCTGGGAAAAAAAAACTCAAAACTCAAGAGATGAAAGTGCCGATATCACTGAGCTGGACTGTAAGCACCCTGATTTTTTAGAATTTAATATTTTTGGTATTCTGAAATTTTTATGATTAAGAAATTTTTTAATTTATTTTTAGCTAATTATAATATATAGTATTCATGAATTTATAATTATATGAATTTAATTAATTATTAATATTGTACAAAAATTATATTTTTGGGCGTACAACTATTATTAGTGTATTGTATAATTTTTTTGGAATTTATTGAGGTCTAAAACTATTTTTTAGTAGCCATGGATTCGGAAGTTCGTTCAGATGGAATGGTTGGATTATGGCTCAGAATTGCAGAGGAGATAGAGCATGGTTCATTGTAACTGTCCATTGTGATGACTTACAATTATCGAGCGTAGCTTCGGGACAGCTGACCCTAACGACTTTACCGCCAGATCAGAAATAAATATTGTAGACCCATAGAACGACCCTTGCGGCGGCGCATTTGGGAATGCGTCGAGGGCAGATGTGAGTAGTGTGTGTTGGAGATTGGCCTATTAACTGAGTGTTGGATTTGAGAGATCCTTGGGATAGCCTTCAGCTGAAGATGCAGCCGGAAGATCGGAGCGATGCTAGAAATAGCCTAGTCAACTGATGAGATTCAGAGTCACAGATTTTTGTAGATGACATCACCTCTGACTCATCGTGCCCTGGAAGGGAATAACATTCATATGAATTGACGACTGTGAAACTAGCTTATGAAGTTAAAGAAGCGGCTCGTTCAGATCAAATCTTTGTGAATACTGGAAGGTACAGATGTGCCTCAGATTTACAAGATGCATCGGAACTTAGTCTGGGAAGCGTGCTCGTTCAGAAGGCAAAGGTGATATCCTGAGCTTCGAGGCAGTGGAAGAAGCGAGAAGAACTATTCCATGCGCAACCTAGGAATTGTGGCGAGTGTGTCCAAATTAAAAATGTGGCGACACTATCCCTTTGGCATGGCGGCGAAATCTTCGTGGATCACACGAACCTCAATATAGATGTTCACCCAGTGAGGTATTGAGATGGCAGGAAAAGGTGTTGGGCTGAGCTGATCTAAGCAAAGTTGATATTTGGGTAAGTCGCCTAGCTGGGGTAGTATAAGTTGAGATGATCGTTCGGTGCAAGAGATATATTTGGAGATGTTGCTAGTGCGGATTCAGAAATAGTTGGATGGATTGAGTTGGAACACGAACTAATTGAGTCGGTGGAAAATTATCATATTTGAGACTAGTGCTCAAGCGAATATGTTGGAATGGAAATCAAGATTGGTTCAATTGGGATTAAAGCAAATCGATGCCTCGGACATAAAGATACCCTTGTAACTTGTCCAAATTCGCTATCGCAAAGCTCGGCTGAAATGCATGTATTTTAGGGATGCCTTAAATATGTGTACGATCCAAAACTAAGCGATACGCAGAATTCGTATTGAGCTGAAAGGAGGATGTGGGAATATAGAATTTGTACGAGCATTCAGCAGAGCGAGATGCTGAGTCAGGATCGTGAGTATGAGAGTTGCATAGAGCAGAGTTATGAATTTGACAAGCGGCATGTGATAGGAATGAGTACCAGCACGGTTCATAGATGAACCTGATTCTAAGTGATATATTATGTAACGTCCCACAACCGTACGGTGCGTTACGCTGAGTCGGAATGAATAAAACAATAGCTGGCTACATTTGATTTGTTGGATTTTGGGAAGAAGTATTGATTGAGTTGGTTTCATGTGCAGATGGCTAGCGGAGTTCGATGGGAATCAGGTGTTCGTTCAGAACAGTACTGAGATAGCTGGATTGGAGCGATAATGTCGTCTTCCTTAGTCCGATCGGTCGGATGATTTGGAGAGCACGGCCTGCTCGCATGGTCATACCAGTTGAGTAGATCGCGCTTTGCATCGGACCACGGGTTCAAAGGATTGGCTGTATCGGCAGGACATGATGCTTAACGGAATCAAACATTGTGAGTGGGCTCTTTCCCTTCTCCTCTACTCCTTCATGCCTAATAATATGGAAAACACGTAAAGGCTTGAACACTTGGACTGGAACTTGAGAATCACTACACTAAGG